>JAECWJ010000324.1:4817500-6017500 GCA_018150375.1 Drosophila sturtevanti | reverse complement strand
ATAATTTGCACCAATTTCCTCTTCCTTTTGGGCGGATGGGATTCACCGTATCTTAATGAAACAATGATTCCAGATATTATGGCTACCACGCCAGCTGGTTGTTCCATTAATCAGATATTCCACTACCTCCAAGAGTACAATTCAGGATATTATCGTCAATTCGACTACGGATCGACTCGCAATAAGAAGGAATATGGTAGCAAGAATCCACCGGAATACGATATTGAGGGTGTTGATGTCCCGCTCTACCTTTACTACAGTGATAATGATTACTTCGCCAGTATTATTGATGTGGATCGGCTACGGTATACACTTAATCCGAATACATTGAAGAAGGCTTACCGTTTACCAGAAACAAAATGGAACCATTTAGATTTCCTATGGGGCATCAATATCAGAGAAATACTTTACGATCAGGTTATCGATGATATAAAGAATGCGTAATACACAAAAGCCTGACTAATAAAATAAGACAAAAACAAAATACACGTACTAATTAGATTTTGATAATTATATTTTTTATTAGGAAAACGGTCTGATGAAAATAAAAAGATAAACTAAAAATCCATTTATTGACCGCATCGTATGTTTGCCATTATTAAATTCGGGGGTTCATAATGCCTTATCAAAGACATTATAAATATACCGTTTTGCATTTAAAATGTCTAAAATTCGCAAATGAAAGTCATAAGGAAGCATTTGATGGCTATTTAAATAAATGATTTCATTCATTGATCATGTGATTAGAACGTGATAATAAGGCAACGCATTAACCATTTTCCTTATAGTATTTTTTTATTTAAACTTTTTTTCTTAGTGCATTTGAAAAGTGCGCAGTGGCTCCATCAATTGTTATCGACAGTTCGTTAGTTAATATCGATAGGTGCGAAATCATCGGTGTTTCCTCCACCACTATCAAGTACAGTACAACCATAATTTTCATACAAACGTAAATGGAAAAAAAACCAATTGAGTGAAAAACAGATAGATATAAATTTTTTTAAATTGCCTAATACCTGTTTAAGGCCCAGTGTGCGGGATGACGCGCGTTACGAGAAGTGATATCTCCCTCGATATGGAGATTTGGGTGGAGGAGCTGTCGCCGGCACAGTTGGCTTATTATGAGAAAATCACCAGTGAGCACAATGCGGTAAAGAATGCTCTCAAGTCGGCAGTAAATGCAAATGAGGGCAAAGAGCTCTTCAATGGTCAGGTGTTTCAGGCGTATTCTTTTAAAGGGAAAGTATTGCAAGAGTTGAAAGAGGCCACTCTACCCAAGAAGCCACCGAAGCCCTCGGAACCGCCCTCCAGTGGCGGTGGTGGGAGTGAGAAGCCTTCAGCCGGTCCGGGACGTCCCCGTGGCCGACCTCGTGTTGCCTCGAATATAGCATATTTGGAATCATCCGATGAAGGTGACGATGATGTACCTTTGGCCAAACGTTTGGCCCTTTCCGCAGGCAAGAAGGCTGTAGCTGCTGCCGCTGCAACTCCCTCTACGTCGCCCAAGGCTGGCAAAAAGGGTGGAGCTTCTGCATCCTCAAGTTCTACTGGCAAGGCCTCACCTCAACTCAAGGGTGGCAAGCATTCGTCCAAACTGAAAGATTCTGGCAAAGATATGATTGACCCACCGCCCAAAAACTATCGACCGGCTGAAGTTAATTCGGTGGGTGGTCTTGTTGTTGGTAGCAATGATGATGCCAAAGATGGCAAAGATAGCAATAATAAGGACAGTAAGGATACAAAAATGCAAGGCAAAACATATCCCTCGCTGGTGGTACTGGCCAAGCCATTCCTCAAGATCAAGGATATGGCAGCTACGCGAAGTAAACTGGACTCCAAGGTTAAATTGGTATTAATGTTGACTCCCAATAAGTTCTGTGAGTGGCTGCTACAAGAAGGACTACTGAGGGCGCAGCAACATTGCATTAATCATCGTTCAAATGAATTAAAATTGGGTATGTTTATCAACCACCATTAAAGATTACCCAAAAGATCATCATGTCTATCTCTCTCTTTCTCTTTTGTCAACAGGTGTATATTCGGATGTAACGAAATTTCCCTATACTGGCGGCTATGTTTGGATAAGCGAATGTTGTCCGTATAGATTCGTTTCCGTCTTTAATAATTCCATATTTGAGGGTGCCCAACATCCGCCAACATTTCTATTAAAATTAATCTATCATTGGGCCTGCCAGACTAGCATACAGAATGTGGTGCAGTGGGTTAAAGTGGATAGTGTGTATATTAAAGGCATTTACACATGGCTAAGAGCCATTTGTACACTGGCAGTGCATCAGAAATGCAAAAAATTGGGTGGCCCTGGCAAATTTGTTGAGGTAATTTGAAAGAAGAGGCGCAAATCTCTTATTAATCTAGGATTCCAGAGTCCATTAAAAAAGAATGCATTCTAATTCCTTTTATTTCGTTCCTTTTAACTAGGTGGGCGTAATCTCTTTGGGTACAACCTCACAGGATGGTGCACAACGTCAGGTGAAAGTGGAAGTTCTTGGCGTTTATGATTATTCCGATAAATCTATAAGATTACGTGCCGTGGAGCCCATAACCGATGGTGATCGTAATTATAAGAAACGCTTCCAAGCTATACTTGAGCCCCTGTCCCGTTGGGTACACAAGGATAGCACCATATGTATAGATTTGACTGTTGACAAGATTACCTTATTTAGTATGGGATTCAAGAATATTGTTCAAGCAGCTGCCACAGATAATACGGCAAAGCATAATAATTCCGCTGTTATGGAATATCTAAGAAGAATTGTGCCAAGAATGTTCCAAAATACATTGTCCCTGTTGTCACGGCAAATGATTCAGCAATTCCTTGATGAATTGGTGTGGCGAGAATCATTTGGCACCTATGCTTTGCAAGCATTTAATAATATCATTATCCACATTGCGGAACAGACAAGGGTCACTACCAATGAGACCATCACCCAGCGGCTTTATCAGGTAAGCGACATTCAAATTATGTTTTTTTTTGTGTTTTTTTTTTTTTTTAAATACTATTGCTTTGCTTTGATTTACTAATGGAAAAATGTATTTCTCTTCCTTTTTTTAGGTGGCGACTAATCCCTTTAAGGACTGGAGCATTTTACCGGCCACCTACAAGGAGACACCGGCAAATGCTGCCCCCAAACGTCTCAAGAAACGTTAGTAATTAGTGAGCCCCCAGAGTCACTCCCTCGTTTAACCTTTTCTAGTTTTAAGATCGTGATTAGTCAGTCGATAATTGAATGACTTTTTCTTTTTTATTTAATTTTTATTAATTTGCCTTGCGCGTGTCACTCCAAATTGAAGCAAATTTTTTCTTAAAATCTCTTTATTGCTTCTTTTTCTTTTTTAGTTTTGTGTACATATATTAACTAGTATGAAATTATCCATTTTTAATTACTAAATTAGTGTCCTAATTTGTTAGTTAACTTGTTTTAAAATAGCAAAAAAAAAAGACACACAACCAAACTAAATAAATTAAAAAGAGAAATTTAGAAGAAATATACATTTATTATTATCGAAGCAAAGTTTTGATTTGATTTTTTATTTTTTTCTTGGAGTGATTAAAACGCACAATGGCATGATATACTATATAACATATATATACACACATACGTTTACCGATTTTTTGTGGCAATTAAAAAAAAAAAGATTTCTCTTCCATTATTAGCCATTAACGATGCGGATTATGTGAATCCCGGCAAAGAGACCGGCGGCAAGGTGCCCAAAAAGGAAAAGGATCGTGAGCGTGATAAGGACATATTGCCTGCGGGTTCAAAACGTCGTGGAGTTAATACTCCTCCACCAACATCAGCACCGGTACACAAGGGTCCTGGTAGGCCACCTGGCAGTTGTAATAAGAATTCCGCCAAGGCTCAAAATCAAGCAAAGGCATCACCATTAGCCGCTGCAGCTTCCACATCTGCAACGGTCGCACGTGCTCCCATAAAGAAAGTCAAGGAAAAAGAGGAAAAAGTCCCCGTGGTCATTAAAAAGGAGGAAGATGAATTGCGTGGCTTGGAGGAATTATATTATGGCATTAGCGATGGCACTGAGGAGAATTATGAACATTTCCCATTTAGCTCACCACGTGCCAATCCAGCTGAAATTGCCAAAACTGTGGAATGTCCCATTTGTCTGGGAAATGAACCTTCATTCGATTCGAATGAGAAACTCCAAACACATTTGGTATCTCATATTTCACCCGAGGGCAAGCAACATCAGTTCCAATGTCTATTCTGTCTGGAAAAGCATCCCACCGAATCGGTGCTGGCCAAGCACAATCAAATAATGCATCCCACAGAGACAAAGACAGAAGGTTCACCTTCATACTATTGTCTAATATGTCAGCAGCGTTACAATTCGCTCCATTTGCTCACTGCTCACTTGCAAAAGGTTCATAGCACATTGGAATTGCCATATTGGTGTCATACTTGTGGCTATCGTTCATCTTCCCATCGGGATTTGGTACGACATTTCTACGATGATCATAAGAATCAAAATTTTCTCCAGTGTCCCTATTGTTTGGATGTAAGTTCTTGGAAAGATAAATATATATATTTATAATTCGCTTTTATTAACTACTCGCTGCTTACCCATTGACAGATTTTCTATTTCTCTCATCGTGGAACCACCAATCAATTGCGAATCGAACACTATTTCCTACATCTTGATGAACATGTTAATAAGAGGGATCCATCGTTGCGCTGCACCAAATGTTCCCTCAGTTTCATTGAGAAGGGCGATTTGAAGCAACATATTGTCCAACATCATGTTAGCATGACCAAAACAAATAAACCAGTGCGTCTTTTGCTTAACAATTCCTTATTAATACCACCGCCCAAGGTGAGGACACATCATAGGGAACCACCGCCATTCTCATCATACAAAAGGCCCGCATTCTTTGCCTTCCTGGAGGGCAAAACATGTGCCGAGTGCAATACAGATTTTGCTAGCGAGGAAACACATTATACGTAAGTATTTTGAAATAGAATTAAATGGAAAATTGAAAACTTTCAACAGGAAATTAAATGACAAAAGTTTTAGTGAGGTTTCAATTTGTTTAAATGTTAAAGTGAGATTGTTTTCAAGTTCCTATATATATGATTTATGTTTGATTATGAAATCGGTGTTAGAGTTGTTACCTATATTTCAGTAAAATATAAAACAGTTTGTGATTAAGCATTTTAAAAATCTGGGAAAAATAATACAATTTCTTTACATCGAAATCCATTTACAATATTTTCTTTTAGCTTGAAACTTTTTAACCTTTTTTTCTTAACTTGTTTAAAGTGTGACTAAAGATAGATTTAGTATATAAATGGCCAAAAGTCTGAAGTATATTAATTTTTCTAGATTATTGTCAAGAGTTGACAAAGACTTAAATATATTTTAAGCCTATTTTACATTTGCTATTGTTTTTAAAATATTAATGAATGATATTATTCGAATATAAATTCTGATATAAAGATTCTCTATGAATCTTTTAGTTTTTTGTAATGCAGAAAACATTCTAATAAGTCTTTTAAAACCAGTCTTAAATCTAAAGATTTAAGGTAATCAATTTTTAGATATATACTTTAATATAATATAATCAAAAGTGGATTTGGTAAGGGTTTTGCCCTTTAACAAAGAAACTCGTCAAGTCACTAACTATCTTTCCCTTTATAATTAGACAATTATTTAGTTTAATTTCCTTTTTCCCAGTAGTAATTTCGAGTCAATGAACTTTATCGCACTCACATAATTGAATCTGATTAGGTTGGGTGAGCCCCAAACTAAGGGGTAGTAAATGTTCTATTAAGGATAAACTTGATATAATCTTCTATCCATGATTGATATTATCTTTTTAATTTTTTTTTTTTAGTGGCTGGTTGCATTGTGTGAAATGCAATTATCAGACATGTTGTGAGCGTGCTCAGTTTCGTCATGGTGCCCATTGTAATGGTAATTTTGTTGATGCAATGGAGGTGAATATGCCACAGGAAATGCATTGTATTTGCGGCTTTGCCACTAGTAATGGAAACAAAATGGCCCAACATTTGGCCGGTTGTGGCTTAAGCACATGCTATCCTAGTCTAGAAGCGGCCAATGAGAATGCGGTTAAGAGGAATATGCTGGATATGTTAGGACTTGTGCGAAGGGATGGTGAAACATCAGGTGAAGGAGCTGATATGGATGACAATAATGATATGATGCCGCCACCTGGAGATGATGAGCAACAACATGTACAAGAGCAGGCGGATCATCAGGTACGAGAGGGTAATCCAGAAGAGCTACATCATCAGCATGAGGCCCTAACACAGCAGACTCATCAAAATGATATGCAGCAGGATTATATGGAGAATGATTCTGTGCCAGATTTATCACCGCAAGCCATGCCAGAGCCACCAACTGGTCCCATACAATTTGGTGAACTGGAGGCAGCACCTGTTATGTTGGATCCACAGCAAGTTCAGGCTGGACCTCCGGATTATGTTCAGCAGGGTGTATCAGTAGTGCAACAACAGCAGCCACAACAAACCGCCTATGGCTTGGGTGGCTATGGCCAAAGTGGCATCTCAACGGATATTGATATGCCATTAATTGGTGAATTATCCGATCCGAATCCGCCACCAACACCACAATTTCTGGGCGAAGTTCATACACCAATGTTTGATGCTGTTGCCGCTGCCGAGCAGCAACATTATCATGCCCAGCAACAACAGCATGGTGGACATCATCCTCAATGATATAGACCATAGCTGAAACCACGTGATTTCAGTCTAAACTGGCAGAATTATTAAAAACTTCGGATAAACTGCTTCTCATTTGATTTAAATTTACTTAATTAAATAAGTAAAAGTATGAACTTGTATTTGATCCAAGTCAAGTCCATGAGAAATATATATTTAAAGCAAAGTAAGAGATCTGTAACAAGAGCATATAAAGTTGTAATACCGACAAATCAAATAGCAATTAGCTAGAACTTGACTTTACACAGATTGCAGATAATACCATATAGAATTCTATACTCAATGTTTATTACTAAAATACATAAAAATTTCAACAGAGATAATATTTGTAGCATGATAAGATTAACAAATCCTATGAATTAGTAAGACTCCAATTAATATTTAGATGTAATACACTAATCAAAAGTTGTAATTTTCAAACATTTTTAATCATTTCTTTATTGAAAAATAAATGAATCCATACATACATATTTAGTGTAACTTCTTCGACTACAGTAAACTCTCGTTATTTAATTACCATTTCCAAAATCGCATTAGACATCGTTCACCAATGAATGTAAGTGTTGAGATCAACCAACCAAAGATCAGAATAAACCATGCCAAACGTGTTGTGGCCATATCCAGAGCCTTGAAGGGTAGATCATTGTCAAAGAGACGTACATAGCCGGCTCTTAGGGCATCATTGAAATCGGAGACTTGCCAATGTTGTAACAAACCCGCGGACTGAATCCTCATTATGAAATGCTTTAGGTATCTTTCCAAATGAGAATTACTTTGCATGGGATAACTGATACCCGTTGACCCTAGACAAACTTTGGAGTAACGAAATATTGGCTTTGGAACGTATTGTTGCTGCAGAGACAAGAAACCCCAACGATCCTCTGCCCAAGGATAGGCGTAGTTCCGATTAAAGCTTAACACTGCTGAGATTAACTCAGTATCATTTACGCCCACTATTAGGTTGGACACTTGATCGATAAGATGGGGCTTCACATGGCGCAGGACAGTATCAATTTCATATGTCCTCACCAGTAGCTTTTGTTGCTGTTCAATCAATTGTTCCATACTATCCATTTGCTCACCCACAAGCAAAGTGGTCAGGGAGCTGCTTAATTCATTGCAGTACCAATTGTTCACCACAAAACCCAAGATGGATAACTGGAGTGCCACGTAAAAGTAACGTAAAGGAGGCTGGTAAATCCTTGAAGGCAAACTGATATATAGCAATTGACTAACACTTTGCAGGAAACAGTGACTGATACTCCTGTTCAGGTTGATTGGATTCACACCGTAAAGTATTCCAGTTATATAGACAACTGCTCCAACTAAGATTAGCCAACTATTCCATTGAAATGGTCTCAATAAATACATATATCGTGGAATCTCGTTTCTCACTGGAGTCATAACACAGACGTTGTTTATTATTAGTGGGTAACTACTATCACCAATCCACCAATCAAGATCCGGATACGGATGCACCGAAATCTCCATCTTATGCTCTTGAATCATTTTTATCATCTGCTCCATGTTAACTCCGTTAGTTAAGGACATCTCTTGATTGGCATTCGTTATATACAGACTGGCATTATGATGGCGAAGGAATTCCAGCAACGCACGGTAGGCATATCCTCGTTTCTGACGCTTTCCCGTACGACGATTCTGAACATAAAAAGTACGGGGTAGGTCGTTCTTCATCAATGTGGATACGATATATCCCTGGAAATCAATTGCCGACGGCTGGAATAGATAATTGTTCTCCTCCATATGGATCTCATAGTAATGAATTTCTGGGTATGGACAGTAAGTGTAAATTCTTCCTCTATGGATCACTAATACATTGAGAAATTGGAAATGCCAAAGTTTTTGGAATATGTCAAGCAGAGTGATGTATAAATCTCTTGTTTCCGTAGGCAGGGATATGATTAGACGACTTCGTCGTAAGTGCCACAATCGTTTATCCAAATGATACCAAATCAATTCATCGCTGCTCTCGCAGAAGAGCAAAGTTAATGGAGCATCTTTATATATGTGATTGGCTAGAAAATTCGCCTCTTCATATTCCTGAGCTGGAGTAAATAGATATGTTGTCACTTGGATGTCCTTATGGAGCCATCGGATTAAGAACGACAAGTCGTGCAGATTAACATCGTGTCCAGTGAAAATGGGTGTATTAATCCAAGGTTCCCGATTGGCACTAACTTTAAGAATTGATTGCAGGAAACTTATATTGTGATTGAAGCCCTGGCACCAGGACCAAGTGGTCAACAGCCATAGTAATAGACAACAAGACTCAGCCGGTGTCATGATTCGAATTAAGTATACGCAACGTGCGCACAGACCTTATAAAGAATCGTGTCTAATTGAATAAATTGTATCTAATAGCTTGGACTGGTTATAGAATTAATTTGTCCTACCTCAATTGAAATATCTGTTTAATAAGGATTGACTTCCTATTAGTAATTATTTCCTGGATCTAATTATGTTTGAATTCTTCAAGCAATTGAAATTCTTATTAATCAGTCGACATTTGTATGATGAACCGCTGGGACATGTGGTGATCTACATATTAGAAGGTTTATATATAAGACAACATGATAGGTTTCTCTGGACACAAGGAATGTCCTTTCCAAGGGAAAACTGCTGCCATGGCGTTTGAAAGTAAGTAAAACTCAAATTGACTGGATAAGTGATGTGAAATTCGCCATAAAGGAATCGTGTGAAATATATGTATATGTATATGTATATATATATATATAGTATAGGTATATACGTATATCTATGTATATATAGTGTCTGAATTACAAAGTTAATGTGCTGCAAAGGATATGTAGCCAAGTGTTTCTTATGGACAGTTTCATAGTTCTTATCTTATGGCTGAAAGCCAAATCTTATCCGACTGTCAGCATCTCGTCCTATGTTATTATCTATGAAATTTTTTTAAATATTTTGACGGACAAGGCTTTAATAGTATCCGTTAATTATCTATGAAATTGGAAATCATATCATAGATCTGTATACAATAGGCAAGATATGCCTCAAATTTAGTTAACTTACTATATAAGCTAAGTGTTCCTTTTAGGCTTAATAGCCAGCGAATCTTTATGAAATATCAATTCCAGGACAGCTGCTTATCCAGAATAAACCAAAAATATAAGACTTGATTTTGTGTGGGGAATTATGGAATTGCTTTACCCTACTCTCTGGCAATTTGAACATATCAGACCACCAATGTTCCACCAGTAAAAGCCATATAAAATCTTAAATTTTCATAGATGTAATACGCTAATCAGAACGTTTAATATTTAAACATTTATTATCTTTTCTTAATTGAAACCATGCACACTTAGTAAGTCAAAATTTTTCTATCATACATGCAGCCTAAGTTGACATCGTTCGCCAATGAAACTGAATACAGAGACCAACCATCCGAGGATTAGAATAAACCAAGCCATGCGAGTTGTGTCCACATCTAGAGCCTTGAAAGGAAGATCATTGACAAAGAGACGTACATAGCCGGCTTTAAGGGCATCATTAAAGTCCGAGACTAGCCAATGTTGTAACAAACCCACGGCCTGAATTCTCATTATAAAGTATTTAAGATGCGCTTCCAAATGAGAATTGCTAAGCATAGGATAACCGATTCCCGTTGACCCTAGACAGGCTTTGGAGTAACGAAATATGGGCTTGGTAACATACTCTTGTTGCAGTGACAAGAATCCCCAACGATCCTTTGCAGAGGGATATGCGTAACTTCGATTAAAGCCCAAAACCGCGGAAAACAATTCACTGTCATTTACACCCACAATGAGCCGGGATACTTGATCAATTAAATGGGGTTTCACATGTCGGAGGACAGTGTCCGCTTCATATGTCCTCACCAGAAGTTTCTGTTGTTGTTCAATCAATTGTTCCATACTGTCCATTTGCTCACCCACAACTAAGGTAGTCAGAAAGCTGCTTAACTCATTGCAGTACCAATTGGTCACCACGAAACCCAAGATGGACAACTGGAGTGCCACGTAAAAGTAACGCAAGGAAGGCTGGTAAATCCTTGATGGGCAACTGATAAATAGCAATTGACTAACACTTTGCAGGAAACAGTGACTGATACTTCTGTTCCGGTGGATTGGATTCACTCCGTAAAGAATTCCAGTTATATAGATAACTGCTCCAACTAAGATTAGCCAACTGCTCCATTGAAATGGTCTCAATAAATACATATATCGTGGAATCTCGTTTCTCACCGGAGTCATAAGGCAGACCTCATTTATGAGTAGTGGGTAACTACTGTCACCAATCCACCAGTCGAGAGTCGTATAAGGATGCAGTGAAATTTCCATTTTATGTTCGTTTATCAATTTTATAATATGTGTCATATCGACTCCGCTAGTTAATGGAATGTCTTCATCAGCATTGGTTATATGAAGACTGGCATTATGATGTCGAAGGAACTCAACCAACACGCGAAAGGCAAATCCTCGTTTGTGACGCTTTCCCGTACGATCATCCCGAACATAAAAAGTGCGGGGTAGGTCGTTCTTCATCAATGTGGATACGACATATCCCTGGAAATCAATTGCCGCCGGCTGAAATAGATAATTGTTCCCCTCCATATGGAGCTCATAGTAATGAATTTCTGGGTATGGAGAGTAAGTGTAAATTCTTCCTCTGTGAAGGACCAATACATTGAGGAATTGGAAATGCCAAAGTTTTTGGAATATGCCAAGCAAAGTGTTGTATGAATCTCTTGTTTCCGTTGGCAGGGATATGATTAGACGACTTCGTCGCAAGTGCCACAAGCGTTTATCCAAATGATACCAAATCAATTCATCGCTGCTCTCGCAGAAGAGTAAAGTTAATGGAGCATCTTTATATATGTGATTGGCTAAAAAATTCGCCTCTTCATATTCCTGAGCAGGAGTAAATAGATATGTTGTCACTTGGATGTCCTTATGGAGCCATCGGATTAAGAACGACAAGTCGTGCAGATTGACATCGTGTCCAGTGAAAATGGGTGTATTAATCCAAGGTTCCCGATTGGCATTAACTTTAAGAATTGATTGCAGGAAACTTATGTTGTGAGTAGAGCCCTGGCACCAGGAGCAAGTGGACAACAGCCATAGCAATAGACAACAAGACTCAGTCGGAGTCATGGCTCGAATTAAGTAACCGCGACGTGTGCGCACACTTTATAAGAACTTGTATCTAATTGATTTAATTGAATCAAATTGGTTGATTGCTTAGTTATAGAATTAATTTGTCTTATCTCGACTGAAATATCTGGATAATACTGATTGATTTTTATTTAATAATCAACATTCAAATGTGGTGGTATTAAAATCCTCGAAATAATTCTACTACAAATGAGATTTCGCTTTATTAATCAGTATACATTTAAATTTGTTTGTGAGCATTGAAATATTGCACATTCAATTGACGAAACAACAAAGAAATAAAACGTTTAAATAAGATACAGAAAATATATAAATTACAAATTAAAATTTGAAAGTAGTGGACTATTATTAATATACAAAATTGTCCCTACATACATATATAATAACTTTTAGACTTATTATTCAGATTGAATAGACTTATTAATTCTGATAATCAATCACTACAATAATCTACTGATGCCTTTACCTTTACATTGCGAGTCTATTCGAATAAATGTATATATTTTTTTGCTGTTCGTTTACGGAATACTTTGTTGAAATGTTTATGGAATCGATAGATATGGATATATCTTCAGGTCATTTACGATGCTGTTGTTGCTGGGATTGTAACAATGCAGACAGTACCAGAGCTGTGTCCAATTCCTGTTGGTTGCCACGTTCATTATCCAAAAACATTTCCGATGCACGCTCATGAAAACGGGCCAGGACACGAGGACGATAGTCCACACTGCTTGCTAGGGGATTGCCAGTGAGTCGCAGTGTTTCGAGTAGTGGAAGATTAGCCACATGATCCACTTCATCTAGATTGTCTATCTGATTACTACTTAAATCCAAATTCACCAATGATAGCAATTTGCGCAAGCCATTCAAAGATTTTAGTTTATTTTGGGCCAGATTAAGGGTCACCAGATTGCCCATAGTCAGATGCCAATCAACACAGTCTGCTATAAGATTCCCCGACAAGGATAGCAATTGCAAATGCGGCAATTCGGCAAGATTCTGGACAACTCGTATGCGATTCTGTTCGAGAATTAGATGGCGCAGTTTGGGTGCTGTTCTTACACTGCCATCGATTTGTGTCAACAGATTTCCACTCAAATCGAGTTCATGGAGCTCTTGCCAGGCATCTGTGCGAATCAGATGACCATTGTTGCCATTGGATGAGGTGGAAGCGGTAGGGTTACTTATCGATTCTGGTAAAATGCTTGGCACTTCGCAATCCTTATGTAGATTGTCACATAGCAGCACTTGATTGATGTGAGTGATTGTCGTGTTGTGAACAGAAATTGTCTGAAGAGTTGGCTTTAGCAATTCAATGTCCACAATATTCTCCATAGACAAAGCGGAGAATTTTAACGATCTAAGATTGCGAAACGCATTCAAATTGAAGCTGAGGCGATTGGGTATAATATTGCTATGTCCAATGGGTACGTCAACAGTGTTATAATCCTGAGCAAAACAGCTCGAATCCTTGACTGGTGTAACCACTAAAGCAACTAGTTGAGAGCAGAAATCTAAGACATGGGAGAAGTCAAATTTACCACCTGGCTCCAGGCTGGGCGGTGGACATGGCAGGCTGAGGCGTTCACTAATGGCAAAGACCTGAAATGGAAAAGAGTATTGAAAACAAATTATATATAAATTAAATTTATTTTATTCTCCTTAAGCCGCCTTCGCAGCATCTAAATCGCTAAGTTTCGGCATTGTTTCTGGATATAATTCATGTTCTTCCTTTGTCATAAACTGACTCATCAACTTATGGAGCAAAGCAATACCCAGATATCTTCGCTGCGCAATTGTTAAGCGATTTTTGGCCATACCAAAGTACACTCCTAAACGTCGATTGGTTAAATGATTTAAACTGAGAGCATCAATCATGGCTGCTTCTCGCGTATGGGCATCATTTGAAGTGATGCCACGAAAACCTTGTAGCAAGACAATGCCACGACTATTCTGCCAAATATCAACAATTAGTGCCAATTTCGGATCTTTGGCCAATATCAGTTCATCTCGTTGCTTAAGCAATTTCTGGGCATGATGAAAATGTACATAGGGTCGCAATGCCTTGCCCTTACCAACATAAAAAACAGATCGCAGAAATGTTATCCAAACATCGATTTGATGCATTTTCAATGCCCTCTTACTCAGTTGATTGGTTATGCGAGGATCCAGCAATAAATAGTTAAAATATTTATGTGCTTCTCTCTTATCGTCGTTCTTGGTATGCCATTTCCTATGCCGCAAGGCATATTTGGTAAACTTCTTTATATTCTTATAGTTCTCCTCTGATTCTAGGGTTTGCTCCAGCTCAGGGGAAAACCGGGTTGGAAGGCGTGGCTTGTGGAGTACGCCCAGGGTCAGGCTAATATACCTCTGGGTCGTATAGTAATCTTGAAATGTTTTGCTAACTAAACACCGATTGCATTGGACTAGAATAAGGACTAATGATTTAGACATAATATGAATTAACATGTAAAAAATAAACAAAATAAATAAATAAAATCAAACATATAACAAAGAAAAGTTTTAAATTGATACTGAAATTTTGTCAAAAATTTGAATTGCTTACCTCCAAAGCGGACAGATTGTATTCCTTTTTAGAGCTTAGCAATGCATCGCCGTGCTCATGGAATAACAGCGCCAGATCCTGCAGCAAGTAAATTATATCATATTTGTTGAAGTCCAAAAATTCAGCCAAGGTACGTGGTAGTTCTGTACGAAAGTAGATGAGCAATTCTTTAAGATATGTCTCCAACTGCTCACGTCGTTGTTCCAAAAAGGCGGGCTGACGATTCCCAACTAGCTAAAATTACAATTAATAAAAATATTGTTCATTTCCTTTTGTATTTGTGAGTTTTTGTATTAATTCTATACCTTCTTTGGCGGTAGCAATTTCTTGTTTATTGAAGTCTCCTCAACCAATTTATCATTAAGCTGGGAGAAATCTCTATAGCGTCTCTCCACCATCCATTCCTCCTTTCCCACACGGACAAAAATTGTATAGTAAATAACGCCCCCACTGGATGTTTCATTGTATTTGGGTATTGTCACCGTAGATTCCTCGTGATGGCGATAGTAGCAAGCCATTGTTGTTGGTGTTGTGTATGACGCATTTAACGTGAAATTTATATGTTTAGATTAGCATAATTAGAATGCTTTCACTAGCAACTGTTTGCATAAAAATAAATAGCTTTTTAATTTGTTCCCAGCTGATTACTATACAATCATTATTATCGATAAGAAATCGATGAGCGTGACTCGGTCACGAATAGTAACGGAAGTAGTGACAAAAAGCAACAGGTTGCATTTGCAAGTAATGGATTTTTGCCATGCAAAATACAATAGTAATTGTTTGGATATTTGACAACGCCATTATTTTGTCCAAACTATGGCAGAAATAGCAGAATAAATTTTGGTATCTCCCTTCATCAATGTTGACCTGGGCAAGCTGTGATTTCGAACTCTGGCAACTCTAATATTATCGATAACTAAAACATACGGCGTTTTTTGTTTATATTTGTTTGTTGGCAACTTCCAATTAAAGTTTCGTTCGTTGTTGTATAGTTTAAGGCAATGCCTTTGGCTTGGCCAATTTAAAACATAGTTGAATTATTTGCTAACGGAATCCATCAAAATGGCATTCCTTGGCGATTGTTGCATTGTGTTTGTTTCACAGGTAAGACTTTAATTCTTTATTCATTTCCATTTGGATTTTTGTTTAACTGTATGCGTATTCAATTACAATTTAATTTCTATTACAGATGCTGTTTTTTGCCGGCGGCTGGTTGTTTTTTAATAAGCAATTGTTCAAACACTATGAGATACGTCACATATCCGTTCAATTAATATTCTCAGCGACATTTGCCTTATCTGTGACCATGTTCGAATTGATTATATTTGAAATAATTGGCGTGTTGGAGTCCAGTTCACGTTACTTTCATTGGCGTTTGGGTTTAACGCTGTTGCTTTTTATGGTCACGGCTGTGATACCAATTTATATATGCTATTCTGTGATACACAGCATTTCATTTTGTATGTTAAACGACTGTCTTTATGATTTCATAACTAATTGTCAATTGCCTTTCTTTTAGTTTCCGACAGATGGGTTCAGATATTGACCACATTCTGTTGGTTTGTATTTCTCTATGGCCTTTGGCGTATAGGCGAACCATTCCCATTGCTAAGTGCTTCTCATGGTATTTTTACCATTGAGCAGGGCGTTTCCAGAATAAGTGTTATAGGTGTTACTGTTATGGCTATACTCTCAGGCTTTGGTGCAGTTAATTATCCCTACACCAGCATGGCCTATTTCATCAAGTAAGTCATTAATTATATATAGCATCATTTAATGTCGTTGTATTTATTTTAGGCCTGTTTCCCGCAATGATATTATCTGTTTAGAAAGAAGATTGGCTTTAACTGTCGACATGCTTACGGCAAAAAAGCGACGTATAGCCATGGCTGTCTATAATTATAATAAACAGCATCCAACTAAACCCAGAATATGGGAGATGCTTACATCGGCTGTCCATCGGTCAACAAGCAGTGGGGAAGGTGAGCATGAAAAGATTGTAATTTCACAATTTCGACTTTCTTTTACCCGTTTTTCGTTGTGCAGACATAAATCAGCTAAAACAGGAAGTCTATGGCCTGGAGGAACTCTTACGTTCGGTGTTCCTGGAATTGAATTCCCTGAAAAATATGGAAGAACGTCAACGTTGGTCCCAGACACTGCAGGGCAAATATTTTAATGTGTTGGGACACTTTTTTAGTGTCTATTGTGTCTATAAGATATTTATGGTAATTGTAATAGTAATCGAATTGGATAAAATATTTTATTAATGTAAACTTCATTTATAGTGCTGCATCAATATCATATTCGATCGAGTGGGACGCAAAGATCCAGTTACTCGAGGCCTAGAGATCGCTGTACATTGGTGTGGTTTTGACATAGATCTGGCCTTTTGGAATCAGCATGTGTCCTTCCTGTTAGTGGGCTGCATTGTGGTGACCTCAATAAGAGGCCTTCTGCTGACACTCACTAAGGTAACTTTTGAATTGATGCTAATATAAATTTTGTCATTATTTTCTTTAACTATTTGTATCATCTTTAATTGCAGTTTTTTTACCGCGTCTCATCGACTAAATCGAGCAACATTATTGTCTTAATTTTGGGCCAAATTATGGGCATGTATTTCTGTTCCTCGGTGCTATTGATGCGCATGAATATGCCTGCCGAATATCGTGTGATAATCACCGAAGTTCTTGGAAATTTACATTTTAATTTCTATCATCGTTGGTTCGATGTTATATTCCTGGTCAGTGCTTTGACCACCATTATTGTCTTGTATATATCCCGTAAGGCTGTACGCACAGATGATTCCGAATTGAACTGAGCAAGGAATTATGCTTAAGACAGATGCCTAAGAATTAGTTATTATTTATATATAAATATGCCAGATTGTGTATATGTATGTATTTATATGTGAGCTAAGCTAAAAGAATGCACAACAAATTAAAGTTATTTAAGCGAATTCATTCAGTAATTGAGTTTAAATCCTGTTTTTAAATCTTTTAAGTAGAAACGAGAAAGAAATTTAAACCTAAAGTGTTTGTTTTAAATGCTTAAATGTGTTCGCTTTAAATTAATTGAAAACCTAAGAATTTTCCCAGTATTTCAAAAGCTTTAACAAGCTTTTGTTAGCTTTTATTAATTCGGTTCTTGGCCGGTTTGCAGGACTCAAAACATTGAGTGAGTTTTTATTTGTTAAAATTTCTGTTAGATTTCATTTCCAATTTGTTGCGGTAACTTAACATAACATTACTTGAGGCTAATTGTTGAATAACTTAAGAAGCTGACCATCCTGATAATAAGGAAGTAATTTGAACTATTCTTTTAATTTTATTGAAAGTAATTAAGCTATCAATCAAGCAGAATAATATATATTTCTAAACTTTAGTTTGTAATTTAAAATTATCTTAAAGATTTTCATCAATTTGTCACCTCAATTAAAGCTGAGACCGATATGTGTGTAAATATTTTTATTTTTTAAATTTTCCAATATTTTGCCAATAGCAATTCTGAGCGGATCCAACAACTTAATGGCCCTATTCCATGTGCGCGCAAAAATGCCATTAAAATGTTGCGGCTGCCGCAGATCCAACTGGGCGGAAAAGCATTTGAGTGTCTAGATGAATAAATCATGAAAGAAAAAGAATGATTGAAGGTTATCCAAATGTGGCAGATGCATTTCTCCAAAAAAAAAATAATAAAAAAAGGGAAAGTTGACAAATTAATCATCGACAAATATATATTTTGTCGAAAAGAAAATAGACTTAACTTCAATCTTATCATCTGTCTTTAACTCTATTGCATAATGCCATTTAAATTCATGTTTTACAAATTCGGGGTATCGCTTATGGTATCCGATTTGCCTTCTATTTATGCTAATGCCGTTCATTGCCTTACCTTGAGGCAAGAGAGATTTGGGAGAGACAACCGCAACCATAATAAACGTATGGTATGTACTGTCACCTCAAGACAGGCGCGAATCTTAGGTACACTTCCACGTTCTGCCCATGAATGCATAACAAAGGTTAAATGTCAAAGCAAGGAAATATGCTAAATATGTGAATCTGGTGTGTGTGTGTGTGTATGGATGTGAGTGTGTTGGGCAGAGTATGCAGAGATGGCACATCTGTGACTGGACCTGAACCTACTGTCAATCAGGCTGAGACAATTCCCTGTATACCTACATACGTTGAAAAGGTTTTGAATAGTCTTAGTAAGTGACTGCCGCCAACAAGGAAAACTAATTGAATTTATGCTAATTAACCTCAGTCATGTGGCCTGGGCCAGACGTTAATTATTTTGTGTGGAGCACAGCATACGAAATTCTAATCAATTGGCCCATCTAATTTGCATAATGGCTATGAAGTTACTCATTGGGGGAAACCTGAAAACAGGCCAAACATATTATCAATTGCTAATCGATGAAATCGATAAGGTAAATTGATGGAGTGGGTGGGTGTAACACAGAAACAAAGAGACAACAATGACTGGGAAAATACAGAGAATGAGGGTTAAATATAATGCAATTTAAGTAAAGAATTCTACTTGATTAAAGATGCATAGCTAGCCGGAGGGGGAATGGCACAAAAGAAATTCGCTTCTGCTTTTAAAGTGAGAAATACAAATACATATATTTAATTTTAAATTATTTTTAATTTGCGGGCTTATATCTAATTAAAAACGATTCTAATTTCCATTTCGACCAACTTTTAGTGGCTCTTTTCACTCTTTTTAAATGTCAGAATTGGATAACCGCTGTCATTTCCACACACACACACACACACGCGTTTATCGCACATTTGCAGTCGCTGTGGCACACAACTTTCAATTTCTAAAACCACCTTTTAGCCAACGTGTTGGGGAGCGTCGGAAGAAGCCGCCAACCGGGTTGGTGCAAATGAAAATCCGTGCCAACTAAGCAACAGGAGCTAACAGGCGATAGCAAAGGAGTCGCCATATCAAACAGAAACTGATGGTGCTACTGTTGACTCACACCTGGATTTTTTTCCCCCCCTTTTTTTTTTTGCATGGAATTCAACCGCAAAATGTGCCAACGATTGAGCGTGGGCGAGTTGGTTAGCCCATGCTTACTTTTCGTTTTTGTTGTGCATTTGTTCCACTGTAAGCTTCTCTTTTACCACATCAAATAGGTGCTAACTGTCACTGTTGAACAAGAACAAAAAGTGTCACTTCCGATGTGGGAGAGATTTAACTTGATTTTCCGCTTACTGTCTAAATCGGAGTGTAAAAGTTTCTAAATATTCCAAGATCAACTTTACCATATTTGTTGCCTACTTTTCTGGGCATTATCTTAAAAAAATGTACAATTGTTAAATATTTTTCTTTTTTCTATATTTATCATACTTGAATCCAAATCAAACTGAATTTTAAACTTTGGAAAATTTAAAGAAAAGAAATGTAGAAAGAATTTATTAGTGCTTTCAGCAAACACAAAGCAAATATTGCTTTTGTTTAAGCAAAAATCTAAAATAAAATTGTTCCTTTATATTTTTAGTGAATTATTAGAATTTACCAGTTTAAGTTACAATACAGGAGCGGCTTAAGCGGGTGAAAATATATCCTGAAAAAGTAAACTGAGGTTTTTAAGAGTTTGCCACTTTATCATCTGATACATATATTTCTTCCTAGAAGTATAAATTAATCTTGGTTTAACAATGCTTAGTTGGTTTCTTATATACATATGTATATTATATTATTATAATATTTATCATATCAAATAATTGAATTTGTCGTATCTTTGAATCCCTTTGACTGTTAAAAATAGTTGATTTATAAAGGGAAAACATATGCAAAATCTCATTTAAGCCAAACAAGGATACCAACGAAAGTTATTCACTATGTGGCAATTTGCAATTCCGTGTTAATCCCTCTTCACATTCCTAGAAAATTAATTTTTATAAAAGAACCTTTGATCCTTTATTCTCAGTTGGCATAAGATATCTTCTTTTCAACTGAAATCCCTTTAAATTCTCACTTTAATAAGTATTGCATTGCATTTTTATATGGAAAAGTATATAAATTTCATGCCTTTGTGTTGTTTTTCACTTTCTCTCTTTTTCTTACTGTCCTACATTCTCCTTTTTTGCTCTTTCCTGTGTCTTTTTTAATCAATCGCCATAGACAATTGCAATTTGAACCCGAGAACAGAGAAGGTGATGTGTTGGGAGGGGTTTGGCCAACAATTGTCTTTCAACTGAATGGACAGCGTGTCTCCTTTCGCCTGACCAATAGCCATGACTGTGTGTGTGTGTGTATGTAATTTGTTGTTGGCCAAATGCCAGCTACCCCACTCCACAAGTTATTCAGCTACCCACTCCATTGACCGCCCACATTTTGTCGTAAACAACTTTGGTATTTTTTCGTTTCTCTCTTCATTATTGGACAACTTTGCCGTGAGCTGTGTTTTATAAATACATCAAGTTCTATATACTAGATTTACTCCCCCTCCTTTTTCACCTCTCTCTCTCTCTCTCTCTCTCTCTATTTCTTTCTTTTGTCTTTTTTGTTTGCCTATGAAGTGAAATTTAAATCATCTGAAATATTTTATTTAGACAAACTTGAAAAATAAAATAAACGAACGGCATAAACCAAAAATCTAGACCCATTTCTAAACTAGCCAAGAGACAAAAGGGATCCCAATAGAGCCATCGATTGTTGGCCATTTCTCAATTTTATTGTATTGTGTCATTTCTCATAATATTTTTATTCATCAATTTATGTGATTTTCCTTATGAAATTTGTCCCAAATGTATTATATTGTTGATTTCAGTCTGTGGCATTTTATTTTTGTTTTCTTTTTCTGTTATTTTATCTTTTGTAATCGTTTTCCAGGATTCGACCAATTAACTTGGGATATACAAGATATTGGTTCCTTTGCCTTTATTCAACTATATCGACTTGCACATCATTATCAGGGGATCGGCCTTTTATTTTGACACATTTACACTTCCTATTTATACTTTTGGCGCATATCTTCAATTATTTTAACCATGTGAAGTCATATGGAAAAAGTTTTCTATTTCTATTGATTTTTGTCTTTTACATTTTGTTTATTATCGCATCGATTGCATCGGACTTAACACATTTTGAGTCTTTTTCTAGCTATTTTATACGACATAGAAGGAAAGAATACACGTTATCTTCCTTTTCATGGCTTTGGTAACGAGATATCATAAGGAAGAGTCGGAGAAGAAGTATTAATTCTAATATATTGAAATACTTTGGGTATAGTGTTTTACTTGATATCGCAAATTAGCTAATAAATCATTTTCGATATGGTTCTAAGTAGAAGTTTCTAACCGTAGCAAATGGTTTAACCATAGAAACAATTCTGATACTCTCTTAATGATTTAATTTACAGGGTATAAAATTTAGTTTACCTATGATTTAATCAATTGGAACTTGGATTCCACAGGTCACTTTGGTGGCATATTTGAATATAAAACCCTGGCTATATCCTTATATATATATTTGTAGGATTTCAATTGGTTTTTAATTGATTTATAGAATTGTGAAATACAACTTTATATATTGAATATCTTTTCTCAAAATTAGTCTTATTAACTTATTCTCAATATAAACTAATTAATAAAGCGGTTCAGTCTTGAGGAACTTCTAGTTTTAGAGGTTTTTAGTCGTATATATTCAAAAGTTCTCTGAACTCAGGTGTTTTAGGACCTATTTCATAACTTTAATAATTCATATCTATTGTGTAGAATTAAAACCAATATAAAAGAAAAAGAAAACTTCAGTAGTAAATATTGAAAAAGTTTATTTTTTATGAAAACCGTTCGGTAAAAGTTAGCATTGTTTATTGTTCTTTTTATTATTGAACAATGGAGAAATATTTCTAGTAGCAATGACAAAGAACAATCTACAAGTCAATATACGATTTAGAGATCTTAGGATCTATACTTTTAAATTTGCCATTATATATTTTATATAAAAATTACTTTCAATTGAAGCTAAGGCAGCAACAAAAGCAAAATAAATGAAATTCTATATTAGTTTAGTTTTTAAAATAATAATCATTTTAAGGGGCGATGACTAAAATAGCTGGTCATATACTTTATAAGAATTTCTCTTATTTTTAAATTTCATCGTCCATTGTTGTGTTATATCCATTAAAATTGCGCTAACTAATAATAGTTTTTCCCATATTTTCCAACTCCGCCCAACAACCAAATGAATGTCATTTCATTTAATAATCATGTGGAGGCACATGTCCATTGTGTGGTCATGGTGTTGACCTATTATTACTTACATATACTTACCATGTGAGGGGATTTCATCCACCTGTCTGTAATTACATTTACTCACAATCCAACAATGTTGCTCCGTTGTTCCGTTGGGTCAGATACATGGTTCGTCACGCTGGAGGTGGTGTGTGTGTAGTAGGGGGGGGGGGGTAGGATAAAAGTGGAACTGGTATGGGTTATAAAAGCCATTTGTCGCTCTATTATTCAATTTGCACACGGTGCATAACGGAACTATACAGTTAATGCAAATAAAGCTACAAAAAAATTTTTTTTTCTACAAAAATTTCGCGCTGCGGTGCAGATATTTTGACAGCCTGCGGTTGCTTTTCAATTTATTATTCATGACAAACAATAAACAATTGGAAAAAACCAAAATGCGTGTATATATATATATATAATAGAGTTGGTATATTTCAATAGAGAGAATAGAAGATAAAGGGGGGGTGAGCTGCCAATAATCAAAATTCCTACAACAAATTGTTTGACCTCAACATTCTGATTGGAGTTTCTTTTATACACTTCGAAAGGCGGCTATGGCACGCCATTTGTATTTTTAGGACATATTGAACACTTTATTTTTTCTTTTTTTATCACTGGGCTTTTTTTGGGTTCAACATTAAAAAATCCCACCACTTCATTCTCCACATTTTCCCCCTCATATACCAAACTTTGAACCTTAATCAACCTTTTGTGCTTACCTTTTTTTATTTTCTTCTTTGGTTTCCCTTTCTTTTTTTTTCTACTGGAATAAAGACCACAAAATGGCATTTAATTTTTCATGTCTTTTCTTTTTTATTTTTTCTTTTTTAGTTTCTATTACATTTTGTGTTCAAAAATTAGTCATAGTTAGTTGTAATAGTTATTAATGATGTATATTAAAGACTGAAATAATATTTAACACATTTCCTGGATATATGATTAAATTGCTTTCCCATGGGACATTTTTTACGAACATCTTCATGAACTAAAATTAGTATAATGACTGTTATTAAACAATGAAGTCTCATTTTAAACTGAGAATGTGAACAACTAACTAACAACTGATACTAGTCAAGGCTTAATAAGTTTGTAAATTGCGATTTTCTGTTTAAAATTACATAAAATTTCAATTTCAAAAATGGAAAAAAAAGGAAAGAAAAACATTTGAATGATCATTTAAATACGAAAGAATATGCTCAAATGGTCGCCGAAGCTAAAGGAATTGTTTAAATGACCTTCCGGTTCGGATTCCAATATCTTTAATATGGCCCAACCGCGTAGACAGATCGAAAGTAGATTACTAGCCACTAGAAGTTTAAAGCAGAATGATATAGCCAATTGACCATCTGCATTTGATTTTGGTCCATAGACTTGTGAGATTTCCTTTACTATAATACACATACTTTTTATCCAACAGCACATAAATAGACCCAAATAGGGAATAAAATATTTCAATGATTTCCAGTCGATATGTAATTTGGGTGCATATTCAATCCTTATAGGATCACCAAAAAGAGAACAGCGTGAATATTGATATAGTCCGATCAGACACAAAAGCATTATCGAAAATATACAAATTCCAGTAAACCATTCGTTTGGTAAAAGTGATTTATATGATATTAAATATTTCAAATGGCTAAACCAAAATTCCGGTATCCATGTCTTCTTAATTGTGGGGCATATAGCTGCCGCTTGTATCATTAGCCACAAATAGAGGCACGACCACAGACACTTGAGTATGGACATTACGCATCCGGTGTGTCTGAGACTTTTATATTGACCAGGCATATTTATTTATCTTTTTTCTTTGGATTTTTTAGCAATGAATGTATTTATGAAAAAAAAATTGAAAAGTAACTAGATTTGAAATGGTCATAAAATATTGCAAGAATATTTTGAAAATTAAAAGTTTTTTAAAGATGGGAAAGGTATCTAAGTAACTGGTTAATTAGGATATACAGTGGGAACTGAATAATTGGAAATTGCAAAGAAATAAATATATGTTGGGAATAACAGAATTTGTTAATCGAGAAGCTATTTATTTTAAAGTTTCAATGGGTTACCAGTTTTTATACCCTTGCAGAGGGTATATTAATTTTGGTCAGAAGTTTGCAACGCACAGAAGGAAGCATCTCCGACTATATAAAGTATATATATTCTTGATCAGCATGAATAGCCGAGTCAATATGACCATGTCCGTCTGTCCGTCTGTCCGTCTGTCTGGATCAACAGCTTCTCCTCCGAGACCATAAGAGCTACAGAGCTGAAATTTTCAGCATAGGCTCCTTTTTGCTGCAGGCATTGTATATCTCGGAATCATCCCGATCGGACGACTATATCATATAGCTCCCATAGGACCGATCGGTCATGAATAAGGTTTATCCTCAATATCTCTGTTGTTTTTCAACCGAATGCCACGAAATTTGATATTTGTGAGTTTAATAAACTTCTTAATACTTCAATCAAGTTTTATCAGAATCGGTTGGCTATATCATATAGCTGCTATAGGAACAATCGGTACAAAAAAAAATGTTGTATGAAAAATTTTTTTCCTCAAGCTCAAAATTTTGAATTTGTAAATTTGGTATGTTTAATTTACAATAGTGCTTCTGGTGAATTACATATATAGAGAAAATCTGCAAGGGTATACGAACTTCGGCACGGCCGAAGTTAGTCCATCTTTCTAGTTTTTTATTATTATTGAGGCTTTCTATGAAGCCAGGAACAAATAACTGTGTTGCACTGTATAGGTGTATTATATTTTTGAATGTTTTGGACTAATTTTTTATTTAACTTACACTTTAATTAATTCACTTGGGAATTTTTTATGAATATGTTTTCTTTTTGATCTGAGTAATTTTCAACTGTTATTAAAAAAATTTTAATATTTTAATTTTAGTATTCTATTCTTTCTTTTTGTAAAATTTGGCTCTGGAATTTAGTTAGTTCGTAATCTATTTAGAGTTTATTTTTTTGCTGGAAAAACCGACAACTGATTTCTCCAAGTGTCTCCACTAATGAACTAGACAATTTGCCTACATTTTTCACCTATGTAAAAAGTTCTTTTAGTTAGTTCTTTTAGTCTTCTTCTAAGTTCTTTTAGTGTGGCAAGGTGAGTCCACTTGCTTAGTTTACAGCCTTGCCATATTGACACACTGTTATGTCCTTCAATTGAACTGGTTCAGTAGCATTATCTTCTTTAATTTCATAATTTTATATTTTATGATTTTATAAAGATTTTTTTGATATTTTTATATATATTTTTTTCATATTTATTTTGATTTTATAAAGATTTTTTTCATATAAAGTTTTCTTAATTTTTAATCCTTGATATAAAATACTCTTCATTTTCATGTTAATTTTGATTAAATAAAGATTTGTTTTCACAAAATGTTCTCTTATTGATTCTTGAAATAATCTACTCTTGAAATAAACATTCATTGGTTCATATGTTTCTTACTGATATGCCAATTTGTTAATCATAATCCCGACAACTGATATAACCACAGCCAATTGTCATAGCCTAGGCCTCGCGCACAGTAGAAGAAGTCAATTCCATTTGCATAATTTCCGTATTAATGACACTTGATGGTCTCACAAATGCGATGGGGGTAAAACGAGAAACCAAGAAACGCCATGGATCCACGCGGAGCTTAAGAGAAGAGAATGAGCCAATGTAGGAAGAGAAGGCGTTACCATTTGCATGGCGCGCGCTAACTGTCGGCGATGTCGCTGTTTATGACAGCTCTGATTGAGGCCATCATTGACAGTGTCAGCAGCAATGGCAAAACCAACAACAAAGCCAAAAGCCCAGAGACCTAGAGAAAATACAAAGTAATTGCTGTAGGATGGAGGACGGAGGGCAGTTAGACGTGGAGATAGTGAGATGAAATGACGGAGAGTCATGGCCATGGCTAGATACATACATACATATATACATAGTACAATATGTATATGTATGTACATATATATATATTGTAACTGTAGATACGGACAAGTTGTCCACACAATTGACTGGCTGGTGGTGGCACCATGTGATTTTCATTTTAAATGAATGAAGACAATGACAGTTAGCTGCCATTCGAAAGAGAGAATGCTAGCCTAATTGATGGGTCTTTGTCTTGGCTAGATATAGTCTTTTCGTGGGATTTATTTTTAGGGTTCGACGAAAGCTAAAAAAAGAGAAATCTTTTTTAAGCAAAGAAAAGGGAGAGAAAGGGAGTTTGTTCTTGTGATTGTGATATTTTTACTGAATTCAATGCTAATGGAAGTTACAGAAAATTATTTATTTTTATGGAAACTTACGATTGATTTCAGATCTTTCATAAAAAAACACCAAGTATTAAGAACATTAAGAAATATCTTTTTCAATGAGACTGGAAAGATTTATCTTCAAAACTCTGTCTTTGTTGCATATACTTGTAATGTTTTTTAAATCTATTATCGTTTATTATAATAATGACATGTTTATTATAGTGTATTTATATATATATACATATTATATATATAATATATACATATATATATACATATTATATATATAAATGTTTATACTGAATATATTTAAAATAAGTGGACTCTATAATCTAATATATATATCTATTTACTCAAAGATTTCAACGTATGTTTTATTAGTGTTTAACCCTATAAGTAATTTATAACCGAGTATTTATTTTTAAATATATTTAAATACTATTTCTAAAGTGAACCAAATTTTATGAAAATCTATTAATAGCATTATTCAAAATTTCTAAAAAAATAATTAAACGAAATTGTAATTTTTAAACTGCCTGCTTTCTAACATATAGATATTCGATACGTTTTATGATTGTTATTATTAACACTATGTGCTTAGGCTTTCGATTAGGTTTCAGTTTATTACACCCTGTATCTATAAATTAAAAGAGTATATTAAAGTCACTCAAGCGTAAGTAACAGGCTGAAGGACCCCATAAACAATATATATTGTTGATCAGTATCAATAAGGGAGTCGATTAAAACTTGTCCGTCTGTCTGCCTGTATGGACATCGAGATCTTGGAGACTATAAAAGATAATATTCATTTAATAGACATCAGTTGGAGATTTTTTAAATATGGATTATATAGTCATTAAAAATATCAAGTTTCATTCTTCTGCGAAAACTTCTTTAATATTATTATCAATATTTTATTATACTATAACCTATTATTAAGGACAATGCTAAGATAAAAGTCTGATATCTGCAGATCTTAATACAAATAGCTAAACACAATATGAAGGTATATATATAAATCAAATTTGTTAAATTTATTGCTTACTTAGGATAACTTCAAGGATAATTGAATTTCTTTGTATTTATTTACTTTCTGTTAACATTTAAGTCAACAATTTTAAGATTGGCAGACAATTTGACGTCTCTCATATTGACTCATTTAAATTTAAATTGTTCAAGTGTATCTTAAATATCTAAACAAATTGCTTTTTTCTTAAAATTTGCAAACTTTTAAGATAAATAAAGCAACTTTTATATAGTAGAGAGAGAGAGGGGAGAGATGGAGACGGAGAAAGAGGCTGACAAGTTTGTTAATTTTTTTGTTTTGTTTTAAATGCTAACAAATTGTTATGCAAATCATAAATCTAAGGAAAACATTTTATATCCATGATTGTGTGTGTGTGTGTGTGGGTGGGTGTGAATGTGTGTGCATATGTTTGTGTTTGCTTCTATTAAAGGTAATAAAACAATCTGTTTGGAATATCAACCAATGCATTTATCACCAAGACAAACAGCTTGGCATTAAGACGCCTTCAGCTACTGTTCTTACGCCTACGCATTTTCCTCCCCTACCAGCTTTCTTTAATTTCTTCTAGTATATCTCCTGTTTTTCTTTTGCTCCTTTTATTTTTTTTTTTTTTTGGTTCAACTCAATCTTGTTCGTTGGCTAGATACCAGGTGTTTGTATATGTAGTCAGTCAACTAGATGGTGTTATTGCTGGTGGAACTGTATGGGGTAGAATCTGTCTTATCAACATTTATGACACTTTTATGAGACTCTCTCAGCAGGAGGTAGAGTAGGAGGAGGTGGAGGAGAAAAAAAATCATTGAAGCGCAAAATGGAGCAATATTCTTGGCATACTTGGCCTAGGGGGAGAGAGAATTGTGAACCAGGATCTAAAAGCCTGCCTGCCTGCCTGCCTAACTACATTATTACTGACCTTATGCATGTTGCCCAGAGTTGTGCATGTTTTTGAGTTGCCCTTTTAATGTCAGATGAATTATTGAGTTTACATATTGATACCTGATGCCTTTTGCAATCTACTCTCGCAGCCTCAATTTGGCCTCGTTCGCCTACACCACCTCTACATATCCTCCATCTTCTCCATTTCCATTGGCATTATTAACAACAATGATTGGACACAGCTGAGGCCTGTTGGGAAAATGTTTATACATAAATTTATATACCAAGGCCAGCAGAGGCAAAAAAAAAAAAAAAAAATAAACCAGGAAAAAGGTGGAATCATTGTACAGCATACAAAAGCACACCCACACACACACACACATAAATGTTGACGTATATGTATATACAGGGTGTTTAGTCATGGCATATATCTAGATGGTGGTCTCTCTACCATTTTATTACCCTGTATGGACATTGACCAGTATATCCAATGATTCCCCAGATATACTGCAGCAGACCTTTTAAATATTTGATATGGCAAATAATTTGATTGGAAATTGGCATTGAAAAGTTTGTATTTATTTGCCCTCACAATTTTCCCATTCCCATTTCCATTTCCATCTCTATCTGTTTCCCATATCTGTGATTCATTTTAAAGTCTCTGGTCAAGATTAATAGATGCATATTTATTTCGTTTCCCCTTTAAAATTTTCGCTTTTTTTTTTTTTTGATTAAACATTTCCTTTGGGGCATTTATGGCTTTGCTTTCATCTCGTGGATAATCAATGTAATAATTGCAAAAAAACATTTTGATTGCTTTCCCTTTCCATTTTTTTTATTTAATTTTTTTATACTTTTATTTTGCTTTTCTATTTTTTTTGTTGCATTACGAGCTTCTCTAATTATGTGTAACCTTCGCTAATGAGTCCAGAGCACGTGGATGACGATGATGATGCCCTGAAGCCAGAGGTAGAACTTAATTAGTTCTTCGATTCGGACACGGACACACAGAGTTGAAAAACCATTGGACTCATTCTCCTATGACCAATCGACATTGCGGTTTAATGAGCCTGAAGTGCCTGACTAAAGGTTAATGGAGAGCAAATGAGGGAAATAGCTAGGATCCAATTGGGAAAAATGAGATGTGAATTGATGTGGAAATGACTTCAATTCTATCTAAATAAGTCATTAAACTTATTTAGAATTTGTTAGTTAGCAACTAACTCTATAGTAATTTGAATCATTTAATCACTTGAATCTTGTATAATCCTTTGCCCCAGGACCTAGGCTATAGAAGAATGAGTGAAATTTGAGGCCTACTTTTGTGTAATTCTGTAATTGAGTGATTTTAATTCAATAAGATGAAATAAGTGACTTACGTTACGTATATTTTCTGGTTCTTTTACTGTTTGTATTTAAACTTACCTAAGGACCTTTAGGACTATTTGCGAAATCGCATTTTAAAACTGAAGCAAAGAGACATTTCTTTATAAATAGTTTCTGCTCGATACATGTGACACATTTAACACTATATCCTGCTGCATAAGGATAATAACAAAGTCACTTTTGAGTTCACCTTTTACTTGAATATCTGAGGACTCTCTAAAGAGACACCACATAGGTGCTAAAGCATAAACTAAAGCTTAAGGTAGAATAAATTTGCAGCTCATAAAATGCTAAAAATCCCTGCATTACTCAAACCACACTTGTTAGTTTAGTGTCATCATTTAGAGTTAAAGTTTTATTTAACAACTTTATGTGCATTTGGTTATCCTTTTGTGCTCTTATCTAAAGCTTAACTTGTTTCACTATTCTCTATGGTCTTGAAGAAAGAGAGAGAGAGAAAAAAATAGAAAAGAAAACAAAACAAATTGTTATCTCCAATCATTTTGGCATAAATTGTTGCCCACTTTTGTATTTTTCTTATTTTTTTTTTTTTTTTTTTGGTTTGCCCCGCCGACCCGCTGCTTGTACCTTTTGCAACTAACGCCTTTATGCCACACTCAAATCTGACACCACTCAACATTGCCCCACCATCACTTCTATCTCTACCTCTCCTTTATCTTCATCTTCGTCCCTTGCATTGCTCACTTTATTCCCCATTATTCCATGCTCTTATACTGCGCTTTGTTTTGAATGCCTCATAAATTGCGCATACGCCATGTTGTGAACCTCTGCATAGAGAGATGCCAGCGAGGACATTTCTTTTCTGTTTTCTGTTTGTTTTCATTTTCTTTCTTTCTGCGCTTCTTTTTTTTTTATTATTGCTGGAAACGCATAAATTTGCCGCTTGAAATATTTCACAGGAAAAACAAAAAAAAGGTTGAAAAATAAAACAAAGAATGTGAATGTGAGTAAACTGTCTGGCAGTCGAGCACTTTAGACAATCCTTGACTACCATATAACAGCAACGATGGAGAACTGCATCAGGGAATCCAAATTGACATGCACTATGGCTATGGTATGCAAATTGCTCTTCCTTTCTAGATTTTATACTAGTCTGTACGTTGTGGCAACTGTGGCTAGTTCAATTTCAGTGGCACAGTCGCACCTTTACCACTTGTTCAATTTTCATGATGCATCCATAAATTTGTCTATGGGCGTTGTCGTGAATTCGCGGCTTTTACCCCCAAACTTGAAATTCTTGTGATTGCACAATTTTCCTCTTGAGCATTACGACGATGTCAATATTTGTTGCTTAAACATTTGGCGTCCAAAAGGATAATGCTGTGAAAGCATCCTTATTCGCTTTGATGTCTCAAGTACTTGAGCCAGAGCCCAGCATTTACCTTGGAGAAATTTCGTTTTCTTTTCTTATTTTATTTTTTTATATATGTACATATATTTTTCTTTTCCTTTTCTTCTTGGTTTTCTCTCTCTCTCTCTCTCTGGTTTTCTATATGGTTTTGTAGGTCAAGCATTGTCAGTCTTCTCATCATTCTCATCTTCACCATCATTGTCATAGAAATTTCTTGTGCTAAAACTGTCAGTGAAGTTCATGTCACTACCGTACAGTAGTACAGTGTGCAAAAACTAAACAATAAATGTGTCAAATTTATGAAAAATTTATGAATTACTGCTTAGAAATGGAAAAGGTTAAGCTTGTCACCCTGTCAAATTGAAGTATTTAATTAAAGTGTAGGGCAAAAGCTTAGTAAAGAAATTCAAAAAGGTTTCTGATATTGTAGATTAGATTGATATTGATTGATATAGATAGATATTATAGATTAGATTATTAAATGGATTAATCGTTGTCACATATAGAGGTATTATCTCTATCAGACTTTTTGTTTATCTAATTGGATGCAGTCTTTAAATATTTAAATCAAGCAATCGATGCTATAGAATAATCATTTCATATGCTTACCATAGCAACATTTTGTTTTTTTGTTAAAAAAAGATTTTATTTCTTTGAATTGTGTTACTTTTTTTTCTTCTCCATGAATAAAAGATTGTAAAAATTGCACATATAATAGTAGCAGGCATTGGAATATTCACTTCAAAATATATCATTACCAAAAAAATATTTTTTTTTATATAAGTAAAAAGGAAAATTGCTGATATTCTTTTGGCTTCAAGCTTGGTGGAGACTCTCATATTTATAGGCCACAATAGTCAGTAGTTGGACGTTGCTTTAAAAAATTGTGCAAATGTCAAATGCTAAGTCCTTCAGAAGTGACGGCAACAGCAACGGCAAGTTGCACCACGAACAACAACAACAATCGGTGCGGTGGCGGTGGCATCATCAGCTTGAGGCAACCACAGAAAGAGGAAAAAAAAATCGTTAAAAATGCTTGGGCAAAAGGCAAATGTAAGTAAGTGAGAATGGTTTAAGGACTAAATGCTAAACCGTCTAAAGGACAGAATACATGAATATGTACATGTAATGTTGTTTAGTTATCTGTCTTGTAGCTAGTCTAAAGTTAATCAACATTTCACTTAACTTTTTGTTTAGAGATTTTTTGTTAGAAATTAGAAAAGTAATTTTATTCAAATGGAAGCACGTTTTTTGTTAAATTTTTAGAAAACTTTTGACTAGAACATAATGTTAGGGCTATATGTAGTTTCCGAATATATATATAACTAGGCAGTTGCTGGATTTCCTTGTTGTTTGAACATAGTTAGAAAACTGGAAAATAAGTATAAAAAGTATATAAAAGTAATTCTTAATTAAGAAAATATCCAAGAGTCAATTTATTTTTCAATGTTAGTTATTTCTTATTTGAAAATGAATTGAATTGACAGGGATTTAGTTTATATTTTGAATGATCACTAGTTTTATGTATTTATTTATTTATTCCAGTATAATGTCTTTTTACTATGAAAGGCTTCTCGTCTTGATGGCGGCTTTTTGAATGAATCTCTGTTAACCCGCTATACTCTGTTAAGTTCTAGTGTTGGTAAACAAGTAAATTTCTTTTTTCTAATGATCGTTACAGTTTAAACCAATCATCCTGCCACATAATTCATATATGCATATCTATGATACCATCCGATTAACCTGGTATAATTCAAAGTGGGACCAACTTGAAAACTCATATGTGAAATAGTAATTTAAAATACATATATGGAAAATTGTTTAAATAATATTCTTCCGTAACTTATCTAAAGTTAAACCTTTTCTCTGCTAATGACTACAATTTTTATTCCCCTTTATCATTTAATTCCCCGTTGATCTGTTAAAAAAAGACGATTAATTCTTTAGCATTTTACTGAAGATTTTATTTATTTGTATTTACTCAATTAAAATTTAGTTGGGACATTTTGCTGCTGTTGCTTTTACTTTCTTTTCTTACTTTCATTTCATTACGTTTCCTTTTCTTTAATTGGATTTGCTTTCTTTTGTTTAAATATAATTTGGTTTTATATGCACTTTAGTTGAATTAGTTTTTGTTGTTTTTTTTTTGGAATTCTTTTTTTTTTATTTGAATCTCTCTAATAGAATTTTCAATTACAATTTTCATTACAATTTACGTTTCTCCTTTTTAGCCGGTTGTTTAGTAGTTTAATTTAATGAATTGTTTAAACATTTATCGTTTTTTTTGTTTGTTAGTAACAATTAGCCATTTAGCTTGTTTCTAATACTCTTTGTTTTTTTTTTTTTTTTTTGGTTTGGTTTCTTGTAAAGGTATAATATGGTTTGTTAATATTTTATGTTTTTTTTTTTTATATAATTCATTTTTATTTTTTTTTTTTTGTTTATTGTTGGTAGAAAAACAGAAAAATTGTGCCACCAGATTTTAGTTGTTAGTTCATTTGGAAACTATTTTCTCATTATGTTGACGATTTTCATTTCTTCTTTTTTTTTTTATTTTTTGTAGCTGCTGCTGGAGTACCCCTAATTATAATGTCTTAAAATCCATACAACATTGAGTTTAGTTAATGCAATTTATCCATTTTGTAGGTACAATTTTTTGTTTGTTTTGGTTTTGGTTTAAGTTTCCTTTGTTTTTTTTTTGTGTGTTTTTCGTTGGCATGGGCCAAACTTTGACAAATCGCGAAAAAATGTGTCCAAAAAAATGTTTCAGCATTTTTTTGTTCTCTCAAGGTTTTTGGAATACCCTTTATCTTTGTTCTTATCTTTGTTGTTGTCCTACAAATACAAATTAATTTGCTTTTTTTTTCATAATTATTTATTTTCTTGGAACATCGTGCCATTTTGTTTCATTATAACTTTGCAAAATTTAACTTTATTTATTTGTATCTTTTTTAGAGTTTTAGTTTAGTTATTTGGTTTTTGTTTTTGTTCTTTAATTAGAAATTAATTAACTGAAATTTCTAGAAAAATTTCAAGAAATTGTTATATCTTCTTTGTCTTCGGCTCTTTGATTAACAATTAAGAATTAGGCAAAAAAGAAAGAAACAATGAAAATGTTTAATGCCAAATTTGTTAATATTATTTATATATATATATATATATGTATAGATGTATTTTTATACGTATGTGTATATTCATAATTATTATGAGAATTTAGCCATTTTCACTAAAAAGTTTACAATTTTTGTTTGTGTGTGTCTTTGCTTTTTCTTTTTTTTTTTGTGTAAGTTTTACATTTTTACCAATTTGTTTAATAATTAATTGTTTTAATTGCATTTTTGTTGTTGCTGCTGCTGCTGCTGCTTGCTATTTGCTGCTAAAAATAATTTCAATTCAATGTTGGCCAAAACTTATTCGGGTTGTGCTTCTTTACGGGTCTTATGGCCACGGAATGAGGCTTGGATTTTAGTTGCGGCCTTATTCAATTCTGGATCGGTTAAATCTATATCCAATTCTTCGGCAACTTTTTTGGTTATCTCCTTGATATCCTCATCTTCAGGCGCATCCTTATTGACCAATTTACGGGCCAAATGGCCACGGAATGTTGATTGAATCTTTAAGGCGGCATGGCAAAGATCTAAAATAAGACAGAAGAAATGGTTGAGATGAAAAAAAAATGAAATGGTTTTGCATAAACCAATTCGATTAGTTCGTTTTGATTACACAATTAATTGCTAATTGGATTATTGAGCGTCATTGCAAAAATAAGCTCATTAAGGCACTTGCCATTCCGCAATATTACTTTCTTTACTCTCTCTCTCCTCTTCTCTTCCTGTCTTTCTCTCTCTGTGTGTGTGTTACCTAGATGGCCACCACAAAAGCTTGACTCTCAGTTGAATGAAGTTGCCATTGAGGCACGTTCAAATGACGCGTGACTTGACCACATCCACATGCATCTATCTACCCAGCAGAGGCATTATAAATGAAGCTTAATTTTGTTGTCGGTTTCTCTGTTACCCTCTCTCTCTCTCTCTTTCTCTCTCTCTTGCTTTGCATGTTATAAGCCAGTGGCATGTGGCACATTAAATATGCAGGAAATGACCGTGCTCTACAATATTGCGTATGCGTAATGTGCTTAGCCTGGCTAAGTCTCCAGAGACCCACGTAACAGCTAGATTTTGAAGAGTGTTTTGGGAATGATTTGATTCCGATTTCCCGATTAAATGACCACAAAATTTATGACCATTTCGGTTTTTTTTTTTTTACATCTGGGTTAGCTTTGTGACTCCCCAGTGCAATGGGTGGGTTAAAAATTAGGAAATTAAATGATAATTTTGAATTAAATAACTCTTTAAATTCATCAGAAATTCATATAGTTAACTTCAGATTTGAATGGTTTAATTTTAATAATGATTTCAATAATTAAGGAAAATATATATGAACTATATCCATAGATTTTTAGACGTATGTATATTATATATATTATAAGATTATTTAAATTATTTAATGACATGAGTTTTTTTTACTAAATAATATTTTCAGTTAGTTATTTATTGTAGGTTGAATTAGATGATTGATATGAAATACTAACATTATATTCGTTATATATTGAAATTTACTTTTTTTATTGAAAAAATTCTCAGTGAAAGTTTAAAAACTAAAAAGGAAAAGTTAAACCATTTAAAAATATATTTCCAAATTACATCTATATTATATATTATCAATAGTTTTCTTTCAATTATTATATACATAATATATATTATGTATAACTCATATATATTACATATATATATATGTATTTTTATAACTTTAGCTAAAGCTGACCTTTTCTCATAAAACCAAATCTAATGAAATATTTAAGAATAAAACTGAAAAAATTTATGAACCGTCATTGTTTCTTTTCTTTTGATTTGTGTTTTCCTGCAATTTAATTTAATAAATTTTACAACGCTTTCCATGAATTTCCATTATTTTGCCTAGCTTAACTATAAATTACATCATTGCATTTGCCATTTCCTACATTTTCCGTTTCTTTTTTTCCTTTTGCGTTTTTTATTCTTTATGTAAATGTTAAGAAATTCTCATAAAAATGTTTTTTCTGTTGTGATTACATTTGCCTCGACTCTTGTTAGGATTACGCTTAAAGAGGGAAAGAAAACGGAAAATGGAAAGTGCATACAAAATTTTTGCATTAAATAGAAATAAATTGGCTGGGAGATGAGTTCTGGGGGACAAAAATTCTGTGCAGATTGAATTTACATAGCGTTTGTGAAGGAAAGTTTTTTGTTCGTGTTAATTCGTTAAGCTGGCACAGCCCACAAGCCCACATGCACACACACACACACACACACAACTAATTGGTGGGACATTTTTATCAAGTATACGCAACGTGACCCAGGCCCCAAGCACGTGCCATTGCATTTATGTTTATTTATAAAATATTTAAAATAACTACAAGACGTGCAAATAGCTGAGGCTGAGCCTGAGCGTGGACACCAACATCATGACATTTATAGGGGAAAAAAAAAACCAAAAGCGTAGAAAAAAACAAACTGAATTTCACTGGATGTAAAAAAAAAATAAAAAGTAAACTGAAATGTACGCCCACTCTGCTGCTACCCACTGCCTTTTCCCTAGTTAACAAAACTTTGCTTTCGACGGTCATGTAACACTCTACACATGGCCACAAGTTGCTCACGTACACAGCCGTGTCCTGTCACAGGACCATCTCCAAAAAAAAAAAAAAAAAAAGTAACAAGATAGAAGCTTGACAAGCTTGGCACCAACGTACATGTTAGTCTTTGCTTTTGGCCTTTATCGGGCATACAAATTGAGTTTACTTCATCAGTAGGTTTTTACACCTAGCCTAGACAGGAGCCGTGGGAGCAGCAGCAGCAGCAGCAGCACCTATGGGAGTGGCACATGCATTTGGTAGGCATACACGAACATGGCGCCTAGTTGATGTTTGGCAAGTGATTTGCATGTGAAACTTTCCTTTTTCTCGTTTTTTCTTTTTTTTCTTCTTGTGTGCCAGCGAGAGGAGCTAGCTAATCACTGTCTAAGCCTCTGATTGAACTACGATTGTTGGGAACTTGCCAAACGTTAGTTTGGTTTAACTTTATTTTCAATAGTTTTTCTTTTTATCCATACTCCCCTTTTTCATTTATTTATGTTTACCTATTTCTTGAATGCCCTACAATATTATTTCCTGTTGACCAGAAAATGCAATCGATGAAAGATTTTCTTTTGTTATATACAATTTTTATAATATTTCCACCTGTCTCTACATTTTGTTGGCATCATTCGTCTTTTGGAAGAACAGGAAGCAATAATAGCAATATAGAAGAGAAGGTGTGAGAGAGAGAGAGAGAGTCAGAATGGAGGAAGAGAGATTGCTTGCTGGCCACAACAACAATAAATTGGCGCATGTGTTACTGCTGATGCTCTTGACCCACATTCTTACACACTTCCACACACACATACACAGAGACAGTGAAAAAAGGCTAAAACAAACCAACAATGCAAATTTATGTATATTTAAAAAAAGAAAATTGTAGACAATGCAAATGTGTATGAGGTGTGTCAGTGTGTGTGCTTGTGTATATGTGTGTAAGTGAGTGTGAATGCCATTAGCAAAAGTGCAAATCTGTGATATGTGTGCTAAGTAATTGTGTCATAAATGTACAATAACCCAAGAAAAACAAGATGGGAGGATAAGGACACGCGCGCATAATGAGCACAAGATGTCGAGGCAAGTAAGGAAATAATTAAATTATTATTAAGTCGGATATGAGAATACTCTAGAAAATATGTCAAAATAAGAAGATATACAGACTCTACAGGAAAGAACAACTTATTTTAAATTATTCGAGGCTCTGTGATTAATAACATGGAATTAATATAAAGTCAGTTATTTATTATTACCCACTATTTTATTGGTTATATTATTCAACCATTATTTTATTTAATTTTACTTATCTATGATAATCTAATAAAGAACTAAAGAAATATCGATATTTTGAAGTATTTATATTTTAATATATTTTAAATTTACCGTCATATTTATATTTTGATTTATTTTTAATTTATTGTCTTATTAACATAAATATCCCAACGGCTTTTGGTATTTTTCGAACCTTATAGTGTTAAGCTTTTGACATTTAAATTTGGTCACACTAACAGGCGACGTTAAAGTAGTTGAATATTAAATACTGTCATTTAAAGACTAAAATAATACAAGTCTAGACACATTAGCATATATTTATTTAAGTGTGAATATGTCTTATCGAACTATATTATATCTTGTCATTAAGCCTAATTATATATGTGCCAAGTTCTCATTAGTTAGCTTATTATCCAGGAATTATTCAGCTGATAAATCCACTAAACAACAAAATATGCACTATAATATAGTAATTTGCCGCATAGGTCATTCCAAATTAAGCTATACTATTATTTTTGTCTACGTTAATTTAGCTCCAATTGCCATAAAGTATTTGTGTTAGTTGCTATAGAGATGAATTAAGGATAGAAAAAGGTTTGAAAGTGGTTTGTATTTGTATGTACTCTTATCACATTATTTTAATATGTATCGATCGCTCTAGTCGTGTTTAGTATATATTAATCATATAATTAATACATCAATTATGTGCCTATTGAAATGGCCCCTTGTTCCATGTTTTCCTTAAAGAGGTCATTAGTAAAAAAGGAACATACATAAATAGTATATACATATGTATGTATATTGAAGAACAATTTGTTTGCTTTATGAATCGGAATACATTATTGTTGCTCCTTCTATGTATTGATAAATATCTTGAATTATTAACATTTGAATAACAGGTAAAATAGTTCAAGGACAAATAATTTTGAAATATATGGACACATTTAGGACCATTAAGTTTGGCATGTGTAGAAAATATAGAATTAAAATGAAAAAATCAGTAATCTCTAGAATAGTTTTAGTTAAAAAAAATGGGTAGAAAGTTAGTTAGTCTAGTTATTTGTAGTAAAATGTAAAGAATTTTTAAAACAAATAGAACTTTCCTACTTAAGCGAAAATGTATGCCTAATGCCAAAAATCTCAGCTAAAATTCTTGCTAAAAATAGATTTAAAATATAAATTTCTAACTTATTATCATAACTTGAAAGTTAGAAAATTTTTTAAAGAAGCATTTTGAAAAGTTCTTAAATTTGTTTTTAATTTTATGTTTTGCAGTTGATGGCCCAGCTGATGGCATCTTTATTTTGACAACTATGACAAATTTCATAACTGATTCCACAATGGTGGCCTCAGCGGGTTCATTATTTGTTTATGGCCACAATCTTTCATCATACCCCATTTCCATTTTCACATCCACTCCCCTCATTTTGCCGTGTTTCGTGTTCTCCTGTCGGATTTTTGCGTTTTATCATTGTCAGGCTGTCATAATTGCGTTGTTAAGTCTTTGTCATAAATCTACATTTTAATTACTTGAGTTTTCTACACACCCCCACCTACATACATACTTACATACGCACGCACACACACACACACTCCTCCCACACAACACCACTTTAAGGATAAGGGGGTATACGGGGAGACTCCATTTTGATTTACCCGTAACAAAATTGCCGTCAAGCTGGCACTTAATTTGCACTTTCTCGTTATTTCTTTTTTTTTTTTTTGGGTTTTTTGAAAAATGTGCCCCGATAATAAGCAGCAAATGGCATTTGTTTGCCAAGTTCTTGAGAGGGCCAAAAAACCAAAGCAAAGGGAAAACAGTAAATGGGGTTTTTCCCTTTTGCGGTTGCCAAGAATCTCCATTCACTGGGATTCTTGGGCCCATTTTTCAATTTCCGGACCTCAAGACTTAGCTTTGTGGTTGGCCAATTTAAATTGTCTTGAAATGGCAGTGGACCAAACTGAACATGATAATTGTAACTTTTGGTGGCCCAAGTTAAAGTCAGAAATGTTTGCCATAATTAAACTACACAAAATATGCCTTAAATCAGACGAAAATAACTTTCATTAATATAATGCCAGATTATGGAAAGTAAGTGTGGTTGGGGACTAAATTGTTAGGAGCTGGCATTTCCAGGAAGTGTGTAGCTACGTAATTAAAAGTCAGTAGGGCTTTAAGCCCCTAATCCCTCATATACTATATCTACATAATTAACTATAGTTAAAGGCTTTACAAGTAAATTTGGGCTTAAATTTGCCAAAAGAACTTGTCTCATTTAAAGCTGGCCAACACAGAAAATTATAAATTCAAATTGTAATTAAATATTTATGCAAAGAAATTTTGTAGCCACAATAAACATGTTGGCAAACTTGGAAAAAAAGGTGCTAAAAATTGTTGAAATATTTATACAAACATTTGACAATAAGTTTGAGGAACGACTTTGGTGATACCCCTCTTCAGTAAGAACATTTTAGAATATTTATAATAATTAAAAACTTTTCTAAATGGTAATTTTACTGTAGGACACTTTTGTAAGCTCACTCTGGCGCCATCTAGCAGTCGAAATTAGAAATCTTTCTATATTTTTTAAGCTAAACTATTAAGGCTTTATAAGAACGCAAATGGTATATTCATCTAACGTTGCAGGTTCTATCCAATCTCTTTTGAAAACTTAGATTTACATCCATATCTTCACTTTTTGTCGAACGATTTTTATGAAATTTGGAAAATAAATTAAGCATTTATTGATAATTATAATTAAAAAATATTACGAAAATTTAAAACATATTTACGAAGTTTTCTATACTTTATCGAAGGTCTTTGGTATTCTAGATGGTCTGACAAATATGTAAGTGTGTATATCCAGTCATCTGATGTAGTGTATATAGTATATATAGTAGACTTTACTTTATCAAATGCTTTAATTTATTTATAAACACTTTGATTAGTTTAATATATCTTTTTTTATGTACATTTTTGATTACAGGGTATAACAAGAAACTTGGACAAAAACGTTTAGGCAGTAAGCTGAACAAATACCCAGCAGAAACACCTGTTCAGGCAGCATTCTTTTGTATTGTCCCCCACCCCGACACTACCCACATCTCCTCACCGCCCCCCCCCATCTCACGATACACTAATGCATTATAAATTAAAGGTCCCGAACAGTCTGCGGGTGAGTGGAAGAGAGGGAGGTGCTCAACATTTTTGTCGTCTGTTTTATGCTCTTGCCTATTTTTTCTGGGGCACAAGAAAAAAGCGCCAATTCAGCGACCTCAACAATACAAATACGGATACAATGTTTTTAGTTCGTGCTGCTTATTGCGTGTATTCATCCCCCCCTTCCCCCATCTATCCCCCACCTCTTACTCTTTCTCCTCCTTTTGGATTCTTGTTTTTTTTTTGTTGGTTTTGTCTTGTTTGTTACGGCGGACAACAACACTTAACATGGTACTTAAATGGCTTGGTTCAGTCTGCTCTCTCTTTTTAACTTGCTCCATCCTACTCTATCTTTGTTTCCTCTCCCTTTCTCTCTGTCTCCCTGGGCGTTGTAAATGAAATTACAAGCTTGCTTAAAACCAAAAATCCAATTAGGAAAACGCGTGGCTGTTGTTTTATCGCAGTTGTTGTCGTTGTTGTTGTTGCAGTCAACATACGGGGGGAAAAAAAAGAGAAAAAGCGGAAAAACACGCACCGTATGCTATTAGAAAGGAGTTCTAAGCCACGCAAAGCCTCAAATAACCTTAATAACAATAATCCAAAACTTCTGCCTTCTCCCGATATTCCATGCAACATTTTTAACGCAAAAATTTACAACAATTTGTACATACGAGTACATATGTACATTTATACTCTTGCATATAGGGTACATACATATGTTCAATCAACGCATAGAAGGATTCTAATATACATATGTAAATGTATGTAGATTTGTGTGCAGTTTTAGATATTGTTTAATATAATTGAAATGTAGTGTATATGTATGAACAAAAGTAATCCTTATAGGATGAAACTTCAAATTAACTCAACTTATGACAACTTAGTAGGATGCAACTTTAACTTATTACGACTTCAACTTCGACATATGACTATTCTATTCTCGTCACACTGTCCGGCACTACTAGGGTTGCCATATTGGTAGTGTCACCAGGTTGCCATGTTACATTTATATACTTGATCAGCTTGTTCCAGTTGATCTGTTTGCGGCTACTTAATTTTCTCTGATATCCTTAATGCTGCAAAGCTAAAATTTTGCATATTAGTTTCTTTTTTATGCAGGTATTGTATATATAGGAATTATGCCGATCGGGGGATTATATCATTTGGCTACCATAGGGAACGATCTGTCGAAAACACAAGGTATGACTTTAAAAACTTCGTTGTTTTTAAAGGGAATATTACGAAATTTGCTTTTGGTCAGTTCGATATACTTTTAAACATATTTTTCAAGTTTTACTAGAATCGATTGACTATATTATATAGTCTTTATAGCAATGTTCGTACTAAAATAATATTTTAGTATTGAAAACTTTCTCTTTTTCAATTTAGTCGCACTCAAAATTGATCAGTTTTATATGCTATGTACATGTTCTTTCAAATTTGATTGAAATCGTTTTATTGCATCAAATAGCACCCATAGATGCGGTCAGTCCAGAATATAGTTTCAAATCATTAAAGCAATTCGATGTTGATAAATTATACATATATTTTTATTAAGCTTTGATCGTATATATAGCTGCTGTTGGAACAATCAGTCAAAAAAAGAAAGTTTTTGGGATATAGAAGTTTTATTTCTCACTGCTCAGTTTCGAATTTATGGATCTTAGCGTTCTAAAATTCATTTAGCTTATTATACAGGACATATTATAACATATAGTTGCCAAGTAGAGAATCTGCAAGGGTATAAGAACTTCGGCATGGCATAAACCATTCCGCTTTACTCTTTTTCTGTTGGAAATTCATTTATATGTGGGAAATTTGTTTGCCAAATTTTATATTAAGGTCTTCTTTGCTTAGTTCCACTGCCCTAAGCATATTTGTATAACTAGGCACTATATAAATATATAAATTCAAATTAAATTTTATTAAAATGGTCTTCATAATTGCGTTCTACGAAACCAACACTTTGGTCTTATTCATATATAGTAATAATTTCTATAAATTGCACAGAATATCTCTTTATATGTGCTTATATCTAAAATATCAAAAATCGATTTCAACATCAGACAATTCCCTTTTGTGCTTATAATTTGAACTTTGAAATTGCAATTAGTTTCCCATATTGGACACAGAAATTTTGTGCAAATATGGATATCAATTCCAATTAAAATGTAATTATTTCAATAAATCTGCATAAACATAAATATATACATACATATATATTTATATAAATGACTTGTGGTTGGAGATTAGCAAATTGAAATTTATATATGTATATGGAATAATTTACAAATTGACATGTATAAAGAAAATATTAAGTTTCTATTTGAGTTTATAATTGTGAAAATTGGATTCTGTCTTTCATTCTCCTCCCACTCTCTATCTATGTATTTATCTATCTCTCCTTCTGTATCCTTTTCTGTTTGGCATAAACAGCAATTAGTGAACAAAGATTATGAATGTGGGAAGGGAAGGGAAGGGGGTTAGTGTAGGTCTGCAAATTGCCAACGGGCATTGGCAGACAACTAGGCGACCCAAAAGATATTAAAGGCCAAATGCGTGACTTTTAGTCTATATATATAGGTCTCTCTGTCTGTATGTCTGTCTGTTTGTCTGTCTGTCTGTGTGTATCTATGTGAGAGTTTGTTCGTTTTGTGTGTTGCTAAATTAGTGTGCTTTATGCACAAAGCAAATACAAAAAAAAAAAAAAAAAAAAGCAGTAAAAAAGAAAAGGAAAAACTGCGGCAGCAAAAACCTGCCAAAAACCAAGCCGCAAAACGTTTGCAACAAGAAAATATCCTTTAATGGCTTTTCGGCTTTCGATTTTTGCCATTTGCATTTGAAATGGCTTAAATTTGTTTTCGGGCCTGTGTGTCTGTATGTGTGTGTGTGTATTCTGGCTTATTGTTTGCGTTTCCAGCTTGGCCATATGCGGGCTTATCCCTTTCCCCTTCCGTCTTTGCTCCATTCCCCTCTTAACTCTTTTTCCATTTTCTGTCTGGTTTTCTTTTGTTGCTTTTCAAATGTTACAAAATTGTTATTGTTGTTGAAAAACTGTGCCACACACACACACAGACACACACATCATGACTACAAATTTTCAACTAGGCCATCTGTTTTTGAATTTATTTTACGAAACGTTGATAACGCCCCCTTAAAACTTTAGTTTACTCGTTGTTGTTGTTGTTGTTGTTATTGTTGTTGCTGCATTGGTAGAAAAAACGTAGCAACAAAATTATAATCCTCAACTCGTAGTTCAACACGTAGAATTTCGATTCGTAAATTCATGGCCCAACCACAAAGCTGGTTACGATGGCATTTTGACCATGTGAACTATGCTTGTTTTTATTGCCAAACGAGGGTAGCTTATAAAGTTGTTATGAATAACAAAAATATTTGGAAAGGTCACAAGACTGCCAAAGTAAATTATTTTGTAGCCATTTATAACTTTCTATATTTTTACTTTCTATATTTTTAAGGGATATATGAACAAAAGGAAATCATAAGACAGGACTTGCAAATTAACAGAATCCCTTTAAATTTTCATTGCTTAACACAAGTCTAGATTTAATTTATGCTCTAAACATTTCACTGTATATTATATTAATTTGTTAGCAAGATCTATAATGGATATAGAATACTACACACAAGTAAGTACTTTTTACGAGTTATCGTACTGAAAATTTTTTCGAACAGCTTTTGAAGATCTTCCTTTAAAAGAATATTTATATTATACATATATATATTATATATTATATTTTATATCACGTATCATGGTCATATATATAATATAATTGTATATTATATATTGCTATAATTTTCTTTGCTTTAATATGGTTTAAAAAATGTCTGTCACCTCTCTTAGGATCTGTTTATAAATAGATATATAAAATACTATAATATCCTAAGGAAACTTCTTAAATTATGCATATTCTTGGGTCCTGTATTTTAGCTTAGGGTAATGTACTATACTTGAGATGCTTCTTCAAGGCGCATTTAGTACTTAAAAATAGCATTAAAAACTTGTTATATAATTATATATTTTTTAAATTAATAATTTTAGAATTTAATCAATACCTAAAATAAAACAATAAAGTTTTTCTCACGACATGGCTATTGATGCTGATCAAGAATATATTATATACCCTATGGGGTCGGAAAAGTTTACAAACATCTGACCAATTTTATTATACCCTCTGCAGAGGTATAAATATGTATGTACAATACAGATAACTTGAGGTATATTTTGATGCCATATCATATTTTAAAGATTTTTTTAGGTCACCTATAGATATATTTAAATAAATATAATATATATATAATATATACAAGTAAATTCTACTATAAAATAATGTATCTAAGTACTATATTTTCTTGATATGACCTTAAAAATTATATTTCGCAGTGTTTTTAAATCAAATTCTTTTATGATTTCAGTTCAAACACTACCCCCATGGCCTAAAGCTAACTTAAAATTTCACCTTATTATAGGGTATTTCATAGTCTAATCCTTGGTCTAACATACTATAATATATTTTAAAGCAATTGTTTGTTTATATGTATTTATTTACACATTCAACAAAAGTTTGCTTAACATTGAAAAAGATTGTTTAAACAGCTGTTCATCTGGAACGTTTCTTTTTTTGATGTTTTTCAGTTAAAAATATTCTTAGGATTGTTTTTTAGTATTCTGTTAGCCATAAAGACATTTGGCTTAGAGTAAATTTAAGCTCCAGTGGCGTAATGGAAACGCACCGGCCTCCTAAGCCGGGGATTGTGGGTTCGAGTCCCATCTGGAGTACGGATTGATGAATCTTATAGATTTTTCTAGGATTTTTTTTTTATATAAACTAACGGAACACTTGGTGAACCTATATTGGCAATGATTTTAATATATATTGTAAGGCATTTGCTGGAGTATGGAATTATGAGTTTAGAGGATATTTCAAACATTATTTTATATAAATTCAGAGATTCGATATATACTAAAGGATTCAATATATAATCTAAAGCATTTGCAAAAGCTTTATACTCGCTTATATAAATCAAAAGAACTCCCTATGAATCGATATGGTTCGTTTAACAAATATTCTAAATAGATTTCTGGATTTCAGAATCTTGAGTTTAGCAAATTTTTTTATAAACCAAAAGAGTTGTTTATGAACATATTTAGTCAATTATTTTAAATATGTATTGAAGAGTATTTTCTGAAATTCGGAATGGCTAATCAAATAGATTTTTTTAATACTTTTTATATAAATAAAAATTACTCAATGGTCAATGGTTTAATACGAGTGTAAGTACATTCCAAATCATTTTCTAAAGTACGAATTGGTGAATCTAAAAGTTTTCTATACTTTTTTATATAAATCAAAACCAGTCTTTATGAATCAATATAAAGTCTTTTGAACCATTGGACTTAATATAAATTCTAAATAATTTTTTGGAGAACAGAATGTTGAGTCTAACACATTTTTTTAACTTTTATAAAACAAAAGAACTCTCTACAAACCTATTTAGTGAATGATTTTAATACATATTCTAAGTTATTTTCTGTATTGGGGGTTAAAGTCGGTATCATAATTTGCCTAGCCTATCCCATGTACTTAAGAGACACTTTTGAAGCTGTAATTGAGTATGCTGTAGATTGCCTAGAAAGAACACTTTATGTATCCTTTTTCTCTAGTTCTTGCTTTGACTCCTCAAGCGAGCCTAATTAGCCGTTGCCCGCCTACATTGTCACAGTTACACCCATCAGACACACACACACACGCACACATACCCATACACAGACTTGTTACACTCATACATATATGTACATATATATGAATGTATGTAAGAATGAATGGCAGACATGTGTGTATATGTATATGTATATGTACATATGCATTCACGGTGTGCACCATAATTAAGCCAAGAACAAGAATGGCAACGAGAAGGTTGACACTGATGCTTTGGTTGACAGCCCCGACTAAGTTTTTAATGAGCGGGCGACTACTGTTGCTGCCGTTTTGTTGCCTTCTGCCTTCTGCCTTGACTGCTTTCTGGTTTCTCCGACTTTTTCGTGAAAATTTCATAGCTAAAAATTGTCAGTGGTCGTAACATTCTTAATAGGGTTAAACGGAGAGAAATTTTCATCTTAGACAACCAACTCCCGCATGTTGGTTTTTATGTTATTTATGAGCATTGTGAGCGATTAAATACCCCATGGTAGACAACTGCATATATATATATATATATACATGTATATATATATATATATATATATATCTTTTGGATCTCATTCCACTGTCACCACACTGCTGTTGCTCTACTGTGTTGTAAACTTTACAAAGCCCTTTGCGACATTTCCCTTCTCACCTCCTTGTCAGTTTCAGGCAACTTTAAGCTAACGCAAAACTTTCAGTTTGACAAATTTTTTTCTTTACTGCAAATAAATTGCGTAATATGAAAGTTATATACATATATATGTACATATATATAGGTATGTATGTATGTATATATGTATACTATACATATATATTTTTGGTCTTTTTGGCTTGTAAGCATAAAGTTTACTGATTTGCCGACAATGTGGCAAATGCTCAGTGGGAGAAGAGTCTCAGCTGACAGCTATCAGCATGTCGGTTGTATGTTGTATGTTGCATGTTGTATGTGTGGTGACAAAGTTGTTAAGGATTTTGGGTTTTGACAAACCTTAATGTTAACTTCTTGTACAAGTAATTTCCGTTAAGTCACAAATGATATGAAAATTAAACTTTCCATACATATAGAACAAAAATTCAAGTTCACAATTACCTGACAATTTCTTGTGAATTGAATAAAATAGTTTTCACTTACCTTTGTCATTGGGATCAAATTCAGCCTCAAGCTCTGCTTTAGTTGGCTCTGCGGAGGATGAGGCAGCAGCTGCTTCAGCTGAAGCTGCTGATGGAGCATTGGAGCTGCCATTGTTGGTTGTTGTAGTTTTGGTTTCCGATTTTTTCATGGTCTCTCTCACTTTGTGGCCTCGATAGACGGCTTGGATTTTTGTTGCGGCTTTTGCTGTAATTAAAAGTGGAAAAGCCATGACAAAATGAAAGAAAGAAAAAAAATGGAGACCAGTTACAGAGATTTTCGTTTTTAATCAGCTTAAAAACTGTTTGTGTGCAAAGAGAGAGGCAGGATACTTTAATCGATACCATTCACCACACTGGCCAAATTAAGTAGATAGACCTAGAATTTGCAGTTTTTTCTTTCAAACTCCTCCTCAATATTTTATTACATTTTTCACGCAGCTATCGTTTGATATGTCTGGCCTTGAATGAACTTATAATAAATTGGCACGTAAGGCTATTATTTCCCCCTCTACCCCAAAATAAAAAACAGTATCAATAAAAAACACAGAGAGATAGAGACAAAGAGCAAACGAAACGTGGAGTGGACTGAGGAGAGGGAGGGGGTATGCGAGAGATGTGAGAAAGTGCAAAGGAAAGCGAAACCGAGGAGGAGCAAAAAAGGCAAAAAACAGTTTCACTTTTTGTGGCTGTGAAAAATGGCTTCGTGTTGTTGTCTGAACAATTTTTATGCCACAAGGCTGTGGCACCTCGGTAGGTATGTATGTATATATGCAGGTGGCAGCAGGTGCGGCAACAGTGGCAAGGTTGGCCACAATTTTGTTGATGGCTTGGCCTGGCATACACTGACTGTACTCCGACTGTCAACTGTCGAGTGTCTTGCGCAGGGCATTAAATCATTCAATAGAAAGGCGATATCATTATACCCTCAGGGCTTTAACTTTAAAGAAAAACTAATGGAATTTAGAAGCGTGGAAGCATAATTGTTTAAGGTAAGCATTTGCCATTGACCAGCACTGTAGAGAAGTGTGACCATTCATTCAGTGTAATGCCTTCCAGTTTTAGAACGAGATTAATCATTGATTCAGCTCTTTAATTTAAAACAATTTACTTTTCAAAATAAAGCATTAAGTTTAAAAGCATCTTTGCGGCAAATATAACAAATTTATAAAATACAGGTGTTAATTCAGCAAGATAATAATCAGAATGAATTAAATGTTTAAAAGATTTTTTAAGTTAACTATGCCTAAGAAAGCAGCCGAAAGGCCTGGTGGCTATGTTTCTCTCTCTCTCGTTGCGTTTGTTAGCTAGTGTTATTTACAATATAATATGAAAGAGTAAGGTGTTAATCAACACTGTTTATGTGTTATTATTTGTTTGTTGCTGTCTTTTCCCTAAACCATATAATTTAAAATGACGTGCAATCTATATAAAAGGTTTTCATAGGTCAGTAGGCTATTTATCATAAAAATGTATTACCTAACACTAGAGAACAGTGTGACCATGCTGCCTTAATTATGTAATGTATTGCTTTACTATGACTGGACATCGGCTTTCATCTGTTCAAAAATATTAATTACAAAAGTCAAATTATTCAATATTCCTCGGACTTAACATTTTCAAGTCTGTTTTAAATGAACTGAAACATTTCCCAACACTGCATCTTATGGCAAATATTCATTAAGTGTTACCTTATGGTACATTTGAATTGAAATAAAAGTAAACGAATGAGGAATGCTGTAAAAATTTCACACTTGTAGGTATTTTAAAATTTTGCAAATTTCTTTCTCTTCCGTTTTTTTTTGCTGTATTTTTTTTTTATTGCTGAACATAAACATAAATGTTTTCCTTCTGGTTTATTGGATCTTTATTCGTGTAAAAAAAAATATACTGTGGGCCCATTTTATGGTAAATTAAATTTTATATTGCGTGCGGGTGAGTCCCGCCATCATTTTTTCACCCACACACACACGCATACGGATGAGTGAATTTGCATATAGACTGCATTAATAATGAATATTCATTTATGCAGGATATTATAGTTGATAATTTGATAAACCAAAAAATTCAAGTGCAAATTAAAATTTATATAGCATGGCACTTAATGGCCGCGAATCCCTTTCCCATTCTGTATTTTTCATATTGTCTGGCGTTCTTCCTTCCTTCCTTCCTGTTTCTGCCATATTACTAAAAACGTGCCAAAGTTATTAAATAAATTTTGCATGTGGCTCATTAAATTTGACAGCTGAAACAAAAAAAAAAAAAAAAAATAGCAAGTGGCAAATAAAATCATAACCACAAAGAAAACAGGAGGTAGACGAAGAGTTGGGGGCACTGATACACGCATACATTGACACGCAAGCATAAGTTGAGAGTAGGAACCTGGCACCCAATTACACAATATTATGGTGCCAGGATATCAAAAGGACAAATAAGCAAAAGAAAATCCAAGAACGCATCTTTCATAGTTAATTAATTCATAATAAACCATTTCCGGGCCAAGCTTTTTTTTGCTTCTGCTTTGGTTTTCTGTCCTTTAACTGCTTAGTGGACGGTTCACTTCACCTTCATTTCAATTTGTTCTGACCAGGCTAAGTTATTTAGGTAATTAAATTTCGTTAGCTAACTAAGCACATTGGTTTAACATAAAAAAAATTCCTCGAATTTTTGCCTTAACGAGCTCTTAGGGGAGTCGGTATTGGTATTTCTGCTCTAAAAATATGCAGCAACACTTTTAGCTGACCTTTAAATAATTTACATATTTGATTTGAAAGTTTTCATTGTTCATCAGAGAAACCACAAAATTGCTGTTTAAGCTCTCTGACCTTGGTCTATAATCATTTGTGCAAGTCATTTTTCTTAATCAACCTGCAGCTAAAATTGCTTCCAATTTATTATTTTAATTAAATTGTTGCCAGCCAGAGTTGCCAGCATGCATTTTTATTTGAAATTTCACTTTACAGTATACAAGGGGGAAAAAAATGTTTAAAATGTAAATATTTATACAGGCGTTGGCCTAGTTTTTTTTTTTTAGTTCTCTAGGTGCCCCCCAACGATAGGAACAACAATGCCTGAAGAATATTAAAACGAATGAGTTATGCAGCAGGAAGGAAATAAGGGATATATGCACACATTTATGTACCTATACACATAGATAAATAGAGAAAGGGAGTTGGATAAAGTTTTGTAAGAAATAAACGTTGTTGCTTGAGTCCTAAATGCAGCTGTGTTCCAATCTCCCAAGTAAACTCAACTGGCAGTTGTCTTAAATAAATAAGAAACAGCAGGACACGAACTTCCTAGGCATTTCTATGGTTTTTTCTTCTCCTCGAATATGCAAAACATTTCAAATTACTTAAACATTAGTTACATTAACTTTGCCATTGACTAAATATTACTTAATTTAATTAAAAGTTTTCATTTATAGTTGACAACTATTAGAATGCTATAAGAATTTTCTTAAAGCTTTTCAACTTCAATTATGGTATGAAAACTTTTTGAAATTGTTATAAAACTATTTCTTTACACTTTCATTCATATTTATGATAACTTGGAGATCTGTGAAAACTTTTCAAGCCATTGCCATAAAAACAAGTTATAGTTTTGCTTATTCTTATTATGCAGAACAGAAGTTAGAAAGATGTTAGATGCCAAATTATTAAAATTTCCGTAGACATAATCAATTTTTTTTATTCGCCTTAAATTTTTCACGGAATTGTTATCATTTCTACGAACATCGTCTTAAGGCTTTTTTTTTTTTTTTGCTTTAAGAATGTTTTCGCTGAATTAATTCTTTGTTTATTATTTTAAAAGACAATTTTCAATATAAACCTTAACAATTTGTCTACAATTATGCCCTTGTGACAAGCACAAATCTAAAGGATTTCTCTTTAAAAACCAAAGTTCAAATTACGTAGCATACTTTTCAGGACCAGGCAAAGTTTTACTTTACTTTTGGTCGATTTCTCAAAGGTCTATTAAATGCTCATATAACCATGTTGTTGTAGTTGTTGTTGTTGTATTTGTTACCATCATTATTATGCACCTTAACCATAAAAAAAGGGGGGAGAAAAAGTTTTAACCATTTGGTTTCACTTATCTAACCACTTGGGTCCATCAACTTAGTTTAGCTTGTTTCTCGCCCTATCAAATAAAATGATTTATTTATGATTGTGATAATTTGCGAAAGACGACATATTAATAATTCATATTGAAACACTTTTTTGTTTTCCCTTTTTTTTTTTCTCTTCTACTTCTTTTTTCTGTTTCTGCATAATCATGACAAAAATAAAATAAAATTGATTGCGTTTCATTGTTACTTGTATCTATTTGATACTCTATAGGATATACATATAGTGAATGAATGTATGCTATAAGCAGTAGAAGCGGCTATGTTGAATAACTATAGTGTAAAAATGTTTTATTTTTCAAAAATTGAGATATTTTCGATTAGAAAATCCAAAGAAAATTTTAGTCTCTGAATTTATGCTAATGAGAAATGGGAAAAGTTTAGTTGAATTTTGACCATGATGTATGAAGAATATACATCCTATTCTGGTTATCATTATTCAAAATTTATTATTGTTATCGTTATTAGGATTCTTTGTCAAACCATTTCTCATCATGTATATAACTATTATGTTCAGCCTAGATCAGTTGAATAAGATTTTAGATGATTTTCAATTTTAAACAACGCTTCATAAATGTCAGTGTCTTTTTTATAGGGTATCTCAACTCGACACACGCACAGATTGTAGCTTGTTTGTTTTTGTTACCTAGTTGTTTTGGCTGTTTCACACTTTGGCTCGCAATGCGTGTTAGCCAGGTTGTTATGTATTGAATGTATGTATGTATATAGCCAAACGACCTTCATTGTCAGCTTGGCGCAAAATGCAATCGATATCAAGTTTGTAAAACGCAAATATTTATGTATGTAATATGTATATGTATATAGTATGTATGTGTATGTATGTGTATTGTATTATATAGTTTAGAGTGCGTTTTTTGTTGTCAGAATGAATGTGAAGTAAGTGTCGGCACGTGCGGAACAAATAATAATAACATTGATGAATTGCTTTTCGCAGGATGTTATTTGTTTTGCATATTGATTTATTGCCTTGGGCTAATTTCGATTGGCGAATTGCAAACCAAAAAAAAACTTCCTTACAACCTCGCTTGTATTAAAACAGATATAGTATATATATATACATATATCTATTCTAATGACTAAGTAAATTTTTGGTCCTTATTTATAATGTTTGTTGCTCAAGTCAAGTTTGAAAAAAGTTCGTTCTGATATCTTTTATCGTTGGCAATTATTTTGTAATCTACAGAAGAAATAGTTCAATTAAGGTATCAGCTGTGTTTATCTGCTACAGGAGGAAAAAAAGTTGAAAGATAATAAATATATAGAATGGAATTTATGTTGGGTAATTTATTTAAGTAGGATACATTTAATTGTTCCGCCCCCTTAATCAAATTAAATGCAGACCAAAAGTCAAACATATTCATAAATTACGCACAAACACATATGCAAACTTACACATACACACACACACACATACAGAGATATGGTTAAATAGATAGTTCTGTTCCTCATAATGATGCGAGCTTTGCATAATTAAAGTCAGGCCTGACCACAATTTATTTAATTCCCTGCCATTCCATGCATACATTTGCCTGACTTTTAATACCTCTTTAACTGGAGGGTATATTAATAATGGTCAGTTTGTTGAAGTCCAGCGAAAAAATCATTTATATAGATTTATATAAATGGTAAACTGAATTTAAATATATATATTTGTCTATTATTTTTATTTATTTGGTTGAATTATCAAAATCTGAATCTTTTCCTGCATCCTATCTTAAATGTTATCATATAACAACCAGAAAAATGTTAAAAAAAAAAATGATTTCATGTTAAAATTTAAATTTAAACATAATTTCATATGTGATATATACCTAATGGAAACCTATCAAATCTATTTAAATCGGTTCTTTTAGCAATCAAAAGATAAGAGAAATTTCTTTTATTTGTTTTAAAAAAAGGTTTTAGGTTAGTCGAAAATTAGTTACTAAACTTTGTTTTTTGTTATATTGAAAGTTGATTTCTGTTTTTATATGCAATGTCAATATGTGTTTCATAATTGATATATAGTTTCTCTAGAAGCAATTGTGTAAACTTTTTTTTATTTAAATTTATTTTAGTTAAAAGATTTTGTTTGAATTTGAAAACATAGCAAACAAACTTTCCAATTAGTCGTTTCATACATATTTAATAGTTGAATATAAAGTTTAGAATAGAAATCATATAAACTTTAAGGGTATAAAAACTTTGATATAACGAAAGTTAGTCTGACCTTATGGTTTACGCCTTAATCATTGGCAATTTTATCAATTGTCAGCCAGCAAATAAAAAATTTTTCAATTTAAAAAGTTTTTCGCTTCCAAACAGCTTTCATTTTGATTGACAGCAATAAATGGAAATTTTGTTCTATTTGCATAAATATAGCAGCTTTGTATTGAATATGTATATCTATATATGTATATACACATACGATGAGTATATATAAATGAAATTTCAGCCATAAATACACACACACATATACACAGCCAGACACGACACGCCCACACAATCAATTTCAATTAGTTAGCACATTGAGCGCTTAATTCGACAGTCGACACACGATCGATTCATTTGATTGACATTCGATAGTCTAAACTACTATATATATATGTATATATTTATAGCTATTATATCTGTATACATATTTGATATGCACAAGGCAAATTCTAGACAAAATGTTGATAATGTTGACGATGATGACAGCTTGAGGAGGCTTTAAAGAAATAATGTGGCCATGTGGTTTGGCCTAGAAATTCCCTCAAGGGTCTTGAGCCTTCTTTTTTTCGTCGGTCACGTACCAACTGCCAGGAGAAAGAAATCCCAAAAATCCCATTTGTTGACAATTTGTTTACGTGTTTCGACTAAAAGTCTTGTGAAAAAGATGTTAGCTGTACGACAAATGTGAAAGTTGAAAATTTTAATATGCCACAACAGTCTCAATTGAATTTACAAAATTCTTGAATTAAGATTACAAGTACAACTAGTGCGCGAAAGGGTTAAATGAAAATGCTTGTAATGGAACATCACGAGTTTAGTTCTGAAAGGCCACGAAAATAATTTTTGTGTGTATTTATTTTAGAGTAAAATAAGTTGAAAAATCTTTATTAAATGATGAAGTGAGATTACAGTTTGTTTGCTAAGTTTTCCACTTAACACTCATAAAATGAGAACACGCACTCAGTGCTTAACAAGCTGAAGTGTTAGTGTTGGTAAAGCAATTACAATGCATAAACTACTTTAAGTTTGGTGAATTTGGTTAGGTGCTAGTTTTGAGAAACGCTTTAAACTTTATTAGTTGCTTGTTTTTCATTAAAAAGTTTTAATTTATTAATTAAATTAGAAGTGTGGCTATAAATATGCTTTCGTTGTTTGCAAATACACAATTTGCCAATCAGAGATCTAATTAAAAAAGTCAACAGCTGACACTAACCTTATTGAAAAAGACAGTCAAAGTTTGGTTATAATTTTCTTTTTTTTCTTGTTCCTTTTTTTTTTTGACTCATGGCTAATGAATGATGTGGAAATTCTTACAGACTGCCTTATTGTGGAAAAAGTTTGACAGCAAGTGTTGGGAAAGCTTGTAGAAGTTACAAAGTGGGTCACACAGTGGTTGTCAATTACAGGATTTGCCTTAATTGCTCGAAATCTCAATCAGTTGAAAGACTTGACATGCCTTTGATTTTCATTGACTGATTAGTAAAAAAAAAAAAACTTATTGATTATGTTTTTGAAGCAAATTGAAGTAGTTAGAGTAAATAAAGTAAAATTTTTATCGAATCTTCAGAAGAGTAAAAAATTTATTGAAAAGCTTTAATGATAATGAAATGTTTTATTTTTGGGCAAATATTTTATATGCTATCTTCTTAAAATATTTCGATATTATTTAAAACATAGCCTAAGGAGATTTTTTATCTTTTGCTCTTAGTTACGCTTCCTCTGCCATATTTCCGGTCTATTTATGGCGCACTCTTTCTATCATCCTCCTCTCTCTTTCTCTTTGTCCCTTTCACTGTTCTTATTTTACCCAAATGGAAAGTTGCTCGCGTTTGCTATATTTATTATTAAAATGCTACTCAAAAACTTGCCTCCAACTTTTTTTTTTTTTTTTTTTGGCAACACGAAAAAATTAAAACAGCCCGCAAGGCAACCAGAGAGAAATAACGATGAGTAAGGAGGGAGGAGAGATGGTGGTGAAAAGTGAACTAGAGAGCAAACGCAGCACAAAAAGTTTATTCAACAAAAATGTATATACTATATATGGAAATATTTTTTCTTTTTTCTGGTTTTTTGTTTAGCATTTTTATTTGTGTTTGGTATGGCATGCCAAAAAATAAAAACAGGAGAAAACAAAAAACTATGTGGAAAACTCTACGAGAGTTATGTGGCTAAGGCAACTGGTTATTAATAAAGAATTCACTGAAATGGCCACTCGACAGTATCCTCCATTTGCTTTGTTAAGGACAATTGAAATTGAAATTTATTAGCCTGATGATGCAACTGTAAGAGGCAAATATAAAAGCAAAAGTATCATGGCAATTGGATATTACAACGAGATGAGGCACAGACTCTTGCCCTTTGCCTGGTTGAGGCTAAAAAGGGCAAAGTTCAGGTGGCAGCATGTTGAAATGCAATATTCAACATCCACTTCACTTACCTTGCCTTGCCTTGCCTGGGCCACCAGAAGGTCAAATAATTTTCAATTTTTATCGAAAGACAGTGTGGACAGGTTTATTGAAGCACATTGTATCATGATAATATATAGAAATTGACCATTTAAAATAGTTTTTAATTTTCTTTCTGTTTTTTATTGATTATTTGTGTTTTCATTATTACATAAAGCTTGATAAGTGGTCTTCAGTTAAATATGTGAAGTTTAGCAAATGGTTGCATTTAATTTAATTAAAATAACCTTCGTAACGGCATAGATATATACATATTTAAAAGGCCTATATATTGATTTCCAATTTGTTAAGTGGAAGAAATTCTGTGTCTTGCATAAATCTCACGAAAAAAGCAGCAACTGACCTAGCTAATTATAAGTTCAGATAAAGTTAAACTGTTTTTCATTGCTTTATTTGTTTATCTTACTTTAGCGAAAAGTTAATTGCTATTTTTTCAACATAAGGCAACAACTGGCTGAAGTAATTTACCTCTTTCGCCCCTTTTTTATGTTAATTTATTGATTTTGTGTGTTTGAAAAAGGCATTTTTGTCACTTTTCCAGAATAGTAGCAACCCTTTACATTAACCTTTGCCATCGTGCTCAACATTACAACGCAGCAACTGGCTAAATTAATTGTTCAGCGACATGCGAAAATTTAATTTTCACATTGTGTACAAAAAGAGAGGAAAACAAGAAAAATATATATAATAAAGGAAAAGGAAAACTCATACAGAGAGTCATGCTTACTTGAAAAATCTTTGTTTTTTCATTGTTTACTTTTGCCCCTTTATTTTTTTTTGTACTGCAGAGTTTTTCCTCTTATTTATTGTTGTACTTTATACTTAAACTTGAGCCCATTTACATTGTTATTGTTTGCATTTAATGTTTGAGATGGGTTATTGTTATCGTTATGTGGGGTAAAAGTGTGTAGTTATATAGTATGAGCTAAAGCGTCAACTCATAAAAGAAAGCCCGAAATGACGGAACAAAACAGGTGATTAAAATTAAGAACTTTTGGTTAATTAACATGTGAATGAATACAAAATTTATTCTAAATATAGAATACATTATGTTAATTTATGTATATGAGTTTATCATTTTATATTTAAACTAAAGCAGGGAAAGGAAAGCTTACCCAGGGCTAGAAAAAAACTAATTATTGCATAAAAAAAATAACCAAAAAATGATTTTTTTAAAGCACAAAAGCAAAAGAATATTTTTTCATTTTCATTTTAGTTTCACGTTAAGGTAAGGTCCTTTAAAATGTCTTTTACTTCGTGAAAAGTTATCACGAAACTAGCAATCAAACAAATAACCAAAATTGGTAAAGTTTCATTTAAGCAGTAAAATTATAATATCCATTACACGAGGGTATTAAAAGCCAAATTTCATGCTGACCAACAATAAGTATCATTAGACCCTAAAAAAAAGTCGGTCAACATTTCTTTTCCATTTAGCCAAAAAGCTTGACCACAGCGCACTCAGCCACTTACTCAATTAAGACACTGAACACAGAATTAAATTAACTTGTCGTACCCCCAAAAGAGTCATAACATGGCCCCCACATTCTGATATCCTGCCCACTGCCAACCGCCCTACGATGGGCTGTGTAAAAGCAAACATGCAAATGCAAACAAAATGAGGCAACTGGCAACTCAAGTCTCAAGTGAAAATGAAAGACTAACAATAACAAACGGCCAAAACAGACAGACTCATCAATAGCCCAAGTCGGGCATAAAGTGCCACGGCCATAATGAGCAAAGGGATATCCCAAGTTGTGATAGTGAAGACAGAGAGTAAAATGAAGAGCAGCCTATAGAGCAACTCCATCTAACTAATTTTCGGTTTTTTTTTTTTTTTTTTTATCAATTTATTTTTTTGTGGCTCGTAAAGTGGCAGATGTGTCAAAATGTAAACTAATCTCAACAGCAACTCGCATTTGGTTCACATCTGTTGGAGCGAATTACTTTTTGGGCGTAGGGGGTAGGGGAGTGAAAAGTAGGGGCTCAGCTCTCCACAAAAGCGGCTTACAAAATTTTCTATTTGTCACTCCCTGGAAATTGTTTGGCCAAAAATGACAAACAGTCTGCCACATTTCAACTAAGAGAAATGACAAACTCTTGTTGAAAAAATGTGCAAAAAATTGAGTAGATACATATTATTTAAGTTAATCGGATATACTTTTGAAGTTGGTTAAGTACGATTATAACTTTGGAACTGAATGAATTGGGTCTAAAAATATTTGACAAAGTCTATAAATTGCATCAATATTGTCTTTGATTGAAGGTGGAATAACTAAAATCACTTAAAAAAAAAAAAAAAAAAAAAACTATTAAATCCAGAGTAAACAAAAAACAATTTTATGTTAAGTTGACAGAACTACCCCCTTCTATTATTTATATACGATTTAAATTATTCTTAGATATTAATTTAATATATATTTGACATTTATTTTTTATGCAACATCTTTGCAATAAACAATAGACTCGATTTTGAATACATCAATAGCCCCATAAAAGTAACGTACAAAGTTCTAGTTCGATTACATATTCGTTACTTATAGTGCTCATCAAAAAGATCGATAATTAAAACAAACATAAATTTATCAGTATTATCGATATTTCCGACGGTAGCTTTTTGTTTTGCGTGCTAATAATTAAATAATTTTGTGGTGTGTGTTGAAAGTGCGTAAGTATGAAAATAAATTAGATCGGTAGAAACTTTAAGCAATTGCCTTTCGAATGAAACTATTTCCATTTAAATCGGTTCAATGGTTACCGAGTTTTCCTCGTTAAAAGTTTTAATTTGTCCAAGGAAGAAGCTGAGAATGAAAAATTTTCAGCGTCGGCGTCGCTGCCTCAGCCTCTGCCGAAGTCGACGTGGGCGAAAAAGGAATAAGGCAAATAAGAAACCGAACGAAGTTCGGTGTGTGCGAGTGAATACGCAATTGTGTATAGCTTTAGTGATCCCATTCGTTTCGTGTGTGTGTTTAAGTGAGCGAAGAGTAAAAGCTAGTGCATCTTTTTTTTTTTTTTTTTTTTGTGTGTGAGTGCAACCTTGAAAGAGAAAGAGGAATAGAAAATACTAGAATACAGCGAGTTCAATGCAAATAACAGGTGAGTGCTTTTTAAAGTTCTTTTAGGTTTAGCAGTATGTTAAATAGATTAATTAGTTTACAGAAGTGTAGTTAACTTTACAGAATAAGTCTAAAATTTCCGTTATAATTGGAAAAGCTAACCGAAAATATTTCAAACGAGTTGATGCTATTTATAAGCTTCCATTACGTTTTATTTAGGGTTAAGGAAGGATAAATTGGTTAAATTATTATCTTTTTATACGGTTTAAAGCATTTTAAATACATATGCATAAGGAATCCAAGAAAAATACAGACATTTGCCCCATTTCCTTCAGATGGTTTTTTTTTTAGATATGTATGCATATACATATATACATTTCACTTAGTTGGATTTACTATTAAATTGATTTCATGCTGAAAAATCTCTCCACCTTTTTGCAATTTACATTTCATTCCCATGATGTTGCCGTCCAATTAAATATTAAAATCAATTAAAGCCCTAGAGCTTAAAATACATACAGAAAATTCAACCTGTGACAAAATGAAACATCATCCAACAAACAAACAAATTCATCCATCCAACGAACCAAACAGTCAGCCTGCCAACCAACCAACCAACCAACCAACGTTTCTCCTTCTGCTCCTGACGACTCACTCAACACGGATTCTGTTTATTTTGGGGTTTTAGTTTGCTTCTTTTTTTTTTTTGTGCGTGTTTTCATGTGCTTTCTGTGGGGAATTTCGCTCTGTGTAATGAGAAATTGCAGCTTGCAGCGGCAAATGATTAAATTATAAATGCAGAAAGCAAACAACAAATATGTAAGTAAAGCATTAGAACCAGCTGCAAACTTAATGAGTGGATCGAAAATTTGTTAATATTTACACACGGCATACATACATACCCTGTAGCCGCCGGAGGGGGTATAGTGAATAATATTGAAGTCAGTAAACTGTTTGTAAGCCCCCAAATGCATATAAATTCTTAATCAGTTGAATGAATTTAACCTTGCCCGTGGGTTATCTGCCCTAATGAAGCATCTGAACCCAGAATATATTAAATATCGAAACCGTTAGTATCTTGACCTATACATTCTGCTGTCCATTGCACCTTGCCGAGGTAGTTTTAACATTGGATAGATGTTCTACTAAGTAATCGATAGTAAAATCAGTTTTATGTTAGGAATATATCTGATTTTCTTTATTATACATATTTTTTAAGATTTTGCATGATTTTGAATGTGAAAATTTAGCTTATGGTGATTCAGTTAGATGGACAGGTAGACATATGGATATGCAGACGGTTGGAGCAAGCATAAGAAAATAGATATACCCCTTTTGCGAGGGTAGATATAGTTATATACATACACATTTAGTTAGGTATGTATGTGTGTATATATATATGCTTTTTGCATATGTTGTAGCAAATTTGCCATTAAGATTGTGCCATTATGTTTATGTGGTGTTGAGTGGCTGACAAGTAGATGTTTTTTTTTTATATATCTACATATAAGGTGCCCGAAATAAGTAAGTGGGACAGTACGTTGAGAACTGTAAAAACTGAACCGATCAATATATTCCAACAAAGATAATTTTTGCTTAAGCTTAGTAAAATCCAAAATATATTTCAGATGATTTGAATCCAAAAACATTTAAATTAATATACAAAAAAAATTAAACAAAATATTTTCAAACGAAATAAGTAACTGGGACAAATTCATATTTTGTGTCTTAAAACTAAAAAAAATAAACAAAAAGAAAACATTCACTTCTAAACCATAACAGAATGTTAAATAGAGGAATTAACAATTTTTATATTCGTCCTTGCATGGAGTATATTCTTTTTTTTAGTCCTTGGAGGTCAATTTTCGCCCATTTTTCGAAAATAGCTATTTTTAGCTCTATTAAACTTCCAAATTGCATCCAATTGACATAATCCCGTTGTGTCAAGATTTCCCGCAGTTTTTTAATTGGATTTAAGTCTGGTCTGAGTGCTACCCAGCATAAAACAGGTATTTCTGTCCCTTTAAAATATACTTCAGTAAGCCTTCCTATATGGGTGGGTGAGGTATCCTGCTGAGAATTCCATATGTCACCGTAAAAATTCTCTCCAAATGGCACTAAACCACTTTCCAACAGTTCAACATCATTTGGGGCATTCATTTTATGGGGTACAAAACCTCTTGAAGTCCTTTTTATTAAATGTGAACGCAGCCCATACTATTGAAGACTCCGTGAAAATTTCTCGACAGGGGGATTTTTTTTTTGGGATTCGAATATCATGATAATAATATCGGTACCCATCACGGCCATCTAAATTTAACTTTTCCCGTCAATGAAAACTAAATTTTTCCTATCAGTGTCCCAAAACTTATACTTTTCGGCAACCAGTATCGAGCAAGTTTACGCCTTGGCAGTAGCTCCGGTTTCAGGAGTTTTTTTTCGTACGAAACATTACCTGAGCTCTTCAAAATTTTTTGAATACGTCTCGTAGATATCAGAAGAGATGAATTAGTGCTTATTTGAGATGCGCGGCAATTTTTTTTGATCGCTAGATTTTTTATTCGTATTTAGTCACAGTTGTCAATCAATGGTGGGCGACCAGAAAGGGACTTTTTTCCATAATTTTCAGTGCCTCTGAGCAACTTTTCGACGTTATTCTTATTTGTTAGGATATTTTCTTAAATTTTGCTGGTTGACATCCCCATATCACGCAGCACAACAATCCTACCACGCTATTCTTCGGTTAAACGGACAAAACTCGACATTTCTTAATTAAAAAAATTAATAGAAATTGCCAAATTTAAGGATTGTAATTGAAACTCACTTATTTTCATTTTTTTTAACAGCTAAAATAAAATTCCTTACTAAAAGTTCAAATTACATATGGTGATCTGACAAGAAATCAAAGCAAAGCAATTTGTCCCATTTACTTATTTCGTTCGGAAAACCCAACTTGCACTTTCAAAAATAAACGTAACGTGAAAACCTAACGGTACTTTTTCACAATTCTTTGCTTAGCGCTTAAGCAATCCACAAACGAAATATAGAAGGAAGAGAGAAATCAAAAAAATTAATTTTGTGGAAATTATAACGATTTCAATGTTTGTCCCATTTACTTATTTCGGGCACCTTACATAGGTAAAGCTATCTATATATATGTATGTATTCAACGAGCCAACTTGGGTAGATGGTAAGAGCAAGGAACACCACGGCATTGCTTTAGATTCGAATCTAACTCCTACCAAATTAATGTAACTTTTATATCATAAAATCTAAACTACTTGCCCACCTACTTAAAAGAAAGTATTTCAAAGGCGGCTTACTGACTTAACGCATGGAATGCTTAATCCAAAAAGAAAATGCTATGAAAAAGAAAAAGAACGAATAGAGAGAGTGAGAGAGAGAATGAGAGGGAGAGAGAAATAACTAATTCCTGTGAAATATTTGCCAATTATGGTCATAATTCATACAATTCTGCAACAGAAACGGAAAATATTTGAAATTTCTTAGAAGTTAGCCGCGCCCCCCCCCCCCCTTTTTAAAAAGTAAAAGTAACAAAAACAAAAACAAAAAAAGAGCAAAGGAAGAAAACACCGGAAACACGGACTCGGACTTACACTTGTACTTGGACTTGCGACCCTTTTTCTTTTTTTTTTTTGCTCTGGCAATTTAAAAGCGGATAATAAAAACGGATTTACAGTTTTGAGTACAAATACACACAGACACACACACACACACATACAGAGGTCATGCCATACCCCAATCCCAATCCGCATGACCCCGAAGCCTCGAATCCGGCACGGTCTGGACGGCTCAGCAACAGCCGTAAAGCAAATAAATGTACAGAGAGCCAGAGCGAAAATCCGTTAAAATAAAGGTAGAAAATAAATATACTTATATATATATATATATATATGTATATATATACATTTCGACACTGCTGTAAAAATCCAATTAAAGTAAAAGCAAATTGTAACCATGAATTTTTCGATCGGTCTTCGATATCATCTAAGTAAGTAAGTGGAACGCCCAATTTAATAAGATACTTGAAAATACTTAAGTATAGAACCAAAAGAGAAAGGAAAAGTAAAAAAAAACTGATAGTGGATGGTGGATGAGGAGGAGGGGCGGGAAAGGGGGAGGGGTAACTGGGAAAGTGGGTGAATATGAAACGGTTAACAAAGAAGAAGGAAGAAGAAATCAATCGCCTTTGTCGCATTGTCATCGTGTGCTGAAGAGTCTTTTGTACATAGGTGTCCGTCTGTCCGTCCGTGCGAGCGACCTTTCGTCCATTGAACAATTGCATTGTCAGCATGCAACATGCAACAAAGGCTTGAATTCATTCCGGTACATATTCTTATATACCCTTGATATATGTATGTATATAGAGTGGATAACTGTTGAAGATTTCGTGGCTATTATTCATTAAGAGAGATGAGAAGAGATTTTTTACGTGAGAAAACTACAAAGCTAAAAAGATAATGTGAGAGCAAGGTAAGCGAAGTCCTTTCAATTTTTAGTTTTAAGAATTACTAAATGGAATATTTCAATAATATGTATATCACTGTGTCCAAAAAGTGTTATACATTTTAATTGTATATATACTTAGCCTTATAAACATATCACACATATTCTACTTCCATTTTCACTCCTTTCAGTTCCTTTCTGTTGAGAAAGAAGATTTTTCAGTTCTTGAAATAGATTTAAAGGGTCAAAATGTCAAATCAAGGGAATAAATGGTGATCGAATGTGCTCAATGTGTGGCTTGGTTATGAAAACATTCATGCCGTGCTCTATTCTGTAGAGTATCAGGTGTTCGACTAATTTAAAAACAAACTTGAACTGCTAAAACACGGATTGGTTGCTCTAGCTCTTACAGTCTCTGAGTTTTAGGTGTTCATACGAACGGACAACTTGGCTATTTGGAAATGATTCCTTCTGTCTGTTACATACATTTTGGTCCTATGGGGTACAGGGTATAAATAAGAAAAAATCAAACGGTTGCTTTCTTCTCATAGAAATTGTTTGACTTGTGTTGGCTTATCTTAAAAAAAATTGGGGCCCCGCTGCCTGATTCAGTCTTATATATATGTGTGTATGTATATATACATATATATGTACATTATCAGCATTCACATATCGACGACATTGCACATTAAAATTGCAAAAGCGCCACAGTTAAGAGTGGTGGGGGGTTGTGGGAGAAACGGAGGAACGTAAGGATAAGTTGGGGTCCTTCAGCACGTAAGTCTTTCAATCAGAGTGCATTGAAACGGAAATTCTGCGCTGCAGCGCAGAAAAGGGAAGGAAATACATGCTCGACTGAGTGACTTGACTGACTGACTGACTGACTGACTAACTGACTAACTGACGAACCCTGATGTTTTGCATCGGACAGGACTAAAGCCAAGTTACTGTATCAAATAACAAGTATTACCAGGAAGCTTCATATCTCCTTCATGTCTCCTATTTTTTTTAAGCCTTAAGAAATGCTTATGATGGGGCTTTATAGTCAGTTTTTGTTGTTTTGTTGCTTTTACTACAACTATTTTTGTTGTTATTGTTATTGTTCTTGTGGCAGAGTTTGATGCGGTGGGCCATAACAAGGTTGGCCCTTGCCTTGGCGGCCGTCAGTTTTCTCTTTCATTTTCCTTTTTTTTTGCCTGCTGCTGCTACTGACTTTTGCATACTTTGAACTTTGCCGATACATTATAAGTATCAAAGTTACTGTTGACAAGGCTGCCACTATAAGGATATATATATATATGTATATATATATTGTTGTTGTTGTCCTAGTTGTTGACTTGCCTCGAGATGAAGAGAGGAGTAGAGCAGGAGGAAGAATAAAGAAAATGCAGCCAATTTTCTTCTCTTATGCAAAATGTCATAGGATGAGTTAAGCATTTTGACAGGCCAAAAGCAGACTGATTTTGATAAATTATGGTAAAATAAGTTAAGGACTCTAGAGATAACTTATACGGGTCAAGGATGTTATGGAAAGTGTTGTAGAGATATCAAACTTTGTTGGAGATCAGAGATTTAAAGGACTTAGAGGGAAAGAAAGGATGTGATTGAAATCTGTAAAGAATTACTTTTAAAATTATCCTTTAAAGAATCCTTTGAATTTGAATTTTGCTCATTTATATGTAAAATGGTTTATGAAATGAAAATAGGTCTAACATTGGATAAAAAATAATAAAAATTTTAAAAATATCAAAGAAGCTAACTTGGGCAAACACAAATTTTGACCTCTGATCTTTCCTATTATATATACAGCTGAGTTCAAAATAATAGCAGCGCACTCTTTGCTGACAAAAATGGCAAAATTTTACGCATGTCCTTTCTTAAATATCGAACACTTGTGCATATTTTTTTTTAGAATAGAGTGTTAGGAAGAGGAAAACGAAAAAATCCAGTTGGAATTCCTTTGTTTTACTACTTTATAGACAATTTTGCGTCAGGATACAGAAATTTTGTTGTTCAAATTAATAGCAGCGCTTCATTTCAATATTAAAAATATTCAAATAAAAGTTGTTAATTTGTTGAAAGTAAGTTTAATTAATGAGTTAACTATTATTTACATGGGAATACACAATAAAATTGAAAAAATTTGTACGATAGTGGATAGAGGAAGTCCTTGTTCAAAGGAAAAGTGCGAATGGATATTAAGCCTTAGAAAACAAGGAAAACTTTACAAGGAAATCGAAAGATTGGTTGAATGTTCTGCTAAAATGGTATCTAATTCCATTAACTTAGACACAAACCCGAAACCCGCGGAAGGAAATAAACTACCACTGATTTTGATGACCGACGCAATGCGCGCTCCAGTAAGGATAACCCAAATATTGACAGAGGTGTCTCTGATCTTCCCTATTATATATATGTATATAGACCTTATAGTTGTCCAATCCGACCAATCTATAAACTTGATTTACTTACATCATCAAGGAACAGAATGATATGACTTTTATTCACGTAGCTCAAAATTTAAGTTCGATTCCTTGCGAAGAAACAAACAGACGGGCGGACGGCTATTGATGCTGATGAAGAATATATTATATACCTTATGGGATCGGAAACGATTATTTCTATGCGTTACAAAAATCTGACTAATTTTATTACACCCTCTGCAAGGGTATATAATAAGCAATTTACTCAAGACATATTTCTGCCCAACTTAATAAATATGATCAAGTGAAAAATTCTACGATAATGTTTCGAATATTTGTTCCAAATAAAATATTTAAATTGATTCATGAATTGCAGCTAAAAATTCATTCGTTGACTCACTTTGAATAAAATGTATTTGCCCATTGAAAGAAGTTAAAGAAGATTTATCCATTGGATTTTAATCAAACAACAAAACTTGTTCAATTGCTATCTATTACTATATTTTGACATCTGATACATCTGATATTTTATTGCCCTCGAAAATTGTGTTCATTAATTTGTACCAAGATATATGGTCAGGCCATTGGCCGCCATCATACGAAAGTGGACACCTGCAAGAAGCTGGACCACCATCACCTAGAAGGAGCAGGCAGCTCCATTGAACCGAAGCTAAAGTTCAAATCTATATTTAGTTTTTTTTTTTGTCTCTTTTGCTTTTGCTCATTTTTCACTCAAAGCACTTCATCAAATTGTCTGGACTATTAATAAACAAGAGAGAAACGAATTTCCGCTTTCCCTTGGCTTATTTTCCACCATTTTCCTTGGCCACTTTTTCTCTCTGCTCTTTCATCTTCCTTTGCGTTAAAAGTGGGCCACAAAAAGGATTTTTTTTTTTTTTGGTAGACAACACGCATTGCTTGGCCTGGTCATTTGTCTATGCTGGTGTGCGATACCACCACCCACCCCCCACCCCCCGTATTCAATTAAATATGAAAACCCGATGCTAATAAATTACATGAATGGTCACTGGTGGGTACCCAATGTTGGTGTCGTTGCCGGTGCCGGTGCCGGTGCCAGTGCCGGGTATCGGTTACCGGTATCGGTATTAAAACGTGGAAGGAGGAGGAGGAGGGAAAGTCATAAATATGGAGGCAGGCTACATTAGGGCCAAATCGTTGTATAGATCTACAAATTACCTAAATATTTAATAACAAAGGTCGAAACACGAAACACTTTTTACCCGGAATCAGACTAAAATCGAGGCCCAAAAGATTTATGCATTACGTGGGGCAAAAAAACAAAAAAAAAAAAAGAAGAGAAACGAAAACCTCTTTCAGAGCCCCATCATAATTCATTTGTTTGTTTGTTAATAGGAGTTGGGTTGCACGGTTAGGAAGGGGAAGGGGGGAAGTGTAAACGACTGCCTTAACAATGCCAAAAACGAAAATGTAATTTCCCCTTTTCTTCCTCCCCTCTCCCATCTTTATCCTCACATCCTGTGCTCTGTCCAACCGCTATTGTCTGCCAAATGCAAAATCATTTGACTTCCTTTCCAATTTTCGTGTTTCCCCCACCCCCCACCACCCCCTCTTCCCAATGCCAATTCCATCATTTCTGATTCACAGTCAATAAAATCAAATTTATTTCAGTTACGGATTTTCGGTCATTACTTGACGAGCTTAAATGGATTTGTTTGTGTGAGTTTTTGATGGTATTTTTTTTTTGGAGGGGGGGGTCTAAACATTTCTGGCTTCATTAATTCACTCAGCCAGGAAATTGAAAGCGAAACGGATGCCAAAATAATTTGTGAGACACGGACGAGTCAAAACCAAAGATAATATAAAAATTTGAAATGTTGTAAACGGGATTTTGGATTTATTGAAAAGTTTTGTTTGCCAAATTCACTTTGATTTATGTATGTGAAAGTGAAAGAAAAAGCTATAACCATTATACAATTTGGCAAATGATGGGATATATTTAGAGAAACGTGTTATCGATCTTCGAATGTATTATGTATATAGATTTTAATATGTGATTAACCTGTTAAACATATTCTTAAATTTTAGCTAAATTATTGAATTGTCTTTTTTTCTCTTTTCTTAGGTGAGTCTTGGTCCAGCTAATTGAAGCTCTAGAGAAGTAATACCTGTCTATACTATACCTATTTGTACTATCTATATTATATATAATATATATATTATATATATTATGTATGAAAATAAGTATACTGAGAGCAAGAAGCACAGAAGAATGAATAATGTGGTCTATAAAAAAAAAGTATTTTTTGTATTTTCTATTGCAAGGTGAGACTTACTTTAATACTATTTTATTTGAAATTTTTGTTGAAATAATGAATGCCACAATATATTATATATGTCGGAACTTAATTATACCCTGTACCCATAGGGTTCAAGGGTATATTAAAGTCGCTAAAATGTATGTAACAGGCAGAAGGAAAATTTTCCGACCCCATAAAGTATATATATTCTTGATCAGCATCAACAGCCGAGTCGATATAGCCATGTCCGTCTGTCCGTCTGTCCGTCCGTCTGTCCGTCTGTCCGTCCGTCCGTCCGTCCGTATGAACACCTAGATCTCAGAGACTATAAGAGCTAGAGTAACCAAACTTGGTGTCAACATCCGTCTAGTCCATACGCAGATCAAGTTTGTTTCAAATTTTTGCCACGCCCACTTCCGCCCCCGCAAATTAGAAAAAACTATAACTTGAGTTCTATTAGAGCTATAATAATTCTTTTTGGCAGACTCAATTATATAGCCAATATGTACCATCTGACCGTATTCAATTAATGGGGATTTGGATGGAGTTTGAGTTTATAAAATATATCTCTTATTGGTACAGGGTATTCTCCAAGTCGGCAGGGACGACTTGCTTACTTCATTTTTACTCATTCTTGTTATATTAGTTTTTATGATTTTTCACGTGCTTAATGCTAGAAAATTCTGTTCGCGCCCTTGACGCAATCTTGACTAACTCCGAAAACGGAAACGGGGCCTCTATATTTCTAACCTGTCACTTTTATATTAAAATCTTCTGTCACTTTTATATTACTATCTCCATTTCACTTGTGCACTCAGCGCCTTACGACCAGACCTTACTCAACAACAGCATCCGTCCCTTTTTCTCTGTCGTCTTGCAATAATTTATAGCGGTATATGTGTCGCCACCGAAAAATATGCACACCTGTACTATGGTCAGACTAAACCCATATTTTGGAATCTCTACAATGGGCAAATAAGCAAATTCTGCGACATGCATATATATATTTAATAGTTTTATTTGTCAATTGTTTCAGGGTAGCCAAATTGATTTCTGTTGAATATTGATAAAATCTATATTCGCCTCTGACTACCCATATCTAGTCAAAGGCTATTATATAGCCCTTTATACAGGGCTATCCGTTATCCGACTTGGAGTATACCCTGTACCAATAAGAGATATAACATAAAGTTTAACTCCCTCATAAGCGAATGCATGCTATCTCGCTCACTTAAAATAAACTCCCTTTTTTCTCTATGTGTGTGTACTGCGTATAAAAATGTTTCGTGACCTTCAGTCATTGAGTAGATAGCCATGATTTTTGCTTCCACTTTAAAGTAAGCTTAAAGAAAGTCTTTACACGTTTACATTTTCCATCGAATAACAAAAGAAAATATATCGAATTGAATCATCGAATGATATAAAAATCAAAATGCTTACTTGCAGATTTCACAAAGTTATTATATAACCTTGATAAAATTCATTATGACTTTATCCTGATATTATCGATTACATGCCATCATCATGTCATTATAGGTATATAAATTTTTGTTTGTTGTGCAATTTCTCACACATCATTCAGTAGATTCATTTTTGTAGATATAACTTTAAGCTTTCATTTTTGGTTATGCTCTTGAAGGGAGAGAGAGAGAGATTACAACAAGAACAACTATTATAGAGGAGAAAGTTTGCTCACTCTGTAAGCAACATAAGTCAACTTGCTATTACGTACATTCCCACCAACTATTTTTGACTTACCCATAAGGCAGGCGAAAGATGTCGGTGTGTGTGTGGCAGAAACTATGTGTGGCGGCCATGTCACAAGCTATTCAAAGTAATATTTTCCTAGAGAGAGAGAGAGCGAGCCCCAGAGCTAAACCATTAGATATGCAAAGTCAATACTGACGGAAACTTTTCTATAGTACCATGGCACAACAGGGCGTATGAGCAATGAAACGCAACCATATCTAATGCGTAAAGAAAAGGGGGAAAACAGAGAGAAGAGAGAAACAAGAGAAGGCTGAGAGTTAGAGGAAGAGAGAGAGAGAGAGAGAGACAGAGCGAGAGATGCCAGGGGAAATGCAACAATTTTACACGCTGATTGACTTAATGAACGGACAAACAGGAAAATAACTGTTTAATTATGCCTGTCTTTGTATGTGGCCACATCTGTCAAGGCAATGGTAGAACTAAAGAGAGAGAGAGAGAGCGAGAGCGGGAGGAGAGAAAGAGAGAGGGGTGTTAAGAAGGATTTATATACATATATGTAATTTTTCTTTTCAACAATTTTCCAAGTTGATTTGACAGTTGAGCCAGCGCCATGGAAAATATATTTTCAAATTGAATTATAAAAGGAAAAAGAAAAAAAAAAGTCAAAGTCTGAGTCAAAACACGTAGCCAATTTGTTAGGGAATATATATGTGCAATATTCCCTCCTCAACCAATGTGTGTTTGTGTGTGTGTGTGTGTGTGTGTGTGAATTGTGAAAGGGCTCTTGTCTGCCGCTTGACATTTGTATAAACATTGAAAATAAAAGAGGGAACGGTAGAACATTGTACTACTGTTTCTTGCTCCTTGTACTCTCATCATCATATACAATATATATATATATGCAATACTGACTATATGTCTGTCTGTTGTGTCCTGGATCTGTCCTGTACTGGGTTTTGTTTGTTATGCGCCCGAATGATTTCCTTTACTGAAATTGATAACTCTCAGTATTTGTATCTCAGTGAGTGCGTGGGTGGGAGTGCCTGTATTAGAGTGTCATATGTTTAAAATGCTTTTGCCTTTGCCATACGCTTCTGGCTTATGACAAATTAAAGTTGTGTCAGCCTATAGGGCTCACACACAAATTTTGACAAGGAATTTTCTTGTTTCTTTTGGTGGGATATTTTTCTTCCTTTTCCTCCTGGTCTTTCTCCTTTTCCTTTCTTTTTTTTTTGTCGTGTCTGCCATTGAGCAAATATTGAGCAGTCATGCGGCAAGATAAGATAAGAAAACACTTTACTTCGTTGTCAAAAATAAACAATAACGCTTTCATTTTAATTATAATATTGAAACCTTTTTCTGGCCTAACATGTTTCTAAACACTTTACACAACTTGAAAGCATTTTTTCTATAGCCTATAAAAGGATAAATTGTGGTTGGGTATATCGTATTAAGATAGAGCAATTGCATGAAAAAGGCAAAAAGATCTATCAGATTGGGAAGGGAGATAGCTCTATCAATGTGTGAAAAGTGTCGATAGATTATTGCATTTATTTTAATACATATTTTCGATATATTAAATGCAACAAAAAATAAAGTTTCTAACGCTTTCTCTCTCGGAAAATATTTCAAAAATTGTTGCCTCTTGCTAAACTTGATTGATGGTAACTAAAATGGTAGCCAATCCGCCATTTAGATTAGTTTTTGTAATCTTGTTGATTTTATAGATTTGATTTTCTTTATATTTATTTTTTTCTTTTTTAAATACTAAAAGCTAGTAGAAATGATGAATATTAACGGGTATATTTTTAATCATTAGATATTAATGATATAATTAAACAAGCAAAAAGGAAAAAAAAAATAAACTATATAATTCAAAAAAAAAAAATCTAAGTTTTACATCCCTATTCCGTATAGGGAATTTCACATTCGACATTCCACTCTATCTCAGATCGTGTAAAATATTTGGCCTTTTGTTGTTGCTTTACCAAAAACTTATCAGGAATTTCATTAATGTCAAAAAAGATATTCAATTTCAGCCTCGACACAAAATATTTTGTTTTTTTTTTTTTCTCCTTGTTTGTTGTTTGCCTGTTATGAAATTTTGTTAAAGTTTTCCTTCTTTTTTTTGTTTTTTTTTTTTTTTTTGGTGGCAACAACAAAGTGCAAACAAAATAAGTAACATGCAACATGGTTGACGAAGCGGAACGAAAACGGGCGAATGACACATGACCTACAGCATTTCGTTTCCTTTTTCTTGTATTATTTTTTTTTTTTTGCTCATTTTTGTTGGTGAAAAATTTTTATGACTTGCTTTTTCTGCTGCTTTTGGGTGAGCAAACATGTCAAAGGTGTGGGGAGGAGAAGGGGAAAAGGACGATAGCGGCTCGTGTGGAGGAGGCAAAGAGGCATCTGCCTTTGCCCAATCAATCATTGCCAACTACGTTTAGCGCATAATTTGCACAAAATAAATAAGAAGGAAGCAAAAGCGAAAAAAGAAAAATGTATTTTCAACACGCGAATAAAAAAAGGAAAAGAAAAGTATTCGCCAAAATATTGAGAAGTTTTTCATTAAATCAATTTTGAATGTGAACGATGAACTGGAAAAATGAAGTTCAATTGTAACCAAATAGTTTGAAAAATGAAAAGTGAACAAATGATGCATAGTATCTATCGAAACAGAACAAAACAAAAAAAAGAGAGCAAGAGGCACCGCACTAAGAGGATAAGAGTCTGCAGATTTTATAGTCATCTAGTTAGTGGGCGTGGCGGATAAGCGAAAGTTGATGTTCTTCGAGTTGTTGTTGCTCAAGTTGATGTTCTAGCAAAGTGAGTTGTTAAAATGCCATTAAAATGTTTGTCTACGGATGCATGTTCATCCATTAAAGTACATTAGAAGTCGTAGTCGTCTTCTCATTCTCTTTTTCGAGCATTTATAATAAACTTCTCGTTCTTTTATCGCATTTCTCGTATGTGTTAAAAATAACAAAGGCTTTATAAGTGGGTTCAATCGAGAGATAAATATATAACAGGTGAAACAAGTTTAGAAATCTTTTCTTTAAAAGATGCAATTACGCTATCAATGTAAATTTGTTTAAGACTTTAAATTTTCTAAATAAAAATTTATAAACTTTTGAGAAACTTTTATTAAGCCATACTTTTCGTATTAATATGTGTATCATTTTAAGTTTGCCTTTAATTTTGATTAACTTAGGATTACATACCAGTAATTGTCTTCCTTGTTAAGAACCTGAAAATCTATTTTTATCCTTTTGTGCTACAGATAAGCATAATTATAATATTTCGTTATATTTATTTAAAAAATTTATTTCCGTTGAACTTTATTGGGATAAACAAATTTTGAAAATTTCTTAAAAATATTTAAAAATAAATAAATATACATTAATATAAATAAATATAAATGGATATAAATAAATATAAATAAATGTAAATAAATATAAATAAATATAAATAAATATAAATAAACATAAATAAATATAAATAAATATAAATAAATATTAATAAATATAAATTAATATAAATAAACATAAATAAATATAAATTAATATAAAGAAATAAACAAATTATAAAAAAATATAAAATATAATTATGTAAATAAAATATGACTTATTAATTTTTAATTTATTAATAAATAAAATATATAAGATATTAAAAAAGTATACATAAAATTAATAAAGAGATTTTAAAAGCCTAAAATTTATATGTATTTATAACAATATTTTGTCATTGACGATCCAATATCGATTTCAGCCTCGTCGCAATTAATGCGGATAATTAGAATTTTTGCTTTGAACATAATTAATATGTATAACACGGCTAATCTTAATGTCATGGCAACTTTCTCCCCTTTCCTTAGGTCATCTTTCTCTACGAAATTATATCATGGTAAATCTAACTAGAAAACCAAACCCCATTTCCTCTATATATATACTTTGATAGAGTGATGCCTCTTCCTGTCAATTATGTTGGACCCTCGGATTTTCAAATTAGCTAATTATCTTTTAAAAGTTATTCTAAAGTTAATTATTTATCACTTTTCCTAATATAATACGTAACCATTATTTATTTTCAATATAATTTAGTCTATTTAGAAAAAAACTAATTCTAATTTTATCTTTCATCTTCAAATCTTAAATCTGCATATTAAGGATAACTAATCATAATTTGAGTGTTGGTCACTTTAATAAGACTTTGACAACCATCATATGCCACTCTTATTATCTAGTTTTAGGCTTAAAACTCGTTAAGTCTTCTTAACAAAGTTGCTGTGCAACCACTCAACTTAGTCAGTAATTTGGCCAAGCAAAAAATTGAAGTACAAAAAGGTCTATTTCTCTCCCAACCCCCCCACTCTACAAAAACAAAAAAAAAGAGACGTTTTTACCATAAATTTCTCCATCAACTGAAAATCGTTGATTTGTTTTTCCAACGAAGCCACGACCACGACCCTTTCCGCACTGTTTATCTTCATTGTGGACCCATTCATAATTTGGCTTAATCCCTACTCATCATCAGTCTGGCGCCTATTCTAACGGCACTTTATTAAATTGACTTTCACCATGGCCACCATCAGCCATGAATTCAATAAAAAAAAAAGAAGAAACTTCCTCCTAATTGCCATTGTATATCAATATGAGAAACATAATAATAAAATCAAATATGCCAATTTTTAAGCTGATTAGATGCAAATGATGGTGATAAAAAAAAGAGAAGAGAAGCGAAGCGAAAAGTAAAACCAAAATCAGTAGCCACTACACACTACACACAACACCACACACCCAAAGAACAAACACACACATCAAAGAGAAGAGCCGAGATTTTTATGTTATTTTTATGTTAAAATCTAAAGGCGGAATACAACCACACACACACACACAACACACACACCACCCCTACACACAAAAAGTTTTATTACAGTTCCTAGAGAAATTTAAGAAATATGTAAATATAAAAATTTGATTTGATTTTAGAATAGAAATTTACCTTTTGCTTATGTCGCACGACTTCTTCTATTTTTTTTTTATATATTTTTGCCACACTCAGCACAAATGTAGGCTACACTTTTCTTTTTTTTTTAAATTTACTATACGCGCGCACTTCTCTGACTGACTGGTGGTTCCTTGTAGGCCCTTTAAATTTTTTTTTTATTTCTCTTCCGTGTTCTTTATTTTTGTGTTGGGGAACCTATCGAACCGTACACCTCGCTTGATTTGTGAAACTGGCCTCGTTTATTCTGTTGTGTTTAGGTTAAAAACCATCTCTTCTCAACGGATGTTTTGGCCACTGTTAACTACCATATACCATATATATATACAATATTGACTTTGGAACGTTATGGAATATGAAGCAAAAGTAGGTCTTAAGTTTTCAATGCGGAACGAGTGGCATGAATTGAGTGAGACTTTGAGAGCAATTGAAAGGAATGAGTAAAAGCTTCAAAGTGAAAGCTTACCTAACAAGAAATTTTCCCATTATTATTATTATTATATACAAAAATATAAATGTACGTTGTTTGAAACAAGTGTATAACGGTTTGTGGTTTATAATACTAATAACGTTTATCTGTATATGTACATATATGTATATATAATAAATAAAGCCTCTAATATCGTTGGTATACTCTATTGTTTTTTCTTGTTTCTGTTTAGGTGGTAGTTTACTTGATCCTTGCAAACTTCTATCTGCTTATAGCCGATTTATATATGTTACTATATACATAGTTATATACAATAAACATATAGTGAATTTACCTGTAAATAGACAAAGAAAAAATTTCAATTGATTGACATAAATGAATTTCAATTATTTTAAACAAACATTAAAACACAATAACAATATTATTATATTTAATATAGATGAATTAACTAACAGTTTTTTTTTATAGCAAGCTGTGTTAGTTATAAACAACAGAGAGAAATAGAAAGAGAGGAGATAGAAGAGGCCTACAAATAAAAGCTTTTAAAAGCTTTTCTGTTATATGAAACAATGTGACCAAGCTAATAAATTTCTTTAAGATTTCAATTACTTTAAGAGAAGATTGAAAAAATGGAGATTAATTTAGTTTCTTAGTTTAGTTAAATTGTTTTAGAAAAACATGCCAATTATGTTAATTAGTTACTACTTGGAATAAAACGTGCTTTATTTTTGATTAAGGATTATATTTTTCAACTACTTTAAAACTTTTGCTTTATAGGGAGTTTTAGTAGAACAACAACAGCAACAACAACAGCAACAGCAACACGAACAAATGAACGAACAACAACAACATCAACATGTAAGACAACATAGAATCTCTAATTTTTGCTAGGCCATTTTTATTACATTTTTTGTGTTTTATTTTTTGTTACTTCATTTTTGGCAATTAACAATTGAAGAAGTGGCCAGAGTTCACACACCAGTTGTTGTAATTGTTGTTGTAATTTTTTTTGGGTTTTTTTTTGTTGTTTGTTTTTAGAACGAATTAACATCAAATTTGAAATCAAGATCCAAATTTTTCAAAGGGTTTCGTCGAAATTTCTTGCTGCCATGATGATGATGGTGATGTGGTATGTGGATCTCCACCTCCGGTTCTTAATTTTACAAAAAGGCAACCAAAGAAATAAACAAAACAAAAGAAAAAAAAGAATTACAATAAAATATAATTACTTATGACAGACAGTTATATTCCCCATTGATAAATGTGGCCAACAATTATAATTGTCGATATATCTATATATATATATATGTATATACATTATATGATGAAAGCAATGAAATACGAGAAACTTAAGCATTCACATTAATATATATGTATATATATATATATCTAAATATTTACTCACACACACACACACACTCACACACGCAATGAATACCCAATGAATAAAACCGAAATGAAGAACAATTCAATTTACCCACAACACGCAAACACATTTTTCGCATTTTTCCCACTTAGACCTATTTGAAGTTGGAGTCGTGTGCATTTGAAGTGTCTTTCTGTCATAAATTTTCAGCTAATTTGCGCTCGCATTTCATAAGACAAACAAAAGCAAAACTTTTTAATCATATAAATATATATACTATATATATATATATAAGATTGAATGTATTTACGAGGTTCGTCGGCAAAGTTCTTGTTAAAATCAAACATGTGAATATGAGTTATAGCGGACTTAAATTTTTCTGAGTCGAAATAACATTCCGTTGGAATGGCCGATTCGAGACGATCAGTAAATAGATGGTACAAGCAATCATACAGTTGCCGTTCAATCAGATTAATCTAGATCAGATTTCCGTATATAAATTGATGTAACAAAATATTTCAAATTGAACAATGAAATACGATAATTCAATTCGATAGTTTCACTCTTTGTTATATTTACAGTTATTTTTTTTGTGAATGCTATTTTAAAATAGTTTAAGAGTTTAGGCTAGGATGACATAATTATTTGGTGAAGAAATCAAAAAAATAGAAAATCCCAAGATTATTAATAAAAAATCTTAACGTTAACTTAATGCCTAAACTTAAATTAAATGGCTATGCCAGGTCGTTTATATGCGAATATGTTGAATCATAATCATGAATAGTTATGAAATTTTGCTATAGTCACGATAATCTAATATCTACCAATTCAATATTGGCTCGACAATGTAGATCAAACTTGGAATGATGCCAAGGAAGATTTAAAATAAGCATCAAGACCTTATTTTGTGTGATTTGCAACTGACTTATGTGACATTTGGCTATATCAGATCAGTCTCTGGTGCACCGTAAAAAGTAACTGCTTGTAAAATTGACCTAAACAAAAACATTTTGTATTCTATGTTAAGCCTCGAGTTTCTATTTATAAATGGATATAGCTTAGCGGAAAATACGAGAATAAAAGTGTTTATAATGGTTGATTATTTAAATAAGAAATATAACGAGCTGTAAACTTCTTTAGGATACAAGTTTTATTAGTCTTAATACTTTAATACTCTATTTGATATACTTTTATATATAATTCTGTTTCTTTATCTTCTAAGACACTTCACATATTCAGAAATATGCTTCAATATATCTTGAAATTACTTTGACCTTGGTAATCTTTTATCTTCCTTTTCCCATCTTTTACATCCTGTGCCCATTGTGAAACTATTTTGCATAATTGTAGTTTGTTCTTGGCATTCTATGGAATTCTTTTTCACCGCCCCTCGTAGAGAAGAAAAAGTTTTTCCCCATTTTGTTTTGTTGTCTGTGTGAGCTCTTGTGAAGTTATAAGTATTTATTGTATATATAGCACTAAAGTGAAGTGAAATAAAGTGGAATTGGTGAAGTTTACTTAAGTTCTTCGTTAGCCAACTGACTCTACCTTAATAAGTGCCATAAATAGAAATAAGTACCAATTCGAGAGAGAGTATTCAATATACATACAATTTGAAATTGCTCTTTATGCGAGAGTAAATAGAATATTTTTTAAATATAAAAAAAGACAAAGGCAGACAATAAAAAACTTGAAAACTTTTACAAATTCAGACAAATAAAAAGTTGAACTATTGAAACTTTATTAATTTTGATTTATTTCTGTATGAGTATGCCTGAAAGCTGTTAAGAGACAAAATAAGTTGACTAATATCCAATTAAATCGCGTTCTGCTTTTTATCAGGAATGTAATAAGTACAATTCTGAATAGCATTCTGTATTGAAAAGGATTTAGAGGATTTATCCTTGTTTGTTACATTAATTATCAAGAAGTTGCAAATTTTGTTCTTTATAATTAACAAAGTTTTTGTGTTGCACACATATATAATCAAATACGTAGAAAAAATTTAAATCTATACATAACAAGTTTTTTCTTCCTTTTTGTTTGTTTAACTGTTGGCTAACTAATTGATTAAATTTCTTTTAAATATTTGCAATAACTTATATCATCTATTTGTTGCACTAAAGAAACTTTATTTTTTCCCTAGTTCTAATTTTGCTCATTTGAAATTCTAAACACTTAGAGTAAAAACTTTTACCCACACCACTATATACATATATCCACTTCAACAAAGAGAACCATTTTTTTTTTTATCCATTTTTGAAACTTCTTTTCTCTCTTCCAAAATGTTTTCATACCTTTTTTTTCCCCCACCCTTTGGATCTGGTGGATCTGAACGCTGAATATTGCTTCATATGCAAAGTGCCTTGGGTTAAGCTCTTGCAGAATTTCATTATCAAATTAGCGAAGGAATATGCATATACATACATATATATATATTTTTATATGTATATATAGGTATCTAGTGTCTATATATATACATTTTCCATTTTCAAGTCTTCCTTATGCTTCGGCTGGCAATTGAGCGCCCGCAGTCATACACACACACACACAACCACTCGCACACACCAGTAAAGTCTGCTAAAAGTTAGACGTCTCTTAGACATCTAACCCGCCCCACCTCTTTTGCTCCCTTTACCATGCCGCAAGCCACAGTGGATTAAAATTATTCTAAAGTGGTGGGCATGGGCGGGCGTAAAAAAAGGATATGATTGAAATTTATTTTCTTTATATACAATAGAAAAGTATTCTGAGTTGTTGTAATGCCCTATTTCGTTTGGTTCAGATGTGTAAAGCAACCATTATGGAGAAAGAGTTTATCCATTAAAGATAATTATAATCATAACTCATATTATATATATGAAATATAAGATCTCTTTCATACACATATGACAAGAGTTTAAAGCGATGAAGTGTTGTTGTGTAATGATCTTATGTTCATTCTAGATCACGATTAAAATCATGAATTGAACTTAAGTTCGTCCCTTTATCGTTGTCAATTTAAATCTAGTTAATGCTTTTAATCGAATTTTTAATTACTCCAAAGAGTAATTGAATTTTCCAAACTGTTTATGGAATCTTTAAAAGAAGCCAATAAAGTTCTTAAAAATTGATAAAATTATTTGAAAATGTATTTCATGAATCACTTTGAAATTTTCTAAACTAAATTTATTTTTGCTCCGATTGATATAATCCAAAATATATTATTACAATTTCAAACGTTCCTTAACTATAGTTTTCAGCCCACTGTTCAACACCTCATCCATGGTGGTCCTGCCAGCCGCCTGCCTCAACTTCACTTCTCTTGACTGGCTAAACTTTTAATCAGTTACGTCTTTGCCTTTCTTTTCTTTTTTTTTTGTTTTTTTTTTGGGGTGGAGGGAAATTGTGCACAATTATTGCCAAATTTCCTAATACATATATACTCGCACATATACTCGTACACACACACACACAAAAGCATAATCAAGTTAATTGCTAGAGGAATGTTATGAGAAAACAAAGTGAAACATGGATATGTAGGGAAATGAAGGGTAGAAAAGAAGCCTTCATACATCTTTCTTTCGTCACGCTAACAAGCCAAGTTCACAAAGCCTTCAAAAAAGGAAGACTAAACTGATACCCATTGCAAAGAATGGGTGAACCAATTGTACTTTGGCCAAAACCGATATGGCCAATTCTCTGCAATGTTTTTACATGTGACTGGGGTGAAAAGTGGCGCCAAGTTTATTGTCATGGCGTCGCAATACATAATATGTACTACCAATTTTCCTAATTTTTTTCTTCTTTTTTTTTCACTTGGTTCGCTCTGATTCGCTTTCTTTGTCGCTCAGTGTTTTACCCGCTTTTTTTGTTTCTCGCCCCTTCCCTCTTGACTGGTATTTTATGGTTTATGTTGTCGTTGTTGTTGTTGTTGTTCTTATTACTGGGTAATACAATCAATTTCCGTTTTGTTTGTTGTCAAGAAAAGTTGACTGCTAGGCAGGGGGAGGGGTGGGGTATATATCGAGTATTTTGACTTTTTTTTGCTTCTCATTTTTGTTTGGCTTTCCTTTTTTTTGTTTTCCTTTTTGTATTGGCATAAAAGCGGAAGCAACAGCTACTAACATGTCGTATACTTAATATTTCCTGCAAACCTTCCTCTAACTTGCAACAGTCACAAAGTATACAAAATTTTAATTAAATTTCGAGTCTTTTATATAAACACATATATATACATATATATATGTATATAATATATATACTATAATCATAATCATTAGCTTTACTAAGGCGATAAGACACAAACCCCCCAGGGCAATTGGCTCTTGTGTGTAGATGTGTTGGTGTTAGTGTTTGTGTGAATGTTTGTGTGCGGCAAAGAACAAAAGCTTAAGGCCTCCGAAAAGTAGGCAATGCTTTGGAACATTGAAAGACCATGTCCTCTTTCTCTTTTCCTCTTCATTTTCGTGCCTCAAATTATTTGTTGAGTTTTTGTATTTCTGATATAGAATTCTATTTAAGTAAAAACCCTGACCCGATTTGTCAAGTGGAACAACAATTTTGTTGACTTACTAGAAACAAAATTGGTTAAGAAAACTAATTAAGTTATAAATGAAATTTTAATATGGATTTACTTAGGCAATTATTGGTTATTTTCTATACCCTATAAATGGCAAAGTATCCAGGTGGGCATAAAGTTTTAGTTGGACATCCTTTCGATTTAATTTCATTTTCCGGTTTTCATTTTAATAATATAGTTAGTTAGATTCATTCGATATTGGAAAATAAAACTTGAAAACTGAAAGTCTAACTGCAGTAAATTAAAACAAAAATGTACTTTTTGATTTATTTATAGAACACTTCAAAGTGTAAAAATACGGCATTTTATAAATAAAAAACTTAACGAACTTAAGAATTGTTAAAAATAAATCAACAGCTATTTCGGTTTCAACGCAATTGTCAATTTTAATATTTTATGCTTTCTGTATAATAAATAATCACAGTCAATTATTCAAAGTTAGACAAAAGGAAGAACGTATTTAGATTGATACCCATAAAGATATCATACGAATAAATACATATAGAGGTATGTATATATATATATATAAATATATTAGCAGTGACAAATGCGTAAGGAAAGAAATACAGCAAATGTATGTATATGTATACATGGATGTAGGTGTGTGTGTGTGCGTGTGGGTGTTTCCGACTCATTGGTGTTGTTGTGCTTGATAGACGTCATAAATTATGCTTGGTGCCCATATCAATTGCCATGGTATAATAAATTCATAAGCAAAAGGAGGAAGCAAAAGAAGTACAGAAAACAGAGAAATAAGCAAATTTATAAAAGAAAATTTGTTATTGAAAAGGATTTAGTCAAGAGGAAGGAAAAAAAAAAGAAGAAAGGAAGTCGTCATGACAAGCAAAAGTGTAGACCGAGATAAGCTCAACTCAATGAATCAAGACTTAAAGACAACCGAATGCTTTATACTCTTTTGGAAATTCATTCATTCATAGTCTGTGCTTTTAAGTTTTCTTTTCGTTTTTTTTTTTTAATTTAATTATAAAATTATCAAATTGCGATCATATGATTAAGGGCTAATTAATGTGACAACAAGTAAATTCCTTTTAAGTTGTATAATGTAGTTCCCAAATTTGAATGGATTTCTTTTATATATCACATGAAATATATAATAAAAATCCATATTAAAAATTAAAAGAAATGGAAAACAATTTTAAAGTTAATTTAAGTTTAACTTAGAAGAAGGAAGATGAACTTTAAGGATAAAGCAATTTTTCTTTTTTGCTTAAATTAAAAAAATTATTTTTATTTGTGCAAAAACAAAAAATCGCAATCATAAGCACACACTCAAGATTTACAGATAACTCTACTCCTCTCTGCCTGACAACAAGAAAAACAAAAAAAAAAAAAAACAAAAAGTAAACTTGAACATAAACTCCAATGCCAAACCTCCAGCCCCTATCCCCCATCCCCCACCCCAAGACCTCGCGAACAACTGTCAAACTTTATCATTTTCATTTGGTGCGAGAAAATACTCGTGTGGGCCATTTAAATGTGGAATTTTATCATATTATAACGCTTAGGCGCCAGTCTTTCGTTTCCAAAGAAAAAAAAAAAAAAAAAAAAGAGAAGCGGCCAGAAAATGAGAGGGAATTGTTGGTTAAATAATCAAATAACATTTGGACACGCATTTCGGACAACAACAACAACAATAACAACAACGAAATATGAGTACAACTTTTATGCATTTCTATCGTGTAAATATGCCAAACGAGACCTGGAATAGAAGGACCAAGCCCAAAACCCCCCCACATACACACACATTAACATTTCCGAGCGTTCTTCCCATTTGTGCCAATCTCAATTCCATTCGCACTAGCCTATTTTCATAATTCTTTTTTTTTTCTGGGCAAGGCCAAAAGTATTTTTAAACCAGACCATTTTCTTTTTTTTTCTTCTTCTTTTTCTCCCTTCTTTTCTCATCTCTCTTAGTGTTTTTTTTTTGGTTGTACCGGCAGCAAATTAAAATGAATGGAAAGGTTCACCAAGGCGTATACGTGTTATTGAGACGGCTTCCTGTTCAGTCAGCCAACCAAATGAGCTGTGAACATTTTGCGATCCGCTGCTACTGCTGCTGCTAAATTTGAATTTTTATGTTTGCTTGTAAAAAATTGATGTTATTTTTTCTTCTTCTTTTTGTTCCTTTTCTTTTATAGTTATTGATTTCAGTTTTTTTTTTTTTTGGCATGTAATTGGAAGTGTAAGCAATGCGAAAAGTCAATATCATATAACATATATATTATATATTGGTATGTTCAATTTTATGAAACTTTTCGATTTACGAGCAGAATCAGAGTCTGATATTGTTTAGGTGAGGTATTGAGTGGTAAATGAAGCAGAAATAAAACAAATAGGATACATTTGTTACAATTTGTATTGATTGATTTGTGGCAATATCGAGTAGGCAAAGTTCTGGCCAATGACCACACCTCTTAAAGCCAAGTTAATTAGCTGTTCACCTGGCAAACAGAAACCAGAGACTCGAACTTGAAGTTTTTATATATACCCTAGTTTCCATCTTAATGGAAATTTAATTGATTTGGAAATAGAATATTGAGAAATAATTGAAAAGAAATTACAGAAACGTCTAAATCTTCTTTATGTTGCAATTTCATAGATGTGTGTGTATATGAGAGAAATTTCATTCAAAAATGAGCCTAACAATCGACTTCAGAATGATTGTTGTTGTTCTTATAGCGATGGGCATATCCTTGTATGATAGCTACAGCTGCGATCTCTAAGCCAGATCCATTGCTAGTGCACCAGTATGGTGCCCCCTATCTGCCCACACCTCTTGCCCAACTGATCGAGGGGCGCATACCGCATAACGTACGGCTCGAGACGCGGGAACAAAATCACAAAACACAGACAAATATACGAATTCTACATCTAGTTACGAACTAAATAAGATAAGATAGATGTTTTTAGTAAAGGAAGAGAGAGCTCAGAACTGATTACACGGAAAAGGCGATTGTAATCAGAACAAAGGAATAGAAATAGGAACAAAGGAATAGAATAGGTGGAATAGTTAGTAGAAGAGTGTGGAAGAGATAAAGGTATGAAATTTCTAGTAGGTCTACAAGGAACTGATAAAGCTACGCGATTCAATAACTCAGGCGAGTCTATATCACCATTAAGGAGCTTGTGCATGAAGATCACGCCAAGCATTACTCTACGATTAGTAAGAGAAGGTAGGTTAACTAAAAGAAGTCTACTAGATTACGAGGGAAAATTTTAAATCTACTTTAAATAAACTATAAAAAAATCAATTATTTATATGAAAACAGATAATCAAAGAAAGCTGTCAAAAAGTTGCTTGAATCTTAAACTTTTTAAATTGTACAGAAAAATTCAATAAATATTTAAACCCAGATTATTGATTAAGGTTTAATAATATGTTATAGAATGGAATTTTAAAAACATCTCGAAAGGTGGAATTAAACCTCAATTTCTCGAATTTTTTATACAAAGAAATTTGCTGTCCTTATAGAATATTAAACTTAAACTCTTATCAAATTTTAATTAGTTTTCATTTGCCGATGTCATACAACTGAAATACTTTCTTATTTAACATTTTTAAAATTTTTTATTAATAATGAAATGTATATACCCTTTCATTAAGAAGTACGGCACCTGGCAACAATATCTCTAACATCATCAAATAGAACCAACTGACAACTTACACCATCCGCAAGCAGCAGGTAACAACGATTGGCTAGATTGGACACACCTCAAAACAAAGTAAACATTTTGTAAACCATGTCAAAAGAGGGGGGAGGGAGATAGAGAAGGAAATCATTAGCTCAATAAATCAAAGAGGAGACCTGTCAAAGTAAAATACCTTATTTGCACTCAATTAAGACAATATTAGCTGTGGACAATTTACAGGAACTAGAAAGTAAAGTAATAGAAAATATCAAAGAAGCTAACTTCGGCCGTGCCGAAGTTTGTATACTCCTTGCAGATTAATTGATTACTTTCTCCGTCATATGGGATTCAAGATATTTTAAAAATTAGAAATATAAAATTTAAAAAAATTTAAACCAAAAAAAAGAAACAGTAAGAAAAAATTCGAGTTTGCCAACGGCCGGATTTGAACCTCCGCTCACGTCATTTCTAGAATCGATCTCTACCTATTGCGCTACCAAACTTATAATTCACCGTCTCGCTATTTCGGTATACATTGCAAGCGTCCAGCTTTTCGCTCTCTAAATTTTCTGACGAATTCTAGAAAACAACAACACAATACAAATAGTTTTCTGTCTCTTTCTGTTTCGCACTCAGCTTGTAGTTTTTTCAAGCACGTGTTCATATATATGTATGTATGTATGTTTGTATGTTTCCATGTATGTTGTTTGTGTACGCATATATAAAAGCAAATATAAACGTATTTAATTGGCTGCATATGCAAACATACTGATGCTGATGGGGGTTGATTCATTGATTTTATTGATTTATGTCGGTGTTTATTATCCGATCTGATTCAAACTTACTGATATGATGTAAAAGTATAATTCTCATCTGTTCACCAAATTTGGTTGAGATATCTTAAAAAACAAAAAGTTTTTCTCACAAAAACATACTTTTTCTGATGGGGGTTGATTATTGTTTTTATTGATTTATGTCGGTGTTTATTATCCGATCTGAATCAAACTTGCTGGTAAGGTGTAGAAGTAGAATTCTCATCTGTGTGCCAAATTTGGTTGAGATATCTCAAAAAACAAAAAAGTTTTTCTCACAAGAACTGTTTTGAACAACACAAATTTTAACCGAGGTACCTCTGATCTTTCCTATTTTTCTATAACTTATAGTTGTCCGATCATACCAACTCTCGAACTTAATTTAGATAAATCATCAATGAAGAGAATGATATGACTTTTATTCACGTAGCTCAAAATTTAAGTTCGATTCCTTGCGAAGAAACAGACAGACGGACAGACGGACAGACGGACAGACGGACATGGTCATATCGACTCGGCTTTCGATGCTGATCAAGAATATATATACTTTATGGGGTCGGAAACGATTATTTCTATGCGTTACAAACATCTGACCAATTTTATTATACCCTCTGCAAGGGTATAAAAAGGAATAAGAACCTCACCTTAAATATATATCTGTATCTAATTTATGCAAAATTCTTGTTCCATAAGCTTTAAAATATTTAACTAAATTAAATTAGATTCAATTTGAAAGGAAATACAACTCCATTAATCGCATTCTATTACGTCTTATACTCGTCGTATTCAAGTCTTAATTGCTTATCTTTATTGCTCTCTTTTTCTTTCCCCTTGTCCACTTACATATTTGCTTATCATTTTCATTTATAATTTTAGCTAAATGTGGGCTTTTAGTATACAAGACAAAGTGAGTTTTTTTTTTTTTTTTTTTTGTGGGGGTGAATTTTATTTATTTAGGACTGTTTCCCTATATTTTCTTTTTTCTTGTTTGTTTTTTTTTTTGCTGTTTCTGTATTTTGCATATTCTAGGGATTTATTAATGGTGAAGCTGACAGTTTTATGGCTAATTTTCAAGGTAATTTTTCAAGGCGTGGTCGGCACAGACATATGTATGTATGTGTATATATAATATATATATATATATATATATATATATATATATATATATGTATGTATATTGTTTGATGTAGAAATGTTTCTTTTGTATTTGGTCTATGGTTCATATGATGAGTTGTCATCAGCATTTCTTAATTAGCTCAAATACGCAGACAAAGCGACAGAGAATATTCAATTTATTTTGAGAAACACAAAGGCATATACAACCACATATACACACACCCACACAAACACGCACACTTAGACTCACACACACACACACACATTCAAAGACAAAAACACCCACAGAGAGAGAGAGAGAGGGACTCACATAAATAGACTATGTCTACGTGTTTGTCATATGAAATTAAATTCTCATATAAGTCTCCCATGGTGAAATGCATAGCATATAACTTGGATACGAAGGAATTCTGTTAAACCAAGTGCATAAATTTTTAAATAAAAACTAATAAAAAATTATATAAAAATACACAAGAGAGTTTTTAGAAAATTTAACAAAATGAATTTAGTTTAGAAATTTAATTATTCTCAAGGAATTAGTATATTAAATCCAAAAACTACTTAACTTTAAGAATTATAATTAAAAAAAAATAGCAAAACATATAACGTTTTTTCGGGACATTTCTATAATCAGGTTTATTTAAATAAATTATTAAATGTCTAATAATGTGGATATAAAGATTGGCAACCTAATCCCTAGTCATCTTAAATTACGATTCTTTAGTTTTTAGCATTTTAAATGATGTAATGAAAAAGAAATCAAAACCTACTTAAAAACTAAAACAAACTATCTGGCTAATTCAAGTACGTTAAGTTAATAAACAAGAAGAGAAACTAACTTACATACTAACTTCTGGAATTAATTTCAAATATTATTTTACCCGAGTGATTTACTACGAAAAAGTCAGTATGTATATGCTGGTTTTAGAGAAGATATTAAAAAAGAATAAAAACCTAGAAAGATGGACTAATTTCAGCCGTGTTGAAGTTCGTATACCCTTGCAGATTTTTGCTATATAATTCCCCCATTCCCATTATTGTAAATTATTTATACCAAAGTTACAAATTCAAAATTTTGAGCTTGAGAAAAAAAATTTACCGATTGTTCCTATAGCAGCTATATGATATAGTCAACCGATTCTGATAAGTGTCTGAGAGTGGACACATCAATAAGTATATTAAACTCACAAATATCAAATTTCGTAAAATTCGGTTGAAAAAGAACAGAGTTATTGAGGATAAACCTTATTCATGACCGATCGTTCCTACGGGAGCTATATCATATAGTCTTCCGATCGGGATGATTCCAAGATATACAATGCCTGCAGCAAAAAGGAGCCTATGCTGAAAATTTCATCTCTGCAGCTATTATGGTCTCGGAAGAGAAGCCGTTGATCCAGACAGAAGGACAGGGCTAGATCGATTCGTCTATTCATGCTCTGCAAGGGTATAAAAAGCTATAAGTATTTGGTAATTGTGTCCTTTTGATTTCATATTATTACTAAATACCTTTAAAAAAAACTTTTACACAAAAACTGGACAAAATACCATATAACCAGACACCTACAATCCCAATAATAGTTACGCCCGAAGAGGTATTAAATTGATTAAAAGTTGTATATACAAACAAAAAAAAAAAAAGGAAATAAGAACCTACTTAAACTAGTCAAAAACTAAAACAAACCAACTAACTAGTTGAATTTTTTTATGTTAGTAGATATGAATAAATGAATATTTGTAAGGGGGGACATATGCAAATTGACTTAATTTACATGATTAGACTATAAATGTTGCAGAGTAAAAAATATTAGCGCTGAAACACGTACACAGCAAATGGCTTGGCCTTGGTCAGTGCTAATTCTTATACATAAATTCTTAAAGGAATTAGCGAAAAAGGCATCCTGTATTTTTTTTGCTGATTTTTATGGTTTTTAATTTTTGTCTTCTATCCCCTGGGTAAAATCTATTTCTCTCTCTTTCTCTCTCTCTCTGTCTCACCCTCTCTTTCTTTCTGTTTGCCTATTTCAGCAGAATCGAGGACCAATTTCAGGTCTAATGCGCAAATCCAAAAATTATGTCTTTGCCATTATTTATTCTGTTAACCAGTCTGAAAGCCACATAATCCTATACTTAAACAATCTTTTAGGTTTGAAAACACTTTCAAAGTTTAATAAATTAGAAAAAAAAAAAAAAAGAAAAAGTCTAATTTAAAGCATTCCCGTCGAGATGAAAATACCCGGACTTAGAAACGGAAATTTGTTTGCCCAAAAATTTTGAAAATGTTTCTTTTTTTTTTTTATCATCGGTATTAATATTTTCTGCCCGTTTGCTGCTCTAATTAGGTAAAAGTTTCCTTTTTTTCTCCCTCACCTGCACATCATTAAAATTAAAACGAAAAAGAAGCATTCATCAAGTGCTAATTGGCCTTTAGCTCACACTTTTTCTTTTTGCTTATTTCCTTTTCTTTTTTTTTTTTTGCGATATTTCTCATATGAAAATTTTCGTGGAAATTTCACAGCTGTGTCGCATTTTCCGAATAAACCGAGGGCTTGCATAAATTGTGTGAGTGTGTGTGTGTGCGTTAAAATTAAAACGAAACAGAAATGGCTAAGCAATAATCATAATTTGTGGCATTAACTTATTCTCCCTACATACACCTCTTCATATATTCTCTTCCTCCCCCGGTCCTCTCTTCCGGTTTTTTTTGCTGATAAAGTGTCGCCTGTGCAATTTATCAGCGCAGTTCAGAATTGTTGGAGTTCCACAAACGCACACACACACACACACATATTAAATGTATATATAAATATATATGTATATGTATACCTTGGAGAATTACTTTTGGATTGTTAGGCAAGGGGGAACTGTTAACGGAAGGATAGGAATTTTGATGGTATGGTAAGGGAAGCTGGTGGAACTGAAACTGCTGCACCTGCCTTTGGGGGAAAGCACGTTTTGTATGTGGGTAATTTATGAGTCATGATGTGCCTCACCTCACAGTTTCCCTCCCCCATTCGCTCTCTCTCTCTCTTTTCTCCCTCGCTCACACTTTGTTGCAGCTTTTTTTTATTTTATTATTTGCCTGGGCAAACAAACCGCAAAACTTTGTCTCAAAGAGAAATAATATAAAAAATTATTTCGTGGTTTCGCGTTCAACTCTGACCTCAAGCCAAAACTTTCATAAAAAATGTTCAGGTTTTCCGCACCTAAAAACCCAAAATATTTCGGTCTTTCATTCAGTCATAAAATAAAAGCTTGTAAACAATGAAAAATTTATACAGATACATCTACATATATACAAGAGTATCTGTCTGCATTATACTGGTATTTTAGATATACTAAATTATCCTTTAATGGAATAATGGAAATTGGAAAGTATTTGAATTTAAAAACTTTAACATAAAGTAATAAATACTAATTTTTCAAGTTAATAAATTTCAAAGAATATAAATTACAAGCTGAAATTATTGCTATTAAAGAAATATAAAGATTTTGAAACTTATTGCGCATACGACTTGTGGTCCAATAATGTAATAGATATTAGGAAAGGAAAACGATCGATGGACTCTAAAGCTTTATTATAAATTCTATAAATTTTTATTATTTTCATTTCAAAATATATTCAAGAATATACTGAACTAGAATTCTTTATAAATTTAATCTAAATTTGCTTCTAACTTAGTATATATAAAAGCAACTTGTAGTTAGTTAAATTAGTTTAAATTAGTTCCTTTTAGTTAAGCTTAATGACTATAATTTTTCGACTTTTTGTTTATCATATGTCTTGCTAGCAAGGACATCTGTTTTGCTATATATAACATCAATGTAAAGGTGAACAAATATTAAGTATATAAAATATATCAATCAGTAGGTATATAAGCCATTTTCTCAAATTCATTATATTTAAAATATAAATCTATTTCTCTACCCAACGATTGCAATATCTAGATAAACATAAAATAATCTTTTTCTTTTTTTTTTTAGCAATTTTTTAATTCTGGGCAACGTATATCTACATAATATCTACCAACACTTTTCAGTCAATTGAAATAAGTATATACATATGTATATAGACCACCCTAATTTAATTCAGAATATGTATCATCAGGTTACGACAATGTCGGTTTCTTTTTTTTTTTCTCATATAAAAGTAAAGTCCGAGTATAATATTCATAGCCTTATTAGATCACATAAACCTAAATGGCAATGGGCTTTAGGACACATGTCCATTAGGCGAAACTTTTGCTCACTTTGCTCTTTGCTGCACAATTGTGGCTAAAGGCCATTTCCATTTGCCTTGAAGCTACTTAACAAAGTTAAGGATCTGCACAAATTTCTTTTTTTTTTTTTTTGGTTGTCCATAATAAAAATACTTATTATTAGAGACGGAGAGATGGAGAAGATGAAACAATATATATTTGCGAGACCATTAAACATACAAAGACGACGAAGTGGGCAAAGAGAAATGTGAACAAGGAAGAAGAAGAACAAAAAAAAAAAAAAAAAAACGAAGGAAAAAGTGCGAAAAAGGCATACACAAAAGGACTTCTTTCACACTTCATCTCACACACACACACTCACAGACACACACATACATATACACCGAAAATGTGCCAAATGAATGAGATATAGTTATCTTTTGGGAAATCTTCTTGTATGCAACCTTACCTTCATCTTCATCATCATCATTTAGTTCTGTTATCTCTGCCTTATCACAAAGACCATTTGTTGCTCCACTCCCTCCTCCTCCTCCAATGCCACCACCACTGCCGCTTCCACCATTTGTTTGTAGTGACATTTTGGCAGCTTCACCATTCGATATAAGGGAATTTGTTTTGGCATGTTGTTGCTTATGATGATTGGTTGTAGCTGATGATTTATTTGACAATTCATTGAGATCATTTTGCTCCATTTGTGGAGCACTTGGCTCCACATCCCCACCATTGCTGACCGCATCCAAGGCAGAGCCGTCCTTGGTCTTTAACTCTTGGCTTGTATTGCAACCCATTTTGTGATTTAACTTTTATTTCGATTTAATTTGCGACTCGGATTGATTGTCTCTCTCACTTTCTTTCTCTCGCTATCTCTCTCTATCTCTCTCTATTGTTCGCTCTCGTCTTTTGGTGTTGGCCTAGGTAACCAGCCAAAGGTTTGATTGTTGTTTAATCAATTCTGCACACACACACACATACACTCACACACACATATATATATGCATACACATATAAGCTCTCACTTGTTGTTCGTGAACTTTGAACCTTTAGAAACCTTTTATTGTTGTTGTTTATTTATATTTGTTGCTTGCATTCCTTTGTATTTGTTTTATTTTATTCGAAAATTGTTCCAAAAATATTTCGAAATTTTTGCGTAATTTTGAGTTTTTTTGTGTTTTTTTTTTTTGGATTTTTTAAGAATTAGAAAAATGTTTTCATCAAAAAATTGATGCACAACCACACAGTAGTTTTAAGGAGGCAGCCCAAAAAATGTTTTGGTTACGGATATCAAAGAAAATTCCGTCTCTGAGGCACACACACACGCACACTCACACACAACTGAACTGACTAGCGCCAGCGTCGCGTCAACACTGAAACGCAACGGAACCGAAACTGAACTCAACGGAACTCAACTAAAATGGACAATCCACAAATGAATGTGACTCTGACTCGACTCGACTTTGTTATCCTGCAGGAGCCAAAAGCGTAGCTCAACAGTCAATGGCGGCAGCGGCGGCAACAGCAGCAGCAGCAGCAGCGTCAGCCGGCAGTCAACGACACACAAGGGCAGAGCCAGAGAGTAAAGCAAAAAGGCAGAGAGAGAGAAAGTTACCCAAAGAGAGTGGGCACCGTGGAGCCAAATGAAATCAAAAAAATAAAATATATGAAATACGAATAAAAATATGTTTATGTAGAGAATTCTAAGCATACCGCGTTAAAATTAATTAAAGTCTGATAACTACATTATATATATTTACAAATCAAAAGTTTTCAGATTAATTCTTCTTTCAAAGTTATTTTTTTTATAGATTTCTTTATTTAAAAGTAATTGTTTTTTTTTTATTTGCCTTATTACATTGCCAAAAGTTATAAAATGAAATTTTTGCCATGTATCTGTCTCTACATTCATAAATTTCAATTTAAGGATCCCTACAGAATCTAATAAACATTACGGCTATATGTCTTGAAAACAAACCAACAAATGACTTTACTAGTCCAGGACCAAGAAATTAAATACTAATTCAATTATTTTGAGGCTTCGACCATTAAGTAAGTTGAATTAAATTAGACTTCTAGAACTTTGCATTTCAAAAAGAAAGCGCAGTTGTATTATTTTTCCAAAAATTAAGTATTAATTTGAATTCTCAGGCACAATTTTCTATTATAAATACGTAAAAATATAGTTTGAAATAGAATTTTATTTTAACTTACATTTTATTCCTTGTAAACTAACTTGTTGTTCACTGTGCAAGCAAACAAATCTAGGAGAGAGGCAGCACCAAACATAAAGAGAGAGAAAAACAAAGACAATAAGTAAGCGAGAGAGAGAGAGAGAGGGAGAGAGAGTGCTGCCGAAGTTGGCAGAAGGAGCAACAGCAAAGCAGCAGAAGGCAGAGCAGAGCAGCCTCGCAACTTTTCAAAGGCAATGGCATCATCATCATACAAACACACACACACGCACGCAAATACTCGCACACTCATACTAGCGCTAACATCTCCTGAAGTGTAGCCAGCCGTAAACAGCTGAAACAAAATAAAATAATACAACAAAACAAAAGAGGAAAAGAAATCAAAAGGGGGAAAAAAAATATTGAAGCTTTTGTCCATAAAAAAATATCAATGAAAAGTTTGTTTGTTTTTATTTGTATCTTTGTTTCGTATTTGAGTTGAGGATACAATTCTTATGGACTTCAAAACTAGTTGCCTATAAGTATGCTACATAATGTTGACGCAGCAGCAAAGGCTTGCCGCCGCCAGGCTCTTTCCTCCTCATTTATATATATATCCAATACACTTGCGGTAAGGAGGCTAGCATATTTTTAAAAAATATATATAAAAATATATATATATTTGTTCTTTTATAAAATAATTGATAGACAGTAGACAAGACCTTTTACTAACAAAAAAAAAAAAAAATGTAATGGAAGCAACATTTAAATAGAATTTTATCGCGAATATTGTTCTAGGTATAAAATTCCATTAAATTAATGCAGTTTTATAAAATAAGCGAATTAAAAATTATATTTTCATTTGCTTAAACAGTTTTCTGTGAATAGAGCTATAGCCAAAGGCAGCGAATGCTGCAGATCACATTTAAATTTAAAATAAAAAAAAGTGGTTTTCATGCTAACTTTTTTTTTCGAATATTTACTATGTTTTGCATAGTTATATTTTTTACGATTAATTACTTTGTAAATATAGCTTATATCTGTTTATTTTGCATAATTAAACTACTTTTATTGTGTTTCTTAAATTTGTTAAATAAATAAATAAGATTGATGGACAGATTCCAAAAATTTTTAATACATACAGATCGAATATTACATCGCAAAAAAAAAATCGATTTCTCTGCAAGGGCATAAAAACTTCGAAGTTACTTAGTTTAGTTTTGGGTTTGACTTTTTTCCTAGTATTTTTATATTTTGGCTTTGTCTGCGGCGTTGGCCTTTTGGGAGTTGGCTGGTAATTTTTTTTTATTTTATTTACATACACACACTCGCACACACACTCAAATGAATTGGTACGCTTTTATTGTATTTGCTCATTCACCCGATGTCCCTTTCTCTCTTTTGTTCCCTCTCCCTCGCTCTTTCTCTCTCTCTCTCTCTCTCTCTCTTTTTTTTTGTCTCAATGGAAGCACAGGGTGTGCTCTGCTGCTTAGTCTAAATTCAGGAATATTATCATCATTTTGTAGGTACAATAAAAACGTGGCATATTTTAAAACCAAAATTTTTAATCATCAAAAATTATGCTTATGTATGCAAATAACTGATTAATAAAAAAATATGCATATTGAGACACCCTGTATGCTTGCCATTTGGCAAATATTTAGCAATTACTGCAAAAATATTCTCAAAATGCACATGACTAAATGCAGTTTAACTGCGTGTCTACATTCTGTCCATTAAACATGAGTAATCTGTATGAAAATTGCTTTTTAGCTAAGCTGTAAACAATACAAAAAATGCGATAACTAAACAAATTATGGGTATTGAAAAATATTCAACATCAAGTTCGACTTTAAGTTGACTTTAATTTTCACATAAATTAAAGCAACCAACAAAAAAAAAAAAAAAAAAAGAGGAACTAAAATGCAAAACCAAAACCAATGCTTTGGTTCCTTCTGTTTTCTTCTTTGTTAGTTATGGTCCTTTTTTTGTAGGTTCCACACAAAAACAGTGCACAAAAACTACTACTCCTTCATAGGACTGCCAACCACACTATCTGACTCATGGGCGTACCATAAACAGATTGTAGAAAGAGGAACTTACCAAAAAAAAAAAGTATGACTAAGAAAATTTGTTAACCAAATGAATATATTTCTTAACCAAATTTTTATATATAAATGGTAGATTATTTCGAAATAATTCCATTGCAAGGATAATAAAGATGTAGATATAAAGTAAGTGTAAAATTTCTGCGGTGTTTCAGGAAAAGAAAATAAATATATGTGACACAGCGAAAACTCATAAAATGTTTATGATTTTTTTTTTCCTTGAAAGGGCATCTTCAGTTTGAGATGAATCATTATTATTCATTGGCATACAACTTTATCGTCATAAGAAGATTCAATATGGGGAAAATTTATATCTTTTAAACAAAATTTATGTACCTGGATGTTGTTGGTTGGTTGTTGATACATTCAAAATGGTTAAAGAACCATTATGCAGCAACTCGCTCGTTTGGCATAAGGTATAAATTATATCTTAGATGGTCATATTCAAGCTGAGAATGGGAAAAACAAAAAAAGTGTGAAAAAGCGTATCTCGTATCTTTATTTCAAATATTTGTATTTGCATTTGAAAATTAAAATTTATGACTTGGCTGAGAGGTAGGCACGCTAATGCTGAAAAATTCCTCAAAATACATAAAGAGAAAAAAAATTTTGGGATAAAATATTTTGTTTGTTAAATAACTGGAGATTTTCAAGTATTGATATATTTGCATTTATAGACCCAAAGAGCTTATGCTACTCCCTCCTAAACTACGGTCATGAACACTGTCAGGCAAAGTTTCAAGCGTGAATGGGAACGTAATGCGCGAATTTGCACAACCAGAAAATCAACAGCAAAAACAACTACAACAAGGACCTCTTTTTTGGTTGTCAAGGCGTGTGAAAATTCAGTGGAAATTTCTGTAGAATTCCACAAATGCCTGAGCGAGAGAGTAAGAGGATGTCACTTGAATAGGAGGAGCAGCAGCAGCAGCAGCTTCAGTTTTACCCTCGTTATGGGCCAATTCTTAAAGTTAAACCCCGTTCATTTAGCTTTTGTCTGGTTTTTGAGGTTGATAAAATGACTGACAACTCCTCTCAAGGTTGACTTGGGCATCATTTCGCATCATTTGACAGCGCAAATGCAAAGTCATTTTTATCAACCCAGGAGAAGGAAAAAAAAACCTCACACACACACTCAAACACACAAGAGAAAAAGGCAAATGGAAAATGGGGACACAAAAAAAAAAAGGAAAAACAATATAAATAGCTTTGTCTTCGATTTCAGCAAACAAAACGTCACAAAATTACGTATACGTCACGTTGCTCTTGAATCTTCTTTTTGACTTTCGACCTGCCCTTGCTGCTTACTGCTCCTTTTAGTCCTTTGCTCTGTGTCATTTACCGCCTACTAACTTTTTTTCGGGTCTACCCCCCCTGGGACATCTGCCAGCAGTGGAAAGTTTTTCGTGTCCTTTTTTTTTTTGTTTTTGTTGCTGCTGCTCTGAGGTTTTCCTTTCCTTTTTTTGTTTTTTTTTGTTCTCAAAATTCACCAGAGCGCAACAATTTTAAAGTATTGACAATAAAGCTAAATAAATTTTTGAACCAACATTTTATATTCCCAATAACTTTTTGTTGCCATTTATCTACCCTATGGGCTTTATTTGAGTTTTGCTTTTGTCCATATCCCGTCCGTATTTACCTTAACTGTGTCAACATTTGTGGAAAATTACTTATTTTCTTTCCTTCATTTCATTTATTTGACTTTTCACCTTGACCAACACCCAAAGAAAAAAAAACTATCTTTGCTTTTTGCCAGACATATAGCGCTTGTACTATATATATAATACGTGTCGGCTGCCATATCTGATGTCATTTTAGCGGGCGATAACAAAAAAAATAACAACAAAAATAAAAACAAAAACATTTTTTGCCACATTTCTTTTGTGGCACCTTCATTTATTGTCTTGTCTTGTCCTGTCTGTCTGTCCTTTGATTTGTGTGGGACTACAACGAAAGTCTCTAAGTCTAATTGAATAAGCGTTGACATGATATATGGTAGTCTTAAGATACATATAGTATGTATAAATATATATATAAATATTGTCTTTGTCTAATTTGTTTTGGATTAGTACAATTAATCATACGCCCAGGTTGGTTGTAAATGAAACTCAAACAAAAAAAATGGTTAAGGTAGCCAATTCAATTATGCAAAGTCGCTTTGAATAATTAAATAATTTCAGTCGCAAGTGGGTTTAGAAAATTCCCAAATAATTTCATTGCTAGTATATAAGCAGATACATTTTATAGCTATAGTTTCATAATTCTAATTGAACTTTACTTATGATTTGAATAAGTTGCAAAGCCTATGCTATGTTAGTAAAGATAAAATTGGATAGGTTTCCAAATATATATTTTCAGAGACAAATAAATTTATACCAAATGAAGCAAACAAGTCGTCCTTGTCGACTTGGAATATATTCTGTACCATGTAAAGATGCTGCATAAAGTATAACTTCCTCCAAATGGCCGTTAATTCAATAAAAAATTGTTAAGAGATTGAAATGAAACTCTCTCTCAGCAAACGCATGCTGTCTCGCTCGCTCATAATACCTGCTGCTGCCCAACTATATATATTTTAGTAATAAACGTAAATTCGTATATCTCCGATGTTTATTGACCGATTTGAACGAAATTTGGTTAACTAATTGATTGAATGAGTTCGATATATTATTTTTACACTAGTTATTCATTTTTGTTTAGTTGCGGGGGCGGAAGTGGGCGTGGCAACAATTTGAAATAAACTTGATCTGCCTGCGCACTATACGGATCTTCAAAACAAATTTGGTTGCTCTATCTCTTATAGTCTCTCGATCTCAATACAATAAACATGAAAACGGAGACGACTTTTTTAAGAAGTTGAAAACTTTTTTGCCTCATGTTTTCTGTAGAAAATTTAATGTATACATAATTAATTAATTTAAAAATGTGCAAACTTCTTAAATTAATTTTTACTTGTAAAATAAAAAGAAGATAAAAATTTAAAAAAATGTTAGAAAATTGATTATCCATAATGCTTCTCGTCCCGACCATCACGAATAATCGAGGAGCGACTGTAATTTTTCTAATTGTGTTCTAAAAAAAAAACTGAAGAACAGAATTTATTCAGGAATATTTAGTATATATATAGAATAAATCATTCAATCGTCGTTCAATAATGATTAACATTAAGCAAAAGTTTCAACTCAGAAACGGAAGTAGAAATAAACAATTTCAGAATTCAAAATTTGCAAAAACAAAATGTTGTTTCATATAAATCATTAATGAAACTAAAATGCTTACTGAAACCATACATGATATATATGATACTTATTCACTTAATAAATTCAATATATTTTAGATTTCATAGTACAATTCAGATTTTAAACTAGTTAGGTTAATTTATAATAAAGGTGTTTGTGAATAAGTAATGATATAATGTAATATTAAAAAAGACGTGCCAATTTCCGCTGCTTAGCAACGACTGTCTATATGTCGAATTGAAAATTTCGATGCCTTTTTTTATTTTTTCTTTCACCGACGCATTCGTCTCACGCCACTTTACAGCTTCATTGTTAAACGGTTCTTCTTGCAATTCGCTCCTATACAAACTCCAAGTCATTGGATCAGCTGTTCTATTAACAAAGGCCAACTTGCCGCGAGGGTTTCTAATAAGCTTACGCGGTAACATATATATGTATATAATAATATATGGTTGTCTGTAATAAATCTCTTTATAAATTTGTTTTTTTTTTTTAATTTCTTCATTTCACAGTATTTCTTTGAAACAAATCAGAAGTTTTCCCTTAATTTTACATACATTGCATTGTTGTTTTAAGTTTGCTTAACTAAATTTTCACCTAGAATATAGTTAATTTAAAGCAAACAATTTAGAAAACTAAACCAAAGAAATTTTTTGTTAACAATTTAGCTTAACTTTCAAAAAAAATAAATAGAATATGTATTTATCTGGTTTTTAAGTCAATACCGGCATTGTCTTTAATAAAAAACCTTTTATTAAAGCGATCAAGTGTTGCGCATATTGCATGGCTGTCTGCATTTATATCCTTTCCATATCCTTTTCATACTTCTGTCTAGATGGCTGGCTGGCTGACTGCCAAGCTATCAATATTAACCAGACAATTGAGAGGCGGGTGGAAAAACCAAAAAATGACAGTTCGTATGTCAAAAGTGCTCAATGTTGACTTTAAAATCGGATTCAAGAGTAGCCATGCCCACCTACACAACGAACTTTGCGCACAACCAAACACACAGCCACACACACACATACAGACACATGAAAAGAAACATGAACACATGCGCTTATTGAAAGGTTACATGAATGACACGGACAGAGACACGCCACAGGAAAAACTGAATACTCATATACATGTAGATATATATGTATATATATATATATATATATATGTATGTATGTATGTATATATATATATATATATATGTATGTATGTATATATATATATGTAGGTAGGTATATAGAAGAAGACTATTTGCATTACCCCCATTCTCACCACATAATTTGGTTTTGCGTTTGGGGTTTGCCATTGCATTACGTGTATGTTGTATCCACATGGATCTGATGTGATGTGATGTGATGTGATGGGACTGTGGCATGACAATAGTCCACACACATAGTTAGAGGCGCACGAATTGACAATCAACAAACGAGACAGTAAATCGGAGACTTTCATAGGAAGAGTCGCACTTTAACTCTTGCATTAAAATGGATTTTTCAATTTGGCCGTGTGACAAGGCATTTGCCTATAGACACCATGCATACAAACATACACACAAACATACACACAAACATACATACATACATATATATAGTGTGCATTAATGCCTAGTCATAGACATTTTCCATTTACCGCTGCCCCCCCAACCCCCTCTTTCAAGGCTATTGACCCTTTTAGAAATAGCATTTCCATGATCATGATTGATGATGATGATGCGAATTGTGAATGATATTTCTTGTTAAGGCAAAACAAAATGTGATTGGTTTGTGAAATGGCTAAATGAGATTTCTGCAAAATCAATGAAATGAATGAAAATGCAAAATTTAACCACTATTTATATGATAATAACTGCTACTACACTTTTTATTTGATAATAAAAATCGAAATGTCAAAGGTTTTTATGAGTGATAGTCTCTTGGATTCAATAATATAGATTTTATTATCAATAAAATTTTATATATATATATATAAATATATGATTTCGCATTTAATATAGATTTAATCAAACAACAAATCAAAATCTGGACTTCAAGCTCTATCAGCACAAAGTCGAACTCAGTAATTGGTTTGGTATTAGTTTCTATCTCTGATTTAAATGCACTTCCAAAAAAGGTTAAATAGAAGTATAGAAGGCCTATGCCTTGACTAATTCCAAATATGTTTCTTAAAATTTAAATGCTAATATATGGAATAAAATATATAAAAATTTAGATCCTAAAATATGGAATTATTTTTGAAAAAATATTTTGACAAGAAATACTTAAAATAATTTAATTTAATTTTTTTATATAACAAGGACTTTTAATAATATTTTTATACCCTTGCAGAGGGTATATTAATTTTGGTCAGAAGTTTGCAACGCACAGAAGGAAGTATCTTCGACTATATAAATTATATATATTCTTGATCAGCATGAATAGCCGAGTATGCCGATATGACCATGTCCGTCTGTCAGTCTGTCTGGATCAACAGCTTCTCCTCCGAGACCATAATAGCTAAAGAGCTGAAATTTTAAACATAGGCTACTTTTTGCTGCAGTCATTGTATACCTCGGACTCATCCCAATCGGACGACTATATCATATAGCTCCCATAGGAACGATCGGTCATGAATAAGGTTTATCCTCAATAACTCTGTTGTTTTTCAACCGAATGCCACGAAATTTGATATATGTGAGTTTGATATACTTCTTAATACTTAAATCAAGTTTTATCAGAATCGGTTGACTATATTATATAGCTGCTATAGGAATAATCGGTACAAAAAAAATTTTTTTCTTTAGCTTAAAATTTTGAAATTGTAAATTTGATATGTATAATTTACAATAATGCTTCTGGTGAATTATATAGAGAAAATCTGCAAGGGTATACAAACTTCGGAACGGCCGACGTTTCTAGTTTATAATAAAATTATAGCCTAGCTTTTAAAAAATGAAGCAATGGCATTTTGCTGAAATATCCTATGTTTTTTTCTGTATTGCTTACATGTTCCAAAACATTGAGAATAAAATATTACATTGGATTTGGAATCCATCCTCGAAGATCTCCAGAGACACCCAAATATAAGGGTTTCTCTCTCCCAATAAATACTCTTCATGCAACTGAAAAGTAAACTAAAAGAAGTAAAACCAGCAAAAATAAAAATAATTGATTGATTCGATTTTCAAAACTCCTTCAAAAACCCTTTTCAGCGTTACTTACCATTTGGCCTGATACTGTGTAATATAGTAAGTCATTTCACACCATAAACCTAGCATTAATTATGGAAAAACCACCCAAACGATTTCAACCATTTCTAACCAATTACTTAAACCGGAACACCTGTCTACAAAGCAATTGCTTCTCTCCACCCTGGTTAAAGGCATTAAAAATGTATTACAAAACATAATTTTGCTGCGCTACGTTCTAAAAATTATTTTACGATTCACCATAAAAAACCTGGCAAGAGAGAGAGAGAGAGTCCTTGTGTTAAATTCAATTGAAATTAACTCGCTTACAAATATCACAACAGTGAAAACATTTTATTGACGCACACACACACACACACTCAAACACACATATATACCAATTCAATTTGACGGTTTTTCATTCTTATTTTCATGGTCGTTGTATAAACAATAAGTGCGGTACGTGACTTGACCGGGTTTAGTAATTAACAATTACAACCAAGCCCAAAAAAAATAAATAAACAGGAAGAAACACAACACGCCTGTGTGTGTGTGTGTGTGTGTGTGTGTAGGTGGACAGCCCGTAAAGAGTGTGCCTCTAAAATTGAGGTAATAGCTTGAAAAGAACAAAAATCAGAATGAACAGATTTTCCTTCAAAAAGCACTGAAAAGAAAGAACCACAATACTTTTATGAAAGGCAGGCAGCCACACCTGTAAAATAACATCAACACACACACGCATATATATATATATATATGTATATATATTCTGTATACATAGTATATGACGGCAGCCTTTTTGAAATCATTTGTTTGTGAACTTAAAAGCCACAATTCTTGCATTTTAATTACGTTGTTTTTTACACCTTAACGTGTGGAAATGCCATAAAAAGAAAAGACAACACAAAGCCAAACACACGGAAGTAAAAGTGTGCAAAAAATGCGAAGTTTTGTATACACTTTACAAAATGTATTTAAGTCTAAACAGTTAAATTAAATAATAAAATACAAGGGAGTTTATTTTAATATCCTTAAGATTTTCAGTGCTTCTTATATTTAAGAAACAACTTTAGAATATGGGATAATTAACGCCAAATTAAAAGTGGAAAAACTATGCCAATCTTCTAAACAATTTTGTATTATTATCTACGTTTAATTTGATTACTTTTCAAGTATTAAGAAAATTTCAAAGGAAAGCCACGACATTGCACTTAATCGACTTTTCTATTCTTAGACGAAAGAGCTGCTATTTGTTATCCGAAATAGTAATTAAAGATTTGCTAATTATAGTAATAGGGATTTATTCCAATATTAAATATTTTTTAAAACTCCATTTATCCTTGTTTCTAAACTGCAGCTAAGAGAAAATCTTACAAAATTGTTAAACTTAAAAGAAAACTTTAAAAATAATTAAAAAATTTAATCAGAATTCAAATAACTGATTAAAAAAAAAAAAAATTCAAAACTTCTAACAAAATAAAAAAACGTAATGATCCTCCTTTTAATTCTTTTCTAAGAAATACTTTCTCAATTCCAGTTTTATAATATCTTTTATGAAGATAAGGACCCATCCTTCCTTAGCCAGAAATTGCATCAATAAAAGCGATAAAAAATATTTAAATATTCTGTAAAAGCAATTGTTCAACAAATGAATGATCTTTCTTATACTTTTCTATAAATTTTTTGATGGATAGAATGTATAAGTATTTCAAGTCATTTAAAATTTTTGAATTGTTTTTATTTGTCTAAATCCTTCTGCTTGAAACTACAGTGGATCCTTGGTTAACGAACACAATTCGTTCCAGCATCTTGATCGTTATCCGAAACGTTCGTTAAGCGAAACGACTATTCCCATATAAATCAAAGTAAAATGGAATTATGCGTTCCAGGCTAAAAAAATACCCTATAATATTTTTCAATTTATATTTGTATTGAAAAAAAATTACATAAAATGCATTGAAACTTATAAGGAACTGAAAAAATTCATCAAAATATTTAAAGATCAGCTTTTATTTAAAGAAAATAAAATGAAACTTATGAAATTGTTTTTAAGGAACTCTGAATATGTACTGGATAAGAGATCGTTGATTTTGAACGCACGTCCTAAATCAGCCACAAGCTAATCCTTGTTTATGTTATTCAATGATTTTTAGTTTCACTTCAATTGTTATTATGGCCGTTTTAATTTTCTTGTTCTCCGAATCTTTTTTTTTAAAGCATTTACATTTACATATGTATGTTAATTTGTAATTTAAATAAAAACAAAATTTATAATAGAACAATTGTATGTTTCAACACTTCTTATTATTGAATTATTGAATCTTATTGAAACATAAGCTAAACACAGAACCAATGTGACCAGGTATTAAAAAATCATGTTTATTGGAGGTTTCCTTACAAACAGAAATTATAAATGAAATTGAGATTTGCACCTTTTGATTGGTTGTTATGCGAAACTTGTTTGTTAAGCGAAACTTTTTTTTCCAAAAAAAAAATGTGTTCGTTATCCGAAATGTTCGTTATCCAGGGCGTTCGTTAACCAAGGGTCCACTGTATATTTAAACTTTGATTAAAAATAATTAAATTCTTAACACACTTTTGCAAATCGTTTAAAAATACGTTGACCAAGTTCATTTATTATGATTAAAAACAATTGCTAATACTAATAAAAGACTAAATCTTAGTATGATTTGAGCAAAAATGTTTAGTTACATTATTTTATAATCTATTTACCATGAGTCTTTTCTATGTAACGAAAGCTACACATAACAACGTCTTGTCCGATTTATATAAACTTCCTTATTGTATCAGACAGTCAAAGCTTATTTACCATATTTATTTCCAAAACTTAGTCTATATATTTATTTCACATACTAATTCTATAATGCACTAAAAAAAGAGTATACAAAACTAGCTGCAAATCACCAATTTTTGAACAATTAAGAAATGAGAGAAATTCCTCACATTTTCAAGCTCCCTCCTAAGGTGTGTAAGAGTGAGTGTGTGTTAGTGAGGTATGTATGTATGTAGTTAAGGGTGGGCATGCCCACGCCTTAAACCGCCTCTCAAGTCCACCTGCTGTGCGTGTTTACGTTGTTCAGATGATAAAAAATGAAAACGATAATTTCCGTTGAACCAAAAAAGTGAGCAAGAACATGCAAATTTTCATTTAAAAGTTGGAGACGGGTAAAAACAAAAAAAAAAAAAGGTTAAAGTTGACATAAAGCTAACTGTTGATAACTCCAGGCTATTGCCCAGCGAGTCGTATGTCCTTGATGGAATTCCGTTGTGCAGACATTCTCAATCCCTTGTTCTTTTAATATTGCCAATATTTTCGGTACATTAGCCTTGACGCCCAGCATGCTGGTGAAAATTCTGCAAGAAAACAAAAAAAAGGAGAGAAAAATGAAGCATAAGAAATCGAATCTCGATTCTATACTTACAGAATACGTTCTTTATATAGCTGACTCTCTTCTATAATGCGTTGAACAAACTGAACCTCACCGCCGGCGCAACTTAACTCTTCAGCGCTTCCAGTGCGAGCATTATTAGGAGCTGGACGTCTTTCGGGATTCCGTGTGATCCCACCAAAAGGATGTGCAGAATTGGAATCGAAGAATGGCGGATTGCATAGGCAAAAATGATATAGTTGCTCATCCATAGCCGATTCGAAATAGCTCTTAAAAATATTTGTCTTATCGGATTGGGCATAGATTTCTATCAGTTCATCCAATTGATTACGTTTCACATTCTCTCGAGCATATTCAATATTCTGTGGCTTCGATTCCAGGGCCAACATTGACCATTGATTCTTTTTGGCTGCCAACAGGGAATATATGCAGGATGAACCGCAGCCTATATCAATGCCTCTCACTGCTTTGTTATTCACTTTCAATTTCAGTTTTTGCGCCTCAAGCAAATCTTCTAACCACAAAATGTAATTTAAACGTAAAGCCAATGTGGGCACTAAACTGCCTGGAGCAAAATCCACTTCCAAATTAAAATATTCCTTTAACAGAACTTTGGTCAGTTCACGCAATGTTCGTTCTTGGCGAAAGTTAACGGATACCTTACCCGTCAGTTCCTAGAAATGGAAAATTTATGAATGAGATTCAAGAACACGAAATGCGTTCGAAACACTTACCAATTCGCAAACCTGCCGAAAGTCTTTGTATTTGATGGCCAATTTGGTGTAATCTGGTGGTGACCTCAAAACATTGCGGGGATGCATTTGACATTTCTTGTTATTTCTAACCATCTTTGAGGAGCAGAAACTATAGTTAATTTGGTTTACTCCAAATCGGAAATGCAAACTAACTACTTGTTAAAGATTCCGCGGATTGTTGAGATCCTTGGAAACTCTCGTGGTGTTATTTTTAACCAATTCTGTTATTTGTTGATGGCTTTTTGACTGAGTTTTACGTCTTAAGTAATCTTATTTTGAGAACACTATGTTATTTTGATATTATTTTGGCACAACCGCAAATTCATCCGCCGAATTTCAAACAGATGTTTATTGTATGAAACAGCTGTCATGCTTCTCAATCTGGCAACGCTGAAGCTACAATGTACAGTGGTTATGAACTTAAATATATATATCAAATAATGTACTTAAATACATAAAAAAAATGTTAGTTATAAAAAAAGCAATAAATAGTGATAAGTCCGTGATAAATTTAATTACTACACTAAAAAAACCGAAAAGACAACAAATCCAGTAGTTCATTTCGTGATAATAAAGAGTGACTATAAATGATTTAAATACTGCTACCCACTGTTATCGAAAATGATTGATATGTTAATATTGCTCATCTCTAGCTTTATTGTTGCTTAAATGCGGTCACACTGGTCTGCCAGCGGCAAACAAAACACATTTTTCTTATAAAATATTAAATTGTTGCCCATAAAAGTAACTAAAAATGTCGGAAACAAGCGCGAAAGATAATGTTAAAACAGCCATGACATACATTTGCGGAGGTAAGTCCAGAAGAAAACAGGATAAATGAAAAATTCACTACCGCAGTTAGTTGGGCACATGGCTTGAGACCATCCAACAACAACTGCAACAATATGTTTATTTTTTATTTAATTGAAATACATTTTACCCATTGCAATTAGAATGCCATCACGAGAATGAGATGAGGGCACGTGATCCCATACGTTGTCGTGAATGTGGTTACCGCATCATGTACAAGAAGCGCACCAAGCGTCGTAAGTATTTGCACTTCGGTGCTCCAATGACTCTCAAACTGTTAAATCTAAAACATTTATTTCATTGCAGTTGTGGTCTTTGATGCACGCTAAGGCGATATCATGTTCTAATAACAGATGAAATTGATTATATAAGAGAAACTAGTTTGTAGAAAGATTATTTTTAAATATACGTACACATGATGAAATACTATATAAAAAGAAAGTCTTTATTCAAAAGAACACAGTGAAGCTCAAACTTTAAGAATGCAACTGGAAAGGGAAATACTTTATTTAACTCTCTTCTGCCATCAAGGGAACATTCTTCACTTCGCCAGTGTTATTAATGGAAAGAATTTACATTATCCTATGCTATATTATTTGTTCTCTTATCTTTTAAAAGATTTCGAATTAATGCTAGAATCAAACCGTTTTTGAGAGTTGACTATATATTTACGTCTGTATCTGATATATGATAAGTAAGAGAATGATTACTTTCTTGAATCCATCCCATGCTTTGTGGTTCTGGAAATAAATGTTGAAACAGATTTTCTGGAAATGATTTGCTCTTAACCGTGATGGAAACTTTTCGGGGTAGCTAAAGTTCAAATCCTATATAATAAAATTCCTTAAGGATAATTTTTAATCCTTATCCCTAATGTATGGCGATTAACTTCACCTTCAATAAAAACCAACTCAATATTCTATATTTAAACTAATTGTATCATTTATTTTTGACAGTATTTGGAAATATATATATAGTTTTTAAACTAAAAAACACTCACATTACATTTAATTGTAATAATCGTTTTTTTCTCCTTCTTTTATCCATTTTCTTCTTCATCTTCTCCATCTTCTCTTTTACTTTGCTTAAATAAAATGTTAAAGTAATTTGTTGTTCATTTTCATTTGTTTTCCATATTTTTATTATTATTATTCTCTTAAATGTCTTTTTTTCGTCTCAAAAATTTTGTCTAAATGGCTTTTATTATCCAAAAATTTATTTTACTTAAGATTTCTTCTCTCATTTTTGTTTTTTCTTCTCCCTTTCTCTTTCTTTCTATCTCGTTTTGTATTATAATAAATTTTACGTTCTTTTTTTTTTAGTTTATTTTAGTTTACCACATTTAGCAAAAACATACACACAAATACATTTTACACTAAAAATTGTTTATATATCCTTTTGTTGTTGTTGTTTTTGTAGTTTGCATTAAATTTCATCATTTAATTTGTATATTTTTTTTTATATTTTCCCCGACACTTTTCAGTCAAATAATTTCGCATTTTGTTCAGTGTGGCAAAAATGCTTTCCTTTTCTTCATTTCTTTGTTCTTTGAGTATTTTCTTTGTTGTTGTTCGATTAAAATCATAAATACAACTACACATAAGTACAGTATGAGTTTTTTTTTGTTTTTTTAATAATAGTGTGTTTTTTTTTGTTTTCGTTTTTGTGTTTTTTATATTTTTTTATGTAATAAATTGTTCTTCATATGCAGAGAGTGTTATGATTTTTTTTTTTTTTTTTTTGAGAATGGTTTTTGTTTTTGTGGCTTGACTGTTGCTCGTTGGATAAAAACTAAAACTAAATTTTAATTTAAATTTAAATAATAAGGCAAATATGTGTTATGAGGTTGGTTGGGGGTTTCCATAAATTATAAGCAAAATGGCAAAAAATTCAGCTTTGTAAATGGCAAATTAAAGCTTTTTTTATACTTCACAATATCTCAATAATTATAGTAAGTATTAATAATAATCATAATTCTAATAAGTAATGGAAGGAATAGAGAGAGATAGAGGGGGGGGCATTATAAAAACTAAAAAACTTATTTAAAAAATGCTCAAAATTTAAAGTAAAAACGGAAAAAAATAGGTTTGGATCAATATAGAGAGAGCTCAATTATAAAGTCTGTTCTTAGTTTTTGATACGTAATTCCATTAAATAATCATTTCTTGAAGATTTTGATTTTATAAAATTTATAAATATATAAACTTTATAAATTGTTGTTGTTAGATATCTAATTTGAATGACATTAAATTTTCAATTTTGAAAAACATTGCAGAAAACGAAGGAATTAAGTTGGAACTCTTAAAGTATTTCCCATTTTAAAACATTTTTTTTAAGTTCATATTTTGGGAAAGTTTTGCTAGAAATTATATGAAATTACGTAATTTTCCCAAGAACATTCCCGTTTATAACTTATTTATAAAGAATTTGTTTTAACCTTTTGATGGCTTTTACAATCTTTTTTCTTTAACATTTTTCGTGTTACTTTTTTTTTGTGGTTTTTTGTTTGTTTGTTTTTTTGTTTTTGTTTAAAGAGAAATCATATTTCAGGTACATCACAACTTAAAATTTAAAAAATAAATGCATATTCATTTTTTTTTTAATAATTTTTTTTAGTGTTTTTTTTTGTGTTTAGAGAAAACAATTTTCAAATATGGCAAAGTAGAATTGTTGAGACTTAGAGTACAAGTATTAAAGTAAAATAATATGTATATCAACAATTCTAGTCTCTGGGCAAGCAAAGATTTGTTTTTTGTTTTTGTTTTTTTTTTGATTGCTAAATTAAAGGTTTTGTGAGTCAATTCAGTCAATGTCATTATCATCATTGTTCAGCCTTTATGTTTGAGACGCCTGTGAAGGGCAAGACTGTAGCGTTGCTCAAACTGGATGCCGCCGCATGGTTCACATTTAATGCTCTTTCCATTATGACCACCACGATGCCGCCAATATCGATGCAGGGCCAGCGAACCCAATGTATGATAATTGAAGCTAATGGAATGACTATTACGGCCAATTTGATTGCATTTGAGGCAACCCAAACGATGATGAACCATACGATTAAGATATTTATCCCTTAGCATGGCTACCACTGCCTCCGGGGTGAGACGTATCTTCTTGGGCTGCGCCTGTTTGCGTGAACTGCGTGCAGATTCCGTATCGGAGGATTTTTTGCTAAAATCCAAAGGTGCAGCCAGGTATTCCTGTTTGCTGGCTGCATCGGCTAGCAGTGGCAATAGTGTGGCCAATTGATTTAGAGATTTGCGTGAATGAGTGGAGGAGGTGGTGGTGGTGCCATTACCTGCTCCATTTACTGGTGTTGCATTCTTCTTGGGACTTTTACGCGGAGCAGATAAGTCCAATTGTCGCTTTAGTAAAGATGTGGCAGGTGGCTGTGGTGGTGGTGTCGGATTAGCTACTACTGGGACAACTGATGGTGGTGGTGGTGGAGGAGGTGGAGGGGCAGGAGTGTTCCTTGGAGCAGAAACCTTGGGTGTTATGGTCAAGGTTATATCCTCTTTATTACGCAAATATTCAATATATTCCTCCGTTTCGCTAAGTAGACGACGTCGCTTATTGGGTGAACCACCATCCACAATATCATCACGCATCAATTGTCCCGTGGTTGTGGCTGTGGGCAAGGCAGCTGCTGCCGCTGCCATCAATAGAGGCGTCTCGGCTGCATAATATTTATTGATAATATCTTTAACATAATTCTGAAATTGTGTGCCAATGCGATTGAGATTCTGATATTCCATTTGTGTTAAGAATGGTGTTTGATTTGTGGGACTACCGGTTGATGATGGTATTGCCACCGATGTGGGTGTAGTGCCATCTGTGGTATTCTCTTTATTATCCTGATGGCGAACGGCATTTCTATGCAACGACTTATCCTTGTAGTAATTGTTATAATTGTTGTTGTTGTTATTATTACTATGATTATTATTATTTAATTTATACGCGGGAGACGATTTAATAAGCTGCACTCGATTCTCTTGATCCTCATGATCGTCATGATGATGGTGATGGTTATGGTTATGATTATGATGAGGATCCTCTTGATTCTCGATCTTTATTTTACGTTTACTGGCGAGCAGCTCGATGGCCTGCTGCTCATAAGCCGCTGCCTCAAGAAATGCCGTTGCCATCAATGATTTCTCCTTTATCAACTTGCTGCTGCCATCGCTATCCTCTTCCAATTTGACCATCAATTTTAATGGTGAATTTCCCGATAGATTGTATTCATCGCTAGATGAAGAGGATGCCGATGATGGTGTATTCTCATCATCTTCACCCGTGGAATGTTGTCGGGCTCTAATGCCAAATTTTTTATTGCTATTGCTGCTGCTGTTGTTGTTGTTGTTGTTGTTGCTGCTGTTGTTGTTGTTACTGCAAATGTTGCTGCTGCTGTTGATGGAGTGTTGTTGAGTGTTGTTGCCCATATTGCTTAGGCTATGCAGCAATGCTGCCGCCTCTCGAGTCGTCCATTGTGAAGGCAGTTTATTATTAAACAGGAGTTGATGATTAGCTGGTAGTTTCAACTCGTGCACGCCTCCCGCTTTATGAAAATCCTGAGCGACCGAAGCGGTATTACGACTAATTGCGTCCATTTTTAGCAGACTGAAAAAAAAAAACAATGCAAACAAACGAAACAAAATGTTAATCGAATGGAAACTATTGAAAAACTATTTAACAACATAAATAAAACAATTAATCAGCAGTGGGAAAACCAAAAAAAAAAATGATGGGGGGGTGGGCAATCAAATCGAGACACAATATAACGAAAATGCAAAGAAAAACATGTGGCAACAACGCAAAAACGGAAAAAAAGAAAGGGCTCGTGTATATTAGCAACAAATTTGTTTGTTTAAAATAATAATTAATCGGCAATTGCTGATGCAACAAAAAACAAAACAAAAAAAATAAATAAAAAAAGAGACAGAAAATATCAAACATATCGAAGGGATATATCCAATGAAATACCGCGCATAATCCTCCGGATCGCTACCCTCGGCTTCAAGGTATTGAAATAAACGTTCTGAACCACGTTTTTGTGTTGCGGCATTCGGTAGACCGCCAGTTAATAGATCATGCGGTGGTATCAATGAACCATTGGCACTTAAACGCCAACCGACCATCGATGTTGGATTCACAATGATCTCCTGTAATGGTCCGCCGCCAGAGATGTTATTATTGCCACCGCCGCCACCTGATACGCCAGTCTCATTGGTTGTTGTCGCATAAATGGTTACGGCTCCACCATTGGTATTACCAAGATTTTGGCCACTGAATTAATAGGATGGTGAATGACAGAGAGAGAGAGAGAGAGATGGAGAGAGAGAGAGAGAGCAGCGTATGAAGAGAACGGGGGGTGGGAGAAGGTAGAGTAGAGTAACACTAAAGTTAGGAACGTTGTTCGCGCTTGGGGGAGTCGTTTTTGAGATTGTTACCCAAAAGCGTTGCCAGCATTGTGGAACGTATTCAGTTGATTATTATGGGCCACCAGGGTGTTGCCAATCGTACGTAAGACATTCAAATTCTGACTATGCGTTGCATTGTTGCTGGTGGCATTGTTGTTGCTATTGTTGCCATTTGCTGCTGAATTGCTGCTTGGATTATTACTTCTTGCCGGTCGATTATCGTGCGGACTAAGAACAGAGAGAGAGAGAGAGCACGGGAAGAGAAAAAAGTTGGATGGGTGTGTATATGGGTGTGTGTGAGTCAAAGAGTATTGTGTAAAGGAGGTCGTTGTTGTTAAATATTCATAGTATCAATTATTCTTAGCCTAAACCTACTAAAGGGAACTGCAATTTTTCTTTTCTGTTTCTTTAATGTTTTGTTGGGACTGTACTTGCACAAGGATTGTAAGTAAAGAAATTTATATCGAACAATTTGCCATATTGCAGCTCCTAAATTAATAATTGACCAATACTTACTGCACATCACTCATATGAGCCTGGAATTCCTCTTGGGTATCAGCCAGATATGAGCACTTGCTGCATGCCCGTTTATTGTGAACTTTAAGGACATGTGTGGCCAGACGTTCCGAACGAGCAGCTTTATAATCACATAGCAGGCAAACAAAGGGCTTTGTATGTGTATTGAGATGACGTTTTAAACCCCATTTATCGGCCCCAGACCAGGGGCAATAACAGCAGGTGAAACGTTTCTCTCGTTTGGGTTTTAATAGACCAGATGAACCATTGGCACTGCCGCCGCCACCACCAACACCACCGCCACTAGAACCAGAACTAGAGCTAGCCACCGGCTGTTGGGCATTATTCATAACGGCTGCCACATGGAGCGGTAGAACTGATCCATCATCAAGTTTCTCTTGCTTGAGTTGGGCCAATGGCATATCAGCTGCAGATGCCACCGCTTCAATGGTCTCCACAATGCTCATACTGGTCGAGGTGGGATGTCGTTGGGCCTCCAAAAAGGCATTATCAATATTAACACCAGCGGCATTTATTGTTACATTTCCACGACCGCCGGAATGATGATGAGATTGTCCGCCACCTGATCCAGATCCTGAACCACTGCCGGACGAGACATGTCGCCGTGTCTTATTAATATCATATTGCAATTCCCGATGCATGCGTAGAAAATGTTTCTTTACATGATCGGCACGATTGAATTGCTTTAAACAGGCATAACATTGAAATGGCTTCTCATCCTTATGGATATTCTCGTGTCGTGTATATAGATCGCGACGATCTGTCGAATATGGACAATGGGTGCAGGCATAACGTTTAACTATATGCACACCATTGGCAGCAGCTGCCTGTGCCTGAGCGGAGGACTTTTTACGACCGCCGCCGCCAGTGGAACTGCCTCCACTGCTGCTGGTTGTTGCTGAGGTGGGGGTAGATTGGGCACCGGCTGCATTTGTCGATGTGGATGGACTGGCATAGACTAAATCAGCAGCATGCTCCTGACGATGTTTTCTGCAGGGAATATGAACAAAAGGAAAATTAATCAAATTTTATAATAGGATTAGGATTAATTAATCAATCTATTTCTTCTATTTTATTGTGATGTCTTACTCACTTGGACTTGGGTGTACTCTGTTGATGTTGATGCTGCTGCTGCTGTTGTTGTTGCTGCTGTTGCTGCTGTTGTTGTTGCTGCTGTTGCTGCTGTTGTTGCTGCTGCTGCTGACTAACCTGGGCATAACTTTGCAATTTTCCACCCGTTGTCCATTGTACCAATTGTGGTTGCTGTTGCTCTGCTGATGATGCTACTGAAGCAGCACCATCTTGGCCCCAACGTTGTTGTTGCTGTTCGGTAGCCTTCAGCAGACCTGCTGGACCGGCAGCAAAACCGTTTTGCATTAGTGCAGCCAGACCAAAGGCTGTACTTAAATGATCTTCGGATTTAAAACCACCAATAGCCACACTACTGGGTGCCGGCACCACAGCACCGCTGCCGCTGCTGCTGGCTGTGACTACCACAGAGTTGCCGGACTCTGTTTGTTGTTGTTGTTGCTGTTGCTGTTGGATTACATTTGTGGCCTGTGTGCTGGCCACGTTGTTATTGTTATTATTATTATTATTATTACTAGTATTAGAGCCACCAGATCCTCCTGCCTGGGCTTCGTATTCAATGCTTGGCGCTGCCGAGCGATCAAGTTGTTGCTATAAAATTAGATAATGATTTCAATTTAATTACCTTTCCACCTGTTTGCATGAAAATTGTTTGTTTAAGTTTTATTCACTTACCAAATTCGTAAAGGATCGCTGTTCACCCTCTGGTACTGCTGTTGGTCCACTTGTGGCCACCTGAGCCACTGGTGTACCAAGCGTATGTAAACCGTTTCCGGTCTCTTCGCCGTATAATTTTCGTGTAATTTCCTTAAACATATCTTCATAGGTAGCCTCAACATTTGAGGACTGTGTGCCGCTGCTAGCTGCTGCTGGAGGATGACCACCGCTGCTGCTGCTTATTGGTATTAATGTTGCCATGGCTTGGCCTTGATTAGCGGGCGTAGCGCTACACGGTGGTTAAGGCGACGACGACGACAACAACAACAACAACTTCTCTTGCTTAACTCACCGCACGTTGCACACTTTGAAAACTGCAAAAATACAAAAAGAGAGAGAGAGAGAGAGTGAGAGAGAGAAAGCATGAGACAAAGAGAAAGAGATAAGAGATTTATTTTAGTCAATATGTCTAAGTTGAGACGCACATCCGGCATAAAGTTCTGGGAATTGCTGGCTCTGACACATCAAAGCTGCTGCTGATGCTGCTGCGGCTGCTAATGCTGCTGGCCTGGTCTGAAAATAAGACACGACAGCAGCGGTAAAGGTGCGGTGCGGTGCGGGTGTGAACGAGGGTCATAGGGAGTGTGGGGTATAGGGAACTTGTCTGCCTTGTAGGCGCTTGCGTGGGGGTTTTAGCTTTTTTTTTTGTGGTTGATTGCGACGTCGCAGCATCAGCTGAGTCAGCATTTGAGCGCGGTTATTTTTTTTTTTGCTTTACGATTCTTTCTTGTTGTTGTTGTTGTTGTTTTATTTACTCTTTTAATGTGGTTAAAGGCGACAAAGTGGTCGAAAACGTTTTCATTGTAACATTTTTGTTGACAGGGTTGCAAAAGGATTGCAGCTATAATTTTGTATGTTAAGATGTTTCTACAAGGATTGGGTTATATACATCGTATATAGGTAGGTATATACATATATAGATTTAAGAACTGCTTTAAGCGACCTATCAATTTATTGTCTAAATCATAAATTGAACTGATTAATTAAAATGTTAAATATATATATAAATTAAAATATATATATTTTATATTAAAAGTAGGAAAAAGAGAGACAGCTTCGACATTTTATTGAGATAAGCATTAATATATTTCTTGCTATTAATATATTAGAAAAAAGATTGTAATAAATAAATAGCGTAATCATTTATTTATATATATTACGATTCCCCAATTTTTTCTATTAAACAATTAGAAATTTGATTGTAATAAATAGGGTAAACTACGGTTTTATGTATATATATTTCGATTCTTTGATTTACATGTTCCAAAATGAGAAAACTCAAAAAAAAACGTCGGATTTTTTTTAAGATTATAAAGCTAATTAAATGTTAATGTAATAAGCTAATCAATGGTTATTTTAATACATACATTTTATACATGTGTATCTTGATTTATTTATTGATTTAGATCTTTATTTATTATTAATAATACTAATAAGTATAATAAATACTTTACTCTGGGATTAAAATTATTGGAATTGTATTCCTCAAGTTTAAGATGTAAAACTTCTTTAATTAATTCACTTCATATATTCCTATTCATATATGTATACATATATGTATATATAAAGCTAAAAGATCAGTCAGGTGTTAAAACGCCTTTGACACATTTGCCACCTGCACCATAATTTGACTTGAGGCGACCTCAACACCAAGCACTCTGGAGCTCAGGCTTGGCGGCATAAAAAAAATTTGTGTATTTTTTTGTGCTTTTTTTTTTTTGGTTGCATATATTAATAAATTTACCACCTTGACGTGCCCACTGAATGGCGGGGGAACCAACCCAAAAACCCATTGAAAGGAGACCAAAAGCAGCACACACACACAGACAGACAGTCACACGCATACAACAAAAGCACCGCCAAGATGAAATTGTCTTTGACAAAAAAAAAAAAGGGGGAGTGAGTGGGAGATTGGTGTTGGATCTCCTCCTTCTCTTTATATTCTAATCTATAGTTCTCTCTTTCTCGCTCTACCTCCTCGTTTGGCCACATGTTGCTGCGCCTTATTTTTGGTTTCTGGCGACAAAAAAAATTTTTTTATTAAATTTTTTTTTTTTTTTTGTTTTTTTGCTGGGCACGTTCTATGGCCCAGAGCCAAGAACTAACCAACTGACAAAGCCACCCACGCGCCCTCAGTCCCCTCATACAGTTTTGTCCCTCAATATATATATGTACATATATATTTTTTGCCTGATCTCACCCTGGCCCACCACCACCATCACCACCCCCACTCCTGTTTTCTCTTCAGTTTCGTTTTGAGTTCATATTTCTTATTTTCGTTTTGTTTTTCTTCTCCGTTTTTTTTTTCTTTTTTCTTTCGTTTTTGCATATTTGATTTTTTATGCTTCGTGTGCTTTTTACAGTTGGGTGTTGTTGGTTAGTTGTTGTTTGCCTTTTTTTTGCCTCCATGGGGGCGTTCGTTGCGTCGTTGTGTTGTTTTTGTTGTTGCTGCTGCTATTTGCATTGCCTTGCTTTAGCAGCTTCGTTGTTTAGGTCTCTCCCCCTAATCTGTCTGACTCTGACTCTGGCTCTGGCTCTGATTTTACTTTGAGTTCAACTTCTCTGCGTGTGGCTTTTGCAAGCCAAGGGCAACAAATTGTTTTTTTTTGTTGTTTTTTTTTTTTTGTTATTTTTCGTGTTCATGTTTGTTGGCTTGACTTTGGCTATGCTCAAGATCATGACTTCATTTTATGTGTGTGTGTGCACAGCAGGAAAGTGTAAGTGTTTGTTTATAAAAATGGTACAATTAATCTCAACTTAGGGTTTTTTTTATTTCCATTTTATTAGTCAAAAAATTCTTTAAATTGAAAATTCTGCAATTTGAAAACTCTATACCGATTTCATTATACTCTACTCCCATAAATAGAAATGATGATATATATATATACATATATATATGTAGAACTTTGTTCTGTTAACAAATTGAACTAAACTAAACAAAGTAATCGTTGATAATTTTATGACTCTATCTAGAAAGCGTAAGACCCTTAGTATAGACTAGCACTTCTGATGATTCATTAAAGATTGACTTGCATTATTATTCTCGTGCTCAAGTCACAATGTTTTTGTTTTGTTTACTTACTCTCCACCACGGTAATGTAATACCAGAAAACTGTTTATTGTGGAAAACGAGAAAGGAATGTGGAAGTGAACTGTTAAGTACTTGTGCCTAGTTGTGATCTCTCTTAGAAAAAAATAACACACGATCGTTTAGATTTTATTATTATAACTAAAATGAATATATCTATAAGTACTATAAACTTTTCTTTAAAACATTGAATATGTAGTCGATAGAGGCGTAAATCATGATGGTAATCGAATACCATAAAATTATTTAAACTCGCAGGATAGCCAAAAAATATATATATATTTCAAAATGATTTATAGAAAATAATCATAAAAAATCCTTTAAAACAAACTTTTTCTCCTTTTTAAAATACTTCTAAAACAATTTGATCAGAAAATAAATAAAATTGATAAGAAAATAAATATTTTATAAAGATATTATTTTTGGATTTAAAATATTTTCTTGATCAATATTGTTGACAATATTTTTCTTTCTTTTGCTATCACAAATATAAATTCAATGTTGAAAAAATATATCAGGAGAATCCTCCAATCATATAAAAGGCGCTTAATATTTTTAAAAGATATTTTAAATATATCGACGTGATTTAAAAATTTATATTACTCCTAATCGCATCAATGAAAATCCTTTAACATAATTTCTTTACATTTTCAATAATTCCCCGAAAAAAAACCCATTTCTCTCACTCATCGACAAAAAAAAAACCAATGTGATAAGAGAACCGACAATATCTGGGGTCAACTTGGGGTATAGTGGTGTGTGATGGTGATGATGGTGTGTAGTGTGGGCGCAAGGGAGAGACAACAGGCGACAGACGATAGACGGTCAGACGACAGCAGCAGCAGCAGCACCAACAACAACAAAAGTGTCATGCGTTTGCCAACAGCAACAACAACAACAACAACACCAACAAGTAAGCAGCGCGCGTGTGGGAGGCAGGGCAGCAACAGCAACAACATCCGCTTTGCTAATAGCAACCAAGCAAAAAATAAAACAACAACAAAAAAAATACCCAGCCACCGACAACGGGAGTGGGCTGAAAATGGGCGCAACAACAAACAGAACCAACGTCGATCAGACGACGAAACGACGACGCCAACTTGGGGGAGTTTATAGAAAGAAAGAGATAGAAAGAGAGGAAGAGGGAGAGGGTAGGGAGGTAAAGATCGCACAAAAGAGAGCTAGCGCTTACACAAGAGAGTGCTTTGAGTAATATGAGAGAGCTCCAAAACCGGTTGGCAGCTGAAAAATGCCGGTTGGGTTTTTTTTTTGTTTTTTTTTTCATTTTATTTTATTTTTATTTGTGTTGTTGTCATGATCGAACGCACGTCTCCCTTCTCTTCAAACGCCAAAATACAACAAATAAAACGAATGAACGAACGATGGCACTTGGCATCATCATCATCATCCATATGCAGATGCTGTTAACGGTAAACCAGATACATTAAGGAGCAGCGAGCATACAATATTGGGTGGTGGTGGTGGTGGTTAGGGTCTCAATTCTAACCTAAATTGAATTTCCCTAAATTGATGAACTTTTACTTCTGACACTTTCGTCGGGGGCGTTCATGAAAAGCGCAAATTGCATGTAAACACAGTTACCTATATACATACATACACACCGCAAGTTATATATATGTACACTCCAATATATATGTGTGTGTGTATGTGTGTGTAGATATAAAGTTTTTAACACCCGTGGGCTGGGCCAGCATCGACCGATTGCTACGACCTGGCAGCTCAGGGTGAGCCACAACATTTACTTGCGGTGAAAGGCCAACGCCAAAGGGGGAGTGTGTAAGAAGTGAGGATAAAGCGGAAAAGGAGGGGCAGCCCAACACAAACAGGCAGACAAAACAGACAAACAGACAGACAGACAAAACAGCAGACGACGCCATCAGCTAATGACATGTTAACGCCATCGCCACAAGTTCCAACATATGACCATCCTCCTACCTACCACCTCACCATCGCTTCACTCACAATTCAGCACGCAGTTATTAAAAAACGCTTTAGCCCAGCTGGTACAGTGGTGCAAAAATATATACATATATATATATACACACTCATATATATGTAGCGGGAGTTGGCGAAAGTTTCATTCTTAACATTGCACAGTGAGAAAGAACAACATGATGTCATATTCAGCACTTAACTTTTAGTCACATGATCTCAATTGATATAGTATTTTTTTTTTTTTAAAAATTATTTCAATTGAAATGGCTATGATCAATATTACATTTTTTCTAACTATATATGTATATATATATACCTATATATATTTTTTTTATATTTATATATTTTCCCAAATCTTATGTGGCAACAAAAAAGACCCAATAATATTAATTATAATTAGAATCATTAAATTTCTTATATGGCTACTTTCATCTTCGATTTGGATTGATTCCTTAGACCTTTAGAATAAGTTCCGCAAATTTAAAAAAATACCTGTTATAAAAAATTTGTTAAATCTAATTCTAATAGCAAGAAAAAGTTTTCCTTTACTTTAAAGTCTTTGATTAAGCTAATCCAATAGCACTTTAACCACTGTGTGCCATGGTCCCACTCTAAAAGCATTAATAGGCAACAACTAATCATCAAAGTGGGTGGGTGTCTAACAGCAACAACGGCGTCAACTGACCACAAGCTAGCCATACACACACACACACATTTATATACAAACACACATTAGTCCAATGATCCAACAACGAAATAAAATCTTCGATTTTATATGCGAAGCCAAATTCACAATCAACAAACAGCAACACCAACAACACCAACAATAACAACTACAGCAACAGAAATTCTCTCGCGGACGCCCACTATTAACTGCGGCGCAAGCGCAAGCGCAGCTGGGTGGCTATACAAAGATTTGGTTGTAGAGGAGGAGTAGTCCAAGTGGGAGGTTGCCGAGGGTGGCCTCTTTATGTGTGGGCCGACCAACAACGACTATGTCATCGATTGCATTTTTGTAAAAAGAAATAAAAAAATTAAATTTTTAAATATTTCCCTTAACGTCGCACATCCCGACGACTTTTTGTGTGAAGGGTCATTATGATGTGGACAATCAATTTTAAATAATTTTTTTTCAAATTTATTTAATTACTAATTTTAGTTACACGACAAATAAAAAGGTTTAGTTAATAGAAACAATGTGAAAGGTCCTGTATGGCAGGCTCGGAGTGTGGGGGGGAATAATTATTAGCTTTTAATTTGTCATACACTTGTCGTCGGAGTGTTCCTTTTTCTCTTTCTATATGTGTCTATCTATGTATATATATATATATATTTCGGTTGGTCAAATTGGCTGGACCAAAAAAATGAAGAAAAAAGCAGCTGCTGCTGGTTGGCCAGGCTTTTATTGTGGCTCGAAGGAAACGGAGCTGAGGGCCAAATATATGGGCGGCAGGTGGTAAATTTTCTGTTTGTGGCCAGCCAAAGCAGCTGCTGTGGTTCGTTGTTGCTGTTGTTGGTGTTTTTTTTTCTTTTCTGTTTTTCTCTTTCTGTATTTTTGTTTCTTTCATTTTTTTTTTTTTTGGCGTCTTCGTTTTTGAGTAGCGGACAAAAGCAATTTGGTTTGTTTCTTTGGTCCAAAGCTCTTAAAGCTGGTTTTCTTTTGTTACAAATGTCTATATATATGTATACTATATAATCGTATGTGTTTTTTTGTTGTTGTTTTTTTTTTGGGTGGCTGTGACTGTCTTTCTACACTCTACCTTGTGGGCGTTCAAGGGCAGGGCTTGAGACGAGTCTCTGACTTCAGCTTTTGGCAGCTGTTGGCAGGTGCGCGCCCTCATAAAAATGAAACGGCACGAAATGGAATGATGGAGGGGGGGAACAAAAAAAAATGCAGGTCGTTTCAAAAAGAGACAACGCACAAAACGAGTGTCAGTTGCTGCACTAGCGCATATGCACCCTCCAATTTCTTACGGGGCTCCTTCGACTTGTTTAGTTTTTTTTTCTTCCTTTTTTCTTTTCTGGTGAAATCTTTGCGGCAACATGTGCTCTCGGCCCTACCATCTATCCTGTCGGTCGGTCTGTCTGTCTGTCTGCCCTACCCCGCCCTGCCCCGTTCAATCCGGTCTTGGCAATTTATGCAGTTTAATGCTGCCTTCTTCCCTTTTCTTTTTTTTTCCTTTTTTAGGGGTGGTTTTTGTTTCGAGAAACCAATCCAACAACCTGCAGATCACTTTTAGGGTTGCCAAGTTGCAGGTTGCAGCTGCCATTTTGTCAGTTTGCCCCTCACACTCAGCCTGTTGCTCTTTGTTTTTTGAGAGTGAGGAGGATATACACCATTATATCAGTATATAGAGATATACACATATTTTCGAGTGGAAGGTCTCCAATTCAATTTTGGTGTGAGTTTATGCTTGATTATAGCTTGGACAAAGATCTTGTTTATGGATTAGAGAGAGAGAGAGAGAGAGAGAGAGAGAGTCAAATGTTGCATCGATGAATGAAAGATCATTTATTGACTCACTGAACTTGATCTTTTTATTTTATTTTATTTTTTTGTATATTTTATGACATGTGCTGGCTTTTTGCAATTAATAATTATTATAAACTTTAAAGAGGAAGGGTGTTAATTGATAAAGATTATTTTGACACCATACAAAAAAACTAAAATTTCTAAATATCCTAAAAGAAAAAGTTAATGATAATCAATATCTTTATTTTTAAATCTTAGTACAATCATTAAAAGGCGGGCGAATGATCTCATTTCATTCATGAAACTAACATCCCACACATTTTGACAATATTTATACCTATATACACATACATATACACATACATATACACATACATACATAGATATATTTGTATATATATGTATGTATGTATATATGATGGGGGGGATGGGACTTCTCCCACATCTCACTCCCATAGAAGAGATTGGCGGCATTGTCAGCAAAATGTAGCGTCTGCTGATGCTCTCCCAGCATTTTTGTGGGTTATCATATGTACAAAATGGATTTCCAAGAAAACCACCTACCTACACATGAGAAATGCCACGCCAAGACAAGGCAAGCCATGTCGAGCCAAGCCAAAAACCAAACCAAGCTGAGCCAACCCAAGCCGAGCCAAGCCAAGCCAAAAACCAAATCCAAAAACCATCATCATCCCATGACGACGACGAGGCCAGCCTACCCTAGCAACCACCACATGCACAAATACATTTATATATATATATATATATGTACGATATATACCCAACCCAAAACTAAAAAACCCAACGTTGAAATGTTGACGCTGGACGCCTCTTAAAAATAACAACAACTACAACTACAGCTACAGCAACAACAACAAAAACAGCAGCAGCAGGCAATCAGAAGAGTAGGAGGTAAAGTAGGAGGGGGCGGTGGAAAGGAAGGTGGGGAAAGGGGGAGGAGGGGGGAGGGAAGAAGAAGAAGAAGTAGCAGCAGAAGAGGAGACCAGACCCAGACCCATAATGAAATTTCACAACAACCTTCATCGTTGTCTTCGTTGAATATTGAAAAACGGTTGAGGTTTTAGGCAAATTGTAGTAGTAGTGGTAGTAGTCATAGTAGTAGGAGGAGGCGAAGGAGGTGAAGATGGAGGAGGCAAAAAGGCAAAATGTGGCGGTGGTTGGCCCATAGAATGAGGCAGCGAAACGCAGATGATGATGATGATGATGATGACGACAACGATCATCAACACAAAAAAAAAAAAGAAGAAGAGACCAAATTTGTGAAGACGAACAAAAAACGAGTGATAATAATGAAGCAGCGATGAGAGAGTGGGTATGGGTATGGGTATGGGTACCCCTCCCCCAGCAAGACCCAAAAAAAAAAAACAGAAGAAAAAAAATAACCAAAGAAACTCTCTGAAATGAATCCTACGCAATGGGGTGGCTGCTGCAGAAAGGGGAAGCCAACAGGTAAAAGGTAGTGTAGAAACCTTGAAAGCCGCAAAACAAACAGCTGCTGTTGCTGCTGAAACAGGTAAAATGAAGCGATGAGTGAGAGAGCGAGAGAGGGAGAGAGAGAGAGGGGAGAGATAGAGAGAGGGAGGGCAGGTAAGTTTTGTTGGGCCCGGTGTTGGAACGGGGCGGGCAGTGTAACACAGGAAATTCCTATGTGATTTTTGGTGAGATTGTTCAGCCGTACACTGGGGTCGGAATCGGAGACAGTCAGTTGGTATGGTCGGTCGGTCGGTTAGACGGTGCAGCAACCCTCATGGTTTACTGCTGCTATTTCAGTGACAGCAGGTACGTCGATCGTCCCGTTTCTTTTTTTTTTTATTTTTACTTGGTGTATATCTGCCAAAAACCACCCTCCCCACTATTCCCTATAACCCTACAAATTGCTTTACATTTGTATGAGATGACGGGAAGTGCGTAATTTACTTTTTTGTGAAGTTATATATATGTATGTATATATACATATATATATATATTTTTTTTTTTTGGGGTCGCTCTTTATCATGGGAACTTGAACTTTGACGGGTGGAAGTTGGCGTGGGTTAAATTTATTTATACATATATGCGAATATAGATAAATCGAGTTTGCCAAGTTTAAATGGCAGAATTCATTGAAATTCATACCAAAAATTCCTTTAGTTAAATTCTTAATTTCTTATCCCTTTCTCCATCCACTTCCTTTTTCACCCCAAGATTCGAAATAGCAACAAATTGTTGGAAATCTGCAATATAATAGAGAGCATGAATATGTCTGTGGGGGCGGTCTAAATAACAAGCAGGCAGTCAATGTAAGCAAAGAGGTGGATGGATGCTCTGTAGTTGTAGGAGGATTGCCAAGAAGGAGGAGGAGTGGGGTGGGGGTGGTATGCAAAACTTTGCTTGTCGATGGGTGGGTGTAAAAAATGCATCAGAGAATGCAGACGAAGAAGGAAGTCGAAAGATAGAACTGAGTGTCTGACTAACTGACTGACTGACTGACTGAGTGACGTTTGGGAGGCCAAAATAAGAACCTACAAAATCAACATTGTGAACAGCAGGCGGGCGGGTCGGGTGTCGCGACGGTCAGTCGCCATGCAAGGCGGCAATTAAAAGAGGGAGAACGTACATACATATATATATATACACACACACACTTAAATATAAGTATATATGTATCTATGTACAAGACATACGTATATCTACGAATGAAGGAAGGAAGAGAGTAAACCATGTGACAAAGCAAAAAGAGAATAGGGCTAGTCTGAACACAATCACATACAGACACACACACACACACAAAAATATCACCCACTCACTCACATGTTAAAGTAGAAGAAACAGGCGAGCAAAAGAAAGTAGGATAAATGCGAGAGAGGGAGTGGGAGGGGAAGAGAGAAAGAGGACACCACACGCAAGCTGCCAAGGATTGATGGTAGGTTATTGCTGGCGGTGGTGGTGATGGTGATGGTGGTGGTGGGTTTCATCATCAGTTTTTTTTTTTTTCTGAGTGCCTCTGTGCCCCTTGCGGCGTAGCATTTGCGCCAAGCGAGGGAGGGACAACAACTATGGCGACTTGTTTCTGAATGTATGAGTGTGTGTGTGTTGGCATCTTTTATTGTTTGGGCTCCGCTTCGCTTCGATCCCAGCTCAGAAAAGGGGTGCCCTACAGTTTTTTTTTCTCTGTTTTTTTTTTTTGGGCGTTGGAGTGGCAGAGTTTTTTCTCGTGTATAATTGGAAATTGGTTAACCGGTTCTGGTGAACGGCTAGCGCTACCTGTGGGTTGATGGGCCTTCTCTGCACATGGCCTTCGGTATGATTATTCGATGGGTCGAAAATTGTATAGAGATTTTTAAAGCTGGGAGTGTATATGTTTGTCTGTGTGTGTGTGTGTGTGGATTTAGGTATGTGTGGGAAGGGAACATGTGTCACTTCTTTTTTTCCAAAAGAAGGTTCCAGCTATAAGTTGTTAACACACACAACATATGTACATACATACAAAAATGTATAGAGAAAATCGCAAGGGGATACTTTAAAGTTTAAACTCCAATTAGGTCCTGAAGCTTTCATTAAGGTCCTTTTTATACATATGTAACTTATAATAACCCAGTTTTTGTATGAAATTAATTACCTTTATCAACTGTTGCAATTTATAATTTGGCCCTTTGGGCCATTTCTATACCGGCACTTTTTGTTGTTAATAATTTCTTTTCCTTTGCCTTCTTGAATGTATTTTTGCCACTTGCAGCTCAATGATTTTTTGTACACTTTTTGCAATGAATTAAGTATTAGAGCATATAGACACTGGCACACATACACACACACACACAATTTGAGCACTATATAAATTAATCGAAATGTTTAATTAATGCGAGTAATAAATAAATTAGACAATTGCCAAAAAATCACGCATTGCAATTTGTCTTAAATGGAAATGAAAATGTATTTTTTTTTTCCCCGCCAAAGAGTTTTGAAAACAAATTATTTTTAAAGCGAGAACGAACCGCACACCACGAAAAATTCCAACAGACTGAGACAAACGATGACGCAGACAGCTGCTGCCGACGACGCCGAGACAAACGCACAAAGCAGCACGCCGCGCCGTCACACAACAGCACTAAACAGTGGTACAAAAACATATGAAGATGTGTTACATTGCGAAATGATAACAATAGTTTTTAAAATGCTTATATGTATAAATTATTGGTATATTAGATTAGTATTAGTATCAACATTGCAAATTTTTAACCTTTTGAATAAGTAATTTCACCCCGCAGCGACTTAATAGCAATTGCTAAACTTTGGTTTATATTATTAGGCATTTTCGATGCGGTTCTAAAAACTTGTAAATAGCTTGATCAGAGATTCTTATCTGTCTAGATTAAACTAGTAATCCAATATATTTTCGCAACATTTTTTCACACTTGAAACTATTGAAGATATAAGGGATAAATGTATGTAATGTATGGATAAATGTACCTACATATATTTTTAAGAATATTTTATTCTTTAACTTCTGTTTCTTTGGTGATATACGTATGTATGATCTCTCGCAAGGCTCTTTTAAGTCTTGATTATTTTCATTCATTTAAAATCAAACTTCAATCCACTGTGGAAGCGGCCACCTTACAAGCGAATGATCGTATAAAAGAGAAATTGCAACAAACAAGCGACGGCATGGCATGGCATGGCATGGCAAGGCAGGCAAGGCAGCCACCCGCTCATTCACGTTTATATTTTGTGTGGGCCGACGTAAGTGAGAGCAGCAGAGAGCGAGAGTGGGAGAGACCCAAGCGTATGTTGTTGTTGTTGTTCTTCTTTTTGTTGATGTTGCTTTTGTTGTTTTTGTTGTTGCTCTTGCTGTTGCTGTTAATGTTGGCTGGCCTGGCTGCGTAGGGTGGTTCGGATTGAGTTGAGTAGAATTTTGGACAGTCGAAGCAGGTCAGTTTGGGTTTCTGTTCATGTGTGCGGCGCAACTTGATTTTGTTGTTGCTGTTGCTGTTGCTGTTGCTGCTGTTGTTGTTGGTTGGTAATGATCTTCGTGCATGTGGGTTGTTGTTGCTATTGGTGGTGGTGGTGGTGGTGGTGGCGTCGGCGGCAATGGCGGTGACTGTGGAGGAGACAGTGGCTCTGTTGCGTTCATTAGCGGGGCAGAGGCTTTTTTGGGTTCGTTTGTTGTATACATATATGGCCAGAAGGAGGGCGTGCTGGTACATGGTTTCAGGTAGACACATAGAGTATATATGTACACGGGTGTATGTACATATATATATATATGTATACATATATAAGGTTGGGCAGTCAGGTAAGTCAATTGGGTGGTTTTTACTGCCGCGTGGGTATTTTGCTGTCTATCGATATTTTTGATTTTCAGCCTGCCAGCACTAACCTTTTAACCTTTTATGGGGTACTACAATTACTATGCAAATTGCATGACTCACACAAAGTAAAAAAAAAAAAAAAAACAAAATGGGAAACACCTTGCCGCAAATAACCGGTGCTGCGACAACAAATCAATGAAATTGAAAGTTGAACGCATTCAATGGACCATGGAATCAACGTAGCTAGTGCATCATCATCGTCATCATCATCGTCGTCCGTTGCACGTTGCACGTTGTCTTGCATTTTTCATCAACCAACTGCCGTTCCATAAAAGGAAGCATTGGTGTGGGATGGCGACAACGACTATGGGCAAAAAAAAAAGAAATAAAAATATACGCACATAATATGCAATCAACTGAAAGATGAGGTAAAAAGTAATGGCCATAATGACTAGACTAGAACTCTACCATATTGAATAAAAAACAAAATCTTTTATGATAAATATAAAAAAGAAAACTTAATACAGCAAAGGAATTTCCCTATCAAATTGCAACCCTTAAATATAATTCGTACAACCACTTGTTTCTCTTTTCAATTCATATGCTTTTTATTCTTTGGTAGCGGATCAGAGAAAACAGGTTAACCATTTTAAATGGAGCACCAGAAAGCACCCTACTATAACTTCATTGCCACGCAAAGTGGAAGTGGAAGTGGAAGGCGAAGACGAAGACGAAGACGATGACGATGACGATGACGAACTCAACACAATATGTGTGTTGGGCCAGTCAAAGAAGCAGCAGGCAGTCATTCGGTATAAGTAAACCGGTTCTATATCGTTTTCCAACATGTGGGCCAAAACTGCACTGGCAATCTTTACTGGAAGTGCACCTTCAACTGTCCATCCTTGGATGTTGTTGTGATATAACCCAAGAAGATGAAAAAAAAAAACAAAAAAAAACAAGCAGCGTAATGACCAAAAGTCAATTACAAAACGGCGGTAACAGTAATACAACACATGGCTTCCTTTTTGCGTTTCTGTTGTTTCTTTCTTCGCTCCTCCTCTTTTCCTTTACCCTCTGCTTCTGGATTGTTTTGCAGCCTGCGAAAACCTGTTGCCCTGAAGAAGAAGCCCTTCTTATTTGCTCTCTCCCTCCGGTGGGAGAAAGTGGCCTGCAAAAGCAGAGACTGGAGCTAAGGTTGGCATAAATAGGGCTTCAGTTGGGCGCCAGTTTAAAAACCAAAAATAAAAAAAAAAAAACAGAAAAGAAAAGAGGGACGCATTAGTTACTCTTTGTCACGTCTCATTTAACAGAAGACGAAGAAGAAGGGGTCGGTTGGGATCGAATGGTTCGACTGGGTTGTATTAGCTCCTGGGGTTGGTTGTGATCGTTGCTTTTAGCTTGGCGTTCTCACACTATGTGTATACCATTGGACACACAATATGGCGTCACCCCTGAGGCGTGGGCGTGGGACGGCCACGCATGCGCAATTCTCTCTTTAACCATTTGACACAAAGTAGGAGTGTGGGTTCGTGGGTGGGTCGGGTGTGCTAGTGTGTGTGTGTCTGTATGCGTGGAGTACAGTCTCTGTTGGCCTGGTGTTGATAGGTGGTGAATCATTCGTTGCTAGAACCCAATGGTATGCATTCAACAGGAAGTGGTTAGATATCAAGTTTGTTTTGAATATAAATTAATTGGCAACTAAATTGATATAGGAATTGATATGGATAATTTGTTATTCTTGATTTCAGTTAGTCAGTTGGTCCTAAAATTAATCTTATCTAATTTATCTCCTACTTTTTGTTGGAAATTAGTTTTGTTTCTGTAATTTTACACTAAAAGTTATTTTTTTGCTCTAATGAAAGTGTTTAATAATTTTACAGAAATTTTTCCAAATCAGAAATCGGAACTAATAACTCTGTAATATATTTTAATCCTTTTATTCTTCAATTATTTTTTATATTTCAAAATCCAATCAAATTTTTTATATTTTTACTAAAAGTGCTACATAGTCCTTTGAAGGTTCCACTGAGTGGATATGTCTAAGCCATAAATATATAAGTTCCCTCTATATCTAATGGTTGTTAGTATATAACCTTGCTAATTAAATTTGTAATTACTGGAAATGTGTTTTTGTTTTCTTTGAAAAATTTCAGTTTTATCATTTAATATTTAAAACTAAAACATAGCTGCCTTAATATATATTTTATGTAGTTATGCATGCCTAAAGGTTTGCTAATATTTTCAAAAATCCTCTAGAATTGGCTGTAAATGAATCAGTACTGTTTAGTTTTTTCAAAAGGCATATAATCTTAACTCCAAAATCTTGTACATCTTGTATCTATAAGAACAAGTAAAATTTCTGTACCTACAAAATTTAATAAATATTCCTTGAGATTTTTACATTTTTTTTAGAGTTAATCTCAATCATTTGACTTTTACATATATTTCAATTAATAACACCTAATATTAAAAAATTTCGAAGTTCTTATAAAACTTAAAAAAAATAATGGTTTTTCTTTTAACCAACTAATATAAAAAATCTCGAAGTTTCTGTAAAACTAACTGGATTTTGTTTTTACCTGTATAGAGGCACAAATAATTTTGGCTGCTAGATTTCTGCACATTATTGACATGGGGAATTATAATTAACTCCTGTCAGGTGCAATTAGGCGCTTCCATTGGAATCAACCATCGATGACGAATTCTACGTCACGATAATGTGAGAGCTCACTTGAAACAAGTGGATAACCGAAGGAATAGAATTAACAAAAAGGTCAACCGCATTCCCATTACCATTATATATATGTATATATATATATAAAATAAATTACATGTTTGACGATGTTCAACAACCAAAACAAGCGGTTAATTCCTTAAAGATCAAGTGAAGAATGTTCAGTCAATGTCAATTATAGCAACTACTGTTTGTGGGAAAATATCCTTGACTTATTCTTAAAATATTAGCTGTTAAGTGTCTGTGTTATCAGGAGGTATACATCATTTAGAGTAAAAAATATCTGGAAAATATTTGAAGTAATAATATTGATGTGCAATGGACATAAAAAAACCTATTAAATAATAATAAAAAATATATGTAAATTTGATTTCTATATTTAGATAAACACCCCCTTTTTTTACCATACGGTAAAAGTATCCAAGAAATATTTTTATAGAATTTAAACTGATAAGATGTCAGAGAAGAAGAGTGCCTCTAAAATTTATAGAATAATTGTTATCTCAGTTGAAATTAAGCCTTTCAATAGATATTTTAAATTAAAACAATCTTTTTTTAATGCAATTTCAATTTAATTAAATTTATTATACGTTTGCCATTTCAAATGCAGACGACGTCCATTTAAAATATGCATTACTAAAAACCACTTATACAAACGATGTTTTATTTGATGGACATCCAGCCGGCATTATGTATGTGCATATATACATACATATATATCTATCCCTGAATGCAATTGCATTTTATATGGTAAGTTTTAACGAAATATATAGACATATTTTATGTATAGTGTATATATATAAATATACATAACTTCATACCAATTTTTAGCCTTTGGCTTAAACCCACACACACACACACACAATTAGTCGTTTGCCTAGCAACGCACAAAAAAACTCCCCAAAAATCTATGAAAATTTATCAAAAGCAAAAATAATCAAATAGAAATTATATAATAAAACATATATGTACATATGTAAGTACTCGTACATATATGCCCATATTTATATATACAGATATATAGTATGTCTACACATACAAACATATGTTGCATAAAAACCATATGCAAATATATACATATTTGTCCTACCGACACCCCTTCCTCCCCCCATTTACCATATCAAAAGTCGAAATGCAACCGAGGAAGAGAGAGAGAGAGCGAGAAAGGGAGCTAAAACTAGCAAGTAGAACGAGAGAGTGCTATATCCATATATGTGCCGTTATGTTTGTGTGTGTGTTTGGATCGAAAACTGCAACAATTCCTCTGCAGTTTTTTGAACCAACAACCTTTTTGGGGGAGGCGAAAAATTGTTATAGACACAAAATTTATGATAGGAAAAACAACCACCCACCCCCTTAAGGTGGCCCTAGAGGGGTTGTGGTTGGGGGGGGGTTTTTAGTTTTTCAAATGCCAGCACACGCTATTGTTATAACATAGAGCGGGTCAGATAAGGATGGAGAGACATTGAGAGAGTGAGTGAGTGCATTGCGTGCGTGTGTGTGTGTGTGTGCACGTTTTGTTGTTGGGGGTTGTTAACGATTGCATAGACCAAGGAGACTGAGAGAGTGAAAGAGCCCAAGAGAAAAGAGAAAGAGATATTGAGTGGGAGAGTGTGTGTGTGTGTGCGTGTGTATGTGTGAAAGAGAGAGGGAGAGAGCGCCTGCTCCATACCATTACCATTACCATTTCGCATGCGGAATATATTTTCAAAGTATGTATTGATATGTATGGGAAAAATAGAAGTTGGCGCTTTTTAGTTTCTCTCTCTATGTATGTTTGTTTCTGTGTGGATGTGTGTGTGTGTGTGTGTGTGTGTTTGTTCTGGGGGGTGTGTTTTTCAGTTCAGGGGAAAAAGTGCATACCGAAAAAAGTCATTGCTCGAAAAATCAATAAATCATTACTACTAGTTGAGAAAATATTTTGTCATCCAATTTATAAAAATAAATTTACAAAAATTTATTTAAAAGAAAAGTTTGTGAATTTTTCGTTTAGTTTTTAAAACTTACCATTTTGCTTGAAATGATTTCAGCTGACAGCCTCAAAGTATGCAACACACAATCCCCTCCTCACACACACAGCACAAAACTCTGCTCTATTAAAGGAATTTGTTTCCTTCGGCCACTAGTGCAACACTTTTTTCTTCCTTTGAATGAATTTTTCCTTCTGCGAATTACTTATTATTCTTTTTTAATTTTTTTTTCTCTTTTTTGTTTTGTTGTATTTCGTTTTGCCACAACTAACCTCATCAACACTCACACACTAAATGAAATGTAACTGTAACTGCTGAATGAATGGGAATATGAAGCTCCTAAAGCGCCGACTAAAACGACGACCGACAATCGTCGGAGAACTCGAGTCGGGGGCTATTTAGTAGGGGCCCCCAAACCCCCGCCTTTTACCACTTTTCGCCTAGACACATTTATGTAGGTGTATGCGTATTTTTGCCATTTGTTATTTTGCCTTGTAATGGTTTTTCTATGTTTTTATTCTTGTTGTTGGCTTTTCCCATTTGCCGTTCTATCCGTTTTGATTATGTGTGTTGTTGTCGCATCGATTGCCCGTCGCGTAATAATAATTGTACTCAGTCTCAGGCTCTGAGCTAACGGTTGTGCAATTGTAGGGAAAAGCTTCCTGTCCGAGTTTGCCTAGTTAGTTGTAGTTGTTGTTGTTGTTGCTGTTGCTGTTCTTGTTGTTTGGGGGGGTTTTTTGTTCATGTGTTATCACAAAAAAGCGCGCGCATTCCACAACATACTCCCACGCATAACAAGTACGCACTCTCCGCTCTTCACTTGCCGCGCTCTCTCGCTATCCAAGCTATCTCGCTCTTAATGTCTATCGTTCTCTTTTACTCTTTCTCTCGCAATTGATGGCTCATACCCTGGCCGCCATGTTTATTTACAAAAAGTTTGCCGTTATTTGTGATGCGCTACAATTCCTACAACTGAGGTCCTTTGGCACTTTGTAAAGGAATGCAGGCTCACTACAAGGTTATTGTATTTTATTTAACATATGTTTAAACTTAATTTCTTATGTTAAGCTATTTGTAAAATTTATAATCTATAATTAATTTTAATAATGGAGAGTAATTCTATTCCAATAGAAGGCTTAGAAATTAAAGTACAGGGAACCCTAGGTTAAGGAACGCCCCGGATAACGAATGTTTCCCATAACAAACCAATTGTGTTCGCCAACCAAGGGTCCACTGTAATGTAATCGAAAATACGAAAAATTTTCTTAACAGGAATAGATCCTGATTTTTTAAAGGCACTTTATTTAAGTAAAAAATCTCTGATTAAAAGTCAAACCTTTTCACTAAAAAACTTTATTGTTAGTAAGTTGGTTAAAAAGAACTTTGTATTAGCCCAGTATGTATAAACTAAATGTATAAATATATTGTGTCCTTTGATTAACTGAAATGTCAGTATAATAGATTAATATTTCAAAGCAATAATATTTTTCTTTATAATAAAAAACATTTCACATGTACTCTTCTTTCTGAAACCTTTCAAATTCTTGAAAATTCAAATCTGATCCTGATTTGATTTGTTCCTTATTTTTTCAGGGTTTCTCTTAAATAAATCCTTCAGTATTTCCCTTTCAAAGCTTATTCTGCAACCAATGAAAAGCTCATTACAAAAAGTTCTACTTTTACGAACAACTCCACTTAGCCGTGACACAAACCAGTATTTAATAAATCTTTTTTTTTTTGTTTAAAGCACCTTGAAAACCATTTACCATTTGAAGCCATATTAAAATCATCAACGTATTTTATAAAATAAAATTCTTATTTTTTTATTTTGTAATTTTCTTTCGAGAAATGTGAAGCAACTTTGCGAATATAAAAACGTATGAGGACCCACTTCAGATTTTCAATTGGCATACGTTTACGCTCTATTCAACCGCATCGATGTTTCCTTCTAACTATTTCAATTGGCTATTAACAAAAGAAGAAAAAAAAAAAACTGCTCACTAAACTCCTGCTACTACTTTGATATTTTTTTTTTCAATTTCATTTCGACGCAGTTCGTTGGCCAAATGATTGCCAACTTGGGCTTCTCCACTTATAGCCTTAGCCATGACGATGCTTGTTTCTCTTCCTTTTTCTTTTTTTTTTTTTAACTACTTGCCAAGTTTTAATCAAATTGCACATGTGACCACATAGTCAAACGTTAGCTAACCACCCAACCACCAACAGCGGCACTACCAGCAGCCGCAGCACCACCCTGTATCCCTATCCTACCGAATACGAGACTACTAACCTAATTTGCCAGTAGCCTCTTGTGCTCTTTTTTTCTATTTTTTTTTTTACATATTTTCATGTTTTTTTTTTGGAAAGAGAATTTTTTCTGCAACGTCAACTGTCTCGAAAAGTTTTTAATCATCGTCACCAACAGTAAAAATTTTTGTTGCTATTTTTTATTTCCTTGCATTGAGGGGGTATATTCATTATGGTGAGACTATGGTAACGTAGAGAAAGGGATTTTTGTTACCATTGCATATATATACATACATATATATTATTTAAGGCAATTTATAAATCTTTGATTCTGTTCACAAAAGACAATAAATTGGTTAAATATTTTAGCACTTTAAACTTGTTCCCGAAAATTTTAGAAAAATTTTAAAAAGTTCTTGCTAATTTTATTGGAATTTTTATGCCCTGTACCCATAGGGTACAAGGGTATATTAAAGTCGCTAAAATGTATGTAACAGGCAGAAGGAAAATTTTCCGACCCTATAAAGTATATATATTCTTGATCAGCATCAACAGCCGAGTCGATATGACCATGTCCGTCTGTCCGTCTGTCCGTCCGTCCGTATGAAAATCGAGATCTCAGAGACTATAAGAGCTAGAGCAACCAAACTTGGTGTCAACATCCGTCTAGTGTCTACGCAGATCAAGTTTGTTTCAAATTTTTGCCACGCCCACTTCCGCCCCCGCAAATTAGAAAAAACTATAACTAGAGTTCTATTAAAGCTACAGTATTTATTTTTGATAGACTCAATTATATAGCCCATATGTACCATCTGACCGAATTTGACCGAAATCGGACAATAAATATCGGAGATATACGTATATATGTTTTGTACTGAAATTCTATGGGCAGCAGCAACTGAAATGTGTGAGCGAGATAGCATGCGCACGTTGCGTTCATTTGTACCGAATGACGCATTAGTTTCGTTCACTGATGTGAATGAGCGAGAAAGCATGCATTTTGTGTTGCGGTTTGTTAAGAGAATTTTATGAAAAATTTTATTCAATTAATGAGGATTGCGGAGGAGTCTGTTTAAATGAAATATCCTTTTTTGGTACAGGGCATACTCCAAGTCGGCATGGACGACTTGCTTACTTCATTTATATTTATAATAATTTAATTAAATATATTTAATTTTCTATAGGCTAGTTTAATAAAAGAAGACAAAACCTTTTTGTTTTTTTTTTTGCTGAATATGAATCAAATAAATATTTTAAAGTGTAATAATTACTAAAGTTAGTCAATTATACAAAAATTATAATTATAATAATTATAATTTTAATAAAAACAGATTATACTTCATCGAAACTGGAAAGAAATTCTATTACAAAATGTTGTTAAAAAGTTTATTATTAGATTTATTGTTACTTTTAGCTTTAGTTGTTTCTTTAACTTGACTTCTCCCATAATATGCACCTTCATGTATCAATTATTATAACAAACTTATTGTAAAAATATTAAACTATATTCCATTGAAAATATCATTTCAAGTCAGAACTAAAAAAAAATATAACGAAATAGAACTAAGAAAAAAATTTAAATTGAAACTATATATAACTATTCCACTAGATGTCTCATAGAAACGATCATTTCAACTCGAAATTAATAAGAAAAATAACAAATTCAATCAGTAAAATTATTTTAAATTAAACCAATATTAACTTAAATTAAATCCGAAGGCTGTAAAGCTTTTATTTATTTGGAAACAATCGAATAATGATCTCAAATCAAAAACCAGAAATTAAGCTATTATTGTTAGCCAACAAATTTGGAAACTATAGCAATATGTATCTATATATATATCAATATATGTAATAGTTTAAAGAAGAATTTCTTTTTCACTTTCTTTTAATAAGTAAATTTATATGAAAAATGTTCTTACTTTCGACTTCTTTCTCATTTAATTTGTTTCTTAAAGAGTGAAAATTAAATTTTACAACGCCAAAAAAAAATTAAATATCAAAAATTGTTCAAAATCTAATCAAAACGGTGGTGAGGGTCATTTCAATTCGGTTTTATTTCACTTATGTTGGCCTAGGGTATTAGTTCTACGGCTTAGTTTTAGCTAGTTTACCATTCTCCGTTTTTTTATTTGCCGTAGTTGTTTTGTGGCCCCAATTTTTCACAAGGCGTTTTGGTGCTGGTTGCTGCAATTTTCCAGCAACCAAATTCAATGCAATTAAAAACAATTCATAATGAGGGGAGTGTAGGGAAAACTGTTTGAGCCTACATTACACCCCCCTCTCTGTTACAGCCCCATATTGCTATATGTCCCCCCTGTAATTTGTCTCTATTTCTCAGATGGTGAGTTTTTTCTTTTTTTTTATTTTTTGTTTTTCATTGTGGGATGGATGGATGATCATCATAACACTTTTCCTTGTTTGTTTTGAACAAAATGATTTTTAATATAACATTTTACGGCAAACGAATTTGTTGTTGAGCATATTTTTTTCTTCTTCAGTTTTTTGGTTGGTTTTACTGTTGTTGTTATTGTTGTTGCTTTTTTTTTTTGTTTTTGGTTTGGTTTATGCATTTAATTAAAAAAGAAGCAGACCCCAAAGCCAAAGCCAAAATGAAAATACATACACATACATACACACACACACACACACACACACAATGCAATGAAAACGAATAAATATGGAAAGAGGAGACAGGGAGATATAGGGACAAAATGAGACTGAGAAAGAGATGGAAATATCTACAAATGTGTTGGTCTCCTTTCTTTTTCTCTTTTTGGTTAAAATATGCAAACAAGAAACGGAAAAACTTATTTAGATGCCGCACCGGGCTAGACAAAAGTAAAAAAAAAAAATATATATATATAGGGAGAGAGAGAAAAAAGCGCAACATCCTACACACACACACTCACATTCACACTTACACATGGGTACTCACACAGACATGCATAGACAAAATGTAGATGTGGCTGCTTATGAAAATGGCGTCACAAACGGAAAAACCTCATACATATATACATATACAAGTGCAGCAGAAATCCCACGCGTATTCCATATATATATATATATGTATTTGTATGTATAAGTATGTGTGTGTGTGTGCGAGTTTGTGAATGGCAACAGCCCGTCTTTATTGTTCCAGAAAATGCAGCACAATGGGACAAGAGTAAGAGTTAGAATCAAATGGATCAGAAATATCATTACAATTTGGATCTAACAAATAATTATTAACTTTATATAATAAATCAAGTGTCCTATATGATCTTGAGAAGCTTTCGTTTTAACTGTTTCAAATAAAAGTGATTTAATTCAAAGGGTGGAACTTTTAGATGAAGAAATTATGAAAATTTGATATATCGATAACTTCGATATGAACATCAGATTACGAGTATTAAACAATAGAATAAAAGGAAATAATAATTAAAGAAAAGTCTTCCTTTTGTCATTTCATTTCTACGTTATTTTCTTCTGAGCAATTTTATTTGCTCAAAGAATGTGATGAAACCTTTTAATATATTTAAGCCAGTAATATTTTTACAATCTTGGTTATTTTGTATCGAATATTAAATTAATAATCTTGAATTGAATAATGCATTAAAGCCAGCTTATCTCCATCCCATTTTTATTTTCAAGAGTTTTTTTTTAACAATTTAAAAGACTTTTAAGTGCTCAACTGATATAGCTCTTGTTTCGAATTGTGTTCAAATTTGTTATCTATATAATTAGAACGAACTGTAAATCCAGCGAGAAAGATCAGAATCTATAGTAAATATTTTATATTTTTATAAAGAAACATTTTCTTATGGAGAACAAAGTTTTTAGAACTATTTTTAAACTACAAAGTATTAAATATGTTGAAAAATATAATTTTTGAAAAAGATTTAAGTTGATGTTAGAGCTATTTAGGAAAAAAATATATTTTAACATGTGTACATTTGAGCATTTTATTTAATCATTTATATTTTTAATATAGAAAGATCAAATTAAAATTAAACCTGACTTATGGTTAAAGTATTGGCTCCTCAATTTTACTGAAACATTTTAAATGATTTATGTTTTATATAATAATAAATTTCGGATATTTAAATATAAAAAATTATTTTTTTGCAAACAAATTTTAAGTTTATAAATATACAAAAAAATATATATTTGATAGCCAACTTAAGACTATTTGCAGAACTCTATATAATTTAGAAAGTTGCTTTTAGAATTAAGCTGCTCGAATTTTTCAGTGTTTTCTAACTATTTGAATATATTTTGAACACAACTGCTGGTTGGACTGGTTACTTCAAAAAGATTTTTAAATTTAATTGCTACGTTTTTAATTAAAGAATGTCTCAAATTAAAATGGTTTTCGAAATTGAATGGGCCTAATTTCATTTAATTTTTAATTAAGCAAAATATTCCCAAAATAGATTGATACAAATGGGTCATAATATTTAGATTTCATTGCACTGTTGCATCTCTTCGTCTTCGTCTTCCCAAGAGTTAAATGTAGTCAAATAAATTTCTGACCCACTGTTCCCTGCCCCAGTATCAATATCTCGACCTGCTGTTGCTTGCTGGTTTTTGCTAAAGCTTCTTGCATGTGGCAAAAGGTAAGGTTTTTTTTTTGTTGTTGTTCCTCTTTTTTCTTTTTTTGTATATATAGTACGTATTTTTCGCTCAACCTCCCCCATTTTGATTGTTGGACTATAGTCTTCAGTCTCTCAGTATTACCAATGCCTGGAAAATATATAAAGACTGAAAAATTCTCTCACTATTGTTCGCAATGGCTCGTGGGAAGCATTTCAATGTTTTGTTATATTTGGAGGCAAAAAAAAAAAAAAAACAGAAAAAAAAACTTTATTTCTTCTTTTTTTTTCTTGTTGTCTTTTTTTCTTATTTTTTGCCAAGCTGAATCACTCCCTTATGGTAGGAAATTATTAATACATAATTCATGTTTAATTGTTTGCTATTTTTGTTGTTGTTGCTGTTGTTGCTTTTGTTGTTGTTACTGTAGTTAGTTTCTGTTGTTTTTCCCTTCTACTTTTTCCAATTACAATTTCCCATTTGACTACTTTGTCTCCTAATGGTTGGTGGTGGGGGAGTGGGGGGAGAAAAAAAAACCTCGAAAAGAAGTTGATTGAAAACTTTCCCCCGATTGAGTTGCATTATTTCGATTGATAGACATTTCAATTAGCACAAATTGCGGCAGGTTAAGTTAGTTGCTGTTGCAAGTTGTGAGCCGCAGCAGAAGAAGTTGCAATTTTTTTTTTCGGAACTTTCCGTTATAAATTTGAAACCCCTAAGGCCTGAATGAATGGAAATTAGATGAAGCGTTGACGAGTTCAACGAGTTGCAGCCATTTCCACGATTCAATGCCCCAGAGAGTGAGGGAGAGAGAGAGAGAGAGTGAGTGATGGAGAGATTGAGGGAGGGGAAGAGCGAGCGACAGTGCGAGAGGTGGTAGAGTGGGGAAGAGACATTTTCATTATCGCTCTGCGGGTTTTGTCCAAATAGTTGCGGGTGGTCAGGCAGACTCTTTCCACCACTCAATATACATATATATTTATATATATACTATGCATATATATATATATGTAAAAAGTGTTTTTTTCTTTTTTAGTTTTTGTTTGGTTAATTTAAAATCCGAAAAGTTTCAAGTGCAACAAAGTGAAATCCAGTGTAGTAGAAGTTATTGCCCTCGCCGTTGCCCTCACCGTAGACGTAGCCGTTGCCTTTGTACAGTGCAATGTTCCAGTGCCATCAACCCTCGGTGTATTCCCCTTTTTCTCCCCCCACCCCTCCCTCTCTACCTCTGTGCCTTTGGCTCTTTCGCTTTTACACACACTTTTTGTGGAACAATATTTCAGTTTACTTTTGGAATTATTTTAATTTTGGTTGGATTCCTTTTTGTTTGACTATGTGTACTTTTTTTTTGGTGGTGATTTCGATTGAAATAGCACGATCCATTAGCAATGTTATTCGAAAGAAGGGCATTTGGAACTTTTTATACCAACATCAAGAGTTGTATTCAAATCAAAAGTTATATGGCAATTAAATACACTATATATATATATATATAGATAGCTGAAAACTGAGTTTTTAGCTTTAATTTAACTAAATCCCTACAATTGATTAAATCTCTGTAGTCGAATTTCAATTCAGTTATTTTGATTGAATGTATTTGTTGCCCTCTTTTTTGGTTATATGTTAGATGGAATCAATTTAGATTTTGACTCCTCAAGATGATTTTGGAATTTCTGTCTTTTAATTATTTTCAGATACTTTGTATTTGACTTTTGTTAAATGTTTCCCAATTAGAGCGAATTGAGTTGGCTCGGGCTTATTATTTGGTTCAAACACCTGTCAGCTTTAAACCATTTGGCAGAAATTTCTGTTTTCATTTTCCTTTAAAATTCATTTTTTACAAATTAATTGTAAATTGTGCAATTTTTTTCAAAATCTTTGATTTTGCTCTAAAAAAATGTTACCACATGTAACAAATTATAAACCTTGGGATCAAAGAGTTTTAGAGTCTGTTAAAAAATACAACATGTTCCAAGTTCAGATCCAACTTCTATCTCCAACTTCAAGCAGCTTTGTCCACAACTTATAAATATAATCTGAAACTGTTATACGAAACTTATAAAAATTGTCTACTACAACACTTATATAAGACTTATATTATATTATACTTACTTATACATACTTATAGTTGCTTATACTTGCAACTTATAACGGAATGTATCTTCAAAATACAACAAAATCTAATTTGTGATAGACTTATACAAACCAAAACAGGATCAAACTACATATGTAGTTCAATTATATAGAAAGAATATGGTCGTAGATCTAAGCGGAAGATACCAAAACTTAGGTTTAGATAGTTTTGGGACGGTTCAGCTCATTTAAAAAATGTTGTGTCTATATTCAGCTGTTAAGCTGTTCTTCAAAGTGAATCCAAATATATTTTAAAAAACTATTGAGAACTTATCCCATGAAGGATGAAAATAAATGTTTTCAATACTTTTAAAGACTCATGAGGATAATCTATCTAAGCAGGACAAATATTACATAGTGCTTTAATGAATAAAAACATTTGTCAATCTGTTTTCCAAAAAGAAGGATGTGTGATGAAACATGTTAAAGTCTAAAATTCTGTTAGCTGTAAAATGAGGAGGTTGTTATACGGCGAACTGTAAAAATGTCCTTTTGCTACATAAAGTGCTGTTACACCATGATGTCCAACAATTAGCTATTAAATTCGACTCTTAACAGTTAACTGTAAGAATATCCTTTCGCCCAACAGAGGTCTGTTCAAATGTCCTTTTCCTTCACAGTTAATTAAAAAATATCCTCTGTGGCTTTACAGTTACACAGTTAGCTGTTAGTGAACTGTTATTTTGCAGTAGAATCTAATATCCTGTTGCCTCAATTGTAAAGAAATGACAACACTTATACTTCACTTCGGAATTAGCCGAGACATGAACCGCAACTCAGTTCGATGTTGCAATCGAACCGCAACAATCGAATGCACTTGCACTTGCTGCATGGCAGCCAAGATGCCAATGCAATTTAAACAGCTGCGATGCCATTTCTATACACCTCCCCGGAATAACATGCCGTTGCTCAACTTGAAGCGACTTTTGACTTTAGCTGATGTTTTCGCTGTTGTTTTTTTTCATCTTTTTTTCTACTTTTTTTTTTTGTTGCGCGCGCTCCCCTTTCTTAGCTCTTTTAATATTTATGAAAAATGAAAGAAAAAAAAAGGCAAGAGCCACATAAATATCCACTAAGCCACACAGACTCTTTCTCTCATATATACACATACACACATAGGAACACACACACATGGCTGTCGGCGAACCCTTAAGTAAAAACCGAAACTCCTCTTCAGAGTTGCGCTCATACTTGCCACCCTCCAGAGCATCGCCTGAAGTTCTTGAGGCTGTCAAGCGTAAATTCAATAAATATGAATATAAGATCCAGGAGAAAAGAGAAAGATATACTTATATATATATATATGGATATATAAGTTATCAAACAAGAAAAAGAGGGAGCGGAAGGAGAGGTACAGTGGGGAGGTATAGTGACTGCACTTGTTGTTGATACATTTTTCACTCACTTGGACTAACTTGGCTAACATTTCAAACGATGACAATGATGCTCTTTTTCTCCTTCTTCTTATTCTTCATCTTCTTCATCATCATCATCTTATCCCTTTTGTGCTTTATTATTTGAAGTCTTTTCTTTTACGATTGATGCTAGATTTTTCTTCTGTTAGACCCCCCACCACCCTTCTTTCTATTTCTGTCTCTGGCAATGTGTTCGATTGGTAGTAAAAATACAGAAAAAGGAAAGAGAGAAAAAAAAAAGGGAATATACGAAAATAGGAAAATATGAAAATAATTCATTGACTGACTGAATGAAAGTATGCTGCAATGTTGTCATTTGCCATAAACTGAAAAGGAGTCATCAAAAGTGTCGCATTTCTTGTGATATAAGGCAAATGTTTATGGTTTGAGGGTCGGTCGGTCGTCTTGCCATACTAAAACTAAGTGATAGTGCTAGAGAAGAAGAAGAAGAAGGGGATAGATTGAAGTAAGTATAATGATTAAACTGAGAGCACATCACATGATGACTAACCCCCTGGTAAGCACTATTAAGATGGTTGGTATCATCTTCACTTTGATGAGTTGCTGCACCACCGCAGTAAAGAAAGTAAAAAGAAAAGAAATATACTAGAGAAGGAAGAACATCATAATACTAATGCTTGACTATAAAGAACGTACTCGTACACATATATTCTTCATAAGCAAATGAGTAAGCAGAAAAAAAAAGGGAAAGGCAATTGGAATAAAGGGCATAGGGTATTTAACAAAAACTTTTAGATATATATATATATGAATTATGCTTGTTTGATTGCTGAAATGGAAATTCTGCCAACTCATCGTTACATGATATAAGATATTAAGTTATCACACGTATATACATCTATCTAACTTAATTTAATTTAATTTTTTTTTTTTTTTTGGCCTTTTTGGTGATTCCAACTTATGCCGAAAAGTATGCAAAACAGAATCTGGAGATTTCCGGATGAATTTCAAAAGAGAAATGCGACTAATATAATAAAATATGCCTCAGCAATTTGATATTTGAAACAGATTTCAAATTTCAGTCATAAAAACTTATGTTAGGGTGTAAAGTGACTTCAAATTTCTTCAAAAACAAGACAAAAGACCAAAAAAAAAAAAAAAAAAATTACAATCGATAATATTTCCCATCAATTTCACATAACCTTTTCTTTCATCTTATGAAACGTTGTCTTTAAATGAAACAAAACGAAAAAAATAAGAAAAAAAACGAAGGAAAATCTCCCCCCGATATTTGCAAAAGGCAATCCCAAGAGTAAGAAAGGGTTCGTCTTCGTTTAAGTAAGCCAATGACTTCAAGCAAGCTTTTTGCCCAGTCAAATACAAAATATAAAGCCCACATGGGAAGGGGGACGGCAGACGATGGTTGAGGTTGAGACACATCTACATACATATAACAAGAGGGGGAGGGTAGAGACGCAAGGACAAGACAAGACAAGAAAAGGCCATGCTTAAGGCCAAGAAAACTTTGATAGCCAAATTAAGCGAAATAGATAGAGTGTAAGAGAACGAAGACACAAAGCGTGGAATTGTTAAGATGAGTAAATATCACAGCACAAAACTTAAAGTAATTGAAGTTGCCAAGAGGAAAAGCTAGCCTATAAGCCAAAACTTTACTAAACCGGGATTCGCTAGCATCCCCCAGTCGTTCTTACGCAAAACTTGGTCCAAATGTGCGGAAGAACTGGTCGCGATTTTAGTTTGTGCCAGAAAATCAAAATCAAGCAAACTAGAAACTAGGCCAAACTTTGTCCAGATGAAAGAGATGACTCCTCTACTCAAAGCAGATGAAGGGTACTTGCCGGTAGGCAGAAGAGTAATAGGGGAGATAAGGCTCTTTAATAGATTTGTCAAAGTTAGTTGTGGCCAAAATAGATATATCTATATATATATATATATGGATAATATATGTAGAAATGATATAGTAAATCAAGTGTTGATAGCGGCCAGTTAAAATAAGTTTTGTGTGATTGAATTAAAGTTCAATTTCAAAGCGCATACAAAAAGCCAACAAAGTTATATATTTTCGATCGAAATATAAATGACATTAGTTGATTAGCTTCCCGATATATCGTTGAGTGAAGAGGAAAAAAAATTTAGGATTATTAGTAAAAAAAATGATTGTGATATCTCAATATAATACTTTTATTCTATTCCTATATGTTGTAGATCTGATCTTGTACTACATTACTTCGGCTAGAAGTTTGTATCGTAGATAATGAGGTAATTTATGTTATCTAAAGATTAAAGATTTAGGCTTAATTATTAATTAATCTTAATTATATATAATCTTTATTTTAAATTTGTGGTCGTTATTTTAAAAGTGTGATTACCATTTGTCGAAATCGAAATATATTAAAATTTTTATATTTCGAACATGAACTTTGCAAAATTGTACTTCAGATATCGGGCGTAAAATAAATTGTAATAAAATTTATATTTTTTTCCTAGCAATACCTTTTTGATGTTGTTTTCTTTTATGTCCATAAATTCTTTTTTATTTAACGATATTTTTTTTGGATCTTTGATTGCCAATGATATTATTTAAACGTTATAACAATATTTTGTTGATTTATCTTGATATTGGTTTTAGATCTATTATTTTAGGTATAAAGTGTTCTCGTTTATAGATATTTTATGTTCCCATTAATAAAACTTCTACCTTAATAAATAATATTTCCAAATAAATTTAGTCGATTTCTATTGCATTTGTTATTCTCTTTAATTTTAAATTCTCTGTTAATTGCATTTAAATAAATTGTAGAAATAAATGAGAAACTTTAAAAACAAGAAACAGTTTGAAGCCTTTACCATTTTTGAAAAATCTGTTCATAAGTATTTATTTTGTATGATTTTATATAACTTGAATAAGATTTAAAGATTTTCTGTGATTTATTCTAAAGACTTTTCATTCTAATTGATTTGAATTTAATTCATGTTTACTCCGAGCACTTGTTCACCGCACTTGTTTGTCTGTTCCATAAACAAAAAAAAATATAAAATAAAATAATGAAAAAAGAATTCTAGCTATAGCTTGAGGATATTTTGGCTACCTTCTATGAAATTGTATACATTTTGCTCCTGCTGCTTGTTGTTGTTACTCCAACTTGCTTTTTATTTTTTTTTTTTTTTTTAGCCAATTATGGTCGTACAAGCTTAGACATTTCGATGAGGGGTTTATGAAAACCCTTCCAGGTAGATCCCAAAAATAACACACACTCACACAAAAAAAAAATATATATATATAACAAGTTAAAGTCTGTGCGCGACATCTACGCATTAGTCCTTGCTCTCTGTACTGCTCAACCTCTTCCACTTCCACTCCCCTCTCTGGGTATACCAAATAAAAAATGAACCGGGCAAAGTCCGCAACTAAGCCAAGTTGACGAGCAAATTTTCAGGGTTACCCCTCACATTTTTCTTGGGTTGGTTTTTATTTCGGGTTTTTTTTTTTTTTTTGGGGTTACTACTCGCCTGTCATTGACAAAATCCCCCAGCTAACCCCCTGCCCCTCCTGTCCCGGATCACCCTTTTTTCTTGGTCTTGTTTGGACCCATCTCCCATGAACTAGACGCCATAAATATGGCAGGACAATATTTTTTTCTTTTACGGAGGAGGGGGAAAAATTCATTCTTTGCTTCCTTTCATTTCTTTTCTTTCATTCTGTCTCTCTCTCTATTTTTCTTTATGTAGGATGTGTAAATCGGGTAAACAAAGTAAACAATTGCATAAAGCAGACACAAGGCAAGGGTTGTACACACACACACACACTCAGACAAAAAGATATATAAATGTATATATATATATATATATCTATCTTCGTGTGTTGTGTTTATATAAGTAGATGTATAAAATGTGTAGAAAAAAACTGTTCTTCCTTTGATTTAATATAGTGGCAAGTTAGGGGAAAATAAGATTTGCAATTATTTGTTACCAGCATTTTTGCTTTCTAGTATATTATTTTTTTTTACCTTTAGTATGGTTGTTAATACCTTATTCATATTTGGGGTATATTAAAAGTCTTAGATGTTATTTCAGACGATGAAAAATAGTTGATGAAATTTATTTTAGTTCTCTTTTATCAAGGATAAGATGAGTTAGAACTAAGTCTAAGGATTAACTTTCTATGTATAATGTATATACCACACCCGTTATTACTACATTTCTAATTGATTTTGCACAGATACATATATCAATACTATATACATATGTCAGATATTCTTAACAAAATTATAAGAAATCCAAAAAAAAAAAAAAATGTAGCACAGATTTCAGCTGAAATCTAAACCATCAAAGAAAGTGAAAGAAGATGACCGGGAGGCACTGTCCAACAGATGAGAAAATTGTGTTGCCATGAGGAGTCCATAACTGAGAACTATTTTGTTACACGCCCACTTGCTAAAAGGGTAACTGAAAGTCGTTACCCTAAAATTGATTTATACATATAGAATTTTTGTTTTTATTTTGAGTCTCGTTAAATATTTTATTACACACATTTATGACGCACTTTCGAATGGAACACTGAAAACTTTTTCTCGCCAAGTGGAACTATTAAAGCTGTAAAAAAGTTTTTTCTCCCCTCCACAATATACACATATACACAGACACAGCATGCACACACAAAAACACACTCACACACACATATATAGCCAGAGGACCTTTTTGGGTTGGGGGATACACACAAACATGCGGCTGGCGTTGTCAGCAGCCGCGCTCTGTCGTCGTTGTCGTCATTTTGACCGGAAATGCGCAGTTTTTAGTGAAGTGCATGCCATTTTGAATTGCCAACACACACACACACACATACAGACAGAGAGAGAGATACATACACATACACATTTGCTAACCACTGGCGTTTGTCAACACACACACACACAGAGAGAGAGAGCGAGACAGAAAGCGGGAGCAATCTAGACAGAGACTGGGCAAAAAGAGTGCACACTTTGGCTAAAAACAAAACGGCTAGGCAACCATTTCCACTGCCACACCCTGCCCCTACTCCACCTACAACACCCACGGACCCCTATAAACCCCACCCCACCCCTCTGTGCAGAACGCCTTCTCAATTTTTCGCCCAGTTTATACCCATTTGGTACTTTGCTTGCACTGCATCATGATGCTGCATTCGCTTGGTCAATATGGCGCTTTTTCGTTTCCCCCTCTCCTTTTACGTTTTTGTTTTCCACCCCCCCCTACTACCCCTCCAGTACATCCATTTCCTTTAGTTTGTTTTTTTGTTGCTTTTTTTGTTTGCTTTTTATATGTAGGAGATGAAATCGTGAGAGGTTGCAAGTTCTTAATAACATCTGATATACAAATTTTTATATTTATATATCGGAAAAAATGCAATTAAAATGAAATACATATTGTATGTACGTAGGTTGGTGTATATATAAATAAACTTATATAAATTTATATAATTAATTTAAAGCTGCTTAAGGCTTAATCTTGTTTGATGAAAAGTTAAAACAAAAGTTGTGTTGTTGTTCACAGGACGAAGGGAAAGGGAAACTGAGAATTAACATTTCTACTATAAATTATCGGCATTCATTACCTATCATATACCAAATATATTGTTATAGATCATTAAATATATCTATAGCTTATTCGCTCCAATCAATTCCAAAAGCTTTTAGTATCCTTGTACTTATTCTGATATTTTATACCTTTCTTTTCTCCTAGCTTTATATATTTATGGGAAAAATCCTTTTCCACCAAATGGACAATTCTGTTGGTAAAATTCAAAAAGTACATAATAGTAGAACTATTTATTATCCTATGATGAATTAAAATATATATATATAAATTATAGTAATATATCTACGGTTTTTCCGAAAAAAAATACTATATTATATCAAATTTTTGTTCATTTCTCTATATAACTTAATAATTCAATTTCCCAATTCTTTATTATCATTGATATTATCTCTATATTTTTAAGGTGTAGTTTTACAGTTTGATTTCAAACTGTATCTGTCATTTGATTACTTTTTAATCCTGTTTCTACCTGTACTTGAGTTAGTATGTTTTCTATATTTCACTCTCTCTTTAATTTATTGCCAAAGATAGTTGAACAAGGCGTAAATATAGCAAGCAACTGATCAACAATATCCATGTATCAATAACCATTCAATCTGTATTAAAATTTTCTCTCCTCTGGCTGCTGTGTTTGTTGAACAACAAAATGTTGCAAGAATCACCTTCACGTTTGCATCTCTAGCTGTTGGTCAGTGAACTTTTTTTCTTGTTTCCCTTTTTCTTTTTTTGTTTTTTTTTTTTTTGGCCATATGTGCAAACTGTAAACTGGAACTGTGTCGCTAACTGTCGTTCTGTCTTTATGTTTGTTTGTGTGTCTGTGTGTGTGTGTGTGTTTGTATGTATGCAGTTGCTGATGCTGCTCTCTGCCATGCTAATATCGACATTTCCGTTTAGGATTCATTTTGTTGCTTTTACTGTTAGTTGTTAGTTTATGGCGCCTAGCACACTATATTTCTCCGACCCCCCTCCCACCCTTCAGCTCCCTTTTTCTATCCATTTTCATCAGTGTTTTCATTTTGAAGTGTTTTGTCCATTTCACTTTTGGTGCTTTGAAATTTGAGATCCTTCAAATTGAATTTCTTGCATTTAACCTTCTGCTGCTGTTTTATTTCATGCCCATTAAACATAAACAATACAAGACGAAGGGGAACAGAGGGGGAGGGAGGGCTTGGCTTCATTTATTTTCAATTAAGACTCAATCAAAAATCAGAATCAGAAAAAAAACAACAGAAAAAATGCTAGGAGGAAAAAGTTTTTTTACCACCCCCCCCCAAAACCAAAACAATAATAAACAATGAAAATGCTTCGGCAACAATTATGCTGCAATATTTTTCAGGTTCGTTTTATACCCTATAAAATGAAAAGGGGAAGTAGTTGAGATGGGTAAAAATCAAAAATTAATATAAATATTCTCAATATAGTTATCAATGGATTTTCTAGAAAGAAGTCTATTTGAGCTTTAATGAATTTGATATATTTAAATGCTCACACAAATCAAAATAGTTCAATTAACCAACTAATGAATATGTAAGTATGTATTAGTGATATTCGTTTATATATTATTCAGCCAAAAATTCCTTTTCAAATTCATATAAAATCATTTCAAAATTATTTAATATAAATATCTTTTACTTGGGTGTTAAATTTATTTGCCATTCAAACAAATTTGCTGTTAAAATTAAATAATAATTTAAACTATTAATAATTTAAGATAGTTCCTTACTTTTAATAGGGTATAATAAATTCCATAAAATTTCTCAGACAATTTTGGTTGAGCTTCGCCAATTTGGCCAACAAAACTTAACAAGTAGTTTTTAATAAGCTTCCCCTTGCTTCCTCGCTGCTACCCACCAATTTCATTGACTTGGTCTATTGCGTTCTGTTGATTTTTCCACCATTGCACAGCAGCATCATAGAAAGAGAAAGACATAGTTAAAGAGAGAGGGAGACAGAGAGAGGAAAACAGAGAGAGTAAAGTAAAGAAAAGAAGGATTTTCCTGTTGATTTTTCCATTTTTCCGAATTGTTTTTACCTCATTGAAATTGAAACATAAATACATACGCATCTAATTGATGCAGTTGAGAAATACCATAAGCGGATTTATTTCCTATTCTCGTTTTTATTTTTTCTCTTTTTCTAATATTTTTATTCTTGTGGCAGCAGCTTAGTGAAACATTTTTAGTATATATTTAGCATTCATTGTTTTATTTTCCGATTTTGCCATTGTACAAGGTGGCTAAGCCCTGAATAAAACTATTTTATTTTTTTTTTTTTTTTGGTAGATTTCTTTGATAGATATTTTGTTAATTGTTGAAATGGTTATCGAAAAATTGTTCATTTGAAATTGAAATTCTTTTACAAATTGAAACGTACTACTACTACATATTATTTAAGAAGTAATAAATTAATGTGAATATACTATACATATACTATATATGTTTTATTTTTAAGTTAGTAATTCTAAACTGCAGCAGATTATGATGAGAAAAAGTTTATATCTTTGAATGGGAAACTGGATTCATACTAATATATATAATAATTATATATAATAAAATTGTTTTTTTTTAGTAGTAGGATAACTACTTTAAAAAAAAGCTTCATATTGGAATTTAGTTTACATATTTTATAACTTAACAGATTCCTAAGCTTATGTCTTAAGACGTGTAAGTGTAAGAGTTTGAATCAAAATAGATAATGCTAGATATAAAGCTTCTGAATAAATTTGTGGGAATTTCAATTGAAATTTGTTCTAACTTGTTTAACTCCCTCAATAGTTGAAATTAAATAAAGTGGAAAGTTATGTAAAAAGGTTAAAACAATTGTTGATTAATGCAACAAATATACATATATCATAAATATATATTTGGCATCAATATAAAAAGTTAGCTAATTTACACTAAGTCATTCTTCTTAAGGCCAATGAAAACCAATAAATTTTCTTACGACACTTATCCTTCTTTTCTTGATTTCATGTACTATATGAGTATCCTTTGCAATATCTTTAAATCAATTTTATAAGTTTCTTTTTATAAGCTACAAATTTTTTTCTTCTTTTTACCTAATTTTTGGAAAAAAAAGGCAACAAGAAATCTTCCATATTTGTGGCGCTAATTAGGCCACATAAAAAACTACATAATAATATTTACTTATACATATAAACAAAAATAGGTCTACAAATATATATATATACAATTTACATATAAGAATATCTTTTTAATTCAGTATAATTATCGGATTATCTATTAAATTGAAAGAGTTTTCTCTGTCAAATTAACATTAAGTAAATTGAAAAGATATTTTTAAATACAGTCATAAACCAATTCTTGACCCTCGCAATGGCATTTTAGCCATTTTAGACAAAATCCTTTTTATACTTTTTCCCCTCCCCCCTCTCTCACTTGTTCAGGCCCTTTTCATTTCAAGACAATCAAATGCGCGTATCTATGACAAGTTCAATATTATAATTTGTTTACCAACTTTCTTTGCCACGAACCAGAATCCAAAAGAAAGAAAAGAAACGAAAAATAACAAAAATAAGTAAATAGGCAAAAGAAAGAAATGGGAAAAAATAAGGAATAATATACAAACGATAACAGGGAATGCCGCTACTTCATTTTGGACAGGCACAAACGGAAATGAAAGGAAAAAAAAATGCGATGGGGGGAGCCAAGAAAAAAAAGCACGAAAAAAAAATAACACACAAAAAAATGGAAAGAAAGAAAATACAAGCCCGCAAAGCGAAACTCAATTTTCATGAAATAAAATCAAATTTAAATAATACAATAGAAGGGAAGGGGGGGATTGGGGGGGGAGGCCATCGGCGAAAGGAATAAGAAAAATCTAAACGCCAGCTCTAGAAGGAGTAAGAGAGAAAACGAAAAAGAGAGGAAGGGAGAAAGAAAGAGAGAGATAATAACCAGCAAGGATAACAACAACAACAACAACATCAACAACATCAACAACAACAACAACAACAACAACAAGCAAGAAGAGAGCAACAAGAACATCATCAACTGTATCGCTGCTTATTTATCTTTATCGCAATTCGTTTGTCCTTTCCCCCTTGGCACTTGGCATGTTTTTGATGCCGGTTTTGCGGGTTGGTTGGTTGGCTGGTATCCTGGGTATCCTGGCAAGACGACATCAATATTATTGCCATAAGTTTCATATTTGCTGCTTTAGATGCCGTTTAAAATTTCGCCAGCGAAAGCAATGAAGGAACGATATTTTCTTCTTTTTTTTTTTATGTCTAAGCAAAGTGGAAATACAAACTTTGACATACCCTGTAAAAAGTGGGAATATTATTTTGAATTTCAACAATTCTAAATGTTTGCAGGTTTTTGATTGAATATTTATTACCATAATGAAAAATACTTTTATATAAAATTCTAGGGTAACTGATCGAACACAAACTCATAGGATTCAAAGTCAAAAAAAAACTTTTCTTCATTCGTAAGAAAAATATTTTAATGATTTGTCTAATTTGTGTGGGCCTTTACTGCCACCTAGCGGTGAACTTTAATCAATTGCCTTTACAATTGGATTTATAATGGATTGTCAAGCTTTATCAAAAGATATTCATTTATTCAATTTATCTGTATATAATATTTGGAGAAAAACTTGTGATTTATCGAAAAAAAACTTCTCTCTTTATAAGGTATACCTATATATTCTTAATCAGTACGGCAAGCTTAGCTTAAATAATTATATAAGACTATCCTTCAGATAGGAAATTAATCACTATCTCAGTGCTTAATATAAGATATTATAATATTTTCAAATGAAATTCTTTTCTTACCCACATATTCGAATTTAATCTCTTACATAGTTTCTAAAGAAATGATTAATAATAGAATTTATGGCTATGATTTAACAGTCTCTTAGATCAATATAATTATCAGAGACATATATATATTTGAAACAATATAAATTCTTCCTTCTTAGACCAACTCAATGTCAATATTCCCAGGGTTTTTTTTTGTTTTAGCTTATGATTAGAGGGTGTTGAAAATATATAAAACACTTGGACTCCAGTTCCATTTTTTTTTCTTCAGTTTGCTTTTCATTTCACTGTGGCTTCGTTTTTTTCTTTTTTCTATGTAATACCAATGCCATTTGCCATTTCTACTCCATCTTTCTTTTTCCTTCTATACACACATTACTTCGCATAATTTTTTATTGATTTATTTGGCTTACAGTCGTTTACCAGAGAAAATGGGAAAAAATGTTTGCGGAATTATATGAGAGTGTATGTCTCTCTGTATGTGTGTGTGTGTGTGTGTGTGTGTACGAGTGCGTATATATATACATACATACATATATCTGTATAGAGGGGGAAATCAAATGTAGACAAGTGAAAATTTGAAACGATTTACGCGCAATTTACGGAAATTGCACTAGGGCAGATCAAATTGACAACGCGTGGAAAGCCAAAGAGAATCAAGATGAATCGCAGGGGAAGAGTAAAGATGTCAGACGGGGCAAAAAAAAAAAAAAAAAAAAAGGAAAATGTGAAAAATGTCGGAGAAAAACTAATAGCAGATGGAATAAATATGAATATAAATGTAAATTGTAAGCCCAAAAAGATGAAATAACGATATTCGGGTACAACAAAGAAATAAAGAGAGATGGATATACATACATATATATATATGTATATACATACAAATATACATATATATTGTATATATATATATATATATAAATATATGTATGTGTATATAAGTATGAAAATGAATATGAATAAGCAAACAATATTTGCAAGGAAAATTGAAAAATATATTCATCATATTATTTAAATATTTCATTCAATTTGCCTCAGCTACTAGCAAAAATTCATAAATATTATGTTAATCCGAGTCGACTATTAAATACTCTAAAAGCTAAGCCAATTCTGCAAAGTCTCCAACTGTAGAATTGAAGTTTAGTCATTTTTTACCAGTCTGTTAGTTAGTCTCCCATATATTTATCTTCTAAACCAAATTTTTGTTTTTTAAGAAACATTTGATTAAAATGTTTTTGCATAGATCTCTAATAGATAAATGCCTGATGTCTGAAAATCAGTTTAACACTAGTCTCCAATACTCTCCAATTGAATTTCTGCTCCATTTATCTTGTAAATCGAATAAAAAGTGCAAACATCTCTCCTAAAGTCAGACCCCATAACTGAACTATAAAGATAAGCCAAATTTAAAAGTCTCCAAAGTCTTTAAAAGTTTCCACACTACTCCATTCATCATGTTAGTTCCTAAACACCTGTTTTCACTTTAAATTATCTAAAAACAAGTCTCCACAAAAGTCGCCACAACTCTAGCTTTTGCTATTATTCAACTAGTTATGATTTTTGACTGAAATAAGAACAGATGCAAAACTCTCCACCACTTCGAAATTTTTTTAACTATTCCATGCTTAACATTATGACCAGTAAATCTCAAAGAAAAAAGTCTCCAATTATAATCCAAAATATTATTTTTCTCTTTTTGAATCCTAATTAAAAAGAGTCTCTAGAAGTTTTCATTATTTTTTCAATTGTATTGTGACTGCTTAATTCTAAATTAAACATCACTGGAAAAATCTACAAGTCATTGCCTACTATCTATCTATCTATGTATCTACTTTAAGCGGATGAGAAATACCACAACTCGGCAAATAAACTCATATAGGATTATAGTGAAAGCCTTTACCAAGGGTATAACAATGATGCAATTGCAATTGCAATTGCTCAGGCATTTATTGCTAATTTTAAAGCTTCAATTTTCAATTGAAAAAATGCAGTCGAAAAGAATTTCAAGTGAAATTTTTTGGGTTTTTCATTTTACAATTTTTTTTTTGTGTTTTTGTTGTCAGAAAGCAGCAAAATTGTAATCTCAATTGAAAAATTGAAAATTGCTGATGTAATTAAAAAAAATATCTATAGTGAATTTTCTATTAGAATTTGGATATGCGTTGAAGTCTTTAAAGAATTTTCCCTTTATATGTATAACACAAGAGACTCATGTCATTATACTCTTTCTTTACTCTCTTTCATTTCATCTTCGTTTCCCTCCTCACAAAAAGGCATTTCATTCTCCCTCTGATGACTTTACTTTGCTTGCACTTTAGACAATGGACAAAGAGTCAAAATGCCTTTCGGCTTTCAGTTAACCCCCTGCCCCCGTCTTCTCCTCTCCGCCTCTTGTTCTCCTATAATTTCAGTGCTACTGAATTTTGGTTAGCGTTCTAGCATATCAAAAATTGGCTTACCACGCATAAACGGAGACCAAACAGGGAGCAAGTGGAGAAGTGAAGTGAAGATGGAAAGCAGCCACTCTCTCTCTCTCTCTCTCTCCCTCTGTATCTCTCCCTTTTCATCACTCTCCCTTTTTTTGTCCCTCTGGCATGCACTTGAAAACTCAAGTTGCTGTGATTATCGTGCAATTTTCACTAGCTAGGGGTATATGACAATGGCTTCTAATTCTTCGTTTTCCCCCTCGCTCCACCCGCTTGACTCTCTGTCTAACTGACTGACTAACTGACTGACTGACTGCGTGCCTGCCCGACATCCTGAAAATCTAACTTTGACTTTGCTTTTCATCCGTCGACCGTCATAGTCATTGTCGCTCCTCTCTCAGTGTCGTTGTCGTCGGTGTCGTGGCATTTGACATTATGGTTTACGTGTTGAGGCGTCGGTTTGCCGTGATTATCACTGACTTACGCTTGAATGCCTCTTTGCCATACAACAAAATTTTTATATATACATATATATATATATTTTTTTTTCCACAGGATTTGCTATATGTATATTTGATCTAAGAAAGGTGTATAAAATTTATGCTGAATAGGTAACAGCTTGGTTGGAAAATGGTTTTCCTGTAAGAAAAGCCTCCACAATTCACATAGGTGAAATTTATATAATTTGAAGGTGAAATTTATAGGCAAAGTTTTCGTTTGCTATAAACCATAAGAAACTTTCAAAAAATTTGAAGTCTTAATAAATGTTATCAATTTCGAGTTAAGTTTGTTTAGTTCATGTTAACTAAAAATGGAATTTTAGTTAATTAATGTTCATATAATAGGATATCATTATCCAAAGGATTTTATAGAAGAATTTAAAGTTTTTAGTGAACTTTTAATTTATATATTAAAGTTGTTTTGTTGCTGTAAGTGTCTAAGTGTTTTTTCTTTTAGTATGTAGATTAATATCGAATATGTACTTAGAAATTAGAAAAAAAATTTCAGCTTAGAAATTTTATATTTGTAATTTCAATAAAATAAAATTTTAAATCTTCAGTAAAATTTAAAAGCCACTAAAAATTAATCTATAAAATATACTTATATTTAAAATAAAAATTGAAATAGCCAGAAATGTTTTGGGAACAAAAGAAACTTGTTAAGATTTTAAAGTTAATGAGTTAACAAAATGTTTTTTTTGTTAAATGATTTAGTTTGAATTTCAATTTTAGATACCGAGAATCATTATCCTGCAAGCTCAAACTTGTCTTTTTTTTCTACTGAATCACAGTTTTATTTAGAGTACTGAAAATCTTTAGATCTTTTTTAAAATTTGAATTACATTAAACCATATACGATATGATAAAAACGTTTTACATAGTATGATAAATCTTGAAATTTTTCTTAAAGAATCATCAGATTATTATGAAATTGATAACTGTTGAAAATTGTGTGTGAATATAATGTTGACTAAGACTAACATTTGAGTCACATTAAACATTTTTTTCTGATTTAAAATTTGCACTTTGAATCATCTGGTAATTCTTTTTTTTTATAATCGCATAAAACTCTCTTTACATATTTGGATAAACCTTTTTAATTACAGGCCATATAATGGTCGTTGCTTACACTTTTGCCACTCCTTTGAGACATTTTACCTGGCAGGTAGACAGCAGCAACAACAACGTGAACAACAACCCCGCCAGGCAATAGCCTTACAATCTGGTTGACGTCGCCGTCTTGGTTGCGTCCTTTGTGTGGTGCTTCTTAACCTTGCTGCTGGTGGGTCGATGTCTCAGTGTTTGTCCTCCCTATACATGAATGTATATATGTCTGTGCTATGCCCATGCATTTTCATTTGAATGCATTGAGTTCGTGTCCCTGTACCTTTCCCTTAACATACATAAATATATATATATATATATATATATATTCATCCCGTTGCCTTACGTGTGACGCGCTCACTTTGCTTAATTAACGCGCTCACACACAGAGTCACCGAGACATACACGGACGCACGTACATATATGTATGTATGTATAAAAGGTCGTGACGGGAGAGGAGTCTTTGACTTGACTTTGCCAATCATTGCCCCGTTTTCAATGACAATCACAATGACAATGCCAATAGACCGCATCACGTACTCAAAGACTTGGTTCTCAGACTTTGGTAAACTCCGGTTTCTTCTCTTCTTTTATTTTTCTTCTGTTTTTTGGGCCACGTTGTGTATTATTTGTAAGTATCTTGTTTATTTAAACATTGCACCCGCCAACAACAACAACAACAACAACACTAGCCTACCACAATGCCCTTCCATTCAGGTCGTCGTCTTCGTCTACATCATCTGCTGCTGCTGCTGCTGCCTGTGTTATTTACCTTTTTGCTCTTTTTGGTTCATAATTTCGTTTGCATGTTAATTACCATGATTATTATTATATATACATACATGCATATAAGAGATGCTATATACGTTTTCTGGTATATCCATTGAATTACTTTTCTTTTTTTTTCTACTTCATTAATACTCTTGGGAAAAATGATGTGAAACATTGATACTAGAAGCTGTTGGGGATTTTCTTTTTTTTTTTAAGGAGAGTGGGAATATAAATGGATTATGTGTGTACACCTACCACATGTGTAACTGTGTGTGTGTGTGTGTGTGGATTTGGGGGTGAAAAATAAAGGTATGGAAATGTAATTATTTAAAGTTAATTGAATTAGTTATGCAATTGTAATAAAACAAAATAAAACATAAACTAAAACTAGTGTTAATAGTCATTATTCATAGTAATTATTTGACAGAGATTTAATATAAAAGTTGTATATTTTAGAAAACTGTAAGTGTAGTTATATACTAGTTATATTTATTAATATTTATATATTATATTTATATATTTATTTATATTTTCTTTATAGTGATCTGAGTTCATATTATCAAAGAGTTTCTTTTCTATATCACTTTAAATAATTAAATTAATTATCAATAATTTGTCTCGTTCTTAATGACTTTAAATTAAAGTTTTACCTGCTGAAATTATACGGATTACACATTCAATTGCTATAGAAATTTCTTAAGAGCATAAAGTTACCAAATTTGTACATATTATAGAAATATCGATTGATCTCTAGCGACATTTGAACCCACAAAAAATATATAATTGCTAAATTTAATTACTAAATATATACTTTAAATATTAACAGTAAAATATTATTACTAGATCTATTTACTTGTATAATTTATTAGATATGTTGACTAAATATATTAAATGTATTATTAGTAGCAACAAATTTAAACTAAAACGAATTGAAGGAGAAATATTTTATTCGCCCATCACTATAATATTACCAAAAGATAGTCAAGCTATATATATATTATATTAAACAATTTCTACCCATAATCGAATATCGCCATATTAAAATCAACATATAATAATTTGATATTGGATTAGATCTTTCATTCGTAAAAATATTAAATAAATTTATGATATTTTGTTAATTGTATAAATTTTATATTTCTTAATTTTAGTTATTTATTATTAAACCTTATTTATTTATTTTAATTTTATTGATAAAAAATACATAGTACAACTATTGAACCTTAATTAGTTGAATAGAATCCAAATAATTTACAAAAACAATATAAAGCCTAAAAGCAAAAATAAAAAAAATTTTCTCCTACGATAAGGCAATCTGCTAATGATATAGAATTGCAATAGTTAGAAAAAAAGATGTCTCTATTGCCTTCGAAAATTCAAAACATTTTAAAGATAAAACATTAAACATTTAATTAAACTAATTCAATGAGGTTTAAATTTTCACAACCTTTATTTAAATTATAAACGAAATCGTTTCAGCTCTCTGATTAATAAATATTTCATATAAATTAAATCAACAAGGTGTTTGATTTATAAATTTTTGCCTTAATTTCCCATAAATTAAATTAACAAGTTACATAATTGTTGAAAAACGTTCATTTTGACCCGATCATATCGGCCAGGTTACAATTTAATTAACTCTGACAGCTTTGCTTTACCTTTTTTTTTTTATTTTTGGCCAAATTGTCGCTCTTCTATCTGTTCTCCCTCTCTCTCTCTCTCTCTTTCTCTTTCTGGCTTGCCACTTCCTCTATTCCTCGTTGAGTTTCTTATCAGGAACATCTGTCCAAAAAGCTAGAAAATTACCCAAGACACCAAAAACCCCGCTTTCCGCCTCCAATAAAAGAAAAACTCAATTAAAAGCGTCTTTGCTTAGTCGCTGCTGCTGCTGCTGCTGCCGCCGCTCAGAGCGGTAATTGTATTTATTTTGAACAATTTCGTAATCAAAGTCAACCAAGTAAACAATCAACATAATACAAATATAAAAATAAAAAAAATAAAAACAACAAAAAATCCATTAAATGAGTTCACACGATGCCAAAAAAAAAAAAAAAAAATAAACGAAAAACGCAGAAAAAAATTGCAGCAAATGACAGTGCAAAAATAATAAAAAAAAAATAAAACAGAGAAAAAAATTGGCTCTTTGAAATTAAATTTCCAACTCACAAAAAGAAAGCAAAACGAAAAAAATAAAAAAAAATAAAAACGATGAAGAGAAGAAAATTCCGGAAAACGTAAATTCATTTCAATGCGCCAAACGCAAAAGAGAATTAAATAAGTAATAAAGAAATCAAGTAAAGTTAAGTTAAAAAGAGACTCAATCTGTGGTGCGGCGGGGCAAAGTGGCAGAAGGGAGGGAGGGAGGGTGGAGGCCAGCGGAAAAAATCTCTGGCCGCTAACAAAGTTGCCACTTGTCAGACAAACTACCCTACCCATTCCCTTCTCCCTCTCCTCTGTTGTCGGACATCAGTTGTCAGTAAATGTTTATGAGTTAATCAACTTGTAATGACCAAAAGGACGGACGGACATTTACTTAAAGTGCGGGCAGCAAAGTAAAAGAAGTTGCAGACAAGAGATGAGTGATGAGTGATGGAAAGGGGTGATGGGGTGATGGGGTAAGGGGTGATGGGGTAAGGGGAATTCGGCATGGTGGACCATTCAGAAAACAAACTTAATTAGCTTTCATTTAAAAACGAGAGCGACAACAACAGCAGCAACAGCAGCGGCAGCAGCAGCGGTAGCAAAGGCAAACGCTGCAGCTGCAAATGATGAAAAAGAAAGAAAAAAAAAGAAACAAACATTCAACTTCAACATTCAACATCAACTGAAATGAGCGACAAATAAACAAAAGTACAACTTTCTTTTACTGGCGGAAATGCTCGACATATACACAAAAGCGGCAAACGGCAATGGGCAAAAAATAAAAACAAAAAGTGTATCTACTTAACAACTATGCAAAGAGATTGGCTAAAGATGAAGAGGTAGGGGAGATAAAGAGAGAGGGAGAGAGAGAGAGAACGATGGGCCGGCCAACAAAAGTTTTTGGCCTTAGACATTTATGGAATGTCTAAAATGGCAAAGGGCTTACAGACAAGATTTTCCTTCTCGCCTAGGCTGATCTTTGTGAAACGTAAAGTTCGAAAAACTTTTCATAAATGCGCTTATATACATACATATGTATGTATATCCTTAAACAGCTGTTATATCTGAAAGGATCCATTTATGGTGGTTGCAATTTTCAGAAATTGTTAAAAAGTTTTATAAATATTGATAATTGTTTATCATATCAGAAAACTTGTACTAATTGATAATTGTTTATCATATCAGAAAACTTGTACTAATTGATAATTGTTTATCATATCAGAAGACTTTTGTGCTATCTTTAATTACTAAAGAAATCTATCTTTTCTGCTTGGCTCAGACGCTCTCCATCCTTTTCTCAATTAATAATTTGCTATTTCTGCATCCTTTTCTCTATTAATAATTTGCTAAACAATTTGAAAAATTGGTTCATTCATCGAAACATCGTATAGGACTTTAAGCATTAGTCTGCCTAAAGAAATAGAAATATAACTAAGTACTTTATTTTCTTTTGTTTCTTAGTTTTATAATATAAAGATTTTATTTTACCTTATTATCTCTATTTCAAGTAGTTAAACAACCTTATAGACAAAAGTTAATAATCTCCAAATATAGAATAATATAGTTAGTCCTCCAAGATCCGGTAGCGGGAGGGCGGATTGCTGGAATAATTGATCAACTTCTTCATAATTGTATCACCAATTAAACAGTTGAAATCATTAATATATATTATAAAAGATAAAGATAACACCAAATGATACGGCTTGAACAGAAAATAGTCTTTCTTGAACAAATGAGAATCTAAATCTGATCTTAACCTAGTAGCTTAATTGCCCCTAAGCGCTAATATTTTAGTCGATTGGGAATGATTGCAATGGCAGACTCGTTTAATATATTCTAATACAGAGATGCCCTTAAAATGCATTATAAATTTGTCAAAGTAAATATTTATTAATCTTTAATATTTAATAATTAATTCAAGTCAGGCGGTCACTAAGACATTCGTTTTATTGCCTATGTCTGCAATATAAACACATAATTAAAGTTAGTAAAAGTTAACCACTTCAATTAATTGATGGACTTTAATATTTCTTTAGGCCTCAAGTAATCTCAAGTAGAAAAGTCTCAAGTTAACATTAGCTAAATCTAAGCAAGTTAAGCAAATGCCATAAAGTAACTAAAAATTTAGCTTAAAGATTTGCATATAATACTACATATAGCACTTCTTTTTGCGATAATAAATAAAATCAAAAATTTACTGCAAATAATTTAAATATTTATATAAGTTAAGCTGTATTGAATTATTTCCAGTCTTTAATTAATTCAAGTATAAAATTTTAATTTAAACACCGTTTTACTATTTATTAAAGTTTTCATAAATTTTTAAAGGTGTGAATGTGATTTGACGAGAAGTTTATATATATATAATTACGAAAATTTTCATTTCAGTTTTAATAATCAAGAGATTGTCAAACTAATAGGGTGAACTTTCAACGATCTATAGGTACTAGATAACTGTTAATTAATGTTTAATTTAAAAATTCAAAATTGTATTTAAACTAAATAAGCTCAACCTATATAAAAGGTTTATATTTGACCGGATAAATAGTTTTCAATTCTTAAGACCCAAATCCTTGAAAAAAAGCAATTAAATGCAATTAATTTCAGTTTAACTATAGCAACTTCTAATAATTTATGTCTTAATTAAATATATATATTAGTGTTAGATTACCTATCTTATAGATCCAATTTAAATGTGCAACTGTTGGGTTAGATAACCATTGGTTAATTTATTTTTCAACCAGTTAACTAGTTCTTTAAGTATTATAGTCTCTCACCAGTTACGTGTTTGAGGTAGTTTTAGTCTTAAGTAAATATTTGACTACAAATGAAATACGGTACAAGAAGGGGGTGGGGGGGAACCATGCCAAAGACCCAAAATACCAGGCCGCACCGATGCCAAGCAATTCCAATTTCAATTTCAAACCCAATTCCGTAAGCAAAGTGAAACAGAGTTAGGTGCTGGAGTAGCAATGAGAGTAGGTGTGTGGGAGTTAGGAGTAAGGAGTAGGAATAGGAGTAGCAATAGAGGCAAGTAGTAAGAGGAGTAGAAAGTGGAAACCGTAACAGTTTGTCTTCCTGTTTGTTTTTGGTGTAGGAAAATTTGCGGCGTGAAACCATTTAGCACGCAATGAGGTGCTTGCCAACTCAGGAGATATATCCCTAGAATAGTGAATGAGTGAGGAGGGAGGGGGTTGGAGAAAAACCTAAGAACTCATCAAACTTCCAAACAGCAGCTTGTTCACTACAGTTACCAAAATTGAAGTTTTTAGCGCCAAATACTTGGTTAAAAAATTCTTTGTTGAACAATTTTCATTAAAGTTTTCACTTCATTTCAGTGGAAAAGCTTACAATATTAGCGATTTTCCAGACGTTCCTTTTATTTATTTTTGTTTTGTTAAACAATGCTGCTTGATATGAGAGAACAATAGCCAAGTGCATTTATATATATATATACTATATATATACTATATATATACTATATATATTATATATGTGTACAATACAGACTAAAAAGCAAAGACTAATTTTTTATTTGTTTTTATGTTTATGCACTTGCAACATTGTTGCATAGACAGAGACATGCAGAAACTTCATCTGCCATCAGCAGCAGCATCATCATCATCATCATCGTCATCATCAACGACAAAAGAACTGCAAATGTTTAGGAGAAGGAGAATTTTGGGATGAATTCGGGCGGGGGACAGAGGCCAAGACCAGGCAGTACATTTTGCAAACTTTGCGGCATTTTCAACAATTTGTGGTATTTTACTATTTAATCCTTAACTGTCTTGGGTGTCACACTAATACATACACAGATACACTCACTCACACACACACACACACACACACATAGACAGAGTAAAAGACAAGATCTCTTCTCTTGCCTGCCACAAGCCATCAACAGTTTGTTTCAAATCAGACAACGACAAGGATAACAGGCAACAGCCGAGGCAGCAGCAGCACCAGCAACAACTAGGACGACGATGACATTGTGTGGCACCTGGTGTGCAGCCAAGTCCTGTTACTTCAGTTCCCAGGCATTGTTAACCCGCTACTAGACACAGCCATTGTGTATGTGAGTTGCCTTTGCATTTTACTCCCCGCCTAGTTATTGTTGACTGTGTGTGTGTGTGTGTGTGTGCGCTTGAACTGCCAAAAGTACTTCACTTCCTTTATATCCTTCTTGCACCCTTCTCTTCATCCTACATACACACAGAGTTCAGCTCTCTGTTCCGTTGCAAAGTTTAATTAAAGTCGCGGTACAACTTCTGATATGTTCTTAGACTTAGAGAGAGAGAGAGATAGAGATAGTTGCCTCTGCTCCATTTCCTCTAGTTTTCAATGTTGACAGTGGCAGATATCTTTGAATTTGACCCAAAATTACTTCCTTACATCCACATTAGATATTGTATTAGTTTTTCAAACTTTTCTTTTACTTTAATTTCTTGTCAAATTTTACATGGAAATTTCTTAACGCATTTAACAGTTCAGTTTCATTTCCATTAACATGGCCATTGACCCATTGTCATTTTAATATTCCACATATATAGAGGGTGTCTTGAAGGAGTATTTGGAGACGGATAGAAACATTTGAGTTCCTTTGAAGCAGCTATTTCCTGTCGATCTTCAGATCTATTTGAATTGTCCCATTGTGCTTACAATGCCCTGGGAATGTTGGATAAATGGGTATACAAAGCCAAAGTATTCGATGGATAGGAACTAAGTTTTATATTGGATCTATATATAGTCAATTGACAATGTGTTTCATATTGAAACAATGTCAAGTTTTCTTAATATTGAAAACAATATGGAAGTAATTTGAAGCTAATCATATCGTCTGACGATTTATCGATAAATCTGCCCAAAACACTCAACAAATGTTCAGTAATCCTTTCAAGTCCTTTACCTCTCATTGATCCAGAATTAGCTTATTGTACATTCATAAGTCGAAATGGTATCACATAGTCGTCGCCGCGAATTGAAAGTTCAATTTTTTTTTTATTTTTGTTGTCACTAAAACTTTTGTATTCTTGCTTGCAAGTGCAACTTACATACTTGTGCCTCAAAATCTTTCTATGACAGTTTTCTGAACTTGCACACACACACACACACATACGCATACACAGAGACAGAGACAGACATACTACTTATGTGTATAAGTTTTCCACATACACACACATCGAAATGGAGTTTTTGTTTAGTTTGCTGTTTGAATATTTTAGTGTTAGTTTTTAGTTTGGCATATCAACTTGGTCTACTGACAGCCTCTGACAGTTGAGGGCTTACCTGTAATCCGATTTCGATTCTATATATAGATAAATGTCGCTCTGTCGCTATCTATCCCTTTTTCATTGGCTATTGATAGTTTTTCATTCAAATTATCACATAATAAATGACAGCAAAAGTATAAAATTGCGTAATTTATTTATTTTTTTTTTTTTCGGTAGAATTTAATATTTAGGTCGAATATATACCCAAAATAAATACATTAGGAATCTTATTTTATATCAAATATTCATAATTCCATTATTATTGTGCAAAACTTGGCATACACTTTAAATACCCTTTAGGCATTGGAGATTTTTCAATCTATTTGGCTGCCGGAGGATATTGGAGAAAACTAAATGAATTGATATAAACAATTCTAAGATTTTAATGCAACAATCAAAATTTTAATTTCTTTTTCTGTTTAAAGGAATTGTTTGATTTTCTCTTTGAAAACGCCAAATATTTAATTGCCTACTTTTAGGCATTTTTTGCCCTCCCCTAAGGAAAATTTTTAACTTAAATTAAAGATTATTTTGGAACATTCAGGATTTTATTTGATTTGCTTATCAAAAAAACTCTAAATTTATTATGTCCTAGTTATGGTTGGTTTTCACTGAACATCATTGCCAGACCGTTTGCCAAAGAGTATTCCCAGTTCAATCAATATGGGAAAAAAAGCGAAAAATACATTTGGCTAAAGCATTTTGTGTTCAGTTAGGCGAACGAATTGACAGCATTATGAAAAAGGGAAAGGTCAGGTCACTAGCCGGCTGGATGTCTGACCGGATGGTTGGCAGGCTGGCTGGATGGGTGACCATATTTATGATATATATTAGCCTGGCACGTAACTAAATAGAAGAAAAAGGACATTCCATTGTGTGACCATAATGTCGGGCAGTTAGCAGACAGCATAGAAAGCAACACAGCAGTTGTCCTTGCTTTCGTCCTCGTTACCAAAAGTGCTGGCAACACATGGATGCTCCTCCTTGTTATCCTCTAGCACCCCTCCCTCCCCCATCCTGTATCATTCTCTCGCTCCGACTCTGTCTCATGTCTCTTAGTCTGTTTCTATCTCTTAGCCAATGCCAAATGCAAATTTTATTTATGAATATGATTTCTGGCAACAAAAACAATAGCAAAGAAGAGCAGCAGCAGCAGCAGCAACAGCAGAAGCAGCAAACATTTGCCATATAATAAAAGCAAAGAAAAAAAAAAGGATATTTTTTTTTTGTTCGTTCGTTTGACAAACTCCATACAAATGGCAAGGACTAAAATGGCAATTGGGCGTGGCTGCAGCTGTTAACCCTTTGCCCCGTAGGAGGGTTTGCTCTGGTGCGTGCCAAAAATTTTAACTGGCGCGTGTTAAAATCATAAAATATATACACACATACATACCTACATACATATATATATTTATATGGCATAGGAGGATGCTGCGATGAGTCCTTGCCCCAAAAATTGTCGTACGTAACCGCCGAGTGCAGGAAATCAAAAATTGAGGAAATGAAATTTGGTTATTAGTCAGCGTGCCACGAATGATAAAAGACAATGGTTAAGCGACTGAATGAATGAGTGAGTGAATGAGTAAATAACGGGTGAAGGTGAGGTGAACTGTGGGCGGTAAGCATTGGTCTGTGTCCTATGAGGTGTGGCTGACAATGTCCTGGTGGTGGTAGCAATCCTGATGGCATACACACAATAATTATAAATCAACGCCAGCACTCGAATCAAGTCTAGACAATGCCTGACAAAGCCAGAGCAGAGTACACCAGAGTAGAGAAGAGGAGATGAGTCAGAGTAGAGTCAACCAGCCCGGCCACAACCCATTTTGGAAATGGAAATTGCTGGTGAGATGTGAATGAGATTGGATTGGATCGGACTGGATTGGAATGGATAGGGCTGCTACGCAAGGATGTCGATGACGATGCCGGCGTACAAACGACTGTCTCTGGGTGTGGAGTATGTGTGTGTGTGTGTGTGTGTACGTTGTCTGACCACTAAGCGAGTCGCTTGGCTAGCTGCCCACGCAAAATTCTGCTTCTGATGAACCCCAAGCCAAATGTATCAAAAAATTTAAATACATACTCAAATCAGGGTTGGCGAAAGCTTAAGGGCAGGATATAACAAAAAAAAAAAAAACTTAATTAAATTTATCAAAAGAAAATTCAATTTGGTTGATTAATAAACCTAAAAACTTAAGTTGGGGGTGTGATTAATAAAGATTTTAGTTGAAGACTAAAAGGAATGAAGAGGAAGAGGAAAAGTAAATTATTAATTAATTATCTTTTATAATACATAGTACAAACCGTGGGGGGTGGAGGGGGTTAATAGATATTAAGAATGTCAAAATCCTTTCTTATATTCAAATTGTTAATAGAAAGCACCGCATTAAGAGTATCTCATGATAATTCTCAGAAATCCTTTTAAGATTTTTTGCCATATACCGGAGAAAGATTTGCAAAAGTTCAATCCAGTATCCTGTGCATCTACACGATTCTGTTCATGTCCTTTCACATGGCTGATGTTGCTAAAAGTTCTCAGCCTTTTGGTTTTGTTTGGCATTTTGGCTGTGACTGTTTTAGCCAACTGGCTGTTTGTTTGCTTTGGAAGCTACCGTGCAAATTCTGAGAATTTATTGCTACTGATTTTACGCTAGGTCTAAGCAATTATTGTCCTAGTCCTCCTTTTTGTGTCCTCAACTAGAGCAGTCCTCTCAAATGTGGTCAACCAACATGTTTCATATATCACTCAGAGGGGAGACAATGTAAAGTTAGCATCGCAATATCAGTTGTGGTTGGAACTGTAGAAGTTAAAGAGTTCCCTTTTTTGATTTTCTACTATCCAGAACACTTTTCAACATTAATACTTCAGATTCAAGGGATTTTTATTATTGTGTATGACAATAAAAGATATATGATATATAGTATAAGGTACAGTAAATAGTATAACCCTTTAAATTAATATTAATGCTAAAGATATTGGTATTAATGTTAACTTAATCTATAATATTGCAAAGTAATTTAAATAACATAATCATGGATAAAATATTTCAAGAGTTTTACGGATATAGAGTTGAGATTTATAATTAGTATTCATAGATTATTTCCTTTATTTATCTTCATCTTAGATAAAGCAATATATGATATATGTTTAAGTGTATTAATTAATAATTTATAATATTATAGAGATGAATTTATATAATACTGTATATATGTATATATAATTTATTACACTATAAGGGTAAATTTATATAATACTATAGAATTCTATCTAGGATATTATAATCTAGACTAAAAAAAATAAAATGTAAAGTTTATTTCCTAATTGGCTCCACATTTAAAATAAAAGTCTCTTTCCCAGATTTTTCGCCATGCACAATTTTATTTTTAAGATTCTTTGCAGGGATCTGAGTTAATTTATTCGATCTGTTGTTGGGGACTATGTCTATGTAGCTGGAAGTTAAACTAAATATGAGAGTAGTCAAAGCAATTGCAATAGTCAGACAAATAACACCTTTATTACGTTTGTCATGTTGATCAGGAATGAATTTCCACTATATTTATATAATACCGAAAGCTAACTTTAATAATATAATCAATCAAATCGTGCAGATTTAAGACTCATATAAATTTGTTTTGATATAGTGCCACTTCATATTTACATCTATATATACATATATATGTGGGTATGTATTTTCGCTTTTCATATATATATGCAAATCTCTGTCTATCTGTCTATTCATCCGTCCGTCTGTCTGTCTATCTGGACTTTGGTGAACCAACCAACGAATGCATCAAACACCAACTGAAGCCACACAATCCAATCCAAAGTGAACCGAACCGAACCAATTGCTGGCCAACACTCACGTTTATTCACACCATCAGCACAGAAATGTAGGCAACTGTTTTTATATATACTCACTATATATATATATATATCTATATATATTTGTATATGTATATTTTCCCTCGCATGGACATTAAATAGCTCTTGATATAAATCAGCAAAAGCAGAAATCAACCAGAGTGAGAGAGAGAGGTAACGGACAGGAGGGTGAAGAGGATGCAAAGAGAATTTTGCCTGCAATAAACAAATAAATAAGCAAAATAAAATTTTTGTTGTTGGTGTCGCTGATGTTGCTGTTGCCGGTGCTGATGCCGTTGCCGTTGCTGTTGCTGTTGCCGGTGCTGCTGTTTATTTACAAAAAAATGCGAAATGCGGGCCATGATTTTTAGCGACATGGCACGTACACATCGTTTGATGAGTGGGTGAATATGTTGTGGGGTATTTTAACAGAGGAACAGAGGGGGCCAGGGGGTTATTGCAAAATGCCAGACAGTTGGGCACTTGAAAGCTACCCGGCAGCAACATCAGCAGCAGCAACAGCAGCGGCAACGGCTCCTGTTGCTGTCAATTTTTCGTTGGTTTTTTTTTTACGTGCCAGACAAACGGCTGTTGAGCCTTGATGAGCCAGTGTATGGTGACTGACTGGCCTGGCTCTGGTCGGTCTGAGAGCATAACTTGATGCCTGCCCCCTATGTACCACTGTTCACAATCATGGTCTTGATCTCCCTTCGAGTTTGCCAGTTCTTGTTGTTGGTTGGCTCAGATTTCACACACAGTTGAGTGCAGTAAGGAAAAGTTTATCTACCTACTCATCTGTTTTGCATTTTGTTGTTGTTGTTGTTGTTGCTGTTGTTGTTGCTCCTTGTTAGCCTTCTCATGCACAATGGGAATAAGTGATGTTATATTATTTAAATATTAATCAAAAAGAAAAATGGCATTGAACGCATTTACGTGTTACTAATGCAATTTGATTATTGATCGTTTTAGTACCCAATTAGATGACTATAAAACACAATTTGCCAATCCAGTGTGTGTTAATTTTTAACGAAAAGGTGTGAACTAAAATATTTTTAGTATATTTTAGCTAAGATAAGACAATAACCCTCTACACAAGCTCTTTTATAAACATTTAAATTGTATGTTATAATTGAAAAAAACTTCAAATAAATAAAAATCTTTGACAAGGAGGATGAAAATGTTTGAAAATTTTCTTTTCATTTGGAGAATCAAAAGCAATTATATAATTCTATTCTATCAATACAATAAAAATATTTTGTTCTTTATCTAATAATATACACAAAAAGAACACTCAATAAATTTTATATTTTTTTTTTGCATTTAAATTTTTTGTGTTTCTTTGTTACATTTTAAATTTTATCAAATGCATTTTATTCATGAAGAAAAGTTTAAATGAAGTAAGAGACACCAAAAGGATTTTCATTAAAGATTCCACCATATTGAATAAATTTTTCATAACCACAAGCCAAACAACAAATTCATGTCCCAACAGGAACGAAACAAGCGTCATTCGGACAAACCACACATTCAGTCTGCGCCAAAGCATTTCAGTACAAAACATATATACGTATATCCCGATATTTATTGACCGATTTCGGTCAAATTCGGTCATAGGACATATTGGCATATAATGAGTCTGCCAAAAGAAATGCGTAGCTTTAATAGAACCAGTTATAGTTTTCTAATTGCGGGCGGAGTGGGCGGGCAAAATGAAACAAACTGATCGCGTATGGCAACGGATGTGCACCAAGTTTGGTTGCTCTAAGTCCGAGATCCGATGTCACGGACGGACAGACGGACAGACGGACAGACGGACATGGTCATACGACTCGGCTGTTGATGCTGACAAGATATATAACTTAAATTTTCCTTCTGGCTGTACATACATTTTAGTGACTTTAATATACCCCTATTGGTACAGGGTATAAAAAGGATAATCAAATCAAAAGCTTGCAAAACTGAGATGCCACCCTTTTGTTTTGTCCCTTTAATACTACAAATTTTTAGTTGAATAAATATAGAATTTTTTGGAAATTTAACTTTAAAACTGTTTAACTAAATTACTTGTTAGATAGGTACTATTAGTAATTAAAATTTAGCAGGTACTTCACTTGTTACAGTATTATGATATTGTTTCACTTGATTGATCTTCTATTTGTTATCTTTTTAATTAAAAAAAAAAAAAAATTATACTAAATTGATACAAGATCGATCTTTAACCTTAAAGATGTAATAACTGTACTTTTATCTTTTACTATTATTTCTTCTCTAACTGTTATTTCTATAATAACTTTTCAAATATAGAGATGCCACATAATAAGAGAACATTTTTGTACTACAGCAAGAGGCAACTCATTTTTATCCCTACCACCAAATGTTGCATGTGGACTCACTTTCCCTTTGTGTCTCTATGCCCTCATGTAGAACTTTAAACGTATTTTTTTTTTTTGATATTTCCTGCACTTGCCACCCTCGAAATGTTAATTGCTAGTAAGTGTATATCCATATATATGTATATACATGTATTTTATGGCCAAATTTAATGATCGTTTCAGATTCATGGTTTCTTTACCATAGAATTACTGCGCTTGACTGCAATTGTTTGGGTACGCTTTTTGGTTAAATTTCGAGGGTTTCGGTTTGTACATTTAATTGGGTTGTGGAAGAAAAACCAAAAAAAAAAAAAGAAAAAAAAGAAAAAACGCAGTTCTACCCCATTCGTTGGTTATAGCTCAGGTCCGACTTCGGTTTGGTTTGGTTTTGTTAATTAAAAGTCTGTGTCGGCATGTTGAATGAGTTGAATTTGGCATCAGGATAAAGGCGGGGATAATGCCAAACATAAATAACAATGCATTTAACAATGGCAATAGCAACACCAGCAGCAACACCATCAGGAGCAACAGCAGCAGTAGCAACAACAACAACAACAACAACAATAATAATAATAATAATAATAATAATAATAACACAAATAATATTCGTATATAACAAATAACATGCCATAAAACAACAGAGGCAGAAGCAAAAGGCATAAAGCCAAATGACACGAAAACTACAACATGAAAGGGAATTAAACACTCCAACAACAGAAAATAAATGTATGTTGTTATAAATTATTGTAGAAATAACGACTAGCTTAAATACCCTAAGTTGCAGGAATTTCCAAACGTAAGCAATACAAAATGTATGTATAATGCATATACGTATATATATATAATATATATATATATATATGTATATATATATATTATTATTATTATATATATTATATATTTACAAAGAACTTTTAAGGTTTGTCTTTAGTTTTGATATAACGTAAGAAGGCGACCATATATATGGAATATCTGAGAAAATATACAGCTAAAGTTTTAATTTAGTTGTTGACTTGGCTTTAACATTTAATTTTATTATCGAACTCTTTCTAAAATTTTGATTAATTTCCTGCAAGGAAAATAGTTTTGTACTTAAAAGTAAAACTGAATATTATTATTATTATTATTATTATTATTAAAGTATAGGATGTAGTTGTAAACTATCAACCTAACTATATTTTACAAGCACTGGCAACTAAGGCCTTCGGCTTAGACGAAAATATATATTTTTTACTGCTTTCGAACTAAAGAACATCAGTTCAGTAGTTAAAGTATTAAAAATCTTTTGTTTTTTTCTTCTTTCCTTTTAAATAAATATTTGTATTTATATGTTTTGTTACATTATCAATATAAAATTAAGTGATCAAAATCTGAGACGATCTTTAAAATATTGCCAAAGATAGTATTAAAACTCATTTATTAGAACAATTTAGAGCCTATAAATAAATGTAAAAAACTTACTGGAGAGCCATGATTTTAGCTGGGTAGATACATATATATAAGTATCTATTTTTTTAATTTCTTTTAATCAGTCGCTTTATCTAAAACTTTTAATGTAGCCTTAAACTGCCATTCGAAACTCGAAAAAGCAATATTCAAGTACTCATTAAATCTATATACATACATATGTCGGTAAGCATATAATATATATGTATATAGAATAAAAAATATAAAAAAAAAATTTCTTTAAAAATTACATTCTTTACCCATTTGAATCTTATAAGTAAGTGGAGCTTCTTAACTAGTTTCTTGTATTCAATTTTCATTTTTATAAATTAATAGAGCAGGAAGATCTATATATCTATTAATCTATCCATTATAAGTTCAATAACTTGTGATTACATTTCATACTGCTGAAGAATGCTATCTTTAAGCAATTATGGCATAAGTTTAATGTGTGCTAACCTTTTTTTAAATACCACTAAAGTCTTTTATATAATTTTTTCTATTATTTAATTTAATTTATTATTATTCTAATTTTTTTGTTATTCTATTTCAAGTTCGCACTTTCTACTAAAATTTACAACTTTTAAAAAAATTTTGCACACAGTTCAATTTGTTGTGCGCCTCCTCAATATGCTCTACTTTTATATCACATGTGTGTGTATAGGGTATTAATATTTCAGTCTAACGACAAATGGAGCACAGGGGAGCGAGCAGCAGGGGGCGTTGCAATATAATTACACTAAATTGTTGTTGTGGTTTACAAATTTATAACGAGGCACTCGTCTCGTCTCGGCTAGTTGGCAATTTTCTAAAATGACCACGCCCTCGCCTGCCTCCTCCTTATGCCCCATTGTAATATGGCTGGCCGCACGCACACTTGACCAAATGTGTTTCCGGCGATTTCAGTTTTTAGCCACAGGTTGTCACAGAATTGCTGAGGTGCAAATGGTTTTTGGGAATATATATATATATGTAAACCAGGACAAAGGGGAACATACCCTAAATATATAACTAGGTACTGTCACTTACCCATACCCCATATTGCCATCTCTATCTCTCTCTCTCTCCTTCTGTCTCACTGACCGACTGTCTCTGTCACTCTTTGTGACCCTAAGGGTTAGGGTAATGTGGTGCAATGTCGACAGCAGTCAGCTGTTTGATTTATGTTGAATGTTCATGTTGCTGTTGTTGTTGCTGTTGTTGCCGTTGTTGCCGTTGCATGTACAAATTAAAAATTTTAAATGACTTGGGCCATAACTCAAATGTCAATGCATTTGTTTAATTTGGAAAATGTGCATGTGGCAGCAGCATTTGTTTTGTTATTGTTATCGTATATAACGATATATTTATATTTCTAAATATTTATATATTATCTAGCTGTCTATTTATTAAAACATAATTAAATTAATTGTTACATACAAAAGTTCCACAAACAACAAAGAATGTCACACAAAATCGAATTTTTGCACATGCAAGGGATTTCACATTGCTTCCGAGTTAATTGAATTGAGAATGCAAAAAATGTTATTTGATGTCTCGAATTAAATGAAGTTACTATTGATAACTAAATAAATGGACTTGTATTCTATTAAGATATATTTCTTCCTTCCTTTATATGAAAATACTTTTTTTGTCTAAATAATCTTCATCAAATAAAATTGTGATATCTAAAGTTTTAAAAGGCTCTTAATTTTCTTTCATACAGACATTTAGTGTGAAAGGAAATAGTTTTAGCCAACTTCACTTGACCTTAAATATGTAGTTGGAATGTCTTTTTCTTAGTCATTCAACACTTTGATACCTGAATGACTTCTTTCTTTTTGTTTAATAATAATATTGATATATCAGATATATTTAAACAATATGGAAAACTATTAAATATTCTGTATTCTATGTGAAATTGGAATGGATTCTGCTGGCATTAAATAATTAATAACAATTTATTGTGTTTGCAGGAAACTAATGAATAAAAATATATAACTAATTTGTTGAAAACTCATTAAAATTTTGATCTTTATTCCAATATTTACCAATTTTAAATGTATATTTAATAATTTAATAATAATTTCATTCAAATTTTTATCTTTATTCCAATATTTACCAATTTTAATATATTATTTAATAATTTAATCATTTATGGTTTATATATATGTAAACTAATTGGTAAAGATTTAATTGTTTTTTGATTGGAACCAACAGTCTATATACTTACATATGAATGTTCTGATTAGAAAGTTATGACTTAAGTATGTATATCAGTGGGCTTTGAAAGTGTCTGATATTAATAAAATAAATACCTATATATAATATAAATTATAAAATTTATATATAATTTTTTTCTGATAATTTCAGAATATAATAATAATTCTTTTCATTATTTTCAAAATTATTTGAATATTAATATCATGTGTATTATTAATCCTTAATAACACAGATTCCTTCCAAAAAAACCCCATTCAAACCACTCAGTTCTATAAGTTAGAAATACACATAGATAGATAGTTTTAGTAGAATATGATACATACGATTCTATATCTTAAAATAAAGTTTTTAGCTAATCTACAAAAGAAGTTATTATTATGTCTATTAATATATGAATATATATATATATATATATATGACTGAGTCAGAGATAAATTACATATGTATAGAGCTTCTGTTAAATAAACCAAACGATATAATATGCTTATGTAGTTAATGGTCTAAATACTAGATCAATTAAAAACTATATTTCTAATCAAGCAGAAAAGAAATTAAAAAATTAGACATATATTGGCAAAGTCAAAAATAATGTTAAATCAAAGAATATTTAATTTTCGATTTCAAAAAAAATATATTTTTCTTATTCTGACCACTTGGTAAATAAAAACTTTTCCCACAAAATAAAAAATTTTAAAAAATTTCTAGTCAGAAAAGTTTTCTTTTTTTTACCAATTTCGCTGATGTCATCCTTATTCGCTTTTGTATTTAATTTTTTTTTTCTTTTCCATTTTCCATTCTAGATGGAAAATTCCATTTTCAATATTTCTATCCAACTGTCAATATTTGTAGTTACACTTGCTCAATATTTTCTTTTAATAGTTGCACAAACAACTTGAGGTAGGGGAAAAGAAACCCATTTGTTTATTTTGCATTTTCTTCATTTTTTTGTCCCCAGTCTATCCCCCACCCCCTGCCCACCTTCCCCTGCCCCCTTTTAGACTAACATTTTCCATCGAGTAAGACATTTACGAGCAAAAGTTGGTAAACTGCTCATGACAGTCATCTAGCCTTCCTTGCATCTTGCCTTCCTTTGGCCCTGTCCCAGTGGACAATAAACCGCACCTTGACACAGCTGGAAACCACGTTGATGCCTGTGCGCCAGACCGGCCCTTCCTCCCTTCCTATGTAGTGTAGATGGAGCTATAGCTATATAGTGTAACTATAAACGTTTACCGCAAGACGACGGGACGCATCGGGACCACATCAATGTGATGAGTGATGGCGACTGTTGCAATTGCAGTTAGCCTGTCCGACTGTCAGTCTGGCGGCGGCAACAATTAGATAAAGATCAACAGGCAGGCAGTCGAAGTAAACCGCATGGAAACGAAAACAAAAAGAAAAGGAGGGGGAGAAAAAAAAGGATGAAGAGGAACCGCAAAACTAAAAACGACCACGCCCATTTAATTGCAATAAAACATAACGCCAAATGGACGACAATTTCACTGGCGACATATTCAGCATCAAAGGGTAGCCGACCTCGCCCACAATATACCCCCACCCCCCTCCTACTCCCCCTTCTCCCCCATACTTCCTATCTTATCATTACCATTGGCGTTGTCCGCTGTCAATGCATAAAATTATTTCCGCCTGAGACTTTAGACTCATTCTCTTTCCTCTTTACTTCATGCCATCTGCCCCCCAACCCCCCTCCTCCACCCCGCACACTGCAACCATGATGAGCAATTCTAATTAAGGCAAAAGACATTCGGATTGACACGAGACAAGCAAACGGGCTGTGTAATCGGAGCAGCCGCTGACCACCAACAACACCCTCCCCCCCTCCTGGCTTCCCTCCCTGTCGTTTCGATTCAGCTGCAAATTGCATAGAATAAATTTTCATTAAATACTCAGTTCCAATGTAAAGTGGCAGGACACACCATGGGGCGCGCCCTTTTGGGTCAATGGCCCACAGAGACAACCAGATACTGGAGAAGAATGAGAGGAAAATAAAAAGTGTGTGGATGGAGTGAATAAAGTTGAGTTGAAAGTCTTTTCGTCTTGTCCATTTTCATAATTTTTAATTATTTTTAATTTAATTGTCGCGCCTCGCGTGCTCATTGCAAACAACAAACAACATACACAGAGAAATGAAAATGGGAAAAAGAGATAGAGAGAGAGAGGGACAGTGAGACACAACAACCAACAACAAGTGACTCAACTGTCTATTTAGAGGGGAGGGGTGGGGGGGTGGTGGGTGTGTAGTGAGGAGGGAGTGTAAAAGTAGAAGTCAAAAGTTGATGGTCAGCCGTAAATGTCGTCTACATTGGAAACGATGAGTGCTCTCTGACTGTTTAATAAAATGCGAAAGAAATCCGAGAAATATAATATAAGTACATACATATATATATATATGTATGTATATAATGAAATTTTAAATGCTCTTACGCAAATAATAGGAATTTATTACGAGTAGAAACAAAGTTGTTCAAATATATGTATATATATACATAAATGGCAACTGATTTTAACCGAGATTTTCCAAGAAGTATGAATTCTTTGAAATTTGAAAAGTCTGATTATATTTTCCGAATTCAATTTGACTTTTTAGCGTAAGGGCTTTTTCAGTCTGTGAACCAAATATAATTTGATGGCTTGAACTTCTATAAAGTCTCAGAAATTTCGAACAACAATTTTAATTTTGATTTGAAAATGGAAATATGTATATAAAAAATACTATACACTTATGTACATACTTTTATATACATACATATGTTATAAGTATATATGTATGTATATATAATATATATAGGTAGTTGCTTCTATTATATATATATTATTATGTGCATATAAACGTACGTATTCATTTATAGTACTTATAAGTTTTTGTTTAATGTCTGTAGATTAAGACGATATTGGTATCAGAATTATAAGAAAAGAAATGTGTTGACCCTGTGCATAAGGCTTTTAAAGCAACTTACCAAAGTGAGGTCACTTATAGAATTTTTTTTAAATTGTCGAGTATCCAAAAATAATTCTATAACAAAATTAGTAAATAAAAAAATAATTAAATTTCAATATTCCTCTGATTTTCTTTATGGTTATCACCAAATTTGTGTTTTGATTACTTGATGATTATGTTATGAATTTTGGTTAGCATTTCCTTTCCATATTTAGTTTATTTACTTACCTTAAAGCATCAGTTAAAGCTTTAAGCCAAAATCATTTTTCTTCCTCGAAAGAGTTTTCATTAAAAAAATACGAGAAAAATATACATACATAGGTAAAATATTTATTTAATAATTCATGTTCCATAAACTATGAGCTTAAAAAGTATTTGGTACTTATTTTGGTAAATAATAATTAAAATGCAAAATAAGTCAAATAAATAGTTAAAAAGCTGCAAAAAAGTTTTCGGTCTGCCAGAAATTAAAATTTTTCTTTTTAAATAATTTGAAAAAAACCATCTCCTGCAAAGAAATAAGTTTTTGGATTAGAAAAAAAAATTCTCAATTCTTTTACATTTGCCTTGATTATAAAACATTCACTTTTGTTTACTTAAACACACTGGTCAAACCTTTTCATATAGTCTATGTACCCAAAAATTATTAAATATGTAGGTATTTGTGTGTATGTGTGTGTTTGTGTATTTTTGATTCAACTCAATTCACCAGAACTTTGATATAGCGTGAAAGATGTGCGCATACATACAAACAATAACAATAAAAACAAAGAAAACGATGAAAATAAAATAAATAAAAAAAAAAACAATTGTATGCTCATTTCAATAATTCAGTTTTCCAAGAATTATATTTTGAATTTTTCATGGTCGTTTCATCGTCGCCTTTTGTCGTTTACTGAGATAGAAACATAAACAGAAATTTTAATTACTTGAAATGTGCGGGTGCACTTAGTGAACAGTTTTATTTTATTTTTTTTGGTGTTGTTGTTGCTGCTGCTGCTACTTTTTGTGGGGTCAAGCAGGGTATCGGGTACGGGTCTATGTCTGAGTCTGAGTCTGGGATCAGAACTGGTCTGGCAGGTGCCCAGTAGCCGCAGTTATAGCCGCAGCCGCAACCAGCAGCATAGTATCCGAACCTCTAGTCTAATGCCTAGCCCCTCTCTCCCTCTCTCTCCCTCTCTCGCTCCCTCTGTCACTCTCTCTATTCTACTCTCTCAGTGTAGTTCAAAGTTATTTACCCTCGACAGAATTTTATGTAATTACAAAAGTTTTTGGCTCCCTGCTTTATATATATATATATATATACTGATATCTACATATACATGATATCTATATATATATATATAAGTAAAGGTACATAAAACGGTTATGGCAAAATGTTGGTTATCATCTGTAACCCCAAACCAGAAACTGAAAGAGTGAAGAGGAAGAAGGGAAGGGAAAGTGCTTGGCCAAGCCAAGCCAAGCCAAGTCAAGTAATTCACCCAGCAGGTGCTCGCTCGTTTTGTTGCGGTTCTGCGTATCTGTGGAAGTCCAAACGAAAATAATTATCACTCTTGATTATCTTTTGTAGAAATTAGTGTGCCAAACAGCTCTCACGCCCTTCGTACATCAGCGGGGGAGGTGGTTGGACTGGCTGAGGGGTGCTTAGATTGCTCGTAAAAGTAATTGTTGTGTTGTTTGTCGTCTGTCGTTGTTGTGTCACAACCAAAAATATCTTTTGTGGGGACCGACCGGGAGCTCCTCTCTTTAAGTGGGCAAAAAGGAGCAACGCAAAGGAAAGGAACTCCAACAGGGAACTGACAGTGAAACTATGCTAACTGCTTAATGTTCTTACACCTGAACAAATTGTCAACGTGTTTTGTGCAAATTATTCAACATTTTACTTACTCAAATTTAACTTAAGTACAGTTTGTGAATTTCTCTTGGTGGTTAGGTTTTGCATTAAATTATAATATCTTTTTGCTTATTTTTAGATCTTTAATTTTTTGTGTAATTGTGCCAACAAATTGAACTAATTTAAAGTTCTCCATAGCAAATGTAACTATATATAGTTTATGTAGTCTTCTTCACCAACATATAAGAATCATTATTATGCAAAGGGGGTTGGGGTTGGGGGAGAAGAAAAAAAATACCTTCGTTACGTTACATTACGCAGGTTACATCTCACTCTCGACTTGAAACATTTGCATGCAACATTTACCTCAGGCTTTTCACTACCTCCACTTTTTGTTAGCAATTAATTATGCCATTCTTTTATGCCAAAAAGATTTGTGTTTCTCTTTGGCAAAGCAAAAGAAGTCAAAAAAACAAAAAAAAAAAAAAAAAAAAAAGGAGCATGTCAGAAAGAAAAATTAAAAAAGAAAAATATAACGCAAAAAAATATATATCGTTTAGATCTGATGCAGTCGTTTCACAAAATTTTTGTATACGTGTGTGTGAGCTTGGAAAACTTCATTTTAATTGTTTTCGAGATGAGCCACTTGACTTGTATGCTACCCTCTTTTTAATAAATAAAATTTGCGAGTTGCAGTTGCAAGTTGCAGCAACAAAGTCAACGGCAGAGTTTAATGGAGTGCATGCTGAGGGAGTTTTTGTTGCAAAATGGCGGCAAAGGATCAACTTACCAGAGAGTAGCGGAGTGGAAGGTATATACTATGAGTTGGCAAGAGAAAAGGGAGAGAGAATGAGCGAGAGAGAGAGAGAGAGAGAGAGAGTGTGAGTGAACGAGTGAAAGAGAACATGTTACAACAAAGCAAAAATGTAGAAAAACAAGTGGAAAAATTTAATACCCAAAGAACGAGAAGTACATGCCCTTACCCACACATGACAGAAAAGGAATCGGAAAACTAAAAAAAACAATTTAAGGAAAATTGTTTAATTAAAATAAATCAAAAGCGTATAAAAGCGTTACATGTGACATTCTAGTTTTAGAATATTCAAATAGTTAAAATCTGGCTTGAATGAACTTAACTTAGCTTAAGACCATGAAATCGGCAATAAGAATTAGTAATAATATGTGATAAAATAAATAATTTATAGTGAAATATATAAAAATAAAAGCTAAAAAGGATGAACCAAATTTTATGTTTAATAACATAAATACTAAGGCAAATTTTGTGTCTAAAGAATGCTTAAGAAGTTAGTTTTAACGTTAGTTAGTTAGTTGACGTAGCATCAAAATATTAAGGAACAAGTAAATATATTCCATTGTTTAACATATTTGACAATAAAAAGACCCCTGTAACGTAATAAATATATAAAATATTTGTAGTAGCAGACTCAACTATATCTATCCATATAGATCTATATTATACCTCTTAAAGTTTTTCCATCTCTAAAAAGAACTAAAGTGGGATAAAACCTTTTCTTAAAAAATCTAAAACGAACCTATCACAAAATGCCAAAGGCGATTTTTCAAATCTTGTCTTCAAAATTTTGAATGATACATGAACAAAGCGATTATAATAAGTATCAAGAATTAAGAATTAAAACATTATTAATACTAATCAAAACTAGTCACTGCTCCTAAAAATTCTGCAAACGTAACCAAAGGAATTAACGACTATAAAGCAACTTATATATATGTGATCTGTATATTTAATGCTAATTTCAGCGAAAAAAGGATAGGAGAGGATTTGGTAATATTTTGTTTTATATCTATGCTAAAAAAATAAGGTATATATATCCATTAATAAAACAAATTTCAGCTAGAAATATTTTATGACAAATATCGTTGTTAATTTTATTTTTAGTGTCGCAATAAAATGTAAAAGATAAAAAGAGATTTCAACTTTACGACGAGTTGAAAATGTTAATTAGATTTGCATATTTGCTTAAACAAATGAAATTGTGATGGTAAAGTTAAAGTTGACAAAATGCATATATTTTTGTGGTATAACCGAATCAATGTTTTAGGGCATATGCAAACAATGTTGTTGTTCTCAGCGACTTTACTCGGGCATCGTTATTTTACGCTTAGCGTGGCGCGAGCGCATAAATTTTTGAAATTAAAAGCGGCAAAGAAAACATGAACCTAGGCTGTCAGCCATCCTTGTTGTAGTCGCGCTTTGTTGCTCCACTTGCCGGTTTGGGAGGGGGGTGGGAAAGGGACGATGGAGGAGTTGGGGAGTCAGAGTCAGGCAAACACTCCAAGTTGAGCTTCCGGTTGCCAGGGCGTATACTTGATGCGACTGTTGCAGTGGCATGGCGTTCGTTGCACTCAATTTTGAAGCGTTAAGTTGCACATAAATTTAAATGCAGGTCCGAGATTCGTGGCAACAACTGAAAACAGACAAAGAGAATGGAGAGAGGGGTGCAGAGAGGGAGGGTATTGGGTGCTCTGATTCGAAACATTTGCTTGTTTTACATTTTTTTTTTTTTTGTTGTTTCTTGTTCGTTTTGGCAATTAATATTGTGTTTGTCATGGCCTCATCAAATGAATCTCTCAGTTTTATTTGCACATAAAAAATTCACTTAAGACACTTTCTGGGAGATTGTTGTGATTCAACAAGGTCTTTCGTTTTTTTCTTTGTTTGTCTTTGCATAACAATCATTTTGATTTGATTTAGTTATTGTCCATACAAATTAACATTTTTCTACATGCTATACACACGCACACACAAACATCAAGTCACTATAATCAACTTTAATCAGTTGGCCAATAAACCAAAAGTTTTTATTTTCATGATAGAACAATTAAATGCCAAAAATAAAAGCAGAAAAAAAAAACATTCAAAACAACCAAACAAATTTATTTTCCACACTTGCTATAAAAATTTTAAATTCATTCGTGTGACATCATTAAATATCATTCCATACCCTATAATTAAGAAATCTTTTTGGCTATATAAATGTTGCTCATCGAGGTGTTAAAAGGAATCAGAAATACAAACTCCTTTGAGTTTCTTCATCGAAATATTGTCCTTCATTAAGGGATATAACTTTACTAATATAAATTTAAGTTTAAAATTCAAATTTAAGACCCTTTTTAATAAAGAAAAAATTTGATTTTGAAAGTTCGACTAATCGATATTTGTATTTTATTTTCTATCTCCTTTGGCTTTTGAATTTCGATTAACAAATAAATAAATCAGTTTCACTTTCTGAATTTATTGCTGTAGAGTATCTACCAATCGGCACTTCAACTTTACTTCTGTTCCCCATTGCATTATAGAGAGAGGTAGAAGAGTCATTCCGACAAAAATTCTTTATCTGTTGCCAAAAATATGAGCGAAAGTTTTTGTGTTTTGTTGGCTTCAAATACATTTTGTGCATTTTATGCAAAAAAAAAAAAAAAAAAAAAATGTGATTTAATTTTTTGTTGTTGTATTTTTTGTATTTGCTAGTTAATTGCGGATAATTTATGTACGAGTTTATTCGTTGCATACGAGTTTATAATTTATTACTGCAGCTTATTAGGCGCTCCCACCCGAGTCAATTTATGAAAATGTGAAAATGAATACACACAAGAATATACATATGAACACACATATATATATATATATATATAAACATACTTACAACATGCATATATATAGATATTTATTTCTGTATAGTAATTTGATAATACATAAATATTATGATTATTATTGTTTCTGGCTGGCAAACAATATTTGGCTGACGTTTGCATATTATTGTCTGCTGACTGCTGCATGGAATTGGATTTATGGCTAAAACTCAAACCCCAACAAAAAAAAAAAAAAATAAAAAAAAACAAACCAAAAACCAAAACTCGAACCCAACAAAACAACAACAATAACACCAACAACAACAAGCAAAATGACAAAACGCAACAGAACAGAGCAAAACAACTTGCACTTGAACTAACCCCAACTAAAGTTGAACTGAACTTTTTGTGGCAATTTGATTAAAACCCCAAACCAACCTCCTGACCTCCAACTCCATGCTTGGACTGGGTCATCAACAGCAGCAGTGGCAGTGGCAGTGGCATCAGCAGACAGCAAAATTTTTGCTTTTTCGGCCCATTTGTGAGTCATTTTTGGTATTTATTATTGTTGTTGTTCTTGTTGTTGTTATTGCTGATGTTGTTTTGTCTTGGTTTGCTTAATGCAGATGGCAAATCTTTTGACCTAGTTCTTTGCTAGTTCAATTTGTCTTCTGGTTCATTTTATTTCATGAAAACTTTCAGTCGGTCAATCTTATATATTGGATAATAGATCAACAAAAAGTTGGAAAGAACAAATTGCCCAAAAATTAAAAGGAGTAAAATATTTTAGATACTTTAATTTAAATAATCACAAACACAAGAAAATATATAGATTTAAGTATAAGTGTGTGTATAGCATATTTACTTTTAAATTTTAAAGTTCATAAAAAGATATATCTATATACATATATATATTTTTTGCATCGGCTGATGATATTTATTTAATTTCTATTTTAGCTTTTTTCTGATGATATTGAATGAAATTATTGATATATTTATCGGCTATATTGAATACACTTAAAAACCGAAATCCACAAGATTTCTCGTATATAAGAATCTATAAGATTTAAAGTAAATAATCGTTTGTCAGTTTTTGCATCGGTTTTAGTTTGCGTTTTAGATAGAATAAACTTTTAGATTTATTCTCCTGTTTTTTTTTTTATAACTTTTTTAGTTTTGCTTTTCCCATATTAGCCATAACTAAATAATGGGTTTTTCTATAATGAAAATAAATCGGTTCTATAAAACTAATTAGATTTAGATTATTATTATTTTACCTATATTTAGTCTAAACTTTATAGGAATACTTTTTCATACCTTTCAATGAAAGTTGTTCATACTTTTGGATACGAAATTCGAGTCATCGCTGATGGGGGTAATAAGGCTTAGCTTGGAATCTTACTTCTGACATTGCCAGGCTGCTGCTTTTGCTGTTGCTGCTGCTCCTGATGCTGTTGTTGGTGTTGGTGGTGTTGGTATTGGTGGTGTTACTCTCGCTGCTTCGTTGTCTGTTGTTGCTGTAGTTCCGTTTTGTGGTCATCGTTGAGTTGTGGTTTATGGAAGATATGGCACCAACATATGGAGCATAAATATATGGCCAGTATTGTGATATGTTTCTTGTGTATGTGTGTATGTGTGTGGTGTATTCTCTCTGATTCCGAGTTGCTTCCGGTGCGGCTGTTTCGTGTATATACATATATATATATATGAGTGTGTGTGTGTGGCAATAAAACACATGAATGAGGCAATGGAAATGGAAAAACGCCACTGACACTGCCATCGACTGCTGCTGGTGGTGGTGGTGCTGCTGGTGCTTCTGCTGCTGCAACAGACCAACACGAGAGCCAAAAACCCCGACAGCTACCAATATTAGCAATGAGCAGCAATGACAACAATGGACCAACTGGCCAACACATACAGATGGTTAGATTGCTACTGCTCCTGCAGCACATTGCCTTATTCTATGGTCAATGGTCGTTGAATCGAATCCTAACTGCAGTAGCATATGGTCGGTCGCTTTTCTACTACTGGGGCGCCAAACCAACTAACCAGAATACGAAAAAAAAAGAAAAAGTCAAAGTATAATGAGCACTCACCCCTGATGGGTTTTGGTCATTTCTATATGTGGTCCAGCAACTGGCCATTTCGAAATGGCTGACCATGATCGAGGGGAACAGAGCAAGGAAACGCGAAAGCAACGGGAGAGAGTGAGAGAGTGTGAGAGAGACATGAGTTAGATAGGGCGTAATGAGCAGTTGGTTTGACAGTTTGCTGCGGACTGGCACATAACTTTTGGCAGCCACTGTATGCAGTGATTTATTGGTTAGCTAGAGTATAGTTTATTTTTTCTGTGCCCCCCGCCCCACCCCCTCTACCCACCCTCTTTCAATGGCCATTTGAGTTAACAAATTCATATGGTATAGACATATATTTAAGCCTAAACTAAGTTATCAATGGACATATGTACATACATATATACATACATATATAGATTTATAGTTATTAGATCGGATTTTCTACATATTTCATATGATACGCTCTTAAATGATTTCAATTTGATAATAGTTTTTGGTTCATGTGATAGGGAAACTAACCCATCAATCAGACTACAATTTCAGTTTTGTTGTTTAACTGCTCAAATATTTGGACACATCGATGTACATACATACATATATAGACCGACATGTAAGTGTCTCCACTAACCAACATTCAACTCTGCCCAGTGAACACATTCCCTTAGCAATTTAGTGTAATCTATGGGTGATACTGTGTAACTGCTAGCCTGGCATTAACACAAACACAATGAAAATGCCTAAAAGCTAAAATAAACCTACCTAGGAAATCAAGCAGAAGGACCAGTAAAACCAATTGACATGACCATTGTCATTCGAATCCGACCATTGACCAGAGCGACATTTCCATCCCATTTTCCCCCAAAGCGGATGGAACGTCATGCCAATACAATTGAAACTGTTCGCACAACTAGGCGTATACGTAATTTATTACAAGATCCGCCATTTTTCCTCGAATTTTTTCGATAAAATGCAAATGCTGGCGAAAAAAAAAACAACAAAAAATGGTTGAAATAAAAAAAAGAAAGAAAATTTAACGATATACGTGAGAAGTGACAAACAGACAGAAAGACAGAAAGGCAGACGGACAGACAGATAGACCGTTAGACAGTTGGTAACATAGACTAAATTCTCTTAACAAGTAATTTGTTAGGCAATTTTAAAACAACTTTTCATTATGCAAATCAATTTTACACATTTTATTACTTAGCATTAAGACGATGAAATTTGTTTAGTTAGGTTTCCATTTACCATCGCCATCGCATCGCCATCGCCATCGCCACCGCCTTCCAGTTGGAAAATCATTTCAAGTGCAAATCTTCAATTAGGAAAACAAGAAAATTCACAGCTAAAGTGGTTTTTTGGACGCCCTGAGAGAGAGAGTGAATTCGTTTATATCACGAAAAAATGAGGGGGGGGTTCGTGTTATTTTTTTCCTTTCCTCTTATTTTTTTCGTTTTTTTCCGTTTTTTTTTTTGTTGGCTTTCATTTATTCGGGCTAATTATGCGCTACAATGAGTAGCTCTGCCCCGTGCAGCCTGCCTCTTGCCTGATATATCTCCCATTTTGCTCTGTCTGCAATTTGAAAAAGTCCTAGGCCCTCTAGTCCGGGAGAGAAGTAGAGGACACAGGCGTAGCCAGAATGTTAAGTGAGGGGGGAGGTAGTAATTATTATAAAGTTTTACAAAAAGTGCAATATTCGAAAAAATTAAAAAGTTGGTCTTGCCATTAGATTTGTTTATATAATTTCGATAGGATATAACTACACGATTAATGAGATAAATTTTGAAATTAATCAATAATTTAAATAATAGTTTGAAATATTTTTGATTGTTTGTACTAAGAGTTAATTTTTTGAATATATCTTGTCGTTATTCGATTAGAAGTTTATGAAATATTACTAAATAAACAGGGGGTTTTTTCTCTTCTGAGAAGTTGCCTAATTCTAAGGTTTTATCAAGTATAAAATAGAGAGCAATTTTCAATGCAAGTACCAAATGGTTTAGTTTTCTTTACAGGTATACATATAAAAGAAAGTACATATATTAATTAATTATATTAACTATAAAATTAAGTGTAGATACAGCCATGGATATGGTTTCATAGTTTGTTTGTTTTACTGATCCTGTTAGAAAATTACTAGTTTTCTCTTTTAAATAAAACAGTATTAAAAATAATAATTTTTTGTTTTTGTTTTTCTTAAATAAAGAATGATTAAACTTATTAACTGTAAGCTTGAAAATTAAAAGGCCAAGGGTGCCCCCTTTCCAAATTTCTTTTAAAAGAATTATAAAAAGATTTTACATTTCTTTGCATTTTTTATTTAATTTAAAATAAACTAATTGCATTCAATAAAATTCAAGCGAATGAGTAGGAAGTAAGCAAAAAAAAAATAGCCATTAATTAAATTGATCAACTATAAGCTAATTTTATTTCTCTAAAAAGTTGTCTGTATAAACTGGTATAAAGAACATTAATCATAATCTTTTTAGATCTTTGAAAGACACATGGAAGCGGATGTAAAGAAGATGGCAAGATAAATTTACCTAAACGAATCGGAATATCCGATTATAGAAGCTGATGTAACTAATTCTTTAAGTACCTATGTATATAAGAGATATTCATGTGCAAAAGTCACGTTTCCAGCTTGGACTTTAAATATCAAAAGAACAGATGTTATTTTAATATTAATTCATTACCAGTTCGGTTACCAGCCACACCCATGTTTAGTTAAGGGGTAAGGTCAAGGACAGCCTGGCCTTTTGGCAGCTAGTCTATTAATATGTGGCATGAACCAGCTAACAGCAGAAAAAAAGGGGCTTTTGTGGCCTAGGCAAAAAGCAACAAACAAAAACAAAAACCGAAAGAAAAAAAATAGAAAAAAGGATGAAGAGCAAAAAGGCTTTGACATTGCATTTCAATTAAAATTGTTAGCCTGTGTGTGTTTTTTTTATATTTTTTTTTTTTTTGCTGCGGTTTTTGTGCGGCTTTTTTCGTGGCCTGATTGGTTGAATCAATGAGTTGGGGGTGGGTGGGTTAAGAAAAATATTCCCTTTTATTTTTGTTCGAAAAGTTTCGTTTTGATAAACCGTAAATTCTTTAGCCAGGTTTCAATATCTCAAATGTTGTCAGCTTTTAGGTTTTGCTCATATCATATCATATCACCCTGGGGTCACATAGGGAGGTTGAACCCATCATCATCCTTAGATATTCCCCATTCTTCCTCTAACCTATTAACACTTTAAGGACATATCTCTGGGGTCTACTTATCCTCTAGCTAGTCCTACATCTCCCACTCCTGTTCCTTTTCGTTGGGTTATTGGCCAGACAATTTTACCTACTTTATGTTTATTTATTTGCATATTTTTCAACTTAAAGACGACGACAACAACAACAACAACAACAATGAGTAGGCACAGGCATAGCCTTAAGGATAAAAGCCAGAACAATAGTCAAGTTCTATATGTGCTTCTACATATATAGAGAAGTGTATGTGTGTGTGTGTGTGTGTGGATTGCATTGTGTCGCCATTTTATAATTGACAATAATACATAAAAGATATATAGAAAGAAAAGCAAAGAGCATAATAATGGTAAGTAATACATTAGCCAGACATAAGCCGGCCGAGAACCTAACGTTCCCCTGACACTGACAATGCATTTGTGTGTCCTTCGGACTAAGGGAACAGAGAACAACAGAAAAAAAAGGTCACGTCTTATCTATTTACCTAAACAATTTGCTTAAAATGTTTACAACATAAGCAACATCATCATCAGCAACAGGAGCTGCCATCTGGGCGGGGGGTGGTGAGGTTGGTAAGGAGTGAATGGGCGTGATGGTGGTGTGATGATGGTAGAGCAGGGATGATGCTCTGTATATATATATATATATTTATATACATATATATATATATGTATATATGTATGTGTGGGTAGTGCCATCTATTTACCTTAAGTAGTCGTCATACGACTTGTTGTTGTTGTTCTTGGTTTCTTTTCCCTTCTTTTTTCTCTTTTCGGTGATGGCAAACAAGGGGAGAGTCTGTGGCCCCCAAACATTAAAGCGCAATAGCCAAGGGAATTGTTTTATAAGCTATGAATAACAGGACCAAAACGAAAACGAAATAAATGATGGGGACAACACAACAAAGCCCTGTAAAATGAAAAAAAAAAAAATAAATAAAAATAAAACTGGAAAAAAAACCATTTACAGAAATCGAAATTTGCTGAAAGAAAATTTTGAAAGAAATACTTTAAAATTACAAATAGTTTTTATACTCTTGAAAAGCCAAACTTATTTTTTCTTTCCCTTTATTTACAATATGTGGCTAAGAACCAATTTTAGTTTTATTCCAGCCAGTTGCTGCGCTTAGCTTACTGTAATTACATAAGAGATTTATATATCATACTTTCATAGTAAAAACTAATTCCGGTATAGTTAAGCCACTTGCTGCCTAGATTTTGGATACCACAGACATACATACGTTAATCAATATTTTTTAGCTTTCACAAGTATTAACTAAACAATTAATCATTGATAAAACCATTAGCCAATTTATCCCAGAAAACTTTTCAAATTCATCTCAGATGGCAAAGTCAGCATAGTATATATAGTCATTGGATAATAAGAATGATTTTAGTTAGATAACTTTTTCAATATGGAGGATTATGATGAATTTGCAAATGCTAAGCCAGTTGCTGCGAATTCCCATTTAATTATACTTAAATCAAGTAAAACAACAACAGAAATTTTCGAAAGCTATACAAAAATATTAAAATCAATTGATTTGATTAATATATTTATTTTAATAAATTTTTATCGAGGCAAAGTTACTGCCAGCATGCAATTGGCTGATTTTCAACAGTGTCTATAAGGTTAAAATATTTTATTGGAATTTAAATTAACAGATAATTTATAAGAAAGCTAAATGAATGATCTTTGGATATATGTAGCCGGTTTTAGCTTGTTGATTTTCCGCAATTTTATTTTAAAATTGAGTCGCATTGGTTTTAAAAATTATTTAATTAATAATATAACAAAGAAAATCATAAAAATATTAAATCCATTATAAAACACATTTATTTTCAAAAAGATCTAATTATTTATTTTCAATAACAATATAAAGACACTATGTACTAATTTTTTCAGGTGTATTTATCCCTGTTGGTAAAAGTCTTGATTGAATAACATAAATTGATTTATAACTATCAAATTTTCAATTAAGTTTGCCACTTCTCTAAGAATATAAGAATTTAACCTCTAACTATCGTTTTTTGGTTTCATTTGGCTTCATTCTAAAGGAAGGGGGCACTCAAATATATTGTACGTAGGGTAGGTAAAAGGCCCAGGGCCAAAACACTCTGTGGCTTGTGGCCTATTCACCACTCCTCTTAGTCCACCCACCCCCTACGCTCCTGATGAGCAGCCTTCCTTCTCTCTTTTCCTCTAAAACTCACTTGCTGTTTTTTGTTTGGCCTTTGCCATCTTCTTCTCACTTACTTTGAAGTTTTTCTGTGTGCGTCAGTGCTAAAAGGTCGCGCTTTATTTCCTCACATTGTATACTAGTAGTATATATTTTTGGCAGGAAACATTTTCGAATTGCCATGATTTTGCTTCTCTTTTTCGCTTATTTCTTTTTGGTTTCCTTCTTACATTTTTTTTTTCGTTTTCATTTTCATTTTCCTTGTTGAGCTGCGGCACGCGCTCTTTTTTCTTTTGAAAAGGAAGGGCTTAGGAAGCAACGGTTGGTACTGGCAATGGTTCTGACTTGATTATTGGTACATGACATCAGTCTCTCTGCAATCAACATCATCTATCAGCATTAAACTGAAAGTCAAAGGGCAGAAAACAAAACAAAAAAAAATGTAAAAAAAGAAGAGCCAAACTCACACACATACACACGCACACACACACAACACGGAACATTGAAAATGAAATCGAAACAAAAGAAAAACAAAGAAGACAACAAAAAAAAGGTCCTTCCGTTAAGGAGGAAAAAGCGCACTGTAATTTCAGATTGGAGATGGAGAATGAATGGCACACTAAATGCCTTTAATTTATTTGTTCGCAATTTTCTAATCACAGACCGGAGGCGCCTTTAAGATAAACATAAATGCTAAACATTTTTCCTCGTGTTAATTGTATAAATATAGACGAAAGTTTTTATGAGCTACAGACGGTTGATTTCGACAACAAAAACAAGAGAGAGAGAGACCCCCATCCCCATCCAATCTCCAAACATCCAGGCAACCCTCAAAGGTCCCCAAAAAAGGAAAAGAAGAAAAAACGCCGCTTGCTAATTGAAGCTAAAGGTGGGGGAGGGGGAAATGTTGTATGGTGGCATGTGAGTTGGGGGTAACTGAAGCTAAAGAGAAATGGAGGATATGGATGTGGATGCGGCATTTTATGAGCCAGGGAGCCGTAGCACAGAAGTGACTTATCTTGTTGAGAAAGTCAACATACAGATGAACGGAGAGAAAGAGCGAGAGAGACACAAGAAGGCAGCCATAGGAAGAAACAACATTTCACCATCTCTCTCTCTCTCTCTCTCTGTGTATATTTGTGTGTATCTTTGTGTGTGTGTGAGTGTGTGTGTATCATCAACAAGTAGCTTTTGCCTAATGCATGAGACTCATTAGCCCTTGGCATTGATTACAAAATGAGCACATATAAAAGACGGACAAAAAAAAAATATATATATATATTTCCGAATATATTACCACAAAAAGAAAAAAAAAGGCAAAATTTCTTAAAAGTATAATCAAAAAGTTGTGTGTTTCCTTTTCATTTTGCTACATTTGCAAGCTAAAAATTTATAAGGATTATTACAAAAGAATTAAAAATCTTTTCTCTTAAAACAAGAAGAATATTTTCCCTTGAAGTTTTTTTTTTCAAAGAATAAATTTCTATGCAATGAATGTTAAATTTATATATATTTTTACCCATTTCTCTTTTACTTTCTTCGATTTTTTTAAAGCCTTTGGTTTATTATTTCGATCGTATTCTGGTAGTTTTATTTAGGCGGGTTGATTAACCCCACCAAATAAAATTGTTTAGTCTTGGGGGTGAAAGTGGAAATTAAATTCCATTTTTAGTGGTTGGTAGACATTGTAAATGGATGACATGTATGTAGACATAGACAAGGAATTAACTACAGATTGTTGTATGTGATGAATATTGATTAAGACGCAAGATACTATCTCAAAGATACATCTATTTAAGATAACAGTTTAAGGGTAGTTATCCACTAAATTTTCTTAAAAGTTATAGCAAAATTTGAAAATTAACTATTTATAGCTTGAATCTCCATACAAACAAAGACATTTTTAGCTTATATCTAAAGATTTTGATTGCTTTTTCATATTTCTCAGAAACTTCACCAAAAATTATATTTTATTTTTTCCATCCAAGAACTCCCGGATCCCTGCTTAATCTCCAAAGTTGACGTTGTGCATAAATAAAAAAGGTCTGTAGGCGTCATTGAAAAGTCGGTCTTTGACTGACCTGTGAAATGTCAACATATTTTTGACATAAGCTTAGATAATAAAGCAAACAGAATGTTGGGGAAAAAGAAAAATGAAATTATAAAGATAGAAATTTAAAAATGATGGACTTGACAAAAGGCTATTTATAGAATTCGTTAATCGACAGTGGGTAAAAATATAAGCGAACAAAATGGATTCTAAAAGATGATAATTTTTTATGGATACAAACAAAAATTAATTTAAGCTTAAACTTTAATCAAATCAATTCAAAAAACTAAACCAACGATGACGAATGCTTCTCAATCGAGAGCTGAATGAATGACTATATATCTACAAGAATTTATCTAAACTAAAACTAAAAGTTGTTAATAAAAAACATAACTAGATATCTGAGATTAGCAAATTTAAAGAAAATCATTTCGAAATTGCGAATGACATTGTTTTAATTTCACATTAATAAGCAATCAAATTTATATAATATTTCATTAAGTTTACTTAATTGTCAGTTAATCTTAGTTAATTAGTTTGCATTTTTCTTTGTGATATTTAATATTTCGTCAAATATTAATTATTTGCTTTCAATTGGCCCAAAAGTTTTTTGTTTGTACTTTTTAAGCTGAAGAGCTTCATCATCAGGAAATCACTTAGCCTTTGTATGTGAAGGTATCCGCCTTCAGGTAAGCCCAGATGGTAGTAGCATCGCATGACATCTCATCTCCCGCAATCTCATCCCCCATTTTGGCTTCGGGTCTAAGCTGGAATTGTGAGCCTATTGGCAAGTCGAGGACTAAAGTGGTTTTACTTTGATGATGGTCCCTCTGGTTTTTTTTCTTCACTTTTTCTTTCGTTTTTTTTCTTTTTTTTTTTTTGGTTTGGTTTGGTTCCTTTTCTTGCCTTCTTGCCCGATTATTTCCATTCAATTTGGCCGTTTTGCGTTTTGGGCCTTCAACAAGTTGCCTTCCGTTTTTGGTTCTTGTTGTTGCCTTGACAATATTAAAAAATAATACAAAATAAACAAACAAGCAAACAGCTTTTTGAATTCGCTTCATCATTTTTAGCAGCTGCCAAGAAGAAAAAATAAACAACGCATCCATTAACAACAATTCACCGGAACTTAAATACCCTTTAAAATACCCTTTGGGGAATTTTCAAAAGTATTTGAATCGTAGTTAATGGAGAATGAAAATTGTGGATACAAATTTTGGATATAAACTTAACTGAAGTTGTGACAAACTGCAATAATAATAATCAGATGAAGTTATGACTTTTCGATTTCGTTTTCAATGATAAAGCAGTCCGATTCAAACTGATATAGATAATTGTGGTACATATGTGTGTATATATATATACCAAGTATATTTGTAGATCATCTTTAAAACTTAAAGGATAGATAGATAGATGGATGCTTCAAACTAAGTGCCACCTTTTATTAGGCCGTAAATGTTTTTCTTTTTATGTTTGTAACAAACATATTCTGTATTTTATAATACCCTCTGCAAGGGTATAAAAACAGTCAAGTGCTTTCCGTATTGTTGTTATTGCTGGGCGGCTAATCGAATCCTAGATGGCTTCACACTGATAAAAGCAGCTGCTCTGCTACACTTAGTACCTTCCCTTTCCGAGGACCATTTTATTATTATTATTTTTTTTCTTTTTCTTTTTATTATTGCGTTTTATATTATTATATTAGCCATTGTCAGGACCGGTTTTGGTTTAGGCACGGGATCCATTAAAAGCAAACTATGGGATATCTATTTAAAGTATAGTCTTCCATTCTAATCGGATATATAGAAATTAAGATAATCATTGTTACAGCTGTTTGCCATCGAAGTAAAAAAGGATAAGTGAATATTCGGTTTACTAATTGGACAGATAATCGTAACAATATATATTTTTGATACTACTTTGTATAACCTTTCGAATTTGTTCAATTTTGAGCCACTTTTGGATCAATATTAATCAATCAATATGCATGTTGATCAATATAGAAACAATTGATTAACCCAAAGGATTAACATATATAACCGTATTAATATTGTTAACTTATCCTTTCAGATTATTTAATTAGCTTAAATTTAATCCTTAATAATTCCGAAAATATATTAAATGAAAAGAAAAAGATTTTGTTTATTATATATAATTAATCTTAAATTAATTAGTAAACAAATTAAACTGGTATTCATTTTACTCTCTCTCACATCTAGATCCCATCCTGTATTTCGAAAATCTTGGGCATATGCTTTACCGATTTTGTTTGCGCGTGTTTTTTGTTGTTCCAGCCTCTTCATCCTTTTGTTCAATTCACGTTCCCTTTTGCTGATTTCATTGCTGATTTTTATGTTTTCGGCGTTTATTATATTCTATACTTTTTCGCGCCTCGTTTTTTTCTTTTTTTACCCCCCCTTGTTTTTACTCTCCTTTAACCCTTTTTGTTTTTGTTTTTTTTTTTTGTTGATTTTGTTGTGTTTTTGTTGTAGGATATAATGTGTACGTGTGTGTCGGCCGGAAATGCCTCATTTTTAGAAGTGTTTTGCATTTTTGTGACTTTCTTTTCTCGTCGTTTTTTTTTTTCATCCATCCATTTTGTTGTTTGAATTCTGTTTGCTTTGTTTTCTTTTCGTTATTTGTGAGATATGCAAATGCGATGTTACTGCGGTTGTTGTTGCTGTTGCTGTTGCTGTTGCTATTGCTGGTGTTGCTGGTATGTTGTTGTTATTGTTGTTGTTGCTGCTGCTGCTGTGGCGGTTATTTGTGTTGGAGATTTGTTTTTTAAGCATAGCTCTTTGTTGCTTCTCTCATGTTATTCATATGTATGTATTTGTGTTTTTGGTTTAGTTTTGTCATCCTGACATGGGATATACAATATGGGATTTTTGGTTTTTTTTAGATTTCACTGCTAGTTTTATTTTCTCTCTCTACAAATTGTTTTAGCTGATTTATGCAGCAATGTATAAATGCATACACATATTTAAATAAAAACGAGTGGAAATTTATTTAATAAAATTTTGTAGCATTAAACATAAATCGATTTAGAATGTTTTTTTTTTCGGCACTAATTTAATTCATATATTTTTGGTAGCATTTTGGTAAATTTTAAGAGGATCATGTATTGATTACTTTAAAAAGATAGCGTAATTTTTTAAATAATTATTTTTTAAAAGTTTGTAATGGCCTTTGGGAAAGTTGATACTTTTTTCATGTGAATTAAACTGGAAAAGATTTTATTTCCTTTAACTAGATAAAACTTTGAAAAATCTTGACTTATATTAAAATTAACATTTAAGCTCCCAATCCGTTTTTGTTTGCATTTATTTTAATTATTTAAATAAAGATTCGAAAAGAATTGAGCATTAAAATTGCTTAAATTTTGTAAAACAAATATTTAAATTAAGAATATTCGAGAATTTAGCATTATATAAATTTTGTACACAATTATTGGAATTTAATTTAAATCAATAATCTTCAAGAATTCCTTTTATTATTTTCTCTTTAATTATTTAAATTAAGAATCTTAGAGTTTTCAGCATTTTTTAGATACAATTTGTTTAATATTTTAAGTTGATACAAAAGTAAATTTTAATGGAATAATCAAAGAAAGAATCAAAATAACTTTATTGGTGGTTAAAGAGTTTCTATCGAGGATTTATTTTAAAGTGTTCCTTTATCCTTTACTTCGTAATCACTGAACTTTGATATTTAACATATAACCGTAAACATATTGTTGGCCACCATAGAAATTGCTAAAAACTTTTAAATTAACAACCATCTCTTAAGTAACACCTTAAAGGAATCTTCATTTTTTCCGATCAACAAATATAAAAATTGAAATCAAAGTTCAACTAACACACGTAAAAAAGGGCAACGTCATAAATAAAAGAAATGAAATCATTTCAAGCAATTTGTCTACAATTTTGTGTCACACTTTCTGCGCCATTTCTCACATGCCATAAAAAGTTGCCACACACACACACACACACACACACATACATACAGACACACACATATATACAAACTAAGAACCCAGTTATGGACTCAGTTCCTTTACACCTTCCCCAATGTCTCTCGCCCCCTCCCTAAAGGTGTCACGCTGATAAATGGCGTTGCCTTATTTTATACCAAAAAACTTTTCACAAATTTTTACGTACATTTTCCTTCATTTTTTTTTTTTTTTTTTTTTTTTTTTGTGTGCCAATTTCAAGAAAGATTTCCTTTAAGTATAATAAAATGCAGTGTGACTGTCATAAATCTATTCCGCTCGATTGTCAGCGCTTGAAACCAAAGTTGGACCCACCGCAATTGCCGACACTTCCACCACCACCAACAACAACAACATTATAATCAAGACTAACCCCCCACACCCCCTCCCGCTGCCACCACATGACATTGAAAAGAAAAATGCATAATGAAAAAAATTGGCTTTTATCGTCGCGACGAAAAAATGTGCACACAAAGCATGGACAAACTTTGACAATTTGGCGCAGCGTTAATACGGAAATTAAATATTTTTGGAAAATTGCAAAAAGAACAGAAAAAAGAAACAAAAAAAAAAGAAAGAAAAAAGAAGTGAGGAAACAAAAAGAGGAAAAACAATAAAGAGAGCGCCTCGAAACAATTTCAAAACATTTTCGTTGACAGCGAAACCCCGTGCACACATACACACACACACACATCCATTCAGGACACCAACACACTGACAAAATGCTGGTCATGTTTGCGCATAAAAGTATGCTATGTCAAAGCAACGAAATATTTATAAATAGAAGGATGTTCTTAAAATTAAAAACTCTAATTGATTTATTTTGTAAAATCCAAAACAAAAGTATTATTTTTATATGTAAAATTATATTCTTTGAACTATATTGCAAAATCAACATAAATACATATATATTTTAATATGAAATGTCGATCCCTTACAATCAAGTTTAAATATTACATTTAAGTTTAAAATATTAAATTATATACATACAAAATATGTTCCTGTGAGGCGAATTCATTGTATTTTTATCAAATTGTAGAGACCTTTTTTACTTCTTTACAATTAAGTCAAATAAAAAATTAATCACAATCATTAAAAATACTATTTCATCAATAAACAATGAAAATGTCATTTCATATGTTACCTTTTTCAAATTGTTTCTTTTCATATTACAAATTTAAAGTTCAGAACTCTCCCTCATACATATATACATATATATGTATATATATATGCATGTATATATAATTTCAGTTCTCTTTGGGTATAGTTTTGTGAAAGCTGACAAAAACGTTTTTGTGAGCTGGCTTAAAAATTCTAATAACACAAATATTTGCAGATGAAAGAGGTACTAAAAGGCATTTGGCCGCACGCTCCACTTGTCAACTGTATATAGAAAGAGATAGATAGTGAGAAAGGGTGACGCGGAGAGAGAGAGAGAGAGAGGGAGGGAGAGGGAGAAAGTGGGCGACAGACTGAAACAGAGATAGGGAATATGAGAGATGTAAGATGACCTCACGACCCATCACGCTTATAAAACAGCAGTCGCTGTCAGTCCATCACTCAACCAAGGACCAAAACTCCTCGCTGGTTCTGGCTCCAACGTTGGCACACTTTTTGACAATGCCAGAGACAACAAAAATATCAGCAACAGCAAAAACAACACCAACAACAAGCCACAGACAAACTAACAAACAATAGCACAAAACGAAAAGATCAAAAAAAAAGAGAAGCAACAAAACAAAAAAATAGAAGAAAAAAAAATAGAAAAAAACAAAAGAAAAAAAAAATTGGTCAAAATTTTTGTAATTTTCGTAGCATGTTTGCTGCGTTTTGCACTTTTGTTGAACATTTTTCATCTGCTAGCACAAAACTTTTTGACATGTTGCAGTGCAAATTGAATAAGTCCACAAAAAAGAGAACAGTATTCTCTTATATGTATGTATGTATACGTATTTGTGTGTGTGTGTGTGAGTGAGTGAGTGAGTGAGTGTAAGTGGGTGTAGTTGATGGTGGTGTGCGTATGTAGGAATGTGTGAGTGTGGGTGTGGGGTGTTTAAGCCCCAGTTCGTTGCCTTCAGTCACAATAATCAAATTTTCCAACAGTGCTACTACCATTGCTGGCTTCTGTTAATCGCTTTTCTACCTATGCGAAAAACAATTCCCTTGACTAAGAGAGTTAGTGGAGGTAACATTGCATTTTGAGTCATCCAATTGAAAATTCCTCTAGTTCAACACAAAAGTTGCTAATAAACAGCTTTTGAGGCAAAATTCAAGGATTCTCGAATGGAAAAATTGCTCGGCAAATTGTGATTTGCGGCTGTTGGAAAATGGAACCAAAAATACTAATCAAATGGAGAAAGGGGGGAAATTGGCCTCATTCCCTTTATAATCTTTATTGTTGGCTAATAAAGTGCAGTGGGCCAAGTTGTTTTTTTACAAAATCTTTAAAGTTGGGTATTTTGTAAAGCAATTCAAAAAGTGTGGCTGTACTTTTGTGAAGGATTTGGTTTCTGAAGTCCTTTGAAATTTATTTTCAAATGAAACCTTTTTCATATACATAGTTTCTTGGTGTCTTTTAATTTTAAAATTGCAGCCACACTAATTTTAGCTCAAATCTACTAGTTTGGAAAACTATTATTTATATTTTGAGATGATTAAACTTCGATTTATAATTTTTTCTTTAACAAAATAAAATCCATTAATTTTAACAAAAATAAAGAAAAAAGTTAAAAATTGAAGAATCTGCAATAAATTTCGTAAATGACTCACTTAACGAACATTTTAAACTTGGTTTTTTTTTATCATTTTCAAATTGCAGCCACACTTTTTTTAACTCAAGCCTTTCTTTTCCATGTAAATTTCATTCCTCTTTGCCTTTTCCTTTTGAATATTGTTCATATTCATATTTATGCTTTTACTGAAATGGCTCATTTTATCTTCCTGTCTTTTTCCATCTCCAGATACATATATTTTTTCAACATCTTTCTTACCATGGATTTCATAGTGCCTTTGGCCTAAATTGAAGAAGCCGCAAATTCAATTCATGGACGCCTCAAACAAAAAAAAAAAAAAAAAAAAGGAAAGGAAAAAATGCTGAAACGAAACGAAAGTGTAGAGGAATCAAATAGGCAAAAAAAAAAAAAAGAGGTAAGTGCTTTTCACTGACCAAGACCAAGACCATCCATTGTCCAATTTCCAGTCAAGGCACACACACCACACACACACCACACGAACATACACGCGCGCACACACCGCATACACGCACACGCGCTCACACACATACACATACATTTATCTGCACACACGCCTGCGTTCACTTTGTCTTGGCGTTTCGACACGATTTTTCTTCATTTTGTGAAATCAATCAAATGCAGGCTCTTGTTGTTGACCATAACCACGCCCACTTTTGCCCACTTTGGCACTTTTGGCTGACTGCCTCTGCCTCAATTTACTACTCCTCTGTCCTACAGCTGCCCGCCTGTCAACATTGGGACATACCAATCCTTATGCTGCTCCTACTGATGCTGATACTCCTCTCCTGCTCCTACTCCAGCTGCTACTGCTGCTGCTCGACTGCTTGTTGGACATTCATCAAGCCATTTCATCTATTGACTGATTGATAATATTTTTGATAAATGATTGGCGGCCATGTCGTTGTCCATGGTCTCTCGTTTGTGCCTTCCGGAATGGGGGTTATTTACGGCGTGCAAAGCGTTGGGCAGAAAAGGATTTATAGGTGAGCTTTCTCCTCTCTGTATACCTCTCTTCCTCAACTTTTTTCATTCTTTCCTTCCTTATTTGAGTGTGTGTGTGTGTGTCTCTGTGTTTGTGCCCTGTGCCAATATGCAAATTGATGGATCTTGGAGATAGGTCATGTACATATGCTTCGATATGGTAGGCTAAAAAGCTTAAGCTTGTTAGCTGATTGAGCCAAGGTAGAGGGGTAAAAAAAAATGGAAACTATTTACCTTCTACCCATATACCAATTTTATCTTGCCATTGTTATGTCATCGTGTGCATTTTTCATCATTTTTCACCTTTTCTATTTTTCATCTTTTTTTTTTTTTGTTTGATATTTTCAACTAATAAAAATTAATTGAAACATCAACATTAACACCACACTCCAAGTGATTAGAATCTGTTCCAGGCAGGCGCACACATAAAGGTGTTTGGTGTTGGTGTTGGTGTTGGTGTTGGTGTCGGTGTTACTTGGTATTGTTGTTGTTGTTATTGTTGTTATTATTGTTACTGGCTGTGAGGCACGCGCCAATGTTTACACGGCTCATGGCACAGGCGACAGAAAAGACAACAGACGGCCGACTCAATGAACGTCGGTCCGACTGGACCTGAACGTGGCCATATGCGAAGCAAGAATCAAAACAATCAGCCAAAAGGCAGCCAACAACGGACAAGCAACATTGCCGCACAACACAAAAACAACACTAACACACACAAGCAACCATATGATACGCCCACATTTGAACAGTCAGGTAAGGTAGGTGGCGGTGAAGGAGGTAGAAATGAAGATAGAGATGGTGTAAACAGAGGGCCACCACCAAAGCTTTATACAATAAGCCACACATTGCCAAGAGAGACAACAAGAAGAGAATTGAAATGCTTGCCAGAGTGTGGCGTGTGTGTGTGGTATATGGAAAATGAGAGGGGGGGGGGGAAATGTGCAGGTAAGCATTGAAGAAGTTAGGAGTAGGAGTTGTGGCTAGAACCTGGACCTGTGTCGTCCGTCCATCGTCACGCCAAAAGGTAACTAAATTCTTTCGTGCAGAACTTAATGCTTGCGAGTGGCAATAAGAGTCTAATGACTATATCATGTAATTCGAATATAAAGAAAAGTTTAGAACAACTTTTTACTGCTTCTAGAAAGAACAAAAGTTTTAAATAATTTTTATTTTTTTTTTTTAATTTTTATAGTTCAGGTTTTTGGTGGTGCGGCAAAGTACCGAAAAAGGTTCAATTTTATTTTGAAAAACAAGGAATAAGAAAGTTAAGTGAATTCCTTGTAAAAATAGTTCATATTTCATTTAATATATAATTAAAATTTGTAAAATTTTAATTAAAATGTAAATTAAATGCTTAAACATATTAAGGAAACAATTTCCAAATTGTTTTTCTGCATATGCTTTGAAAAAATTAAGAAATCGAAAGCTCTTTTCATATAAAACTCATCGATTTGAATATTTTATTTATGTTAAATTATAATCGGCTAGGTAAAACGATTGTCCGTTCATATATAATTATATCAACATTTTGCTTGGAAATTAGTTTTGTTTAAACAGATTTTTATTTATACCTTCTATGAAAATTGGAACAATATTTTTGAGTCTTAGAAACACATATTGCCCTTTTAAATTCTCAATCTATGTTTATATATACATATATATTTTTGTAGATATTTATATAACTTATATACATATATATATATATGTAGATAAAGTTTGAGTTTGTTAGTTTAGGAAATCAATAAAAGGGAAAACGTTTAATTATTTAGTGAGATATTTGGGAAATACATAAAAGATTATAAGAAGGGACTTTGGAAACTTTGGTAATATCTTTTTTTGTTTGGTCAGAAGTATGTACTTATACATATATTGTTTTTATGCGATATTTATGTAGTTATATATTTGTAGATTAAAGGTAAAAAAAAAACTTTAACTATTATTAAAAATTTATTTTTTTTTATTATTTTTATTTTATTTTGTGAAATTGTTTAATACTTTTTTATAATACATAAAAGAACAGATTATTTATTTAGAATCGATCTAAAAAAACATTCTTTGGTCATATAAAATCTCGCACCAAGGTCATTTATTATTTTTATCATATATAATCAGTGATTAGGTGAAACTGCGAAGATTCTTTTAGAGATTGTCTTTTAAGGGTTAGCAAAATGAATCGATAAATTGACACTAAAAGGTTATTTTTCGTTTCCTTTCAATTGTAAGGATATTTGTCAGCAATTATTTTCTTTGATTTACTGCTTCATTTAATCAAATGATTAAATGGTTAATGTATTTATTAACGTTAAAGTCCCTACCTAAGGATTGCATCAATTGGTTAAAGAGCATTTATAATTCGGTTTTCGTTTTGCCAGTTTTTGGATTTGCTTTTTGTTTTGTTAACACCCACTTAATAGGTGCGATTGTTACTGTTGCCTTCTTCCACCTGAGTTGAGTTAAGCGCCGCGTGACTTATTTGATTGTTAAACAACATAATCTGTTGCTGCTGCCGTTGCCAACAATTTTGTCTCTGATTGTTGCTGCTGTTGATGTTGTTGCTGTTGCCACTGTCGCTGTCGTTGTCGTTGTGGCAGCGAATTGGCTTTTATTTCATTTCGTTTTCCTTTGATTTTTCTGTCCTTTTTTATTTTCTTTCTTCCCTTTTTTCAATTTTATTTTTGTGTTTTGCTGGTCAAGTGAGCAAACAGTAGATGCAGATGGCAACTCTGGAGAGTTGCAGAGAAGCAACCAATTCAACCAATTTGCAATAAGGCGTCGATTGCCTTACTGTCTCTGACAGCTGAAGAAGAGGAAACTTTTTATATAGCACCCTATACCCAACACCCTCTACCTCCCCCCACCATCACCTTTTCTTACTCTCTTCATCCCTTTCGCTCTCTTGTAATGAAAATGCAGCGTTGCGGAAAATCGCGCCAAAGACAAAAAGAGTGGAAAATGGAAATTGAAAAGTAACGGACTACTGGATAACTGCTACTGGAAGAGGTAAAGTGGGGATTGGGTTATTGAAGTTGAGTGGTCAGGGTACAAGTCAGTCTAAGTGGGAAGGGAGGTGGGGGGTCGTTTGTTGGTTGCTCGCAGTATGACAAGAATATTGCGAAAAAGGTATGGAAAATTCTCACAAAAATACCAAGTTGAGGGAGGAAAATGGGATTTCCAAACAGGTTTCCATTTCTTTTTTTTTTTTTTTCTTCTCTATTCTTGTTAGTGCTACGTTCTGGTTGGCGTTTTTTTTTTTGTTATTTTTCGGCTGCCTCTGGATCTCTGGTCTGGTCTGGCCTGGTCTGGTCTGCTGTCGTGAGCACTTTCGCTATAGTCAATATTGCGGCACCCAGACACAAAGCCACTTTGGGTGTTATTGTGTCAATATATTTCTCCTTACAGACCACTCCACATCACGCTCCATTCCCCCATCCCATCCCCCTCCCTCCCATTCTGCACTCAAATTTTCTTCAAACTCTCTTCACTCCCCACTCACTAACATATTTCTGAGTGGTTTTTGCTGTTGGAAAACAGAAATTGTTAGTTCATATTTTACAGCAATTTCCATTTGGACAAACAGTTGATGTTGACTTTTTCTGTGGCCTTTTTCTTATTGACAATTTTTCTACTTTTCCACTTGATCCTCTTCTATTTGTTTTTTGTTTTTTTTTTTTTTGCATGTCTTTAATGCTTATGGCACATGCCACAATTGCCAGGTAAAACAACAAACAAATCAAAGTTAATTTCAATAATCAGCACTTTTGTCGCATGTCGTCGTCGTTTCCTGCTAGTCAAAGTCAATTAAGAGGGAACTCCACATACTCCAACTCCAATTCCCAACGGTCCCCAATGCTTCAGGGTTCTTGGCTTGTTAATGTTTTTTGCCTCGACTTGAATGGACTTGGGTGGTTCAAGGAGGGGGGGGTGTAAAGGGGAATGAACATTGATTATGGCAAATGATGCGCTACATGGCAACATGTTGCATATCTGCTCATTAGCCTTTATTGCTTGGCTATTTAAAGAAGACAAACAACACATAGATATACATGATGGGATTGAGAAGATAAACATATAAAAGAGAAAGACGATGAGAAATTATAAAAGAAATATGACTATAGAAATAAGATAAAGGAAACTTTGTAAAGCCTTATGAAAAGAGAGAAAAAAACACAAAGGATATCTAAATATAAAGAAGAATGAATGACAATAACAAAAACAAAGCTGAGAATAAAGAAGAAAATGAAACAAGTAAATACATATATTCTATATCTAATAGAGATACATATATCATAAAGTCAGAATCTCTCTTTAGGTATAGCTCTCCAAAACTTCGATTTACATATGTCAGACAGATAGAAGAATTAGTCTCAGTGGAGTAAATAAATAATGATCAAAGAATACATATACTTTACATAAACGGAAACGCTTTTTTCTATGCTTTTATTGTATTAAGTAAATAGTTCAGATATGTAGAAATAACGTGGAGATAATAGAAGAAAAGAGAACCAAAGAAATTAGTATATTTCTAATATAAAAGTAGACACAATAAAGAACAAGCTAAGAAAAGCGACTTGGAGAATTCCTTGTTGGAAGAGAGGAAGAAAATAAATTAAACAAGGATGAAAAGGTTCATTGAAAAAAGTTAGAAACTGAATAAATAAATTTGAAGAAAAAGAAAATAAGCAAAAATGCATAGTAAAAGAAAGGGAAAGTGCAAAATGAGAACTTCAACCAATGATTAATAAACAAAAAAGTAGAATCAAAGAAAATAAAGAAAAAAAACAAAACAAAAAGATTTCAAAAGCAAAGAATAAATATAACTAGAAACAACCCCAGTTCGATACCCTTCAGATTTTCTATATAATTCACCAGAAGCATATTCTAAATTAAACATACCAAATTTACAAATTCAAAATTTTGATGAGGAAAAAAATTTTCATACAAAATTTTTTTGTACCGATTGTTCCTATAGCAGCTATATGATATAGCCAACCGATTCTGATCAGACTTGGTTGAAGTATCAAGAAGCATATTAAACTCATAAATATCAAATTTCGTGGCATTCGGTTGAAAAACAACAGAGTTATTGAGGATAAGCCTTATTCATGACCGATCGGTCCAATGGGAGCTAATGATATAGCCAACCGATTCTGATCAGACTTGGTTGAAGTATCAAGAAGCATATTAAACTCAAAATATCAAATTTCGTGGCATTCGCTTGAAAACAACAGTTATTGAGGATAACCCTTATTTATGACCGATCGTTCCTATGGGAGCTATATGATATAGTCGTCCGATCGGGATGATTCCGAGATATACAATGCCCGCAGCAAAAGGAGCCTATGCTGAAAATTCAGCCTGTAGCCCTTATGGTCTCGGAGGAGAAGCTGTGATCCAGACAGACGGACAGACGGACATGGTCATATCGACTCGGCTATTCATGCTGATCAAGAATATATATACTTTATATAGTCGGAGATGCTTCCTTCTGTGCGTTGCAAACTTCTGACCAAAATTAATATACCCTCTGCAAGGGTATAAAAAGAATGCCGAATGAAGATCATTAGAATGACTCTAATCAGAGATAGAAAGAAAGCAATTAGCAAAAGAATCAGAAAGAATATAAAATAATTGTAATAGGACAAAAACCTTTTTCTAAGTAATCAAAATTGTAAGTAACTAAAATCAACCATTTATATAAAGCTCAAATACAGCCAATGGATTGACTTACTTGCAACTTTATGGCCACACAATGTATAAGTAACTTGCTGGGATTTTGTTATTGATGTGCCAGCCGAACACTTACCTTTCCTTCCCTTCCCTTACTTTACCGCTCTCAACCCTACAGACTCATTGGCCACTTCCTTTAAGCAAATTAAGGCACTGCCCATGGCCAAGTGGCTGGCCAACTGTCTAAAAATAAAAGTGAACTAACTAGTTCTTAGTTCTTAGCTTGATGAGCAGTGTGTGGGGAGCGAGGGGGGGAGGAGGAAGGTACTGTGCTTACTCAAACCAACCGGATGCTGGTAATAATATTTAGATTTTTAGCCCTTGATGCAAAACTTTATGCTTGTTTAGATAACATTATCGCGTTGGCTTGGCCAGCCGCTGCTGTGGCTAAAACTTGTTTGCCATCTCCAAGGTACTGGGTGCCGGGATATCACCGGTGTCAGTGCTGGCCAAACTTTCCTTGCCAGGCATAAACTTGGCTAATTTACGATTGCATTGTGAGCCATTTGAAGTTGCTCTTTATAATTAGAGAAATTAATTTGTATGCTTTAAGACGAAGCATAAAGTTTTTCATTTTCATGATGCAGATAATGCCCATTAAAATGAAAGAAAAATAAAAATGAATAAAAAAAAAAGCAAAAAAAAAAAAAGAAAAGCAAATGAAAACAAACCAAAAGAAAAACAAAAACAAAAAGGCATGAAAAACCAAATGAAAATAAAAGGTGAGCAACACCTGCCCCTGGCGTCTAGAGGGAGTAATGATATTTCTCTCTCTCTCTCTCTCTCTCACCCTCACCCTCGTTCCTCATGCTGTTACTTTTGCCCGCAAAAACTAAGTGCATGAAAAATGGCAAAAAGGAAAATGCACAGCTCCAGAATAAGAATTATTATGACTTTTTATTATGCAACACAAAAAGAAGAAAAAAAAAACAAAAATAAATAAAAACCAAAAAAAAAAGGAAATAAGATGAAAACGAGAAAAGGGAAAAGTCTCGTCCTTTGGGGCATCGTGTCGGCCTTTTGAACTTCGCCGGAGTCATTGGACGCTGGTTAAAAGGACTGCCAACTTGCCGCCGCCGGCTATGGCCATTATGCATTATTATTATCCTGCCACTGACCAGCAGCAGGGCGACGACTATCAGGACACAGCATCGCATTCTCTGTCTCTTTCTGTGTATGTGAGTGTGTGTGTGTGTGTGTATGTAAATATATATGTATTTGCTGCTCGAGTTGAAAATTACTGCCTCGAAATCAATTTCATGCAATTGAAGCACTTAATTTTTACCAATTCATTAATTGATTTCATTGCTGCTCCAAGTCCCAGATCCAACTATACCATCAGCTCCAGCTGCAGCTACAACTCCAACTCCAGCTCGAGCTCAAATTTCTGCTTCAACTCCAACTCCTGCTGCTTCTGTTTCTGCTCATTGAAAGAGCACCGGCTGGGAAAATTATTAAATCAAAAAAGCGCACAGGAAAAGTATAAAAGCAAATAACCATTAAAATGGCAAATTTGGCTAGTTAATGCCCTTCCAGTTGGTGAAATAAACCATAACGGGGTAGTCTCAACATTTTATTCTTTTCTTTCATAAAGAAATATATTTAAAATTTTTCAATGTTAATGGAAAAGATGCTTTTTATTTCGAAAACAAACCTTATTTAGATAGTATATTCAATTTAAAATAGGTTAATCCTAAGGAAATTATAATATAAAATAAGTTAATTAAAGGAACTTAAAGTATCCACAAAAAATTGGATAGGTAACCTCCTTTCTTTTTTATTTCTTTTAGAAATTCTAACGGGAAACAGTTCGATATTACTTATATTATATCCCTTAACTAATTCACATTTGCTTTTACTTATCAAAATTTATTAAATTACAAAATATTTTCTACAAATGTTTATAATATCATTCATATATTACTTATATTATATCCCTTAACTGATTCATATTTGCTTTTAATTATCAAAATTTGTTAAATTACAAAACATTTTCAACAAATTGTTTTTAGGATTCTGTCTTGGAAATCTAAGCAAAGAATAGGTATTATCTTTATCTTAAATTTCAATACAAATTATTTTTATAGATTCATTTTTTCCATGAATCAAGTTCCCATTATAGATCATTTGAACTTGATCATTAATAATCACGTGAATTACATACCATATCAGTATCGTATAATCGTGGCTTTACTATCAGATACTATATAACAAGAAGAAGATTAACGATTCTAATATTAACAATTATTTAAATTAAATATTTTGGGGTAAAATATGAAACTTCTTATTAAAACCTTATATAAACATATTGATTAAAAAGAAAGAAAGCTTGGAATATATAACGTACTACCAAATAGATATCCAAGTAAATAGACCCATAATTTAAACCAAAATGGCATTTCGTTGCAATGCAAATACAACAAAAATATGTAATAAGAAAAAAAACCATGGGTTGTTGAGCTGCCCATTTAAAATAAGTAGAAGTAAAAATAAAAAAAGAACGAAAAAAAAAACTACAGAGAAACAGAGAGAGAGAGAGTGAAGGAGGAGAAAAAAATGCTTTCATCCATTTTTGCTGACGCGTTTTAATGAGCTTCTCCCAATCCTGGTAATTTCTGGACGTTGGTCCTGGCCATGGTTCACTGAGTCAATGCTTGACCAATTTATGAGAGTCCCGAGAAACTTACCAAATGGCAAAAAGCATATAAATTACTGTTTCTACCTAGGCAAAAGAAAAAACGAGAGAAAAAAGGAAAAAATTGGAATTAATTGTTCATTTTATGGTTGCATAAATACATATAAATAACTATATGTGTATATATACTATATATATATGTTTAACTATACTTTTAAATATATGTATGTATACAATTTTCTATGTATGCATATTGGGTTTTTTAAGCTGATTGTGAAAGCCACAAACAATATTTACATGTTTGTTTGTTTTTGTTTTTTTTTTTTGTTTTTATTTTTTTTTTTGTTTATATGTATATATAATTTCATTTCATTAAATTATTCAAGAGCTTTAAACATTTCCATTTGCATCGTAGGAAAATTGCACACCGTAAGCACTTTCGGCAGAATGCAATTGAAATGCATAATAATTAATCATTAATGTTCAAATTGATTACATTAATGTGCAATTTAAATGTTAACTAAATTGAAAATGCAAACTCCAGTAAAAGAAAAGGGACAAAAATTTCAATTAAGATGCCAAAAGCAAAACATGAAATACACTTTCAAGTCCTTCGGTTATCTAGATCTGCAAATTCTGTTTAGTATTTTAAACGATTTGTGAGAATAATGCTTTCATAATTTCAGTTCGATCCAAAAAGAATCTAAAAAAAGTTAGAATTAACTTTAAACTGAATTGGCTATGGGTTTTTAATGAGCTCAGAGTTAATCAGTATTATGTTTTATATGTATTTAACTTTATTTAAGTTGTTGACAATTCTCAGGTGTGTATTTGGGAATCTTCCAGGAGGTATCTGACCTAATCTTCCTTGGTTGATAGATAATTTCTATTGCTTTCAATTTTTATAATCCCTTTCCAATTACAATTCCTATTCTTATGACTTAAAATTTCGATATAAAGATATCGTTGTCTATATCTAAAAGTTGTTCCTATTTCAAAGGAATCATTCCTAAAAATATAATTTCATTGATTTGATTCATTGTTAGTAAGTCTAGCATCCTAATTATATGATATAAGTATCTGATCTAAACAATCATTAGATAAATAAATCGATTAACTTAAATTACGTATCCTTTGCTCCTTTTTAAATGTTTGCCATATCTTAGAACTTATTATATATCCTTATTAATATATCCTTTGCACCTTTTTAAATGTTTGCCATATCATAAAATTCTTAGTATTTCCCTAGATAATTAAAGCGTAAATTAAATATACCTTAAACTCTATTCTATATACGAATAAGCATAGATATTGGTATTAATTTCTTTTTCAATTTGTTTTTTTTTTTTAAATGCATTTCCTATTGTTTAATTCTTTATTGTTGTAATATATTATTGCGCTAACAATAAAATGGGTAAAATATTTTGTTTAATAATTTACCTTAATTAAAATTGATAAATCGTGCTGCTTCTGCTGCTGATGTTGTGTGGCATTTTTGAAATTAGCTTAATTTAGCTTGTTAAAAGTATTTAATTATATTAAATTGCAAATTATTTAAAATGCATGTATTAAACATATAAACATATGTATGTATGTATGTATGCATATTATAATCGTATCGTTTGAGAAATTTTTCAATTCAATTTTAATATGCATTATAAACAGCATTGTTGTCATGTTCAATTTTCTTTTTTCATACTCTGTGTATCTATGATTTATTTAAGGGTTTATTGAGGTAACTTAAGTGGAATATATACAAATGTATATATATATATATTCCTAATCAACAAGTAATAAAAATTAAAAGTGAATGAAAGTGACTGTTTTCTGGCATAAAAGTTCTGACAACGTTTTCTATTATTCGCTGTGCTTAGAAACATTTTGTTCAAGTAACTTTACATGCCCCATTGTTATAGGGTATCATGTAATCGTTGCTTTAACCTTACGTCAGGAGATTTCAATTTCATATTGTTGTTTTTTTTTTTCGTTTGGTTGCAATTTTTGCAAGTTTAATTTAATTATTTCGTATTGATTTAATGTATTTGCATTAAAGAAATTTATTATTTTTTTGTTTTTCATATTAATACTTTGATTTTTTTTTTTTTTTTATTTATTTCAATTGCATTGCATACTTCAGGGCGTCGCTAAACCACGCCCTCAATGGCCGGTTGCTGTTGTTGATGTTAATGCCTGGGCCATCGTTTGTCCGTTGATTTTTTAATGAAACGCTGAAGTATAATTTATGAATTTTAATGAGTTGCCAAATGATGCCGAAGCGTTGATTTTCCATAATTATTAACACGAACGCGGATGAGCCCACATGCATACATACAGGGGAGAGTAAGAGGGAAAGAGAAAGAGAGAGCGAGAGCGTGAGATAGAGAAAGAGAGAGTCTGTGTATCTGTCTGCCTGCCTGTCTATCTGCCTGTCGATGTGCCTGCATCTGGGCCTGTAAATGCAAAACGAAAACAAAAAAAAAACAAAATAAACCCACAAAAAGGAATACGAAAGAGTGTGAATTGGTAATGGAGGAATAAAAAAGGAGAGCCACTGGATATGGTGGTAAGATCTTGAACTGCAGCTGCTGATACTCTTCTTGGTGGCATAATTGGTATAATAATGAAATTATCGATAAGGCCAACATATGCAATTTCTTTGAAAATAATACCATATACATCTTCTCTCTCTTTTTTTGCTTCCTTTTTTCTTTTCAATTGCTACTTGTTACGGTTTAAAAATCAGTTTAAAAATTGAAGATATTCTTGGCAATTTAATCGCATAATCTCTCACTTTTTCTTTAAAGGCAAAATTTGTATTCTTTATCGTATTCAAGAAGTGTTAAAAATTGTTATCGTTATCAGTTACAAAGATGGAGGATTTTTGCTATAGAAGAGCATAGATTTTTTTGAGTAGCTATATAAGATTTATATCGCTAGAAATTTCTCATGATTAAATATATAAAGCATTTCTTTTAAAGCATGATTATATATCCTATACTAAAGGTTATGCAAATAATCAGTAATTAGTAGTTGCTTATTTTTGGCTCTTCCTGAAAGAAAGATAAAGTAAGGGAGCCGATTTGTTGCAATCTACAAGTGGCGCCACCTACCTTGCAAAGGTAGGTATATTTGCAAAGGTATAATTCTTACAATTATTAAAGAAGTGAGTCCTTGACAATTGATAAAATGCCTTAAAAAACGGTTTGTATTTTTTCATTTAAGTTCAAAAAACAGTTGAAAGTATTAAATTATTTCTGATTTTGAAGAATACTAGATACGTGTGTATCTTTGATCCTTGAGTATCAGTATCTGCAATTCCAAAGGTGAGGTCTAAATCGTATACATTTTTTTTGGGAAAATATATTCATTTTACTTTGTGCAAAACTTCTTCAAAATATCTGTAATTTCATTTTATTCAATAATAATGAAAAGAAGTGTATTAATATTTTCCATATTTTGGAAGATACATAGTTATAAGTATCTATAAATTGCCGTATCCCAGATTGGCTGATAAATATCCATTACCTACGAAAAAAGATGAGGAATCTAAAGAATAGTAAAAACTTACTTTCAGAATACAAATTAATTTTATAAGAATTTTAATTGATATTTTTTTTATATTTTACATATATTTTAGATGTAGATTCCATTCCTCATAACAATAGATCTGATATTTACTTATTTATCACCTTAAAAATTCACTATGTTCTCCAATTTCATCCAAATCTCTTCAAATATATATATAAACCTTCATTTATTTTTTATATATCAGAGAATCTGAACTTCGGTTTTCCTTTTAATTGTTAAATGGTTATTATTCTTATTTCTTAAACTCATATACCTGAACCTGTTATCTGTAAATGCACATAAGGGAGTGTGTTTGAAATTGAAGTGTATCTGTGTGTGTTTGTGTGTATGTGTGTGTGTGTTTATACTTTTCTGTTAACTGTTGTCCTTTTTGGCATTACGCTATAAAAATTGTTTATCTTTTATTGTTATATTTTTTAATTAACAGATTATGAAGATTTTCGTCATTAAGTTGGCTGTGTTTTAAAGTTTTAAAAATTTAACATTTTATTCAATAGATTGCACTCTTTCGCTACAGTGAACCTCAATACATACATAAAGAGGAATATAGGGGGAAAAAGAGAGGAAGGGCAGAGAGAGAGAGAGAGAGGGCAAGAGAGGAGATCATAAATACAAATTAACATGGACAATTCATGAACACATGATGGTTAAGCTACCAAAAGCCATGGCTAATATGCAAAATGCTACCAATAAGGCCTAATTAAAACCAATCATAATAATGTACAGTAGTACAACAACAGCAACGCCAACAACAAAGAAGGGTTTACATAATGAAATTAACTAAAATATGCCACGACGCTTACTTAATTAAAATAGAGCGACGTGGGATAGAGACAGATGATAGTAAATAAGAGCAAGCGGTGAAAGGGGCAAGAGCAACAATATGCAGCTTAAATTAAATATATGAATGACAATGCACACACACACACACACACGCATGCACACACGCACACTCACACATGGATATATACACATATTTGATTATACGGAAGAACTAAGCCGGCTTACCGGTCGTATGATTAATTGTAATGTGCTTGCATTACATTTTACCAAAAATTGAGTATACGCCACGTGTATCGCATAAATAGCCAAAATATTTACAATCCCATTGAGATTGAGTGTCATAAGTAGCTTTAATTAATATCAACTGATCAGTATTTAAATTTAAATTGAAAACCAAAACTGATTAAAAGCCAAAAGATGTTAACAAACAATTAATTTTGTTTAAACGAAAAAGAGAGCCTAGGATAAATTCGTATTTCAATTAAAAGTATGTACTTCTCGTTTATTGAATGTCAGTTCGAATGAGAATCTAATTTACATTTTACAAAATCGCGTTGGATCTTCTTCTTCGGTTATCTTCTCTTCTTCTTCCCTTCTCTTCTCTTCTCTTTTATCTAATGATTTCACAATGGCTCTATCAATTTCAATTTTAGTCCATACCAACGAATGAGCACATAATTTAATTGTAAAACATTTTCAGCAATTGCTAAACCAATATTGATTGTAATTGCTATGCTGTGGCAGGTGGCAAATTCCAAAATGCGATATTTCAAGCAAAGTCAACGCCGTGAGCCAAATATGTTTGTATGCATGTATGTAGGTATGTATATATGTATGAACGGAGCCAAGGAATTGATATAGAATTTGGCTCATAGCATTTGGGCATTAAATACAACTTAAGATTGTCTAATGGTAATGTTGATAATGCCCATGCAAAGTCAACACAATGCCAAACAGATGCCACATTTGATGCTAGTTGCAAGTTTCTAGTTGCATCAAGTTTTGAGTTAGAGATGACGACTAGGAAGGAATAAGTAGTTGGCATGAAAGAGTGAAGAGAATTGAAGTGCCTAGAAGTAAATGAACTCGTATTACTGTGACACGTTTATGCACTTAGCGGGCGGTTAAAGGGGGTTGCGTTTACTGGTAATAATACACAGGCTATGTGGCCATATATAGACAACTGAAGCTCTTGGCCCTAACGGCCTGCCAGCCAGCCAGCCTCTCTGACTAACAGTAAACAGCAATCACTGCTAATGAGTTTTATTGTAAATTAAAATTGCAATCAGTGTCAGCCAGTGGCGGTAAACAGAGCTGAACTAAACTGAACTGAACTGAGCTGAACAGAACTGAACTGATGTGAAGAGTGTGACGTTTGGGCGCCAGGAGTAAAACATTAAATGACACACTGGGCGGGCAACGGCATCGTCGTCATCGTCATTGTTTTGTCGTATGTTGTAACTCAAATCCTCAATCCATAATAAATTTACCAAATTGCATAACATTAAATAAAGACAGACATAATGTGCAATGACAAAAGGCAGCCAGTGCGAGTGATGAAGAAGAGAATCAGTCTAAGTTGATTGCCACCAAGGCAGGGCCATACAGTGCTATCACAATAAACACATGCTGTCAGGTCATAAGCATACTTTTGCCACACAGTGTGGCCACATCAGATATATTTTCAACAAAAACCAATTGAAAATTATTTGCATTTGCATTTTGTGTTGTTTTGTAGTTAAACAGAATAAGTGTGGCTGCATATTGTCAATAATAGAATACCAAAAAATTAAACACTCAACTCACCACAAATGATTTGTGGACTAAAAATGTAAATAAATTGTGGATAAATTATTAGTTTTAGAATTTTATTTTCTAGAATATTCACAAACCACAACAACACTGCCCGACACTGACTTACATATACATACATACATATATGTACGTGTATGTATGTATGTATGTGTGTATGTTTGTATATAGTGCAGAGCCAGTGCAATCAACCCAATGCACCCACTCATATACTATAGATGCTTGGCACATGTTGACGTCATTAAAAAGACATTCATCATTTGTCGAGTCAGTGGGAAATGAAGCCATTACCATGACATGCCTTACCGTTGTGTGTGTGTGTGTGTGTGTATGTGTGTGAACGCATGTACGTTTATGTAGGAGTTCCTCCTGGCTTATCGATATGCCAAGTTAATAATTAAAATCGCAAAATGCGTTAAAAGTCTATCAGTTTAATTGCCATTCGTGGCTACAACTATCAGCAGGCGGCGGCGTTGTCAACCATCAACGAACAAGCGGACGTTGGATGTCAATGACACACTGATGAACTATACATACTACACACACACACACACACACACACATATATATATATATATCCCTGATTCTGTATCCTGCATCCTGTATCCTGGTTTGCTAGGTTTACTGCATCTACTGCTCCAGCTCCTGGTTTCTGCTACTGTTGATGCCGCATTGATATGCAATTAACAGCAGCCCAGAGGGGAAGCTTTCTGTGGGGGTGGGGACAATTGACGCATTGGGAATTTATTCTATGGGCGCTTGCATTTTTTATGATTAAATGATAGTTGAAGTCCGCTCCTACCCCACTCTATATATATTTCTTTTTTTTTTTGCTCCGTTCTTTTTTTTTTATCTTTGTTATTGTCCCCTGTGAAATTTTGCTGCGACAGCCCAGTCAGACAGGGATCTACTGTGCAATAATTGAACAATTGGCAGCTGTCAGTACCCCATCTCTGTACACACTATAGAGGAAAGACAGTGACAGAATGAGAGAGAGAGAGAGAGAGGGGAAGAAGGAAAATGAAGCCAAGTGTAGGACAATGCCAATTGCCAGATGAAAAACAAAATAAAACAAACAAACAAAAAATAAGCAGCAAAAAGTTTACAACTGCAGCTGCTTTAAAGGATTAAAGTATTATTTGGGGGCCATTTGAATAGTGAATGGATTTTAATGGGGGGGATTTTTAATGCCAAAGGGATGAAGAAGAGTTAAGCTTTATGCATGATATTGATTTTGATTACACAACAATTTATGATTATTCATTGATTTGCTTAATACTTATGTATAACATTTAAATTTAACAATTCTCATCTCAGAGATATCATTCAAAATGGCAGTGAAGTAGTAAATATTTATTTGAGTTCGATTATTATTTTCAAATGAATGCTTAAATCCTTCTTTATTCTATCTCTTTCTCTAATTGAATATTGAATAATTGAAATGTATCAAATTCATTTAAAACACACCCTATACAAATCTCATATATTCTAGCATAATGCCAATGACCTTTTTCTGTATTTATAATTTTTGTCTGTCTCGAGGTCAAGTAAATTGAACATTTTACTCTATCAACAAAGAAATTCAGGTCAACCACATAGAACAAAAGAAGTTTTACTCATTTCAAATCAACTAATTAAAATGAAATGAAATATAATCATCATTTAACTGCTGTAATGTTTATTTTATTATGTCTAGCATTTTAAAAATCTACCACTTGCTTTATTACTTGACATTTTTCAAAAAGCAACGAACTCTCCGTAAAGATAAAAATAAGTATGATGTAATGCGAATTTAACGTTTTCACGAAGTTTTTATGTCTGAGTGCAATGGTAATTGAAAATAACTTAAATTTAGTCAGGAAAACTCTTATTCTCTTTGCTGGCTTTTTATTAGAAATTATATTATATATTTAGTCTAAGTGAAAACTAGTTCTTTAGATGCCAATAAATATTTAAAATATTTATTAAAATTATACATGTTTTATCTATTTTGTTAGATCTGTGGGTTTCTTATTACAGACTCAAAATATATATATTTTTTTGCATAGAAAAATAACAAATTTCAAAAACTTTGTATCCAATTTCAAACATGTTTATATGTATAACAGATATACATAGATATTTGGCTAAAAGTAAATTGCTCTATCACAAAACAAAATGAAATAAAGAAATTTCATTCATCCATACATATTAATAGATTTAGTCAGAACTCTTTCTATGCATGGGTCCTATTTATGTAAGATATAAAATCAGATAAGGTAGGTAAAAGATAAAGCTTTTAAATTCTACTACAGAAATACAAATATAGTTAATTCCAAATGGTCAGTTATTTAAACAAACCTCAAACAAAAAAGTTTCATGTTATTTTTTATGCCAATTTCAAAACATGCAAGCAAAAAGTTGTCCATTCTCAGTTTCTTGTAATCTTCCCATAATTTATTTACTCTTGCTTACATTTTCAATTAATTCTATCTAATCCCCATTTCATATGGGATGAAAATCGCTTCTCAATCGTGTAACAACAAAAAGACTCGTGTTAATTTGCCGTTTCTCCATTTTTTCTTCTTCTTCTTTCTGTTAGCTATATCTTAGTTAATGGGAAAGATCTTTTATTCCGCCTTAGTATTAAGCAAATACAAAGGTAGATAGACACAGTTGTGGTGTAGTGGAGGGAGGGGAGGAGGGGAGGGGAGTGGATGACAATCATTAGAAATCCCATGTTAAGCCATGCCTAATTCCTCCTCCATTTCCGATCCACTCCAAAAAAAAAACCAAAAAATGAGAAGAAAAAGCAATGCCTAAACGAGGCAACATGTCTTAATCGGCTATTCATATGGAAATGCATGGATTATTATTCAATTAGTTACGTTTTCAAATACAAAACAACACAAAAACAAGAAATAGAATACTAGCAAATAAAACTAAAAAATAGAAAGAGAAAGAAGCGTATTCATGAGACGCAAATAATATACATACATATATACCCATATATACATATATGTATGTATGTGTGTCTGTACATATATCTACTATATAAATGGACGACTAAACAAAGTTGCTTCGCTTCAGTGAATTTTATTAATGAACTGTGGCCAAGATGTGGAAGGTAACTCGAGTAAGTTCAGGTTTTGGCCACGGGAAACCAGCTAGAGAAATACACCTGCAAGCGTTTCATGTTCATTATACATTTACCCAGCCAGAGCACACACAAACACACACACACACACCCCACCACACCACACCTCATCCGCCACCCGCTGCCACCTTCGCTACACATACACACGCACACACACACACACATGTGTGTGTTGCTTTTATTTTCGTATCTCTGTTGTATCTCTTGCAAAATCCATTGCCCCAGCCCCAACCCCAATCCCCGCCCTAACCTCAGCTCCAGATCAAGTCGCAGTCGCAGTCGCTGTCTTAGTGGCAACGGCATAGTAAACGCAAATGGCCATGGGGTGCTGATACTGAGGCTGGTTACTGGAGCTGCTCTGCTGTTGCCGCCAGTTCATTCATAAAAATCCCAAGCGCCAAATCCAGTTTTTAGCCATGACGAGCAAACCAGATTGTTTAAGCAAAGCGTGGAATCAAGCTCAAACTTTAATAGTGAACAGTGGCATAAAAACATTTGCAAATTGTTTCTTTGTCTTTTGCCTTCATTTTCTTACATTTTATTACTCTTTCGTTTAATGGCGTTTAAATGTTTAACCTTTGACAATTTAGTAACTATTTTTGATCGGAAACAATTACTAAATTGCAATAAAAGTCAAAATCACACATGAATCTAAACTACGTAGAAATATTGCACGAGTATTATGAAATTTTTGATTATGCAAATCAACTGATTTGACCTGATCTCTGACTTGTTCATAAAAGCATGCGGTGATTTTTGACCATTAGGATTAGCTAATGTATAAGTTAAGTAATTTAAATTATAACAAAATTTTTACTATCGATTTGTGGCAATTTATTTCCATTTAATATAATCTTCGATTTTCCATAACTAGAAATTTTGCTTAATTTTTGTAATACTAAGAATTAATGAAAAGTAAACGATAACCAACTGAAAATACATTGCAACTTGAACAATAATGTGTTTTTTTTTTTGATCGGGGACGAATATATAGTATATATAGTATATAGTATTTATAGTATATATATTCATCTAAAGTAAAGTTGCAGCAATTTCATATTTTCAACTACCATTTTTTATATAAATTAATTAAATACTTATTTAGTTCCAGAAAGAATGATAATGCTTCATAACCCTAAGAGATGAATTTACAGATATAAATTGGATCTAAATTTGAGAATCGCACTTAAGAACAGTAAAACAGTATATTAATTCAAAACTCTATCAGAGTGCTTTTCAAAATTATATTAATAAATAAGTTACAAATTATTTTATAACCTAGGTGAGAGTCTAGAATCATCATCTAGAAGGTCCCAGGAATCAATCGATGGAGGAGCTATCTTAATACTCCAAGTGCTTAGAACTTGGTTTACAAATGATTGCTTCATTTGGCCAAAGGAATTGAAATATTTTCCAAATATGATTCTTTAGCTTAGTAATAGGTTAATTCATTTATATAATGTTGTTTTTTTTTTTGCACCATCTCATAACTTGCTATATTTCTTACCACTGTGGCAATGCGTTCATTGTATGCGTCGGTGTTAGCGTTTTTGTTTTTGGTTTGTGTGGGCAGACAGCAGCGGATGTTGAACAACAGCAACAACACAACAGAGTCGTCAAAAGCTGCTGTTGATGATGAGACTTTGATCTTCAGTTTCTGAACCTGTTTCCGTCCATAAAGTATCTGATATCTATAAGTATAACTTTTGGCCAGCTTTCAATAATATGTATTCTTTTTCTTTTTCTGTTTTTTTTTTTTTTTGGGTTTGCTGTCTGTTTATTGATTGAAGCTGTCCGCATATGCGTAGGTCGGGTGTAAAAAGTGATGAGTAGCGAGGGGAGAGAACGGGAAGCATATGGTGGGTTGTCAATTTCTGAACAGGCAATTAATTATAACTGTTTGTGTCAGGCCATAAAACGGGTGGGTGTTAAAATGTAACCCCCCATATCAAGCAATTGACTGACTTTGATTTTCTTTTTCATTTCGATACGAAATTTGCATAACAAAAGCTGAAAAGCTGGAAGCTATGTCAGTAGCTATAGTGTAGGCGTTGGCTCTACCCGTTGTGGGCCAATAGTTCGTATGGGCGTGGCTAGGCTAATCAGTGCCCTCTTTGTTTAGGCTTACACACACAACAGACTATACACACGGTCACGGCACACGCAATCATATTTAATGTTTGCCTTTCAACTCGCTCGTTCTTTCGAGGGTTTTTTTTCTTTTTTTCTATTTTTTGTTTAATGATTTTAATAAATGCTCTTGTTTGACTTTTAGCGGTTGTAAGTTTCTCAAGTACTAAACAATTAGCCGCATGAAACAGCAGAAGGGAAAAACTTTGGGAACGGAAGAAACAACTGTCAGTGTGCCTTTGGCACACGCAATTTGATGAGGTCCATCAAAATATATATATATAGGTATATATATATATTTATGACTATATAGCGATAGACACAAGTTGAGCACAAGTGCGCTTACTTGACTAGACTCCAAGTGGGTGGAGATATTGCGAATAATGTTGCTCCCGTTTTTCCCGTTTGGCGAATACCCTGAAAAATGAGCTTAAAAGGTATATTAGATTTCTTGAAAGCTGAAATTTAAAGTATGATCGATGCGTTTTAGTTATACGTTATATTTATTTTTACAGTAGCTATAAATATATGAGTTATACATTCATATTTTTATAATATTTTTGAATATATAGCTAATTTATTTTTTAATTTATTAATTATTAAATTAATTTATAGATTGCGTGTTTAACAGAGGGTTTAGGTGCAATTATATATTTTATAGCTGCTATGAAAGATGTTTATTATATATTTATATGAAAATTATTTGTAATAACCCTCAAGTTATAATTTAAACTAATTTATTCGCTTATTAATTTATAATATTAGTTAAATTTAATTATATTTTTGAAAAGAAAAAAATTTAGAAAATAAGAATTAAAATTGAGTTTAATTTGAATGGAGATTTTTGCTGGAAAATTGATCAGTGGTGAACAAAAAAATAATTTTCGGATTATATTCATAAAATTGAGATGTTTTATGAATAGGTGAAATCTCATCGCTTATGTTCTCTTATATATGTATGTATGTAGTATGGGAATCTTAACCCTAGAGTAAACATAACATTATAAATTTACGATATCTGTATAGTTTATTTCACACTCTTTTCATGCCTCGCCGCACCTGAACTCTTGATTAATTTCAAGAATTATTTAGCTGTTGAAGTCTGTATCAACCCCCAAATTCTTAAAAATTTTCATTAAGAAAATTTTAGAAAATAGTAAGAAACGTTTAATTCTAGAAGAAACACAAGAAATGTTAAAAAAGGTTAACGAACTGTAGAAAGAAATTGTATTATTAATCAAATGAGAAGTTTTCGATTGCAAATTGGAAAGTAGATATCACTAATACTTAGTTAAAGTATTTGTAAAGTTGTTGCCTAGTTAAGTAACTAAATATGGAAAGGGTATATAACGCAATCATGCATTTGTATGTTTTCGTCATAGCGTTTGCTTCAATAGCTTTTGTTTTGATTTCGCATTTAGTTCACACAATTCATTTGATCTTGGCCTAGGCGGGCGGAATCGTTTCAATGACTTCAAGTGCCGGCAATGACTTGCTCTCTCTCTCTCTCTCTTTCTCTTACAATTCCCACATAAATTATGTGCGAGCCCAAGTGTGACCAATAAACCAACTGTCCAGTCTAACTCTGTCTCTGACTCTGACTTTAACTCCAATTCCAAGACGAGGTCCGAGGGTCTTGCAATGAAATATGCCTGGTAAAATCTTTAAAGAAGACTCTTTTTAAAAGCCAAACCACAACCCCATCTTGTACTCTCCTCCCGCACCCCCCCTCTTCTACACTCCTTAGGTCTTTTGCAATCCCCTCTACTGTTATTTTTTTTTTCCTTCCTTTTCCTCTCGTTTCTCGCTTTTTTTTTGTTCTTTTCTGGTGGCTTTTCTTTGGGGTCTGTTTTTTTGTTTTCTTTCTTTCTGTTTTTTTTTTTGCTTGTTGCTTAACTTAATTCCAAGTTAAATATTAGAAATTACCTCACGTTCAGGCCAGGTAGGGACCCTTAACATAACTTTTAAGTCATGCAAAGTTTTTGGTTCCGCAGCAAAATGTGCCTGCAAATGTCTTTTCAATTGGCAATCGAGGAAGGCGCAAAAAAGAAAATATAAAAGAAAACAGCTAAAAATGAAGGCAACAAAATACGAAAATACGAAAAAAAAAAAGAAAAGGAACTTGCGGTAATATCGTTTTCAGTCCATGTGAACCTATAAATGTATGTGTGTGTGCATGTGTGTGTGTGTGTGTGTGTGTGTGGGTGTGTATGTTCTGCTTTGATGCGGTCCTTAAGCAGGCGTAATCCTGTCAAAGTGTTATCGCTCTAACCCCAACACATACGAGTGGCAAAAATTCGCCTCTTTCTGACTTGCATGCAAATTTGTTTTTGCTCTCTTGCACGCCTGATTTCCTGTCTTAGGCTACTTTCAGTTTGTGCTGCTGACTGTGCTCACGAGTTTTATGCTTAAATAAAAAATATACATATATCTACACTTAACACTTCTTTTTTCATGACTTTTGTATCGAACAAGTCATCAGCTGGCGTGAAAAAGGCAAATGTGGCAAAATGGCAGCCGCTTGTCGCACATAAACTTGTACAAATATGCAAGTCGCTAACGGAACGTGCCACCCCACCGCCTCCAATGCTTTCTTCCACCTCTCATATCTCCCCCCTCTCTCTCTCTCTTTCCAATAAACATGGCCAAAACTCATCCAACCTTGAGCTTACCACACATTTGCCATTTACTGTTTGCTTTGACACGTGTGTGTGTATGTGTGGGTGCAAGGGGGGAGGGGGGGTTGTGCCCCATCTTAGTTGTGGGTTGAGGTTAAGATTGAGAGGTAGGCAAAAGGGTCGTCTCCACCAATACCTTTGTCCCTCGATAGATTGTGGGTCCTTCTGTATATACTGCGCTTTTTGTTTGAACTGCGGTACTGTACTCTGAGGCTTTGGTCACAGTAGTATTGGTGGTCTGTGGTCTGATTGAAGCATTATCATGCCAAGATTTCCTATGCGGTTTATATACGTTGATGTATTTGAATGGCATAAAATTATGGTTAGTTAAATATTTAACATAATGCTACATAAATAAGGGTAACTTTACTAAGTAAAGGTATTTTATATAAACAAAGTTAAAAATTCCATTCCAGGATTACAAAACCAATATTTGGTTAGGTGATTATTATGTAAGTCAAAGATAAAGATTATGGTTAATAGTATTTTGAGCATTAAATTATCCTTTAATTATATATCTATATGAGAAGATGCATAGAGTCTCGTGACTTTAATATTTTAATTATTGTTTTATTACATCAATTGGCGCTTAATATATAAACATTGTTGCTTTATTTAAGATAAAGGTTTTTAAATTTAGTTACTAAAGTTTAAAGAGTTTATAAGGTATTAATATAAATTATTTCTGACTTTGCCCCTCAACTCTTTGGACAATTATAGAAAGTAGTACAATTTTTATAGTAATTTGCATTCCATTTAACTAATTGAATGTAGTTTATATAATATTGTTTTAAAATAGCTAGGAAGAATTCAATATTCATTTCAGTCATTTATTATATCGAGTTCGTTTTTTGAATCAAACCTTAGCTAAGCCTTTATCAGAAGAAAAACTTTGATAAAATTTTTTAAATTGATCAAATTGAGAAGCATTCAAATTCAAATAAACTAAGATCATATTCAGTTCTTTGATTTGATTACAAAGATAGAAATTTTCTTATGGAATATAATAAAATGGAAACCAAGTATTGAATAATAATAAGTCACTACAAATTGTTTATGAATTTTTAAAGATTTTTTTAATTTAGAGCACACACTAATTAAATAGTTCACAAGCAAATGTAGCCGCTTTCATCTAATTTGTAAAACGTATTAATGTCACATTTTGGCTAAAGTATATTTCCTATTTCCAAATGAGAGATAACTTCATCGAGTGTATATTTACATAATGTTTTTTCACTTTCCATGGACTCGTAGATACATATATCATACTACAAAAATACACATACATACATAGTATATAATAGCCAACGGCATAGGACATATTCAGTGAGTTCATATTGTAATTAGCTCAGTTGGATACTAAAGCTATAGCTCATCTTTTGTTACTCTTGTGTTGTGTATTAACCTAACCAAAAGCTCATTAGTTGTCTACTCGTACATATATTATAGCTGCTGTCAGGCTTTAGCCTCCAAAGTACCAACAGCACCAGCACCAGCAACAGCAACATCAGCAACAGCAACAACAGCAACAGCAACAGCAACAGCAGCAGTATGTTGCTGCTGTCTATGCAAAATAAACGGAAAGTCATCTCTAGAGTTTGGGTCCTATGGCCCCTAACTACCTACTAAATGTGCTCATTTTTCAAATTTTATAGCTACTTAACAGCACATCAAACAATTTTCATTTTATTAACGCAAAAAAAAAAAACATATCTTACACGCGCACACACACAGCGATACACACACACACACACACATGGGGGTAAGTCAATTTTCAGTTATTTTCTGTCGTAGATACATTTGTATCTATAAATAATAAGCAATGCTTGAATGACGACAGGCAGACATAAAGAAAGAAGAAATAATGAAAATAATTCTATTTGGGGTAGCTAATTGAAAGCAGCAGCAAGTGATATAGAATCTCATCCATATACAAGTATTTATATATACATATATATATATATATATATATATATTCTGATGTATGTACATGTAACTGAATAAGTATTTTTCTGTCCGCTTCATGCCCCAGAGGCACAACAAAAGCCAAAGTCAAGCCATGAGCCATAGAGCGGCATCAATAAATGATTTAACAAAGGCAAAAGAAGAAAAACCCCCTGCAAAGGTCATGAAAATATCTTCAGACATCAGTGGCAGGAGGTATACAGATAGGAGAACAACAAGGAACCAAGCAGATGAGAGAGAAAGGGCAAAGAAAGAGAGTTGAAGAAAAAAAAAGAAGTGAAATACCCGACGGGCATGTTGAGGAATGTGCGGTTAAAAATAAAACAAAAAAAAAAACAAAACCCAAGGCAAAGAATTGTGCCACATGGGTGCACACAGGCGGCAGAAGCATCATCATCATCCTCCGACTTCGAGATGTGCCTCTGATGGTTGCCTAATTGAAGTCTAGCTCTTCACGATGAAGGTGTCGCCTTTTTGCCATAAACAAACGCCCCTCCCCCCCTTCCACCAATTTTTTCAGTTTGTTATTTATGAGTCTCAAATACAAATATCAACACATAACTAATCTTCAATAGGTCTAGGTCGAATTCGGGCATATATGGATATATATATGTATGTAGAAAGATGCTGCCGGAACGGTTCATTCAAGTGCCGCCCCAAACATATCGTATTGCCTTGGGTTGACATTAATTAGTCAATATTTTCTTCATCTTCTTTTTTTTTGTTATTGTTGAATTTTCTTCAGTGTGGAATTTGATCACAGTTTCTTCTTGTCCTTTCGTTGTTTTTTTGTTTTCTGTTTGAGATTGAGGCGATATGTGTGTGTCCTTGTGTGTTTGTGTGTGGCTTGACCTGGACCTGTGGTTCAACAAGGACATATAGCGGAAGTATTTTTGTTTGCCTCTGCGGTGTCCACTTGAAATTGTATCCTTCTTAAATTTTTTTTTTGCTTCTTTTTTTTTTTGGTTGATAGACGGTAGTTTGTAGTTTTTTTTCCATGTAAGGTATTAAGATTGGCTCAGATTTCAGATGTGATTTGAATCTGTTCCATTAGGCCTTAAATTAATCCATAAAAGGGTAAAAAGGAAGTGGGAGTTAGCTGAGTGCAAGTTATCCCTATATTGTTTAGTATTTGTATTGAAGGATAATTGTCTTTTCAATTCTGCATCATTATCTTGATTCTTTTTAAAATGATTCTTTATGCACGATTACTTAAATTTCTTTTGGCTTAATACTTTTCGTTTTGGTTTTTTTTTTTGTGTCATAACAAATAGATAAATTTTTAGAGATTTTAGGGTAATTCGATGCTATTTTTCACAAATAAATGAAACTGAATTAGTTTCATTATCCATATCTTTAAGAACTGAGTTTTAGGTGACTAAGAAAATCCAGTAAATTATTTCCGTAGGTGTTTTTTTTTAACTGGAAATCATTTTTCATTCTGTACAACAAAATATTCGAAACTCAATGATTGGGGGTAAGGAAGGGGACACAACGCTTGAAGGATGACCGAAATAGAGCTATATATAAGATAGATCTTTCGATCTAGTAAGGATATCTCAGTTGCCAAAGAATTTTAATTTTAATTAACGTTGAAAATTAAATTAAATAAAAAACTGTTAAAACTTTTTAAAGATTCCTACACTGATTGAGATGGAGTCCTGACATCTTTCAAATGATAATCCCTAGACTACATACATATATAATCATTTGCTAAAAGGCAATGGTTCCAGATAAGCAACAGTTGTTTCTTTAAATAAATATAAATCCAAACCAATGACAAAGTAATAGCTTCTCTTTAATCTCCAATTTCCCTTCATCACCCACAGAAAAGAAGAAAAACATATCTTAATCTCTATCTCTCACTTTTGCCACTGATTTTAACTTTTATGATATCCTTTCCACAATCTATTTTTGTTCGTTTGCGTCATTTCATTATACATAATCCCGACAAAAGAAAATCCTTTCGGGTTCTTTGAAAATCCTAATCTCTTTTACTAAACTCAACAAATTTATATGAATAGCCTAAATTTCAAAATTGAAAGAAAAAAAAATCCCAAATTGCCTCAACCATTTTCTAAGGCCATAAATAGAATTTTTTAAGCCTATTCTAATTTTAATTATATGCATATATTAATAACATATAATAACATATAATAATAATAATGAAGAAAAAAAAAATAAAAACTTTCCCACAAGCCGGAAAGAGACTTTTTCTTCTTCTTCTTCTTCTTCTTGCATATAAGCGTATAAATCCGCATTCGTATTCGCATCCGCGCCTACTAATCAACGCCTAGCCGCCAAAGTTTTTCACTTTATAATCCTTCCCCCTGCACTACCCTCAGCATCATCATCATCATCTACCATATAGCAGCACATCCACCACTTGAAGTGTTTTCACTGGCTTGAAGGATTCACTGCTGGATTCAGCTGCTGTTTTTGGTCTTTACCGTTGTTGTTGTTGTTGCTGTTACTTTTGTATGGGGGAAAACAGAGAGAAAAGCCAGCAGCTCGCGCTTTTCATCATCGTCATAATCTGCAACAGCAACATCAACAACTTGAAGTGATTTGTGTTTCGCTTTTCTTTTGCTTTCTGCTAGGCTTACCTGCTGGCGCTCCTTCTTGCAATATCCTTTGCTTCTGGCAGTCTGCCTTTTTTACTTAATCACTTCACAAGGAGCACAAGCACACACAAACAGAAAGACACACACACACACACACACACCTACACACCCACACCCAAAGATACAGAACATGGCTTTAATCTATTTTAATTAAAATTATAATTATTTAATACACAACTTTGAGAAAAACAGACCCAAAAGAGTGCGAGGCAAAAAGCCAGCGAAGAAAGTAAAATTGAGAAAATTTCCTAAGATATGAGACTAAGAAAACAAAAAAAAAACAAGTGACTTTCCCAACTAAACAAAGAGGAGTGTAATTGTATATAGTTAGTAGAGTAGAACAAAAATTTTGTAGAAAATCTTACCCTAACAAGTTATGTCTTAATTTCTGTGAAACAAAATTCTTGATTGTGTCAAAACACAGTGACTGTGATATGCAAATCACAGTTCCTTTTGGAATTGTCAGCGCACACACACACAGCCTCACAGATACACATACACAACTCTGAACAACATGCCGCATAAAATTATAAAGTATCCTGCAACTGTGTAGAGAGATAGATGTACAAAACCTGATGGAAAAAGTGGCAGGATGAGATATAAGGAGAAGTGCCATGGGATGGGATGGTGATAGGGGGACGGGTACGGATAGGAGATTTGGCATCCACTTAAGTTAACTTTCGTTTTGCTGTGCAAATTTGCCTTGGTAAATCTCTGTGCCGGGCGCTTTTGTCGTCACCAAAATTCCCTGAACATCATGTGTAGAATTCATTAAGGTGACTAAATACATTCGAAAGAAATGAGAAAAAAGAACCAACAACAACACAAAAAAAATAAGGACGAAGAAAGTCGTAAAGGGGAGGAACAGAGGGGTGAGGGATTGTTGAGAACTTGGCTGCTTCTCAAGCTGCGTGTAATTTGTAGCAACTGCGGCAGGTAAGGCGATGCCAAAAAGCGGCTGCTGCTGCTGCTGCTGAAGTCGTTGATGCTGCTGCTGCTGCTGCTGCTGCTGCAATAGCAACAGCAACAGATATTAATTTCTTCTCTTGCCAAGGCAAAGGCAAAGTAACTTAAGCTTCAACTTGTAGCAAAGAAGATTGAGATACAGCTAAGGTAGTGTTTGTTGTTGTTGTTCTTGTTGTCGCTGTTGTTGTTGTTGTTGTTGCCTCATCCTCCACTCTCCTTGAGACACCGACACCTTGGCTATTGCTGTTGGTGTTGCTGTTGCTGCCGTGCACATTAATTCGTGGGAATTAATTATTCTCAGGCCTGTGACGATTCCCAAGACACTCGCACTCATTCACTTCCCTACAACCCTCCTACCATATCCCCACCCCTCCCCCTCCGGTTCTGTAACCTCCCCAACCCCTTGCCATGAGTGTTTGTCAGTTCGTCACTTTGTGCTTGCGGTAAGGCAAACATTTTTCGTATCTGTATCTGCAGCACTTGACGCTCTCGTTCTGTGCCTATATAGATACATATATATATGTATACATATATATATAGTATGTATGTATATGTCGGTATATATGTATATAGAAGCAAGTTTATACACTTCATGTAGCAATTGCCATTCGTCTGTCAGGGTTCCTCCTCTTCTCACTTCTTCTACTACTGTTGCTTATTTGTGCTTATTCTCTTGTTGTTCTTTCTTCCTTTGTCGCAATTACAACAGTGCCTGCAAATCGCTTCATCTTTTTTTATTGCTTACCCTGCAATGACCATTTTGGGTTAGTCTTATTACCGTCTAGGCACAATTCAGCTTTTAGTTCATAGCCATGAGGTCATAACGAATCATTTGTTTAGCATATTCAACTTTAATTTCGGTTATACACTAAAAAAACATTTGTTTGCACAACTTAATTAATAAGCCCAAAATAAATAACAAGTATACACCGATAAACTGATATATATATGTATATGTATATGTACCTATATAAATACAAATACAAATATAGACAGACAGTCAGTGTGGATAGATACTTAATTAGAAAAATGCAGCAACATTCAATTTTTAATTGAATACAAATTTCATTTTTGATATTTATGTTATATCCATTATTATTATTATTATTTACTTATGTAAATTTCATTTCAAAAATATTTTGTTTATCAATAAACGCATTGAACTAATCAATGATAGAATGGAAATTCTATTAGCCTCATGCAATTTCCATTGCATATTGAAATTTTTATAGACAAAATAAAAACAACAAACACTCAATGAAATGAAAATAATGTTGTTGTTTTTTTTTTCCTATACCGAAAATGATAAATGTATAAAATTAGCATTTACAAAAGTTGCTAATAAATAACATATACACATTATATTTGTCTAGCTTTTACTCTAAATGCATTTAACAAAGTTTTTAGATGTACATATCTATATACATATGTATGCATATACATTCTATAATCTTTTTTTTACACTTTGATTTATGTAAATGATTTTTTGATATATTTTTTTGTTTTGTTTTTGTTATGCATGATCACTTTAAGTTTCAATTAATTAACTTCATGTCGTATAATTTAACGGCAATTTTATGTTTTATTTTGTCAGCTTTTAGGTGGTTTATTATCTATAAGATCATAAAAGATTTACACTTTTCAGAAATTCCAGTATTTCTAGAAATTTTAATTTTGATTGAAAATTTAACATAAAATAGAATTTGATTTGAAGCTTATTGATTACCCTCTTTTTTTGGGTTTTGGAATGAGTGTACCCGTAAATATATGTACATATGAATTTAAATATAACGATTTTTTTAATTTTGAGTTCTTTGTTATTCGTTATTGATCAGATCTTTGTAATTATTTTTAATTTGAACTTTTGAAACAAGTCTGTAATAGATACCTATTTATCCTATCTTAGCTATACTTAAAAATAAATATATATACTTTTAACCATAGTTTTTTGTGATCAATTTATTTGTTACTTTAATGAATATAACTTTTGGATTAGTTTTTAATTTTTACACTATTTTCATATTTTCTAACTTTTCTGCCCAACCTTTTCTTTTTATGGTAACCTTAAGATCTATTATCATTTATACATATATTAAAATCTTTTATCCTTTATTGCGATCTATAATTTAAGTTTTTTAAATTTTTCCCATCGATTAAAATAATACATGTTTTAGCTTAGCTTATATAAATTAAATATTTTTACTTCCCCACAATATTTTCCATTATTATTATTTTTCCAAAAATTCTGTTTTCTTTTCTTGAGTTTGAATAATTTTCCAACTTTTTGTTTTGTAGAAAAGAAAAAAAAAATAACCCTTTAGCTTTGCGTTGGTCTTGGCTCTGGGCTCAACTCTTTTAATATCGCCTCATATCTATCATATGTCTGTCTGTCTGCCTCCCCCTCTCTCTTCGTCTTTATTTTAACATAATGATGTCCCCTGCTTATCTTTCATTTATTCCTTATATCATACATTTTTTCTTGTTTTCGTCTCTTTTCGCCACTTCACATTGCATTATTTATGAACGTGAAATGAAGAAGTTTGTCTAGAATGTTTGTTAATAATTCGCGGCAGCAGCAGCAACAGCTTGTAAAAAAAATATAATTTCGCTTTTTTCTCTCCTCTGCCTCTCTACCTCTCTCTCTCCCTCACCCTTAGGCCATTCTCATGATTCTTGAAGACTATTAAGTCTGATGATTTTAATGAGTGAATAATGTAAATTTCCCCATTTGCCCCTCCCTCGCACATTAAATGGGCAGGCAGTGCAACAGTTTTTCTGCTTTAATTTTTTATTTTTATTTTTCTTTCGTTTTTCATTTGTAATAACGACCTAGAAGGGGTCATAATGCAACTTTCTTGACTTCGACATGTGGCAGAGGGGGCGGTTCCCCTGGAAAAAAATGATTTTCCAAATGCGATTCAAGTTGCCCCGGTTTGGGTTTTTGTCGTGTGGTTGGGGAAGTCAAGTGAATTTGTCATACCGAAAATAATAGAGAATACAAGTGGGTGGTGTGGAAAGGGGGGGGGGGGGACGGGTGGGTTATATTTTCTGAATTTTGTTTCTGCGTTTCTTTGTATTTATACCCTGTACCCATAGGGTTCAAGGGTATATTAAAGTCCAAAATGTATGTAACAGGCAGAAGGAAAATTTTCCGACCCCATAAAGTATATATATTCTTGATCAGCATCAACAGCCGAGTCGATATAGCCATGTCCGTCTGTCCGCCTGTCCGTCTGTTCGTCCGTCTGTCCGTCTGTCCGTCTGTCCGTCCGTCTGTATGAACACCTAGATCTCAGAGACTATAAGAGCTAGAGTAACCAAACTTGGTGTCAACATCCGTCTAGTCCATACGCAGATCAAGTTTGCTTCAAATTTTGCCACGCCCACTTCCGCCCCCAAATTAAAAAACTATAACTTGAGTTCTATTAGAGCTATAATAATTCTTTTGGCAGACTCAATTATATAGCCAATATGTACCATCTGACCGAATTTGACCGAAATCGGTCAATAAATATCGGAGATAATACGTATATATGTTTGTACTGAAATTCATGGGCAGCGGCAGCTGAAATGTGTGAGCGAGATAGCATGCGCACGTTGCGTTCCTTGTACCGAACGACCATTAGTTTCGTTCACTGAGATGAGTGAGCGAAAAGCATGAATTTGGTGTTTCGGCTTGCTAGGAGAATTTTGTAAAATAATTTATATTCAATTAATGGGGATTTGGATGGAGTTTGAGTTTATAAAATATATCTCTTATTGGTACAGGGTATTCTCCAAGTCGGCAGGGACGACTTGCTACTTCATTTTTTTTTCTGTTCATATTTTAAATTTTTTGTAATTTTTGTAATTGCCTGACCGTTGGCCACTTGAGGGGCCGATTGGGTAAATGTTCTATGAGAAAAATTATGATTATTTTTCCTTCTTTTTTTATCTGTTGTTTTTTTGTTGTTAGCTTTTTTTTATCTCTTACAGATTATATATGTACACAAAAGTGACAAATTTTAGAGTGGTTTTGGTGGTGGGGAGGAAAGGGGGGTGGTGGCAAACAGTGTGAACTGTAATGAGCCCAAAGTTGACTTTTCATTCTGGACCCAAAACACACAAACATTTCTCAAGTGGCTTTGGCAACTGAAAATGTCTTGCCACATTCCCTTTACTCTGCTTTAGCCCCCTCCCCCTAAAACCCACTCCACTCACTTTGTCTAATTCTTCTTCTGATGTGCAAAGAGAAGCAATGTGAAGTACGGAGAGGGGAAGGGAGGGAGGTTTTTAGAGGGGGGTTGTGACTGACTTGTGTGACATTTTTTATGGCCTGTGCTGATGTTTTGACCCAGTAATTTAATGATGCTAAATGGCGTGGCAGTTGATTGCCGGAACATGCGGGTGCACAGTTGCAACTGATGTGTGTGTGTGGGGTGTGTGTGTGAGTGTGTCTCTCTGTAAGTGTATGAGAGGGAAGAGGGCAGCAAAGGAAGTGTGAGAAAAAGTCAAGTGCAGCAAATGGCAGAAATTAAATGAGCTTTGAGTGTTAGAAGCCCCCTTGACAAGTCAAATTTAAATTGCCATGCCAAAAGAACCCCCCCCATAATGAAAGGAAACGAAGAAAAATTAGTTCCAAGAACCAAAAATAAAAATAAACTACAAAACTATAAGATAGCAATTAATCTTTAGCTATTGACAAAATTATGTGATTAAAATTTTAACCATAGACATTTAGTTTCAACTAAACCAGATTAAGTATAGTTTAACGTAACCGAAATATTTAGAAAATATCTATAAAATCAAGAGCTTTTAATTGAAAGTCAGATGAATTTTTAGATAAATTAACTAATTAATTAATAATTACTTATATAAGTTAACATGGATAAAAGTCAATGATCACAGTGGCTTTGAGGGAAGCTATCATTTGGGCTAGCTTTGCTATATAGGTCTCTGCTTGATATAAGATCAGTACTTACCTAGCTTCTGTTTAGGAAGGAATCTCATCATACGCTTGTAATATATTAAATAAAACCCAATATTGAATAACTTCAATATAATTGTGGGGTAGTATTTAACTTATTAATATAATTTATATAATAACACTTCTTAGCTATCTAAAATGATCTAAATTAGTTAAATTTCTAAGTATGATCTTTCCTTATAAGACATATTATTCTTAAATCGATCGATTGAAAAAGATTTAAACGTGGAAATAATTCTTTAACCTGCCAACCAATTTTTAATATATTTATATCAAAACTTAGTATGTGATTGCATTTGGTTTCTCGATTTCAATTGTTTTATAATCTTATTTGTCCAAGTTTTTTTTTCTCTCTCTCTCTCTTTTGAGTTTTATGAGATTAAAGATATATTCCTTGATATGTTGTCGCTTTATTTTCTTTAATTTCCGTTGTCAGTTTTTGAACAGCTTCTCTCAACTATGTTGTATGCATGCATATCTACTTAGTATAACTTCATTTAAAGCCCTTTCCATCTCCGGCTTGTCTTGAATTCACACCCAGTCAAGGGATACTCGCAAAGGAAGTAATCCATTCTGAGTGCAGTTTTCAATATCACTTTCCAGCGACAACTTCCTGCGAGCAGCGGCAGCGGCGGCATCTCTCAGGCATCAGCAGCCACAGTGCAACAGAATCAGACATCAAAAGAGTGATGGAGAGGAGGGGGTGGTAGGGGGAGGTGAGCAACAAAAAAAAAAAACTGTTGGCACTTTGCATACAAATGTGGCGGCTGCTACCAACAACAGCAGCAACAACAACAACAGCAGCAGCAGCAACGAAAACTTATCGCAACATTTTAATAACTGGCGGCAACAGTAGCTACCAGAAGATGAAGCTGAGGATCGCTGGAATCGGTAGAATTGGAGAGGAGCAAGCTAAAGCTGCTGCAGTCAAGCTTTCAGCTTTCATTAATTACCAAGAAAAGCGAGTTTTATATATATATATATATATATATATTTTTATTTTTTACTTGTTGTTCCTGTTGTTGGTGTTGCAGTTTTTCCTGCCAGTCAAGTGAGGCCGAACCGAAGCCAAGCCAAGTTAGTAGTCATCAGTCTATATATAAGTATTTTCCGCAACAGGTTAGGCCCTAACTGCAATGTGGACCTATTCTCATTTATTTCGCATCTTCATGTATTGTTTTTTTTTCTGTTTTTTTTTTGTTTTTCGCTTATCTAGCGTCAACATCATGCAACATGCGCGTAATTTTATGAATGAAGTGCTTGCTGCCGGTCAGGATTTCAGTTTACGTACGTAGACTGCAAACTGGAACTGGTTGGGCAAGAACTTAATTGCACTGGCACCTTCTTTTTTTTTCTACAGCCACCAGAACTACCACCACCAGCAGGGAAACTGGCAACAGTTTGTCAGTCAGGTTAACAAATTGCGTTGAAGTCCAAAAACCGGTTTATGGCACATCTGTGCCTTTTGATACTGGGCGCACTTGTTGCAAGTGAATCTCTCACCACTTTATGGCAAGTAGAAGTTGAATCTACTCGACTACTCGACTACTCTCTTTCTCTCTCTCTCTCTCTCTCCCTCTCTTTCTTTCTATCTCTTTCTCTCTTCCCAATGTTGCGCTTATTAAATATGATTATGCGTTCGATGGCAAGTTGGCTGGTTGTTTGCTTCGACTCGGTCGGTCCTGGTTTTCTACTTAGTTGACAGGAAGTGAAGCCGCGCCAGGCGTCGTCACATTGGCGGTCATCTCAAACCAAAAACTAAAAAAAAACTAAAAAATAAAAAAAAATAAAGAAAAAAAAAACCCTAGCCAACATCCATCGACGGCTGCCAACTTGTGCTGCTGCCCACTTTTAATGAAGTTTTCCGTTGTGTATTGCGCCTGCCTTCTGGCTTTTCTCCAGCTCTATTCTTTACATACCCTTAAATAAAATAGGATCCCATTAATGTTTCATACAGTTGGAATCAATCAAAATTTGAATAGTTAGCAAAAAGTGTTAATCAAAATTTTATATTTCTTATATTTATTTTCTTAGTTATTTATTTTCTTATATATATTCAAAGCGGAGTAATTTATTACTGGAAGTTTTTATCTAAATTCTTTTAAATACATAAAATATGTATTAATATCTTTTCTAAATACATAGCACAAAAAAGTGCCAAGAGTTGGCTGAAAAATATATATTTCTTTAGTTTTATCAATTCTTTAAACTAATTTTTTTTAATCATTTTTTATTTATTTATTTATATAATGATTGAAAGGCAATAACAAAGAGCTTAAGCTTTAAGATTTTCTCTAAATTCAAAGAATTTACTTCAGACATTGCTTAAAGCTTATATGCTTGTTCATTTGAGAAAATCTGTAATACTTATATATAACTATAAAACATTAATATGTTTTGGCTTTGCTTCATTACTTTCAAGTTTCCCAAATTATATGAAAAATTATCAAAAAGAAAACTTCAATTTCAAAATCTTCGTTTTAATTCGAATTTTAAAATCACATCAAAGCGAACTATAGAAACTTATGTCATTTTGTTATGGCAATTATCAAACTTTTTCATTGGTGGTTTTCCATTTTATATTCAAATTTCCTACAACATAAAATCATTTAATTTTTCAACTATGTATTACCATAATCAATCATTTTCTATTCCATCGGAGGGTATATAAAGTTCGTCTTTGACTTAAGTATTTGTTATTGTTTTGTCTGACATCCTTTCTATTTGTCGCTGATTCTTTGGCTGAAAGTTGAATAAAAACTCATTGCCCGTTCAAATGTTTTAATTAAAATTTAATGAATTCTGTGTATTTAATTATGCATTGTTGTTGCTGTTGTTGTTGTTGTTGTTGTTGCTGTTGTTACTGCTGCTGCTGCTTCTGTTTCTACTACTCTGGCTGGCTAATAGATGCTGTTGACACTCACCCATTGGTTCTGCACTTAAAAGTATGCTGAAAATTAATTTTAATTGGTTTTTTTTTTGGCTTTTAATATTTACTTTTTTTTTTTTGGTTTTTTTGTTCTCTTTGGACCGCTTTAGGAAAGGGCATATTAATTTAAGTAAATAGTTTGTTAAGCATGAGGGAAAAAGTTACTTTTTATTATTATTTTTTATGTATGTATAGGTAGTATATTCCTGTGCAAGATAACGAACTAAGATTTGATCGGCAATCTATTAGTTTAATCGTCATTATTCCCAGGAATTTTATACCTTTGATCCACCGATGATTGGTATTATGTAATTAAGTTTAATTTTATTTCTTTGGTGTAAATTACAATTATATATTTAAATTCGTTCGATAAAGTTAATGTATATAGATTCTTTTCTTCCCTTCTTTTGTTATTAGAACTAAATTCTTTTTACCAATCTCTTTTTCCTTATAATTATTTATGCATATATATTTCTCAATTAATTAAAGTGCAACTTCTATATATGTACATATAATAGATTTAAGAGAAAATATCAGGTATTGATCCACTGATTGAAGTGGAATTATCTTTTGAAGAAAACAATTTGAAGTAAGATATTTATATTCATATTTGCAATTAATGGATATCAGTAGAGAAGTCAGATGACTATAATTATTATAATAAATTTGCCCCAAGCCCTTATTTTTTTGCAAGGGTATAGAGTCAATATCAAAGCCGAACTTTTGACCTGGTTCACTCTCTCTCTCTCTCTCTTACTATCTTTCTCTCTCTCTCTCTGGTTGTTGGTTTTTCCCTCTGTCATAAGTGGCAATTGAGGCGATAGAATGCGAATAAAACAACAATAATAATATGGCAAAAAAAAAAAAGAATTAAATAACAAAATTTAAATGAAATTGCAATTGCAATGACATGGCAGACAACATGGTAATTAAAATTACATTTATTAGATTTGATTTGATAATGAAAATATGTTTGCCCTTTCATCTCATTGTGTATCTGAGTGTGTGTGTGTGTGTGTCTGTGTGTGTGTGTGTGGCACACCAACAAATAGTTAATTTAACAAAAACAATAAACAAAATCAAAGCAAAACAAACTGAAACAATTTATTAAATTGCATTTTCAAATGGATTTATTTTTTGTTTTTTATTTAATTTGTTTTTTTTTTTTTATCATTTTTAATTGCCTTTTGGCTGTGAAAGTTACTATTGCCGCAATTTTTATAGCCATATTTTTGCCTTAGTCCATTTGGCCAAAAGCGCCGTTAATATTGTCGATCATAAATTAAGAGATATTAAAGTATTAATTAAATCGAACCATTAATTAAAAATCGACTGTTAATTAAACGCAACCAAATATCACAAAGCCGACAAACGAAAACAATTAGGCAACAATTAAGGTGCAAGCTAACCACGCCCCCCTCAGCAGCAACAACATAACTTGATTGATGGCATTGTTGGTGGTCCATCATTTCTCTACCCTCCCCATCACCCCACTACCTTTCACCCCAACATAATTTGTAAAACAAATTTTTATTTAATTTTCAAAAAATTTGTAGTTTTTATTCAAATGTTTTCTTTGATGTTTTGTGTTTTTTTTTTTTTTTTGTATCATTTTCATTTTCTTTAAAATTACAAAATTTTGCAATCTTTGTGTTGTATTTTTCTTTTTAAATATTTTAAATATTACATTTGAATTATACATATACATATACATATATATATATATCGATTTTAAATTTAATTTTATACACATGCTTAGAACTTTGTATTAAATGCAAAAGTTTTGTTGTTTCTTGGTAATTAACATTTTTCGGATAGAATAATTCTTTTTATTTATTTTATTTTATTTCATTTTTTTTTTGTTGTTTATTTTTTTCCTTTTTTTGTGGCATTCATTTTTTTTTTTTTTTATCATGTATGTATATAATTTATTGTCTCATGCATGATAAATGCTGAAAATGATCAATGTTCAATCTATGTATATATATATATATATATATTTATATATAGTAAATATGTATGTATGTGTTTTTTTTTTGTTTTTAGATATCTTAAAACTAACAAAAGTCAGGCTTAAAAATATGCTTTGAATGCATTTGAATGAAATTTCGTTGAAAATCGTTTACGCTTTTTTGTGTTCGGGGCTTTTGTTTTTGTTTTTTTCTTTCTTTTTTTGAATGTATGAATATTTCGTATATGTATATATATATATATGTATGTGTTTAATTATATATAGATAGAAGATAATAATATATTAAATGTCTATATCTTAAACTTGAACAACTTGCTAATGAGATTGAGTCATGACTCGACAGACTCGATTTGTTTGAGTTCTAATAATAATATTTATACTAGTTACTAAAATGCGTAATTGCTACTACTTAATCTCTGGGAATAAACTGTCTACAAATTAATATATACTACATATATATAGTATATATATATATAATTCATTATTAGATGAATGTTATACATACATATACATACATATAAGTATTGTATATTTTGAGAGAGTGCTATTTGTGTTTTTGTTTCTTTGCATTTTATATATGTTTGTATGTATATATGTCTGATGTGATGTCTGTCTGACTGTCTATATGTCTGTTTGTTATGGTTGTTGGTTATTGGTTTTAAGAGACTTTTATGGGAGGAGTTTTTGTTGTCAGCATTCAAATAGATTATACTTAGGTGTATTTATATATATATATATATATATATATATATATATGTATATATAGAGCGGGTTTTATTATTTTTCATTTTTTGTTGTTTTGTTTTTTTTGTTTTTGTTTTTGGTGTATCTGCCCCCCTTTCGGCAATAAAATCCAAAAATCCAAAGTAAAAATGCCATGATTGATGTCTAGGCATGTTTGGATTTGGTTTTGGCCATGAACGACGTTTGCAGCCTTTGCGTGTTGCAAGAGAGTAGGTTGATATCAAAATACAAGTATGTAAGAATATATATGTATATACACATATATCTCCCTACCACTCGATAATGCCATTGCCAACGTCACCTTCATCTTCTATCTATCTACATATGTATATAAAAGAGCTTTTCAGGGGTACAGGTACTTATCACAGCCTTCGAGCGCCTTTTGCCTGCCATCCATTCATCCATCCATCCATCTATCCATCCATCCATCCATCCATCTATCTATCCATCGCATGCAAATGTCTTTTCTCAAAAAACATTCAACATGTTTTCTCCATTTGCGCTCCCAATAATAATCAACGTCATATACATAATAATTATAAAAACATAAAACAAGTATAAAAAAAATACATATATATATATATATATAGATATGTATATATATATATATGTATAACCAACAAACGAGCGAACCTACAATAATAAAAAAAAAACCAGCCAACAACCAAACATACTAAGAAGAAATACTCTGGAAAAAATCACGAAAAGTCAAATTGAATTTTCATTTCTGTGAATGTGTGTGTGTGTGTTTGAATGGGTGTGTGAGTTTGTGGTTGGTTTGTGATGTGTGATGTATGTCAATCAGTCTAGCTGGGTTGGTTTGTTTTTCATGTTTTTGTTGTTGTTGTTGTTGTTTTTTTTGGCTGCTGCTTCTTGTTCTTGTGGTTTGTCTTTGACGAAACGCAAAATGTTGAACGGTTGACTTAGTAAGTCTGTGAAAGAAAAAAATATAAGGAGAGCAAGGTTGTTGGAAGGAAGAGACAAGATAACGATGGGTTATTAGATATATGTCATTATTGGCTGTTGATGCATAAATTGTTCTTGAAAGGTGTGTCAAATTATTATCCCAAAAAACAACTCAAATCAAACTTTTTTAAGAGCTTTACACAAAATATTTTTCAAATTAATAAATTTTCACGCACAACTTTTTCTTTTATTTCCCTAACTTTAGAAATTCTTTACTTCGAGCTGTTGTAAGGTATTTTCTTGTTATTATTTTTTTTTATTTCTTGCCTTGTTTTCACCTATTCATACCGTTTGCATTTCGTATTTTTATTACCTTGCTTTTAATTACATTTTTCTTGCTTCGTTTACTCGATTTATACTCCACTTCTACTTCCTTTACTATCGATTCTTTAATTTTCTCATTTTTCCTGACTTTCAATTACAGATTTTTCTTTTCCTTTTTCTTCATAATTTCCCCGTTATGCAATTGCTTAAGTTTTTCATCTTTCGTCCCTATCAACTTGCTATTGTTTTTTTCTTTATTTTACTTTAGTTTTCACTTTGCTTTTATGCCATTTACATTTGCATCCCTTTGACTTGTTTTCTACTCTCCATTTCTAACACTTTTTCTATATCATTGAACGATTTTCTTTAATAGCTTTTAACCCCTTAACTTGTGATTTTTCCCCTTTTAAAGCTAACACCTTGTTAATGGAAATAGTAAAAGTTGTGTGTTCTCAACTTACCACCGGTGGATAGGACATGTATTTGTCACTCATATTAAAATAGGATCCATCTGCTGGCGGCGCCGGCGACGGTGAGGATATGTAACTTCCCTTAATAACCAGCGATGAGGCAGGCGATGGAGATGGTATATAGAGACCATTTGAGATCAACATATGATCATCTTTAGAACGCATGGGCATGCCTTCAATCATACCCGTGGCACTATTGCGTTGACTGTGACGCTTTGGATTTGGCAGTGTCCGTGTAAAGTCTGGATTGCATAGGGGATAGGGTGGCGTACACATCGAACTCTCTTGATATTTGGGTGGATATGCAGTCGATTGTATTATATCAACATTCTCCACTAGATATGTAGAGGCGGCTGTCTTCTTTTGAACATCCGCCTGCAATGCAGTGATCGGTAGCTGGGTTTAAAATTAAGCCAAAAACAAGAGTTAGGCATTGGGGGGTTAGTTAGTAAGTAGCTAATGAGTATGCTTACCTTATATACAGATTGATTATCATCCTTTGAGTAGACATCATCATTACTGGGCTCCGTTTCACCTTGGGTCTTATTCTGGCGTCTTATAACAAACCAGGCGACCAAAGCAGCATTGAGTACCAATAGAACCATTGCAGCCGAAGTGATCCCAATGATCATTACATTGGGCAGTTCATCCTTTTCCGTATATTCAGCCGAATGCGGCTGTGAACCTTTGCTCAGTGTCAGTTTAATATCGGGTAAAAATTTACTACCACCTGCCTCATTGGCAGCCATGACAGAGAAATAATATGTTGCTCCAGGCTTAAGGCCATCTAGTGTTATATTTTGGAGTCCCGGCTTGGCATCAACATATTTATATTTATCACCATCACCATGTTGCTTGAGACGTAGACGATAGTAGACCTGCATACCGCCATCGAAACCGGGAGTCCACATTAACTCCACTCCCGTATCACTAACGTTGCCCACTCTCAGTTGCAAAGGTGCATCTGGTCGTGTTGGCTTACTAAATTCCAAGGTGGCACTTGCTTGTCCCAGATTATTTCTCACCACACACTCATAGTGTCCATAATCTTCGCTCGAGGTATTCTCAATCAGCAAAGCAGACTCATAAACCAGAGCATCCACTTGACGATCCACAGTCTTAAACTTCTGTCGTCGCTGCATCTTAAGGTCCTTACCATTGCGGCGCCAAATGAAACTCGGTTGAGGAGAGGCCAAAGCACGGCATATAAGCTGAGCACGTACTCCAGGACGTGCAGCGAATCGTGTGAAACTCGGCGAGTGTTCAATTTCAGGTGCAGCTGAAGTAGACAATGGTCAGATTCAGCTAGAGATCAGAGAAATTAATCTAACAATTTCTATACTTACTTTGCACAACTAGAAGAACATTATGAGCTGCGACCGGGCCACGTTGATTATCCACAATGCAAGTGAAGTTACCAATATCATTTCGTTGCACATTTTCGATCTGCAGGTAGGCAGTGCCATTCTCAAATGAAGCCACAGTGCGTGAGGTAAGATCATAACCCTCCCTAGACCATCTGACGTGGGAAGCCTCTAAAGGACGCGCCTGAATATGACAGGCCAACATAGCCTGTTCACCAGCCGTAAAACTTAGCCCTTCACTAACTGAGGTTATGGTAGGAGCATCTAAAAAATATAATTTACAAATAAAAATATTTCTTTGGAGCATCTTGACTCCCTCCTTCCTTCAACTTACATTCGACAACCACTTGAATCTCTAGCAAGGCACTGCCCTGACTATTGCTAGCTTCACAGAGATAGACACCGGCATCATTGCGATTCAGTTTACTGATATTGAGTCTAGGACCATCTGAGATCAAACGCTGACCACTAAGGGAGTCTTTGCTTATGGGCAAACCATCTTTGGTCCAAGTATAGGTTATTGACATCGGATTGCCGTTGGCTAAAAGTTCCACCTGGAAAGGGGAACCCTCAATGCCCATGAAACTTGTCGATTGACTGGCTTCGAATTTCGGTGGATCTGAGAAGAAAGAGAAAAGGGGGAAAATTCACACTCCATTTTGGAATGGAACCACAATATTGAGATCGACTTACAAAGTATGTCCAAGCTGATAATCTCATGTACACTGCGTTGCAAGACTTCATTATGACTCTGACATGTGTAGACGATTCCATCAAGATCTTGAGTTATATTCACAGACATTTCCAGTGTAGATACCGAACCACCCCAAAGTCCAGGTTTATTAGCCAAATTGACACCCTCCACTGGAATGCCATCCTTCCACCAACTGATTTTAGCTGGAGGATTGCTAGAGCTAGAATCGCAAATGAGTTTAGCACGAATGCCAGGCACCAAGTTACGTGGCACGACGCTAATCTTAACCGTTTCCGGAGGAACTAATGGGAGGAAATACATTTTTTGATCGACCTACAGTCAAAAGATAATATTTTCGATCCTGTACTTACAATGAACTCCCAAAGTTTTTGTGGCAAATAGTGGTATATCGATGGCTGCATTCTGCACCTCACATTTGTAGATGGCATTATTGTCCGAGGCATTTATTAGTAGTGATAATTCCGAAATGATTTTATTATCTATTAGCTTTGAGGCAACATTCAGTCGTTTATCATTTTTGTACCACTGTAGGGAAGGCGGAGGATTACCACCCGCTGAACTGCATTGAAGTTTCAATATTGAGCCAGAAACAAGGATATCCCCATCATTATAACCAGTCACTAATGGTGATGAGGGAGGATCTATACACAGAAAGGGGAAAGCTGATTGTCTTAAAGAACTTCCCTGGTAAACTTTTCTTGTTCCTTTACTCACATAAAACATTCACCGTATGCGATCCAATGACGTTTTGTGTCAACTCTTTATTAAGGGCATGACATACGGCTAGGAAGGTACGACTCTGGCTGTCGATACTCAATGTAATATTGGAACTGCTAACCCAACCACCATCTGAACTGGATGTGGTCTTGTAGGTGCTATTGTTAAAGGGTCGTCCATTCAAGGACCAGGTAATATGTGCAGGAGGATTCGATGGAGCAGTCACACAACTCAATTGTACAGAATCACCAACTTTAGACTGAGTGGCACCACTGAGATAGACATCTTTGGGGGCATCTGTTAATTATAGTTGATGGGTCAGTTGCGATTTAGAGTAGGTCTTTTTTTTTTGCCAAGAACTTACACAACACTGTTAAATTGAGTTCCGCTCGCAGTGGGCTGGTTGAAAGTAAATTTTTGGCCTCACAAACCAAATTAGCGCCATTATCCTCAGATGAGGCAGTAAATTTATATACATTTTCCGATAGTCTTCCCGATGTACGTTGCGGTGAATTAATGGCCATACCATTTCGATACCATACCAATTGTGCTGGTGGATTACCACCACGACTACGGCAAGCGATTGACATTTGTTGGCCGCGACGCACAGTTTCTCCCTGGCTATAACCCTCAAAGAATGGCGGACCAGGTGGGTCTAAAGAATGATACACTGGTTTAGCAAAGACTTAGAATACCTCATCAAATGTCTTAACTTACACAAAACTGAGAGTTGAACTTGTGCCCGCATGGGTACGTCCGGTGGTAATGCCTTATGACGGGCCTCACACGAATATTCCCTATAATCATCCTCAGAACGCGGTTGTAAATTTAACGTAGAACTTGTGGTGAATCTCTTGGCAGCCGTTTGATTAATCGATACAATGGGCACTGATAGATAAAGATTAGAGGGTTTTTTTTAACCTCAACTCTAGCATATGGATGGATAGATTGTTTGTTATATGATATGATGATGACTTACCTATATCAACTGGCACTTCTCCTTGATACCAAACTATCTCAGCAGCTGGATTGGCATTCTCTGCTATGCATTGGAGTGTTAGATTCTGTTTTTCTACCACCTCCACTTTGGCATTACGTGCATAGCCCTCAATCATAATTGAACTGGGTGCAGCCACAATACTTAGCTTGGCATTTGCTCTAATAGCTGGATTACCAGCTGCAGGACCAACCTGACATTGATACTCTGCATCATCCTCGAGAGTGGCATTCTTGATTTGCAAATTGTAAATGCCATGCTTAGCATCAACCAATACGGAATAGCGTGGAAAACCGGGTATAACCGCTGAGAAACCCAATGCGAAACCATCCTTAGTCCATTGTACTTTACCAGCACGGGAGGCAACCTCACATCGTAATAGAGTGTCCGTGCCTTCAAGTATTTGTAGATCATGTGGGGTAATGCGGAACTTTTGTATAGCGGGCATAGTTGTTCCTGTTGTTGCTATTGTCGTTGACGCAGTTATAGTCGATGCCGCTGTTGCCTGTCCTAGAGCCAGTGCTAGGGAATTGCAGCTGATGGCGGCAACTGTCGAAACGATAGGAAGAGAGAGAGAGAAAGTAGGGAAATTTGCTTGGTTAATCGGCACGTTCGACATTTGCTCACGTAGTTGCCAAGTGCATACAAGGCACATGGGAACAGAACAGAACAAAACAGTTCAATTGGCAACCAAATCGACATAGCATCGACCTGTCAGACTCAGACTCCGATTCCGATATATGTACATATGTACCTACATACATATATGTCGGAGAAGAGTTCACCCAGTTTTTACAGCCCACACATAAAATACACATTACTTAAGCGTAAAGCCTCGACGACGTCGCTCAGTCACATCGCACTAATTTGGTACAACGTTTTTTTTTTCCTTTCTTCTTCCTCCTTCTCCCCCTTCTCCTACTGCTTCTCCTACTACTCTTCTCTTCTATATCTTTTGTCTTTCTGTTGTTTTTCCTTGAGTTTTTTCGCTCACACACATGTGTCAGGCATTGAGACATGGATATATATCTATGTATGTATGTATATAGTCTGTCCGTCTGTCATGTCTTTTCCGTTCTTCAACCCACACCTAAGCCGAAAGTAGGTCTACAGCTTGCGGCTCATTAGCATTAAAATGTCTTAAAGAAGAAAACCAAAAAATATAAAAAAAAAAATAACAAAGAGCCCTGGCCACGTTTCGATACCAAATTGAACAGCCCACTCTTCGGATGTGTGTGTGTGTGTGTGTGTGTGTGCGTGTGTATCACTCTTTTGTGACTATGCGCCGACCTAATCAGCATTAGGGCAATCTACATAGGTAATAGAAAATCCATGCACATTGTCACAAAACCCTTGAAAAAATTATTGATAAATTCTTTATATAATTGCTAAGGCAATTGGAAAACAATTAATCATATTATTAAACAATTTGTCAGTTTAACTAAATATTCTATATATTTATATCTTTAACATTCTCTTTTTAATTTTCATTTTTTTTCTTCTTCTTATTCTTTTTGCCAACTAAAGACCGCTGTCGATGGGATCGATTAATTAAAAGAAGTTTTACTGCTAACTTCTTAAATGAATTGTCATTTATCAGAGATAATTCCTGCTCAACTGCAAAATCAAAACAAGTTTAATTAGTCGCTATTTGAGTAACAATTTTTCACATCAACTGGTTTTATGTATATATATATATATACATATAAAAGTGTATATATATAATTTTTTTTATAGATTTTTGCCACTGTGCAAATAACGCTGCGTGAGTCTCAAATGGCTGGGAACGGAATAAACATTTCTGTCGTGGACTTCATCAATGGATTAATTGATTATTTGTCATAGTAGTGGTAGTAGTCGTAGTAGTAGAAGATGATGATGACGATGACGATGACGACAACAACTGGGGTACATTTTGGGGCTATGATTTAGTCACAACGGAAATGAGTGTGGACAAGACTAATGTGCAGAGTTAAATAGTGAGGTTGAGGGTGAGGATGAGTGGGGCCACCCACAAGTAAGCTTACATTTTGTCTGTTTTCTGTTTCTTTTTATTTTTTTTCTTTTTTGTTTTTTGTCGATTTGCATGTGACATGCATTTTGTGTTGGCCAAAGTTCAAGCAATTAAGTCACACATACGCACATATACACTCAGACAATTGAGAGACAGTTGACCAACTCTGCCCTGGCAGAACATTTCCTGCGGCAATTAACCAACAAAAAAACAAAACGAAAAAAAGAAAAACAACAAAAGCAAGAAGAACTGCACAACTTGACAGGTTTTTTTTTTTATTTTTTGCACAACAAAAACAGAGGCCAAGACCCGGACGACAACATTGCATACAACTCATTTAGTGTCATTATGATGAGCACTGCAGGAAGAGATAGAGAAGCATATGGGGGAAAAGGTGCAGAACCGAAGGCAGGCAGAAGGAAAAGTAACCCTTGGCTTGGTTTCGGTACCTCCCCCCGTTTTTCAAAGACAATAAGCAGCAGCGGGTAATTGTCACACATATGTATGTACATATATACAGACATCCAGGAGGCAGGAGGTAAACTCACACATACACACACACGCACACATACAGGATGAGCCATTCCAATATACAAAGAAATCCTTGAAGTGTGACAGTAGGAAGCAATGAAAGAAGACAACACAACACAACACAGCACAACACGACACAACAGCAACAAAAATTGTAAAAAGTAAAGTGCAAAGTAAATGAAAGATGAGAGCTGCATGCATGGCCTAAACCGGTTACCATTTCAATTCATTTCATTCATGGGTCCGTTCCATGCAATGGTCAAGACCTGCTGCTGCTTCTGCTGCTGTTGCCAGTTTAGCCAGCTGTAAGGGCCAGTAATTGTCAACTTGGTCCCACAAATTGTACGCAAACTAAAACTAACAGCTTAACCGCAAAACGTTCTTCCCCATGTCCATATCCAAGTCGATGTAGATGTCTATGTGGCATGACTACAACTACAGTAAAAATGGTGATGGCTATGACAATGATGATGATGATGAAGATGATGATGATGATGTTGCCTGATCCTATTCCCTTTTTTGGCCACAATTTAAGTGAGTGACCGAGCCTAAGACACAAAAGTCTGCTAATAGTTTTTTGTAGTTTCTTTCTTTTTTTTTTTAAGGGATGCATAGTAACTGAGTGTGAGGAGAAAGGAGGGGGGAGCAGAGCAAGTTGAACAAAACTCGTGAGTGAAACAAAACTTTCTGTTTTCAATGTAAATTGATCTACCAACTGCAAGTTAAAGGTGTCAGGAAGTTAAAAAGTCTGGGAAGGCAATACTGAAATTTGATTTTCAGTTTTTGGTAGGTTTAAAAAGTTTATCAATATAAATTTTTTTTTCGAAAATTAAATGAAAACCTATGATAACTTAAAGTGATTTTCATTGCATTTGCTTAAGGCAAAGATCAGTTTTTGTATCGATTAAATTTAAACAGTTCTCTTCGCATGATTATTATTTTAATTCAAAAGTGTAGTTTCATTATTTATGAAAATCAATTTAGAAATCCATTTTTTTTATTCTCGCATCCGATACAAATATCCCCCTGATAAGCTTAAGGCATCAGCTGCTGTAGCTTATTATTCAATATATGTAATTTTGCAATAATTTTTCAATTATTATAATTAAAATAAACGCCATATCAACAAATTAGCGGTTTCCCTTATAACCAGCCCCGTCAGGAGATGGCTGAGAAGAACACATTTTATTGATCTTTGGCAAAAGAAACGACCACAAAAAATGTGAAAAAAATTCCGAAAAATATGAAAGAAAAAAATGTTTCCTTTACACCTCGTTTTTGTTTTCCCGTTGAAACTTTTGTTTTTGGTATTTTTTCAACGATAAAAAAGGACTTGAGGGCTTGTGGGAGGAATCAATTTTTGACTATGGTTAATGTTAATCTACTTTTGTTTTAATCATTACCTGGGTGATTAGTACCTACTTAAATTACAGTACAAGAAAAACCTGAACAATTTATTTTTCTACTCTTTTCTATTATGTTCTAAAAGTTTGAAACCTGGCTAGTAACCTGATAAGTTACTCTTATTAGTTTATATAATCCAAATCAAAAATCTTTATAAAAAAAATGTGTTTTTTACATTTATGTTTTTAAACCTTTTTTTGTATAAATTTTTGTATATTTTGTTAAAATATTTGATAGATAATTCTCTTTATGTCTTTTTTTTTTTGGTTTTCAAACTTCCTTTCAATCCGTTACGCAAATTTTAAATATCTTCACAAGGAACCACATATACTCGTGCTGTAAGCACGTAAAAGGTATCGAATTTGAATAGCTGGAATTATCTTCTAATCATACTAGTTGCATATTCTAGTTATTAACTTATCGTGTTCATCACGCTGTCATCTCTAACAGCTACCACATAGTCGCATGTATGTATACACACAACTTTGTTTTTACGTGTGGCAATGGCAAGCGAAGCGCAACGCCGGATGTCGCACTAATGGTCAACGCATCTCTCCAACCTCTCATCCGAGAACTGGCCAACTCCTTTTTTTGTTTTTTTTTTTTTTTTTTGCGCCTGCCGGCTTGCTCTGTTGCTTTGTGGCTCTGTTGCTTTGTAAGTTAAACTATCTACAAGTCATTAACTCATACAAAGCCAGGCGCAACTGTCGCCCCGCAGTGGACCATGCCTACACACACACACACACACAAACATAGAGAAAGAGTAAGAGAGAGAGAGAGAGAGAGAGCAAAAATAGAAAAGGAAAGACACATAGATAGATAGAAACAGATTCTGAAGTGGCCTGGACCTCAACCAAACGCACAATCTGCTACAGCCTCCTCTTATTTTTTTTTCCCCTATGCTCTTTAGTTTCTTTTTGCTTTTTTTTCTTCCTTCTGCTCTTATCATGACCAGTTTCCAGTTTAGTACACTCTGTCTCTGTCGCTCATCTCAACTGTTTGTCTGTCTCTCTCTCTCTCTTATTCTCTGTTTGTTGGTTACTTCAATGCGTTAATGGAAAATATTGTGGCATATCACAGGAAATCCGGTGAGGTTTTTTTTTTTTGGTTGTTGTTTTTCTTGCTATTGCTTTGGTTGTTCTTTCCTTATTTTTTCCTTTTTTTTTTTTTTTTTTGCTCTGGTTTGTTGCTGTTCTGCTCCTGCTGCTGGTGTTGCTCCTTTTTGACTGCCAGGATAGAGCCACCAGGATACACTCACTCACTTGCTTATAGCATTTTACTCGCTTTGACAAAATTAACGGGCACATAAATCTCTTGACTGGGTTTTGCGGCTTTGCGTTATAAATTTAATTAAAAACATTTTTTGCGCCCATTTTTATCTCTCTGTTGGTTTCATTTTCTTCCATTTTTTTTTGCTCTGTTTTTTGGTTTGTTAACTGAACAAATGTCTTTTATTATATTGATTAAAGGGGCTTTGTTGTTGTCAGAACCGCCGCTAGGGCTAAGTGTTTGGGAAATTGTTTTAAATGTTTTTAGCCATAACAATTATTTCTCTCTTATTTTTTTTTTTTTTTGCTTCTCCCGTTTATAAGCCCTTCCCCCACTTCCCTCACTCGATGTCTCTCATGTGAGTGGTGTGAGGGCTTAGGCTTATCATCTCGAGTGTGTAAAGAGAAATGGCTGGTTGAGGCTGAGTAGAGATTTGGCTAACAGGATTCTTCACTGTTTAGTACTCAAGCGTTGGCATTACCATGGCTGATAAGAGCAAAAAGATGTGTAACATAAGCTGGCTAAAAGGAATGTTGTTGATGCTGATGCTTCGGTCGCTGCTGCTGCTGCTTCTGCTGCTCCTGCTGCTGGTTGAGATGGTAATCTTATGGTAACAAATTGGTTATCGAATTTCAAGTAAATGTTTAAGTATGTCGTCTCATATCAATTTCAGTGGAATTATTGAGAACTTTGACAATTCTTTAGACTCCATGATACGTTTGCCACAGTAATTCATCTTATTTTTTACTCTTGTATATATATGTACATACATATTTTGAATGCGGGTCGAGATACTCTAGTTATGGGATATGCTTGGTTTGATAATTGGAAATCGTATTTAGATGACATAAAAGGTATCAGCAATATCCATAAATATATATTATTACAATCCACTTTGACAATGGTAAATCTTTTGTTGTACTTTTTGTTTATTATTAGATGCAAATCCATTCACCATTTGAAGATCTTTTTTAACCCCAAAAAAAATCCATAGTAATACACTTGATTCTGTCCTAACTACTCAAATTTCAACTCGTATATTGTCTATACATATGTATTGTGTATCGGATGCCATTAGCTACCATATTATATTAATGAAAGATGAAAGTCTGAGTTTTTGTATCATTAATTAATAAGTGATTATTTATCTTTGACTGGCAAATCTCTTATAAATATCGGCATTTAAACTATTCAGAGATTCTTTTTAATATATTAAAAACTATAAACGAAAGAAATGTATATAGATCGCTTCTATATAGTACCAAATTCATAACTCAAGTAATAAACTGTACGTCATGTCCTAACTTGAGCCTTTCCCCTGCATGAAACATATATATATATATATATATATATATATATATATGTATATATGTATATGTATTTTTTGTCATCTCATGTGTTAAACTGTTTCCCAGGCGCATTCCAACCACTGCCCGCCCCTTCTCTCTTTCTTAATAAACTTCCAGCTGAAAATTTCCTTTGGCCCTCATCTATAAAATAAAGAAATAAAAAAAAAAAATAAAAATAAAAGCAGAAAAAAATAAATGCCGCATAATTACAACCCCTGGCTGGGGCTTCTCTCTCATTTGTGCACATCTCATTCTATAGCAAACTCCAACTCCAGTTCTGACTCTTGGTCGGTCTGACTCAGTCTCTTAGCCTGGCTCTGACTGTGACTTGGACTTGGTAACACAAACAAAATGCTGGTCATTTGTTTTTATGTAAATAAAAATGCGCTTCCATGTTATGCATATTTACCCTTGATCTCCCCTTAAACCCGGCCCCCCCTCTCTCTCCCTCCTCTTTCACATCTTGTCCCCCTGTTGTTGGTGTCGCTGTTGTTTTTCTTGTTGTTGTTATTGTTTTTCTTCTTGTTACCTCAAAGTTTTGCACTGTCTGTCTGAAATGTTTCCATATTTAGTTTTTTTTTGTTTTACTTATAAACATTTCTATTTGTGTCTGTGTGAGAAAAGTCTTTCTCACTCTTTCTCTCTTCCTTTCTCTCTCTCTCTCTCTGCAAGTTCGAAAAGCGCAAAGCATTTTCTTTTCATTTGTGTGTTTCTTTTTTTATCTCTTTTTCCTTTTGCTTTTCTGCAAATTCACTTCCGTCCAGTGATGATCAAAAAACAAAGACCAGCAGGCAAAAAAAGAAAAATTAACGAAAACCAAAAAAATATATATATACAAAAAAACCGGTGGCAGAAAATTGCCAGCAAGTTGGTTTTTGTATTTTCGTATATTTTTTTTTTTGCAATAAAAATAAATAACAGTTTATGAAAATTTGCCAAAATACAAATAACACAAAAAAAAAAAGCAGAGAAAAAAAGGCGACAAGAAATAAGCATAAAAATAATAAGAAAATGGCAACAACAAGACGGGGAAAATGGAGTGACTTTTCCTGTTTGGCTGTTGCTGTGGGAATGCGACTAAAATTTCGGTTCTATTGTGGGCAAAAAAAAAAAAAAAAAAAAAGAAAAGAACGTATTTATTTTTTTTGTTTTTGCGCTGCTTTCGTTTGGTTTTGCTGCCGTGGCCATTTAAAAGGCGTTGACACTCCCTAACATAGCCCCACCCTCTCCCTCCTTCTCCACCTTCCCCCCACCCCCTCCAACCATTCCACATGCTGTACATCCTCTTTATAGCCCCACCCAATGCTACACCTAAAGCAAATTTGTGCTAACGAGTTGTCGTTGGCAGAAAGCCTTCAATAGGCCCATGCCCATGTTGTCTTTGTGCTAAATTGAACCAATTTTTTTTCGTTTTTTTTTTTGCTTTTTGTTTTTTGTTTTTATCCGCCTTACCTACCCAACTCCACCGCCCCAACCCAAACCCCCTTTGTGCAGTCTTCTTTTAGGTTTATTTCCTATTGCGCTTTCATTTTGTTTGTCTTTTTGCTATTTGTTTTTGTTGTTGTTGTTGTTTTCTTTTGGTATATACTACAAACATATTTTGCTGTTTTATGTTTTTGCAGCACTTTGCGCGTCAAGTGAGTGAAAACTCGAATGTGAATGTGAATGTGAATGCGAATGCGAATGGATGTGTGAATGCCGGACGAATGGATGCGCTTTCAAAAGAAGAAAAAAACAGCATACAGAGTTGCCTATTCATGCGTGGAGAAAAGGGTGAGTACCACAAATGTGGGAAAAGGGGGGAAGGGGATGATGGGAGAGGAGTTGAGGCTGCTTAGCTTCAGGGGAGATGGCTGTGGGATATATGTATGTATGTATGTATAGGAATATTCATTCCAATGCCAGCAGCAGCCTATGTCACGGATATGAAATGCTAGAGATGAGCCAATGTTGTTCATGAAATTGATATTACGATTTTATGGTTGGTTTATATAAGCATCAGTGAATCCCCTACAATTATGAACAGGGCTGGATTGTAGCTAAAAATGTGGCCAAGGGGCTTTGAAATACATATATGTATTAATCGATATAAATATGTGGTATACGATTTGTTATCATTTGTTATGATGATTTGATGTGAGTTGAGATTAGATTAAAAGATTTCTGCCTTAGATTGTTTTTGTAGAATTGGATGGAAATATATTTTAAATGATCGGGGTGACACTATGATTACACCATGTCTCTATATATATAAGCTCTATAATTAAAAATCTTGATTAAATAAGCATTTTCAGAGCTTGACTTATATAAATTTATAGTTATATAGATTAAATCTCAATAAAAGTGGAAAATATTCAAAATTAAATAGAAAATATATATCCATTAAATAATATTTAGGAAAAATATGAGTTAAAATAATAACTTCTATTCTTTTTTAAATACTAACTTATTAAAATCAATCTGCTAATGAATCATAGCTTATAATATATAATCAGAAAATCTATTTCCATAACCCTTGCTTATTAAAATCCGCCCCTGTTTATCGAAACTAATTAAGCAACTGTGGCAATTTAAACATGAGATTTCATATTCGACCGATTTAATATAATGCATTTTATAAAGATATCTTTGATGAAAGTCTGAATGCAATACAAATATATATATATGTATAAAGCTCTAGGCTAACTTTATTTAATATATATTTATTTATATGCAATATATGTAGTTATAAATTGCTCTGAATTATATATGAAAAATTGATTAGCATTTACATTACATTTTATTAACTTTTATATAGATTTAAGATCTGGTTTTTGTTTTTTGTTTGTTTTGGCTTAAAGGATCATCTTTTTAAGCCTTCTTTGCTCTCTCATTGTCCTATTGTATTTAATTGCAGTCACTTGCAATTGCATATTGCTGTGGTTACGTGGTGCGACGGGGGGATGGCTAAAAGAGGGGGGCGTGCCGTAAGGTGTCAATGGCACCTAGCAGCAACTGCTGCTGCTGCTGCTGCTGCAGCACCTACATGCATGTCGCTTCATGTCTCGCCTCGTGTCTCTGACTCTCTGACTTTAGTCACAGCTGAAGTTGAAGCTGCGGTGGCGGTGGCTGCCACTGCCACTTGAGTGTGTTGAAAGGATAGTGATGGAGGGTTTGAAATGGTAGGTGGGAAAGGGGAAGAAGGAGGGGCAAGTATGGTATTATACCGTATACCCGCTGTTACTGTTGTTGTTGCTGCTGTTGTTGCCATTGCATTTTCGGTCATTATTCAACGTCATTGCAGTTTGGCGCTTACTGGCTGCCGCTTGCCTTGCTGTGGCAGCTTCAATGATGCATAATTTGTAACGTTATATAAAATGCAAACCGTGTTGATATTTTTTATGCTAATTGCATGTAAGTGAAAGATACACACACACACACACACATGACTATCTGTAATTATGTTGAAGGCAACAAAAAAAAAAAGAAGAGAGAAAAAGAGAAAAAGAAAGTTGACAGTTAGGTGGCGTCAACGGCAGCAACAGCAAGCAAGTTGCAAACTGCAACTGCGCCCATAACGAACATATATATATATATATCTGTAGCATACAGGTTAGGTGTTTGCATCTGATATATATGTATATATACCTGCAATTAAACATGACGCTTTCACAGATGTCAGAAAGATAACATTCACAAACATACAAAAAAATATGAATGAAAAAAAAAATTATTGGGTTACAAATATACAAATATATATATATATATATATATATATGTGTGTATATGTGACGTGCGAAGAAGCGGAATTAAACACAGAAGACAAGACTGTTATTAAAGCCAAGAACTTGGTCATTTGCCTCTGGCCCAATAGGGGGTAACTGGGCTAGGAGAGAAAATACATCAATAAAACTGAGGGAGAAAGAAAAAAAAACCGTTTTAATATCACTAAAAAAAAAACTTTAATCAAATTTTCCGCAACTTAATTGCTTTCCAATCTATCAATCTTACATAAAGGATTAACTGATCGTTACCTAGCAACCCTACCAGATAATTGTTCTATTAGCATATGCAAAAAAAAAAAAAAAAAGACTATAAAAAATGTATAAGTATGCCATAAATTCGCACTTTTTTATGCACTAACTAGACTAAACAAAATTTCAACTACAACTAAGAATAGTTTGAGCATTTTGTTTTTGTTTTTGTCTTCTTTTCTATCTTCTTAGTCTACTAAGAACTACTAAATAATGGTTAAAATAACACCACTATAGCAATTAATTAAGTTTAGTACTCTATGGCATATGCCATTAACCGAAGATGGTCATAAAAACGCGTTTTACTTGCCGAACCTCCACCAAAACCAAACCAAACCCAAACCGAAACCCAAAAAGCGGAAGCAACCATTAAAGGCAACGGCAAATATATATATATATATATACGTACACTATATAGGTTGCTTCACCCCAAACATTACAAGCGAAAAAAAAAAAACATAAAAATTCATTAGAAGCACTTTCAATAAATTATCAAAGCTTGCCTCTTTAAGTACACACACACACACACACACTCGATGAGCAATTGAATATGCGAGAGATATCTATGGTCATTAATCTCGAGACATTGACGAGTGAGCCAAAAGCGACGAACTGTGCGCGTAGCAGCAACTAGCGACAGTTGTTAGAGGGGTTACGAAGGTGGAGGAGAGAGGAGATAGGAGAAGAGGAGTGTGCGAGGGAGTTGTATCCTAACTCGATTGCCAATTTAGCTATGCAAATGTCAGAGAGAGAGAGAGGGAGCAAAAAAGTTGATGTTGATTTTCAAGTGCTGCCAATTAACAGGCATGAGAGAAAGAGCAACGAATCGATATTTACTCAATTAATTTATAACTTCCGCAGTAAAAGTAGAAGCAGCACCAATTTTTCATTCATTCATAAAAAATACAAAAAAAAAAAAAAAAAACAGCAGCAACAACAGCAACAAAGAAGCAAAAGTCAACCGTCAACCAAAAGCTGGTGAAGCCTTGTGTCAGCGCCTACTAAAACATACAGTTCTTCTTCTTCTTCTCCATGTGTCTTCTCCCTCTTGGCACACAGGAAGCAATCATCGTGCTACAAGTCATATTAACTTACGCTGGGCTCAAAACAAAAAAAAAAAAAAAAAAAAAACAAAAACGAACAGAAGAAGAAAAAAAAAACCCCAACCAGAATCACAGCAGCAAAAAGCCCAAGAAAGAAAAACAGAAGTTTTGCTTGGCCCCAGCTGGATATCTGGATCTGTATACTCTGAATAACATACTATATAGCTAGCATATGTTGTCCGACAACTTTGCGCATGCGAAAGTTGTTGCAGCATTTTAAGAAAACTATCAATGAAGGCGGAGACCTGCCACTGCCACTACCACAACCACATCCACATCCACTATCCACTATACTTGTACTATATATACCACATTGCCACTTCTTCTTCGACTTGGCCTCTTCTCAGGCTTCCCAAATACTAAAATGCGAGCAGGTGCAGCTCGCACACACTCACACACACACATACATTGAGTTACACTCTGGCTAACACACACTCACGCATACTCTGACAGACGTTTTCATAATGATGGATGGCCATATATATATACATACAGATATATATATATATATATGTACATATATTCACGTACATGTGCATGGGAATTTATACAAGTGTGAGACGCGCCTAAGCCGGTTTTTTTTTCGGTTGTTGTTGCAAGTCAGTTGGTGTAGTTGTTATTGTTGTTGCTTTGTTTTGCCTCAATTAAACTGCCAGGGCAGTTGTTCAACAACAACAACAACAACAACAACAACAACAACTAACCAAAAAAAAACCCACAAAAGTGTACGGTAACAATAACAAAGACTCAAAATTGAATAAATAACAAGTCAAAATGAACGCGACAATGCGAAAATTGTTTTAAGTTTTTCTTTTTTTTTTTATAGCGATTTTTCCCCCCGTTGAATGTCTAAAAAAAAAAACTAATTTTTCATGTTAATAACGAAGTTTTCATACACTTTATAGACTTCATGATGGATTGATTAGTTGTATTGGTATAAGATACGATCTCAAGTAAAAGTGACATCATCTAGCACCTACTCAAAAATGTCAAATGCATAGACAATAAATTGATTGATATATGTTTACCTATGTACATATATATGTATAGGAATGTAGTTAAGGGAAGATGATGATAATGGTTGAAATGTAGGTAATTTCATTTCGTTTAAGCCTTATTGATTCCTCATTGAGATTTGTGTCTTTAACTCAATGTTGGAACTCTACGTATATTGGTTGAGAAATAAATCAAGATTTCACTAATTTTCTAAGAAAACAAATCAGGAGAATATATTTTAATCCTTTTTAGTCATTTTTTATCAAAGATTCTTTTGACAGTTTAAAGGGGATATATGTAAATCTCATTCTTTTCGATATGTCTATATATACCAGTAATAGTTTGGCCAATTTTTCTTAGGTCTCTTTCAATTTGTATTTCAAACTTCGTTCACGATCTAAGCTCTTTATCATGTAGACTCACACCTTAAGATCATGTGGAAATATTGTATTCAAGATACTTTTGAAGTATTTTTAGAAGAAATTATGAATAAGTTATGAATATATCGTTGTGGATATCTGGATTCATTAAATGTTAACTTACTGAAATTTATAGGTCTGACTCTATCTTTATTTCTATAAAGATTTTCAATATTCATTTTCATTTTATATACTCTCAAGGAACATCGTCAGAATGTTATAAAGAAATCCCGATATTATCAATTATAAATTGATTCAGAAGTGCATTTTTTCTGACCTTCTTTAAGAGGCAGATTCAACCATTATAATCATAGATCTACCCCATTTCTAATGTCTTCAGAAATTGTAACTCAATTGTTTATATCATCCTTTTATACCAGAAGTACTAATACATAGTTAGAACACATTAATTAACAAGAATAAAAACAATTAACTTGAATTAAAGATCTTTTGCTTTTTACGACTAGATTTTATTGTTATATTTTTCTTTCTATTTAAAAATCAAAAACTCCATCAATCATTCATAAACCAAATGCTTCCTTTATTTATTTACTCTTTCTACTATATAGTATAAGATCATTTTTTAGCAATATATTTCACCTCTATATTCCTCTATATATATGTATATCTCTTCTAGTAAGTTAATGTTTTTGTCACTTGGAAAAATCTTTTGATCAAGGCAATATTATAATGCATATGTTTTTTTGTGGGCCAACAACAACTCTCTGGCAGATTATCCCATATTATGCCTTTTGGGGGTCTTTTCTTGTTGTTTTTGAAGTTTGGCTTGTGTTAATTTTGACAAATGAACAAATGGATTTGGATTTGAATTTGGTTGCTGGGCATATTATACTCACACATAGATACACGCACACATACTTACTTATATACATATATATGTATATATATAAATATGAAAAGCATTGTCTTATAATTTACAAGTTCTGACTAAACTGCGACGATGATGAAAACAACAATAACAACAACAACAACAACTTGGTTTTGGTTTGGTTTGGTTTTGGCTTGGTCTTTTGCCTAATTACGACTTTGCCTTTTGTCTTTGGCCTCAAACTAATCAGCTTGAAGCCATTAATCTGGCTCTGGTGTAGTCTCTCCCTCAGTCTTGTCTCTGACTCTTGCATTCATTCGGAGGTATCTATCTAACTGTCTGTCTATCTTTATGTCTCTCTGTCTTTCTGTCCTTCTGCCTGTCTGTCTCTCTGTCTCTCTGTCTCTCTCTGTGTGTGTCTATCTTTCCATCTGTATCTGTATCTATTTCTTGATTATCTAACTTTTGAGTGGAGTTTTGTCTTTATATTTTATTTTTTTTTTCGGGGAGTCAAATGTTATGCTCGAGCGAGTCGAAAAGATAACTTGAATTTCTGGCTGTGACGCGGTTGACTGGCTTTTTAGTTCTTTTAGCTGCCGGCCAAATATCATCAGCAACAGCCACCTATAATAAAATACAACAAAAACAACAGAAAAAAAAAAGTAAAATTAAAACTACTCATTATTAAGCAAAAGTGCAAAATAAAATGTGGTTTTAATGTCCATTAAAATTGTCCATTAAACCACAGTCCACAACAACAAAAACCCCAAAAAAAAAAAAAAAAAAAAAAAAAAATACAACAAACTAAATTTGTTTTCAGACCCGCATTGGTTCACACGAAATTGTTCCAATACCATAATGAGCATTATCCTTGAGACTTTATAAATAGATAAAGCTAAACATTTTTGCCCATTATGTTTTTTGTTTAAACAAAAACACACACACACAAACTCAGAGACAAAACATTTCAAGCTGCATGCATAAATAAAAAAAATTAAACAAAATGGAAAAGACAAACAAATGAATGGCACACTAAGAGCTTTTGCCGCGTGTGTGCGGGTACATGGCTATAAAAATAAAAATTAAAAAACTTAAAAATTTAAAAAAATAAAAAAAAAAATAATGAAACAACAAAAACAGATAAAATACAATCGATTATGTATATTAAATCAATTTGCATATGGCGATTGAAATATGAATTTATTATCTTCAACCATTTTTAGTTTGAAATATTTGCAATGACAAGATTAAAAAAAACTGAATGAAATTTTTTTGAAAAGTTTACGATGTGATTGAAATTCTTGTATAATTAGAGCTTTTAAATGAAATTCAGAAATTTTAGACTTATTATTGGACTGCAATAAAATTCACATTTTAAGCAGTTTAAATTTATAGTCTTTTGATCTCTTATTTGTTTTTTTTTTATTATTTTCACAAATTTGGCAAACTTGAAAGGAGATTATAAATCTATAAATCTTTAAAACGAACTTGATTTTAGAAAGGTAAACAAGTTTGATGCATAAAAATCCGTTTGAAAATAAATTTCTATATATTTTTCAATCAATCTAAAAATTATATAAGCAATTTTATAAATAAATCAGTTAGGAAATTATTATCTAGTTTATTGATAGTCTTGACAGTTTCTGCCTTATAGATAGATACATGTGAATAATATATAATGTACAAATAAAAATTAATTGAGTAATAATCTTTTTATTTTGAAAACAATTTGACGCAAATTGTCTTATTGAATACTTCTAAAAGACCATCTAGAAGAAATAGTCGTGAATCAGATATATATAATTGATTTGAATTTGCATTTGTTAGAATAAAGAATTTAGTTATGCAATTGGTAATTGCATTTTATAGATTTCGACCAGAAGAATCATATAATATAATAACTAAGGCCACAAAATTGTTAAAACCTTCACTTCATTGATTTAGTTGGTATAAAATTTTGACTTGTTGTGACTGTAACTCCTACTACCTACCAAATCTATCGACATTTTCTTGATTTTTTTTTTTTGGTTTTTTTGAATAAGTTCTTAAATAGTTTTGTATGGTAATTTACTTAGGTTAGCCAATCAAGTTGTTGCAGTTAGTTGCTTGGTCTCAAAAATATGTTGTTTGACCTTTTCGGCGAGACAAACAAACTGAAACCGATTTAAGACACGCCAGACATTATAATTATGCAGCTGTCACATGCATACATACACATTTATATATACATGTATATATATATATATAGTAGGTATATATATACAGACATTGGCATTTGCTGCATTAGCGACAAGTGCATTTGCACAACTCTTGTGTCGATTGCCGATTCAAGTCGGCCAATCCAACTTGGTATTAAACTAAGCCAAACTAAGGAGAAATACAAACATACCGAGATAGATGGAGAGAGAGAGAGAGGAGTGGAAGGAAGCAAAAAGACAAAGAGTAGGAAAAAAAGAAAAAAAGAGTTAAAGCCAGGTGCGTGCCTGGCCTGCCCTGGCCTGGGTCTGACTCTGTAAGACATTGCCCAGCTAAAAATTTAAATTCAGTTTAAGCCCACGTCGTCGTCTGTTTGGTGTGGGGTGGGCAGTATAGTGGTAACGCTCTCAGTATCTGTAAACCATTCATATGGTGGCCATTCATAAACCCGTATTTTTTCATACCAAAAAAAACCAAAGCACGTAGGCTGTCGATTGCTTGCCTGCCTGTGTCTTAGTTAGTCTGTCGAACTGGTTTTGCCATTGCGCTTTTGCTTTTGCTTGTGCTGTGTGCCTTTGCCTCTCTGCTTTGATTTCTTTATGAGTCTATTGGTTGAACCATTTTTTACTACCTTCATTCTCAAAACAAACGAAAAAGAAAAAACGAAGAAACAAAAAACGAAATGATTTCTTATTCAAATATCCCTTGGAGAGCCCCTTACCACAATGGAACGTTAGTTATGCTTCATCTTTTGTCCCCTATTCCCAAAGTGTGCCCAAAATCTCCTCAACTTAACACATTAAACTTGGCCCAGGCAACCAAATAAGATATATATATATATATATATATATAACAAAACGAAATATTAATTTTTTTTATAGAGAAGAGAAACATGAAGATGAGGGAATGCTGCCTTTAAGGTACCCTAGAGAGAGTTTGTATAAAGAGTGCGGTTTAGTTCGTTTCCGGTAGCTAAATATTTCGCCATCTATAGGCATATGATTTCCTCTTACCCCATTGGGTTAGGTCAACTTTTGTTCTCCAAACTCCGGGTCAAGAACATTTGTACGCTCTTAGATTCAAGTAGAATCTATCTTAATCTAGGAATTCCAAAAAATAGGCAATCTTAAGGTGATGAAAATGCTTGATAGATTCTCAAGTGTTTTCTTTTTACCTATTATTTCTTGCTTATAGGGTATGAAAAGTGTTCTGTTCTCACTTTTATTCTTCTCCTTCCTGTCCTCTCGTTCCCCTCTTTATTGCTCTCTAAATGTTGCGAAAAGTTTTACGAGCCCCACTAAATAATATTTTTTGCCATTTTGTTATTTTGTTGCATATTTTAGGGCTCTTTTCCTTTTTGGCGCGCAACTTTTCCTCATCGCAGTGTCTAATTTATTTTCATAGACTTTTGCCGAGCGCAGCGAAATTGTGGACCCAGACCAAATTTTCCCTCTCTTCTCTTCTCTTCTCCTCTCTCATTTTTTTTTCTTTTGGTCTCTTCTACCTAGGTGTTCTCTATGATTTTTATGCTTTTGAATTTATGACTAATAAAATTTGTCAATTTTTTTCTTTTTTTTACATATTCCATTTTTAGTTGTCGTTGTTATTGCGCTTTGCTCTCTCTTTCTCTCTATAACTATATATATTTCCTCCCTTATGTGTGTGGGTGTATTGAACCTAGACTTAACCCACGCTTGGTTGTATTTTATTTTAGTTTTGTAGGTTGACAAACATATAAAAAAATAAATAATCGTATATGTATTTAGAAACCGGTCAAACCGGACCAAAGCCGTCAGAGTCGTTAAATCTTTAAATCTATTACAATTTTCTCTCTTCCTAAATATTGTCATTATTGCCAAAAGAATAACTAAATATTAATCTTTAAAAATTATCTTTAAATTTGTTTTTCAAAGTTGATTTCATTAACCGCAAAATACTTTTAGTTTTTTTCCTCATATTTTTTTTTTGTTTATTTAGGAGAAAGCGAAATTGATCAAATTCTGCGGTTTCTTTGGAATTTTTTTCATTTAGTTGAAAAAAAAAATATATTTAAGTGAATAAAAAATTCTTGTCAAAGTTCGGCAGAGGCCAATAATTTTTGTGTGTTTTTTCTTTATTAATTAATTAAAGATGAAAAGCCCTGACCCCTCTCTCTCTCTCTCTCCTCTCCATCTCTCTCTATCTGTGTATCATTCCCCCTCTATTCTTCCTTTCTGGCACTTCGGTCAACAGCTTAATCATCTAAAATGCTCATGAAGCAGAAAATAATTAATGTTAATGCCTTCGAACTGGGTCTGAAGAGATGGAGAAATGGAAATGGTACTCTAAGTCTGCTGGCTGGCGTCTAATTTGTGCGGAGACCGCAAAGTTCATAGCAAATTAGTTGATTAGTTTAACGTTGACTGGCCCCTAACGAAATGATAGCGTTCTGCCCATCCATACTGCAAAAGTAAAAGGAGAAAGAGAGAGAGAGAGAAAGAGATAGATGGTGGCGGATACGGAGGGGCAGCAGGAGTAGTTGGAGGTTAAAGTTGAGAATGGGTCCCGAATCTCACTGTTAGCATTTGCAGGCCACATTTGTTCAACTGCAAATTTTATAATTCAATCAGTGCCTGGCAAACACACACACTTACACACATATACATATACATATACATACACATCAGCAAACACACACAAAGAGACTTGGTAATGCGGCAATTTGGCGGCCAACCGTTCGAAAGGCAATGTAGGTGGCAGCACTGCGCCGAGGAGTGGAGGAAGAGATTGGAGTGGAGTGGAGTGGAGTGTAGGGGAGGAGGTGAAGGAAGTGGTGTAGCTACTTGTTTCGCGTGAGTCAAATGCGTTTTATTGTGAATTTATTAAGCGTGCCCAAGGCGAACATTAAATGCTTGACTTGGTCGGTGACAAGAGTGTTTCGGGATCGTGATATAAGGGATTGGTGGAATTGGAGAATTGGTATGATTAAGGCAGTCCATAAAGAGAGTCCGCACAATATTTTACATTAGTTTAGATTAGCTTAAGAAATGGCAAAAGTTTTCATAGTTTGTTTTGTTATTTCATTACAACGAAAGAGATTCAAGTTATTGAAAAACTTAAGAAAGCCAAGAAATTATAACAAATTTTCATATATAGAAAGAACTAAATAGTTTGAGAATAAGAAATATAAAAATTATATTAACTCGAAGACTTTCTTTATTAGATAAAATAGTTTTGAACTGAGTCCATGTGAGTCCATAGTTAGAATCCTTGAAAGTTTTATTTTGAAGTCAGAATTAGAAATTCAAAATGGAATATTTTTATGGAAAAATAACAATTTCCACTGAATCTAAATAAATTAAACACAAGTCTGCGCTAAAACTTAAAGGTTTTAATACTTTTTTCAAACCTTTTCGCAATTTCAGGAGACGTTTTAAAAGTTGCTCAATAAGCCGACGCATTTTTGTAACTTGAAAAAATTAAAGTTTATTTATTTACATATTGATTTTGTTTAGTTTTGAACTGGATTAACTGTTTTAGACTAATATTTTGCTATATATATTATGATATTTGGCCATGATTGAGTTTCTAGTCGTTTCTTAGCAAATTTAATGAATATAATTTCAATAATTAAAACAGGAAAATTAAGGATGAATTATCTAGAACTGATTAATTATTTTAAATAGGATCAAATATTATGATCATGTATACCTAAAATGGCTTATAGAAATATACTTATTAGATATATAAATAAAACGATCAACAGATTGCAATGTCAAGATAAAAGTATAAGAATCTCGTTTCAAAATAAATTTCCATTTTAAAACTAAATTTACAATTGAAAAATTTAAAAACTATGCTCAAAAATCCTTTTCAAAATCTCAATTCAAGTGAAGATTACAAAATCGGAATAAAACTTCTTAAACTTGGCTAAGAGAAACCAAGTTGTGCATGTATACACCTATTCCAAAAGTATTTAACTTCAGGATCTACACAAAAATTGCAATAATTGATAAACCTGAATTCTTAGCCGATTCAAATTGCTGTGACATTTCTTGCACTTCATTTGCCGAGGAAAGAAAAAAAATATGAAATTGCATGAAATTTTCTATAATTTCTTAAGCATTTTCGAGCTATATGCACCTATATAATCTTGGATCATATCCAAATGGCACATTTTCCTTAAGCTTAAGCTTTGCCATTTTGTTGCTATGGTTCTTGTTGCTGTTGTTGTTGTTGCTTTTGTTGCTGTTGCTGTTGCAGTACAGTCAATTGCGGTCAGTTCTTTTTTTTATGTTTTGCTCTCTTCATCTCCTTTTTTTTTCCACATGATTGTGGCCTGTTCTGCTTTCAATTTAGCAAAAAGCTGGCCCCATATGTGGGCTAACTATGGGTATATAGTACTTCATTCGCACTTTTGTGTTGAATCTAAAGCCCAACCCCATAACCTGTTCGTCATATACAACACGACGAGTAGTATGTAATTCATTTTTATTTTTTCTTTATTTTTTTTTCTTTTTTATTTTTGCCTTACTTAATCAGAGCAAGTGGCTCTGGCTATGGCTTTAGTTGGCTCTATTACTGGTTCACTTGATGTATAAGTAGTTGGCCAGCGATTAGCTTAAGCTTAGCTGAGTTCAATGCACTGCTAAAAAAGCAAAAAAAAAAAAAAAAAAGAAGAAAATTATATGAAGAATGAAAATCCAGACTAGCCTGGATTTAAGTTTTTTTTTTTCTTTTAATTTAATTTGCCTACGTAAATCTGGGTATGATAAACCTACATTCGGTGACTGGGATTTGGTTAAGAAATGGGCAAAAAAAAAAAAAAAAAGAGATTTCACAAATTCCATTTTAACCGCATCCTCAATTTTCTATAGAGGAAAGAACAAAAAGGCACATGTGAAGAAATGCGTACAAAAAGATATATAGTAATAATCATAATTTTATCTTTTTTTTTTTTTTGTTTCTAGGTTTGGTTAGCTCTTCTTGCTGCTGCTACACATGCTGCATGCTAAAATTGTTTAGTTCGCTTTTGGGGCAGGTGTTTTTTCCTTGGCGGTTTTTTTCTTCCCGTTTATATATATATATATATATATCTATATACATATATATATTTTTTTGTTTTGTTCAGTTTTTGGGCTTGTTTATTTGCCTTTTTGCAGCTTGACTTGTATTAATTCTTGAGCGCGTGCAAATGTGGTATAGAATAAAGGAGAAGAGGGTAAAGAGATGTGATGAGAGGGGGACCCCTTAGTCCGTGTCCAAGATGATGTTGATGATGATGATGATGATGATGTGACTGGCAGCAGGAGCAGCTGCTTCTGAGCGTGCGCCAAATTGTGGTAATGATGGTTGCTAACCTGCTAGCTAGAGGGTAGCCTTTCTTGACTTAAATTTACTTGAATTGACTTGACTTTACTTTACTTTACCTTACTTTATTTAACTCTACTCAAGTGCTGGAAATGGCATTCGAACTGATGTGCTTGCAAGAGTTTGAGTTGGGCTTGACATGAGCTAATGCCAGGATGAAATTCCACGAAATCTCATTTCATTTGCACATAAATATTTAATTGACGAAAATTCAACAGAAATCATGCCTGAATGGGCATGAAACTTATTTGTGATATGAAGTAATTAGTTATACATGAACGAGAAGGCAAATAATTGAAGCGATTTTCAATTGGGGAAAACAACTGATAATTTAATAATATAATTCTATAAAGAAAAGAAAATATAGACAACACCCTAAAGCCAGTAAGTCAATTCAAAATTCTGCTAATTGACAGTCACAAATTTTTGAAAAGAAAATCTTGTAAAGAATATTTATTTTATTTGCATTCAATGAGAAATAAGTAAATTAAATTGACCCCTTTTAGTATATATGAAAGCGTTGCTTGAAAAGATAATCAATTTTCTAGTTATGATAATTAATTTTCTAGTCATAAAAAGTTTTAAATTTTGCCAAACTAATTTGAGAAAACTCCAACTTGAAAGAATTATACTCAAATATATAAAATTTTAAAATTCTTTAAACATGAAATAATCCGCATTCGAGATGCTCTTTTATTTTACCTTGAAAAAAGTTACTTTTAAAGTATTCCAAATAATTTCATCGACAGATCTTTGCTATGCAGAAATAATCCCATTTCTTTTGAAACAATTCAAACAAGCAAAACAAAAACTTTGTGAACCATTAAAAAAGTAAAATATAATCAAGTCATATAGTAAAAAGGCCTGCCTCTAATCCATTTTACATTTGTTCCACTCATTTGGAAATTTATTGTTGGCCAACTGCATTTGACCAAGCGCCGCTCAAAGACAATTCACACAAACTTTATAATCAAAAGATTTTCAATGCCCACTAATAAATTCGTCATGATGAATCGAAAGAAAATCGTTCAAATTGTGTTAACTAACTGTCCGATCGATCCGTTAGAATAGAATCAAATTAACACTCGAATCATAAATAAATCAAAAATAGAATTCACAAAATTAAATATTTAACCTTAAGATATGTTTTTTTCTTTTTGTTTTATATTTTGTATTTTATTGTTTCATGCAGAATGCCTTGATTTTCATTTTCAATTAGCAGGCAAACAATAAAACAAAAACACAAAAATTAATTGAAAAACTACTCCAAAAACGACGACTACGACTACAACACGGTAAACAATGCGCTCGGCACTAAAGTCGAATGGTAGCAAAAGAAGGAAAGGAGGGGGAGGTAGAGGAATGGTTGGAGCTACCGTTGAAGATGGTAAAAATTAAATTATGTGTGCCACAAAGTTCGCCCAGAATTATGTCGCATAAATCAAATAAACAGCCAGAGAGAGAGAGAGAGAAAAAAAATATAAAATATATATGCGAACAAAAAAAAAATATATATACATATATATATATATAAGTAGAGAGGGAAAAAAATTTATACGATAAACTTTTGCATTTAAAGAAGCCAGTATAGAGACTAGAGAGTCTAAGAGGGGAGTATGAGGAGTAGGTGAATGGTAGTGGGAGTGAATGAGTTTTGCTGCAGATGTAGGTGAGGCATTAAAGCAACACTTGGGACACTGTGGCAAAAAACAATTTTAGCTGTTTGTTTGTTTTTTTTTTTTTTTTGGTGTTTTTGTTGACTATTTATTTATTGCGAAGTAAAAACCGCAGCGCAACGGCAAGAAGAGAAAAACAAGTGTTTAAATGTCAACAGCAAACACAGAAAACCGAAAAGAGCGAACGGGGGAAAAAAATACAAAAACCAGCAGCAGCAGCAGCAGCAGTAGTTGGCCAAGAGGAGACCCCGACGCCAACTAAGCCACAATTCATATGGCAGAGATAACTAACTGCTAGACGGGAACTCATCTTCATTTTCTTGTTGTTGTTGCTGTTTTTGGTGGCTCTTTTGCAGTTAAAATGTCATGAACTTTTGCACAGCGGTCAGAAGCATCTATGAGATACTTTTTTTTTTATTATTATTTTTACTGTCTGTGGTTCCTCCACATGTTTATATTAATAATAACAACACCAAACAACTTACCCAAAAGCCAGACAAATGTCAAAGTTATCCAAAACTGCATTTTGTTGGTCGCCGTTCAGTTGATTGTTGTAATAACTTCTATAACTTGTTTGTCTATTGCAATATATATTTTTTTTTTAACTGTTGTTTTAGTTAATTTTTTTTACAGATTGTTATTCTGTTGCATAAACTGTTTAATTATTAACTTGCACATTTTGATTTTTATTAATTACATTTAACACATACACATAGACACAGATACACATGGGTAACACATAGACATACACAATATCTTTAGATTTTTTTTTGTATTATTTTTTTTGCTTTTATTTCGTTTGACTAACTGTTGATCTAGTTTGATTTTAGATGCGGCTTTTTGTTTTACGTTTCTTCGTGATATTATTTATCGTAATTAAAATATTCGTAACGCGACGACGTCAGTTTGGTTTGGCGGACCGTCAAAGACTAAATTTGTAAATAGTATCTCTTGTATCTTGAACATCACGAAGCCGGACTTCACAGTCAACTATCTGCAACTCAAACTCGAACAAGCAACAGAGGAGAACCATCGTTTGTATCAACGGTTGGTTGGCGGCTTTACTTTTCGTAGGTTTGTGTCTTTGCTAAATCGGACTTATACAAACCTTTATTTAATAACAAATTCTTATAATTTGTAAAGTCATCTTAAGCAAAGAAGAAAAAAACAACAAGTAAGGTGTACAATAATTTCAAGTCTTGTGTATTTTTTTTTTCAATAATCTTTTTCATTTTTGAAATTGTATTCGTTCGTTCACTGATAAAAAAAAAAAAACAACAACAAAATATCCTTCGGTGTTCGTTTCGTCGTCTATCAAGAGAACCTTTCTCAACAGATTTCGTTTTAGTACATCAACTTCGTGAATTTTTCGCTTCTGCGCATTTCATTTCCTTTTACTCTACTAAAAATTTACTCATTTTCTACAGACTTTTATCCTATACAGATCTCTTATATTCGCTTCCATAGCTGAATATGATTTTCGTAGAGTAAATAAAATTCGAAATTGTGTTTTAAGAGAAAATGCTTAAAATTTTCTAAGAGTTTTTTTATATTGAAGCAAAACTTGTTCGAAGTTTGTTTGAATCAAGTGTTTAGGCCTTTTGGTTATGAAAGTAAAAGTGTTTGCTTCAAGAGTTTCCACACACAGTGGGTGATTTATATAGGTGGGTGACTTGGGCTGGGTGTTGATAGTAGAGATTGTAGATGGGATGGGGAGGATTGTGGGAAAAGGAAGAAAAAAAACATGAGGAAAACTTTATCGAATATTTTGACTAAACAACAAGTTGGTAAGGAAAAAGATTCCAAAAAAGTTTTACCACATAAATGAAAATGAAAGTGTCGAAGAATGAGATATGGTCTAGTTTAAGAGATACTGGGCAAAAAAAAAAAAAATGCAAAAAATGTGCCTCAAATAGGAAAACAAAATGTTGAGATTAAGTTGAAGAATAGTTCAATTTGTAGTCTTTGAGAGAAGAATAAAAAAAAAGTTTCTTTCAATATACAAGTAATGATATCAATTTTCTCCATCTGATAGTGCGAGGGTAGGTAGGGACAAAAATTATTATTAAAAAAGAAACCGCAAAGTCATCCCCTAATTGAAAAATTAAACAATTCTTTACTTATCTTCTGTCTAACATCGAAGTGTGTGATACTCGTATATGGATGTGTGAGAAAATTTAATTAAAAATATGTTTTAATATCTACAAAAAAAAAAAAAAAAAGAAAAATGATCGGTGTTACACTTTTATGCGAATAAAAACAACTCAAATTCCTTTTTTCTGACACTTGAAAAATTCCATTTGAATGAACAATTATTATACACAGCAAGAAACTGTTTGACTTTATCTCTACGGATCTAGAATAAGGTAAAAGCTATAAATCATTAGCATTTCTTTTTATAAATTGTCATATTTTTTTATATGCTTAAATATGTATTAAAATTAGTTTAGTTTAAATCTTCTTAACCATATTAAATATTAATTAAAAATGGATTTGTTTTTTTAATAACTCGACATACATAAATTGCAGATATAAAATAAATAAAATTCAATAAAATTAATTCTTCACGTTTACTTATCTTATTATCAGATTAAAAATTAAATGTTCATCTCAAGAATTAGTAACGTATTTTAAAATTGATTAAATTTAACAATACTTATTTAGAAAGGATTTTGTTGGCTGCATTTTATTTGCATTTACATTTGAGGGCATTTCATTTTGTTTTGTTTTTATTAGAGTGTATTTAAAACTGATTCACTCGTATAAATATATTATATATATATCTTCAAAATATATATACATATATATGTTTATATATATATATATCTATATATATATATATATATAGCTTTCTGTAAATGCATTTTGTGTATTTTCAAATTAATTAAATATCTCGCACTTTTGTTCAGAACACAATGCACACAAATCGCAATGCACTTCAAAGTTTTTGCAGCTGATAAAATATATTGGTATAAAAAATCAATCGAGAGGGAATCTCTTGTCGCAGCCCTCCTCAAATCCACATCCTTAACCATCATTTACCCGCCCACCCCGCCCAATCCGTGCAATCCAAAAAAAAAAAAAATGTACAAAAAAGGGCAGCAACACAACAAACAAGCCACAGAAGAATCAACAAAAATATGTTTGTTTGTATAGAGAGTGTATGCAGAAAATACAATAAAAGAATAAAAGAAAAAAAATAAAATGATAAACAAGTCCTGCGGCGCCGGCTTTGAAATATCCTGTACAACGGAAGAGAGAAATTGGGAATTGTTTAGTAGTGAAATTACTTTTAAATGGAAATTACTTTGAATTGCAATTACTAGCCGATTACAATTCAACACCCTTTACCTAATGTAAAACAGCTAACAAAATCTAATAAATCTATCGATCGTTGCCTCCTCCATTTCCTCTCCTTTCCCTAGTAAGAAAATATACTTGTGTACATATTGAGAGAAAAAATACAGCAAATATAACTAGAAATTTTTATACTTTCATATTTTGCACACTGGCGCCATCTAACAGGATTGTTTTTTGTATCTTCCTAGGGCCATAATTTATTAGAACCTATATATGGATGTATGCACTATGGTTCCGTCTCTTTAACTAAATTTAATTGTTCGAAGAAGAGTAAATAATGAGATGCATTGAAAGAGATCGATTGAGCTATAGTACATATAGTTATATACATTATAAATATATATACATATATTATATATATAGTTTGCTACTTATATCTATTTCATCCGCCTCAATATACCCTTTCAACCTTTAGGTATAACTTATGCATGAAAAAACAAGCGTAAGCATTCATAGAGAAGACGTAGGTGATGGGCAAGGAAGGGTATCACGTAGAGTTGATTTTTCATGTGTGAAATAAGAAATATAAGTATGTGTATTTATGTATGTATATATGTATGTCCCATATATATATATACATACATATATATATATATCCTTCTCCTCATAGTTATAGTTACTGAATCTAGTTCATAGTGGAAGACCCGTTGCTGGTAGTCCGCGGTGGAGGTGCGTGGTCCGGAGTCGGTGGCAGTGAGCAGGCTTTATTAATGGCTCATAATGACTTAAGTGAAATTACTGAAGCGTATCTTGGACCCCTTTACACCGTTAGCACTGGCACTGGCATAACCTCTCTCCTTCTCTCTCTCTCTCTCTCTCTCTTTCTTTCCCTTTCTCTTTCTCCCTCTCACTGCACTTTCTTACTCTTTCAGTCATTCAATGTAGCTGGCTCTGTCGCTCTACCACAAACTGCAGGTCATAAACAGCGAGAATTCCCACGCGGCATTTAATATTCTGTTGCCCAAGTAAATTTTCCCTTTCTGCTTGTTGCTCGACTCAACTCGACTCGACTCCTAGAGATTGGTTGTTGTTGTTGTTTTTGTTGCTTGTTAGTTGTTAAGGTCAGTTCATATATTATGCTTTGCCTGCCAGAAAGGTGCCATAAGTCTGCTTTACTCTTCCATCACCCTCCCCTCTCTCTCTCTCCCTCTTTCTCTCTCTCTGTATCTCTTTCTTTCATTCTGTCTCCCCCCCCATTTCTCTATCATATGTGTGTGTTTGTTATAGTTCTTCCTTCTACTACTTATTTATTTTTTGCCCTTGTGTCTCGCCGGCAACTGTTGCCTACTTTTGTGCTTTTGCCTGCTACTGCTGCTCGTTTTGACTTGCCTTTACCACACCTCTCCCCTCTCACCCTCCACTAACCATTTCCTTTTACTAGTCTGCCTTTTCTTTTGCCTTTTCTTTCCTTTGCTAATTAAGCGAAATTTTGCGTAATAAGCTTGTCTGTAATTTGCGCTATCTTTTTTTTTTGTGCCTCTTTTACCCTCTTTTTTTCTCTCTTTTGTGTGTGTGTGTGTCTTCTGTTAACTGTCATCAAGGTGTTCATTGGCTTTGTTATTATGCCTCGATGAATTCGCCTAGAGCTTTAGGCCAGGCCAATGATATACATTTGTCATTTTGTCTTATATGTTGGAAAAATTAATTGTCTTTAGATTGAGTGTAGAATAGACAGGCAGGCAGGCAGTCAGGCAACCTGTGTAAATCAAGTGTCTATTCAAGGAGTGGCTGCCAGCCACCACATTTAAAGGGCAAGGACATGAAAATTGTAATCTTACACAGAGATATTCTAATCTTATTTGTTGTAGCATCGTTGACAAAGACCAAAAACCAAATGTTGAATAAAGTAGTTCAAAGGTGATTTAAAGCGCTCAACATATCCTTATATAAGTAAGGTGAAATGGTTTTAATGTCACATCAATCAAAAGGGGGTTTCCTTTTTTTGTTTTTTTTGAGTATTTTAATGTAAGACAAGTGCATTTTACAAAGGTGTAACATATCCTGTGTTATTTATTGTCGAAAAACAATTTGAATCCGATACAAGTTTAAGCTTGTTAAATGATAAATCTCAATTCTCATATTAAATCATGCCCTAAATTTGTATCTCTGATATTCTCTAATATCAAGTTAGAAAGTTTAATGTTTAAAAAATAACTTTTCTGCTTAATAAATGTTTAATGTTCATATTAACCAAATTAAATATGATTTACATATATAAACATCCTGAGGGCCATTAACTCTAGACCATGTTAATTAGATATTCGTAGCTCACTTTTACTAACTTTTAAATCAAATCATCTATCCTAAATAAATAAAATAGCAAAATTAAAGTTTAGTAAACCAAGAAAAAAAAACCTTAGTAAATTTAAACGTGCTTAGGCAAACATTAAAAAGTCTGCAATACTCGTATTTAGATATATTTGCAATTTAAAATGTATGAAAAGGATTATGAGTTGAAAGTTAATCATATAGAGTACTGAATAATACAACTTATATAAATATTTGCATATATTAATAGTTATTTTTGTCTCTTTTTGAAGATCAATTAAATAACTGATATAAAGTTTATAATTCCACTACTAATTTAATTCTAATTTGAAAATTTGTTCAACTAATGCTCCATCTGCTTTAAATTTGTCACAAATCTTCATTTTTTTTTTATTTAAAAATATATCATCAGTTTAAGCAGGTATTTTTATCATCGTCAAAATAAGCAAAACTCATCTGCTAACATTCCGGTGAGCACATTTAAAATGAATCAAGAATTATCTGTCATCAGGCCCAGGCTATGTACCTAGCTAGATATCTACATATACATAAACAAAATATATATGTACATATATACATATATATACATAAACACATCTGCACATCCATCAGTTTTTGGGATGTTGCTGCTGCTTCAGCCTATTCGAATATTTTTTGCACTGATAAGTCGCATTATTCACGCCACAAATACACGCATAATTTCATCAAAAATTTACGCCATCAGAACGCAACAACAACAACAACAACAACAACAAAAACAAAAAACCCAAAAAATAAAAGGAATATACACAGCAAACAGATCAAATGTGGTCCATGATATTGTTGAACATTTTTTATTTTTTCGGTTTTTTACTTTTTTCTTATTTTCTTTTTTAAAATTTCTTCTTTTTTTTTCTCCGTGCACCTGCTGTTTGTTGCGGGTTTTGTGGTTTGGTGTTGGAGCAGATATTAAGCAAAATAATAACGGCATTATTTACCCAGAACAACAACAAAGAGGTGTAAAGCCAAAATGTCATTACACACAGATACCTACACAGAGAAAGAGAGAGAGAGAGAGACACACGCATACTCCCGCACTTTTTGTGTTGGTGTTATTTAAACATGTGTAAACAAAACCATTGAATTAAACCAGAAATTAGCATCGATTTAAGTCAAGAAGCGGGGCACCCACATACATGCACACACACTCACACTTACACATCCATGCTCATATCTCGTATAGGCTCGCTCACCTCTCGCTTATCAGTTACAAAAACCAACACACTCACTCTCACACATAAACACCACTACCCCTATCCCTTTACATACATGCATATGTAGATATATCCTCGCTCCGCTATTTTACTTCTTTTTCGCTGGCTTTAAACAAATTTTTGGAGCATAATTTAAACATGTGTTGCCTCTGCAGACGACAACAGCAAGAACGAGACATGGTACACACACACACACACATACACACGCAAGCACACACGCTGCGTATACTTAATCCCTTTTAATCCGTTTTTCGGTCTATGTGTTGTGGGGCAGACATAACCTCAAAACAACAAGCCTAACCTAACCCAAGTCTAACCTAACCTAACACCAACACCAACAACACCAACAACAACTACAACACCAACAATGTGCAATGCAAATCGCGTCTGTCATACCGATAAGATGCCAGTGGAGAGTATGTTGTTGTTGTTGTTGTTGTTCTTGTTGCTGTCCTTGCTGCCTCTGGTTTTTGTTTGGTATTTTTCTGGCTCTTTAACTAACTTGGCTAGAGATGGTAAATTTACTATTCTAATTGCAATTTAAAAATTAACAAATTAGAGCAAGGTAGAGGATAGAGTAAATGCAGCAGACGAAAGTGGTTCTTGTTAATTATAATTATTTATAATAATTTATTTTAATTATATATGAAAAATTAATATTTTTCAGTGGTTGCTTAATTAATATTTAACTTTAATCGATATTTAAAATAATTTTTATTAACCTAAAATTGCGATATATAAAATAGTCCTTAAACCTTAATCCAAACACGTATTGAAATTTTCAAGTATCAGTAAAAACAAACAACTAATAAATAAAGATAATAAAAATTGTTAAGATCATCAAATAATAATAGAAATAAATAATTTTATTAACTTTTCTTGCTGCCAGCAACGAAATTTACTCATCGAGTTGTCAAATCCAAATCATAAATTGTAAATAAAACGAAAATTTGAAGCTGAATTTATTGGCTTCTAGTAGCCAATTGAAAAACCGCTTAAATTGAAATTCATTTAAATTTATTTCTACCTTTATAGAGGAACTTTACCTTTTTATTATTAACCAGATGGTAAATATTTCATTTTGGGCTAACAATCTTTTATAAATCGAATGCAAATTTAATGACAACAACAAAATGTTTTCTATTTGTTTTTTATATATTTTACATTTAAAATTTGCCATCTCTAAATAAAAATTTAAATAAATATATATAAAAATTTTTTTGTGCATGTGTTTTTACGTTGAGGTGTTAAAAAGTCGTGGAACTGGGGTTTATTCAACACTTACACACACACACACACACACACACCCTTTTATACCCACATATACACAGTGTCTCATAAAAAATATTCCTGCAACCTTGTTTGCAGCCACTTGTTGTTGTTGTTGTTGTTGTTGCTGTAGATGTTTGTTTGCTTTAGTTCTTGTTCTTGTTGCTGCTGTTATTGTTGTTGTTGTTGTTGTTGATTTAACACACTCACTTAGTGGTTGGAATAGTGTCTGCTACTTATCATATGCAAATGTTTGACAATGTTTATACTCATAAATGCTTACAGCCAGCTCGCGTGAAGTGTTTGTAAACGCCCGTCAAGGCACGCCATCTTAAAGCCAAGACCAACTCAATTTTGCCCCTTCCCACCCACAACACCACTAACCCACCCACTCACCATTTTCACTCTATCGCCCGCACGCGAACCCCTTATGGTAAACCTTAAGACCAAACCCCCCCCAAGTCCTTTCGCTCATATCTCACTTGCTGCTTTATGCCTTTACTGGGTCGCGTTCTAGTTAAGTTCATCATGGGCAGAAAAGAGATATATATTTTTGTATATATATATAAGTATTTGTGCCATAAATTCATTACAGAGTTTTAGTTTTTATGAAGGTTTTAGTAGTTGAGCAAAAGTTCTTGGTTCTTCAGTAATAAAAGCAAAGGCAAGGCTATATATATGCATATGTAGATATATATATATATATATATGTATATATAGAACAACCATGACCATTAAGGACTAAACACACTTGATTATTGTCAGTACTAAACAAATGGTAGTAAATTTAATGATAGATAGTGTCATGAAATAAGAATTTTTAGTATGTATTAGTGCAGTTCTGAAGTTTATTAAAATTGTATTTAAATGACCAAAAGCAACAGTATTAAATAAACTTTGTATGAGCGATTAATACAAAGTATTAAATTTTAGTTATTCTTTTATTTGGGGGGTTGCGATTAAACTTGTTGCATACGTAAAATTATTTTTTAATATTTTACCAATGTTCTATAGGCTCTAAGTTGGCCATTTTTTGGCCGATTTGGAAAAGTTTTACATCAATCTTCTGGATAATTTCCGTATTAAAAAACTGCATTAATAGTTGAAAAAAAGTTGAAAAAAAATTTTGACCGGATTTTCGTATATTTTTGCATCGTCAAAATTTGCGAAAATCGAGTTGAAAATTAGTTTTCCAGATTTTTATGCTGATTAAAAATGGCGATTCTAAAAAGCAAATAAAGACATAGTTTTTCAAAATCAGACGAGATTTGACTGAATTGGAGCTCTCTGAAGTAAAGGTTCCTTCGAAGGATTTGTCCTGTTTCTGCTTCTGCCTGTCACATACATTTTAGCGACTTTATATAAAAAGTTACTTAAAAATTAAAAATAAATATTTTAGATGAGAAATATTATAAAAATTAATTTAAATAAATAGAAACTTTAGGGGAGAAGAATTTCTAAGCCATCGCATATAAATTCTACTTATAATTCTCCATTCATTTGCTTTTAAATAATCTAGATCGAATTGAGAACCTTTTTATTTTCATTATATAAAAGAGATTTAATGAATAACATTTTATGCTTTAATAACATTTATAGCCTAAATAGAAGATATATTCAATAATACTTCAATAAGTTATCCACAAAGAGACTTTAATTAAGTCGAATGATGTACAGAGTTGGTTAAGGACTCAGTCAATCAAATTTTTCTTAAGTCAATAATGGCTTACAGTTTAGTTGGTTGTGTTAACGGTTTCTTATTCGATTTAAATATTCCTTGATTTAGGTTTTTTTTTCTTTCGTTTTTTGATTGGTCTATGAATTCCTCTGTTTATTTAGGTAAATCCAGAGCCATGTATTCATTCTACTTCTGCTCTCTGCACTCTTATCTTTCTCTTTTATCTTATTTTGATTTCTGTCAGAAATTTGCCATATCTTCCTTTACATTTTCTTATGTGTTTGTTGTTGTTGCTTTAGTTGTTGATTTTGGTTTTCGTTTTCCCTCTTCTTTTTTTTTTTTTTTGCATTTGCATGAGAAATGTAATTTATACAAAATTAATTTACGTCATAAAAGGACTAAAGCTGGACTCTTCTCTCATAAATGTTGAATGTGGCAGAAGGGGAAAAGTGAAGTCAAAAGAATATATGTATATACACAACTACAAATACACACATACATACATACATACATAGATAGCATTGAAATAAAATAAAATATAAGCCGAAAAGTAGTAAACCGTAAAGCCCTTCTTGGCCAGCCAGAAAGCGGCCCAAAAGCTGATGCCAGAATTTATGCAGAAGCTAGACTCTTGTTGCTTATTGCAGTACTTGCTTGTTGCCTCTTGCCTATTGTAAATGCAGCTTAGAAAATTTGTTGCAAATAAAGTGAAATGGTGAAAGGCTGCTACAAAATTCCACACACACACATGCACACTCATACACACTCACACACACTCTTACACATACTCAACATATAAGTATATACAAAGTAAGAGAAGAAAAGCCAGCAAGCCATTCGAAGGAGAAGAAAAGCAAAAGCCAAAAATAAAAAAAAAAAAAAAAAGTGAAACACAAGGAAAAAAATTGGCAATTTAACATTTGACGTTTTCTACGAGACTTGTTCAAACAATATACTTGGGAATTTGTTTTAATGCTCCACAACGGACGATGGGACAAGGGGAAAAGGGGGGAAAGGTGTCTGAGAGTGTGTGTGTGTCTGAATGGATCGAAACAAGAGTAGGGCTTGCGGGTTAACTCCAGAACGTTGGCAACTTGCAATAATGGCTTTAAATTTTTATTAGATGACGACGCTTATGCGCCTTAGTTGCCATCAGGTCTGCCTTCTGCTTGGACTTGCCACACTGCCACACGGCCGCACTGCCACACTGCCACACTGCCACTTTGTCTGCCTCTTGGCACATTGCACGAACTTGGAAAATGTTGAAATGTTGTTGAAAATGTGTGAGCTGGCCATTGCCATATCCATAGCCATGTGCAAGTGCATTGTTGTATGTATGTGTGCACATAAGCAAGTATGCGTGTGAGTGTGTGTGTGTGTGTATTTCTGTGTGTATTTGTGATTCAGTATAACATAAAATTTTCTTAGTTCGCTGAGCATGTTTCTGTATCAACCTGTTTCATGATGCAATAATATAAATAAGAACACTAATTACCAAAAATAAAACAAAAATCTATTTAATTTTGATCAAACCGATTGCTAAAACACTCTGGAACATAAAGTTTTGGAAGTTAGTTAAGAAGTTAGTTAATCAAATACTACTCTAAGTGATAAAAATAAAACAAAAATCTATTTAATTTTGATCAAACCGATTGCTAAAACACTCTGGAACATAAAGTTTTGGAAGTTAGTTAAGAAGTTAGTTAATCAAATACTACTCTAAGTGATTTATTAGCTAAGTATTTTCAATTAAAACTTATTTTAGAGAACTACAACTTGGACTCTTCAGATGTTATATTGTACATATCTGTTGTTAGGTTGATGTTTGATTAAAAATTCTTTTCTATATAATCGTTCATTAATTGATTTTCTATTTAAAAATAATAATTCTTGCGATATTTTAATTTTTATATAATTATACGTAAATAAATTATAAATTATTATATACTTATACGTACATAAATTTTTGTTTAAATTAGAGTAAGCTAATATGTCTTCTTATGGAATATACATATATACATAAAGAATGTTTCTTTTGAACTTAAGTCTCACTGTAACTGAATCTAACTTATCTCTTATTAAATCTTATTAAAAATTATTAGCTTTTTTTTTGTTTTTTATGCTCGGATCAATTGAATATCATATACTATATATGAATTAAAGAAACTTTTAAATATAACTATTATTATAAATTTAACTCTAAATCTTACTTTTATTCTATTCCTCAATCAAAATATTAATTTCAATTTTACTTTAATTTTAGCCATAGTTGTAAGACTACTATTAACTCTATTATTCTAAAGATTAATCTAATTCTAAAGATTAATCTAATTCATATTCAAATTAAACTTTCTTAATAATTGTAAGCCTAATAATAACTTTTTACACCAACTCTAATTTGAACTTTGATTCTTATTTTAATTCTTAAGCTAATTCTAGGATATAATCCTACCCAATTTCTATTATTAACATTCTCACTCCATTTCATTCACTTTTTTAAGAATCGCCAGTGATCAACATCGATCAAGAGACATGAAGAAATACGAAGAGATGAAGCAAAGAGAGAATGATTGATCTCTCATTCTATTTATATGAAGATGCATTGGCCGAGGTGAAGTCAGTCGCAAATTAGATGCCACTCCGATTGGATCACCATTCTCGAACAACCAATGTTCAGGTGAGTTGCAATCTAAACCAAGTTGATTTTTACCATATATTGCTATATATATATGTATATTGATTTGTCTTGAAATCTCTTACCCATTAGGAACTTTATTTATGCATATATATCTTTTCATATTACATCAAGCTTTCATTTGTAGTTTTCATTAAAAAGAAATTAAATTGTTCTCAGAAGGTGTAGTAGAAAGTTCCAAATGGCATAGTTTTTATAGCTGGTAGAATAATTGATTGCCTTCTTATTAAGTGAAAGTCTAATTGATTTAAAAAAACCTAACTAAATTTATTAATATAAATTATTAAGGAAAAAGCCTATATTAATTATATTTATTAAGAGTATTTATTATATATAAAGTGTATATTCCAATATTCCAATAATACTTTAAAACTATTTGATTCGATGAATTCTTTTTATTTTTAATTATAAATTTGCTATAAATCTTTGTGCTTATATCAACGTCTTAAAAATTTCCTTAATTATGTAATATTTCTCACTAAACTTTTACTTAATATTTCAAGTTAAGCAAATACTTGAAGAAGAATTCTCCTCCCAAAATTGATATACCCTAACTTTTCTTTTCTCTTATTTTTTCTTGCTTTGTCTGTTGTTGGTTAACATTTAGGAAACACAAAATTTCTGAATGTAATCTCCATGTATGTATGTATGTGTGTGTGTGTGTGTGTGTGTGTGTATACTTTGGTTGTTTGTATCTCTCCTGACGCCTGACGCTGATGCTAGCATGTTTAGTTAGTTGCCCCTGAGCGTATGCTACACTTTATTTTATGCTACTGCTACGACTCGTGCGCCTGTCGTCTACGTTTCCTTGTTGCTGTGTTTTTGTTTTTTTTCTCTTGTATTCCTTACTCCTGTTGCCGCCGTCTGTCATCTAATTTCGCATAATTACGCGCTTATTATTTTTGCCAACTGTCTCTGGGCCAAAAGTTGGGAGGCTGCTTGCTGGCTTTAGGTTTTGCAATTGGATTTGGTATGAAAATGGGGGGGGAGCGGGGTTTCGGAATAGGTGGCGGTTTGGCTTTTGTGTATATGTACTTTTAATTTTATTTAGCTTTCGTGTAATTGTATTATTTGCTTGATTTTATTATTTGCCTACAACGTGCACCACCACCACCACCCATAATTAACCAGATAAATAAAATACATACACACATATGCATACATATAGTCCAAAAATTATACTAGTGTATGAAATAATAACAACAAAAGAATAACAACATAATATGGGCATTGCATGTGATATTATGGAGTAACAGAAATATTTTTTTTTTCTGGTTGTCGAATTTAGTTTTTCGGTGCTTTATTCCCTAGAGGTTGGCTATTCCTATATATGTAGGTACACATATCCAAAATTCTATATACACATTGCCATGACAACAGCAAATTAAATGGCTGTCATTTCACTTAACTCATATCACTTCTTTTTTTGGTTTTTTTATTTTCGTTTTTATTTGTTTTATTTGTGCATTTTGTTTGTTGGATTACTTATTGGCATGTTTGCAAATTCGGTTTGGCAAATTCAGTTGGCTGGACTGTGTGTTTGGCCAGCGCATTATGAAGTTGTGAGCATAACTAATTGAAAAGCTTTTGTTGCTTTTGGCGCTTAGCGGATTTCGAAAAAGTTGTTGAAGCGGCAACTGATTGAATAGAGAGGGGAGAGCAGATAGAGAGAGGGCGAGAGCGTAGGGATATAAAAAGAGCAAGCGTGGCAGGAATAGGGATAGAAATAAGTAAGAGGGGGGGAAATGGATAAAGCCAAGTGGAGAAGTAGGGCGGGCCATGCAGTTAAAGTTTGCAGCTTCTTTTACTTCCCTCTCCCCCTCTCTCTCTCTCTTTAACTCTCTATCTCTCTTTCACTCACTCCGTTGTGATCGAAGAGATTAGCAGAACAAAGTCATTAAAAGATCTAAGAATTAAGTTAAGCATATAAACGAGAAAAAAAAAGTATATAAAGGAAACTAAAGTTAAGCAGGTTTCAACTACACTAAGCAATGTACTAACAAAATTGTTGAATAAATTTAATCACTGCTCTTAAACTCAAGACTCAAGTGATTTATGTATAAGCAGGAAAATTTTACATTTCTAGCTTATCAATTTAATCAAATTTAGTTTTCTTAGTAGCTGCTTCCTCTCTCTCTCTCTCTCTCTTTAAAGAACTTTAGTAAATATATCTCATTTTGTTTTTTAAAGTTAAATATTTTTAATGATTTATCTTGTGTACTCGTATCTATAACTTACTTTGGCTGACTTTCCTATTCCTTTCAAGAAATCTTGCTATGATTTATAACAAATATTTTGTTGATTTATTCTTAGAAAAAAATTTCATACTATATGTGTACATATGTATATATATATATATTCTTTAACTCATTAAGGAAAAGAATCTGTGCCTTTGGCAAATGAAAATTAATGAAACAATTTAAAATTTGCTATTGCTAATGAAATCCAAAAACAGGAGAAAATTATTTTAAAAAATTGCAAAAACTGAAAATAAACAAAAGTTTATTATATATACATATAAAGTTTAAGCATTTTTTTGACTTTAGAGAATTAATATAGAAATTATGATTTTTATAAATATATATAATATAATATTTCTACAAGTTTATCATGTCAATAAAACTCTTAAACTTTATAATAAATGGTTGCAGACATATTTATGACATATTTAAGAGTTCCATCTAAAAAAATCAAAATGTTTATAAACTAAATCATTAAAATTATAATTTAGACTTTAATTATTTCAAAATATCTGTCTGCCATAAGATAGAATTAAGCGAATTTCATTTATACAAAATAAAGTTGAACAGTCAAATAACCATATATTATTCAGGAAAAACAGAGAAAATGATAAATGATGACAAAATATTCATTAATTTGTAGTTTAAGTTCTTGTTTACATTTTTGCTGAATTATTTTCTGTAAAGTTAAGGAAAATAATTCAAGGCAGACAGATTAAAATTTTAAAGAACTTTCTTTTCTCGCTTTCTATATATATATATATATATATATATACTTCCTTTTATCAATAAGATTTTATTGTAAATACGTTATATATATATATATATATATATACATATAGGTAGGTTCACCACAGATATAGTGTATATATACTTTTGGGAATAACTCCACTTAAACCACTTACCTTAAGGACATACAACATATTGCCATCATCTATGTACTCTGTTCAAATTCAATTGACTCTGTGTTGGTATCTCTTGCTCTTCAATAACCTTACACAAATTACATTTATTTAAGTTACAATTCCATCACATCAAACATTTTACCCCCAACTCAGCCCCCCCTCCCGATCCACCACCTTTTGAGCAACAATTGCCCATCTAATTCACTCAAATGATGCTTCTGTTGTTGCTGTTGTTGTTGTTGGTGCTACTGCTCCACCTGCTGACTGCTCACCTGTTTACTGGGGCGCTCCAGCAACAACTTAATCATCGTCATCATTATTGTCGTCATCATCGTGATTGAATTTGGTCTTGTCTTGCCTGGCGGCACAGTTAATGTTGTCTGATTTCATTAGCGAGACCATGACCTAACAGAAAACCCCCTACCTATCCCACTTCCCCCCTTCCTGTCCACCCATCCATCCATCTTTATAGGTAGCTATCGAAATGCGTTTTGACATTTTTCGTTCTTTTGGTTTGTTAACCCTTAGTGGCACATTCAAGTGGTCAATTTTGTTCTCAAGTAGTGTTAAAATGATTAAATAAAGAAATCAATATATCAGATTGAAATTGAAAGCTTCCTTTGATTGTGATTTTGACATATAAATCCATATTCTTTTTCTGAGTTTAAAGAGTTTTTCAATATATAGAATATTTTTCAAATAATTTCATATATTTTCTGTTTTTCCTATAAAAATGGGAGCTGTTTTATATGGTAAGCCAATTATAGAATATAGAATGCAATAAAAAGAAAAACAATAAGTCAAATATTAATCAGAAACTGACAATAATTATTATTAATAATATATAGACAAAATTTCATTAAAATATTACTTAATTATATAAAGTTATATACGTTCACAGGTCTTGTTATCTATTAAACGATTTTCACCAAGTTATTTTAATCAGTTGAACACACAAAATAGGTCTTGATAAATACAAATAGATAATAGATAATTTTATCTTACTAATCAGACTATATGTATAGATTATATATTTACTTCTTTTTCTCAAACCTCTGATTAGAATAAAGATAACATTTATCGCATATATAAAATAAATCAAACGCAAACTAAAGAATATATAAATCTTTAATTCTACAATCTGTTATAATGTGTTAGCTTTTGGTTTTTTGATTTTAGCAAGTTTCTTAGATGATCACAAATAAACCGGTTAGGTATTATCTCAGACATGGCTTTTTATTTATTTCCTCTATTTCCTCTTATAACTTAATTTTCTCCAAAACCACCTAAGGGTTAAGGTCGCACGTTTAATTTATATTTTTTTCGTTTTCCCACCCGCCAACTGTTTCGCACGCCAATTAGCTGGTCGCCTCTACTCTACCCACCCCCTTGCCTTTATCTCCCCTTCTCCATTATGGAAGCAAACTCAAAAAGCGTTTTAACATGAACTTGAATGGGCTTATTATTGGTTTTGCTTCGATTTCACTTCGATTTTTCCGATTTTTGTCGTTGTTGTTGTCGTTGTTGTTGTTGTTGTCTATGTGATTGTCAATATTATTGGACTACCATTCCACCATCTATCCAATTCCGAGTATAATCGTATTTGTATTTATATGTTGCTCTTTATAGGCATGAATTTGGTCTTCTTTTTTTTCCCACACTTCCCCTCCCCCCAACTCATTTCCTATCGACTCTACCCGCAATTTTTGTTGTGGCTAATTTGCTTTTATCATTGGCATTAAATTTTATGCTTATGTTTATGCTTCTTTCTAATAAAAGTCGAAAAGAGGCTAGAAAAATCAAATGGGTAGAGAGAGAGGCAAATTGAGACATTGTTGTCCTTGTGCGAATTAAATGGAAATGATATTTGTGCATTTTAATGGCCAGTTGACTAGAAGCAGCTGGGGCAGAATCCAAGAATTTGAGATAAGGATTAGGAAACCGTGTTTCCGCTCTATCGATGAAGTGTTTACACATTGACAATAATGGCAAATTTTAGACATAACGCACAATGAAAGAAAATGATAACAATCTAAAGGTGATATCTAAAACAAAGAAACAATATTCTAGGAATGTCTGATAATATGCATGTATATCAAATGTTTCAATAACTATAGTAACTGCGAGTGATAATTTCTTTTGATCTCGAATTCGAATAGATGTTATAGTCAGTATCTACCTCAATTAATGATTTCAAAAGTATTGTATCTTTATTTTTTTTCAAGGGAATCGAATTGATCTTGATTATTTTATATACCGTTACAGGATTCAGCATAATTTCAGATTAGATTAAGCCTCTAATCCAAAAGATTACCTTTAAATGGCTTTAGAAGTTATATTTTTAAGATCAAGCCAAAATATATTTAATTTTCCTAAAAGAAATTCGGCTCTTAGAGGGTTAAATTACGAAGCCTTAGTAATAATTCGACTCTGAATACTGCTTAAATATTTTTAATAATAAGTTGGTTATATTAAACATAGAATAAAAGATATTCCAAAGAAATTACTCTGCTTCATTTTCTTGATATATTTCTTTATTAAAATATTTTAAAATGTTTTCACAAATTTAAGAAGTAAAACAAGAAAAGGGAAGGTTCCTGAAAGACCTCTAAAACTTTGGTCTGCCTCTTTTAAATTGGTTTATTTAATTATTTATTACTATTATTATTGGATTACTTATTAATATTAATATTTATTCTGTAGATTCCAAATTTTCATTGAAAAATCTTGACATTAGATTCATCTAATGTAAGTAAAATAGATTCTAGAAGTACTAGAGTGACCTGAGGAGGCAGTTGGTATATTTAATTGTTACATTTAATTTTGAAATTGAAATAGTCTGGAAAAAATTAAGCTCGGTTAAAGTAAAACATTCTGCTTACCATTGCATATAAGTTGTTCGGTTTTTACTATATATACTACTATATATAGAGCTTATAGAACATTGTTAAAATCCTTCGAAAGAAGGACAAATCCTTCGAAGGAACCTCTACTTCAGATTGCTCCAATTCAGTCAAATCTCGTCTGATTTTGAAAAACTATGTCTTTATTTGCTTTTTAGAATTGCCATTTTTAATCAGCATAAAAATCTGGAAAACTAATTTTCAACTCGATTTTTGCAAATTTTAACGATGGTTACACTGCAAAAATTACGAAAATCCGGTCAAATTTTTTTTTCCAACTTTTTTCAACTTTTAATGCAGTTTTTTAATACGGAAATTATTCAGAAGATTGATGTAAAACTTTTCCAAATCGGCCAAAAGATGGCCAACTTAGAGACTACAGAACATTGTTAAAATCCTTCGAAAGAAGGACAACGGACAAATCCTTTAAAGGAACCTCTACTTCAGAGGGCTCCAATTCAGTGAAATCTCGTCTGATTTTAAAAACTATGTTTTTATTTGCTTTTTAGAATCGCGATTGATACAAAGATCTCTGCTTAATTCGCAGAATTTTGACATTGTGTCATTCAAAGTCGAAAACCACTTTTCGAGAAATCCTTACATTCGATTTGTTCCAATTTTCTGAATATAGTTCTACATAGGTACAACACAAATATCTAAAAACTTTTTTACAAATCTTACAGCTTCATTTTTTTTTTATTTAAATTTTGCGTACATAACGTCACGCCACATTGGAAATGCCCATATACTTATAAATATATATATATTTGATACAAAATTCCTTAGACATTTCTAAACAAAAATTTTGAATCAAAACAATTTTCACTAACCATTTCAGATTTTTAGTGTAATATTTTTTAACTTCCATTAAGATATTATTATAGATTTATAATTTTAATAATAAATTTCCAATTACCAAACAGAAAAAAAGTATTCCAATAGCATCACAAATAAAATTGATGAAATTGAATTTGATTTTGATGGACTATATATAATAACATATTGTTTATGTCTTATATATTTCAAAAGTACAATTTCCGCAAACAGATTGCAAAGATTTGGTAATAAAAATTGAAAACATTTCCGCTTGACAATTTTTTAATTTAAATTTCTTCTTTTTTTTTGTGAATTACCTCCCTCCCTTTCCCCTGCCCTGAATATATAATTAAAGTCCCCTACTCCTCGATATCTTTCAGATAAAAATTTCAATTGTATATTGTTCTTGTTGTTGTTGTTGTTTTTGCATTTCTTCTGTATTTTTTTTTCCTGTGACCTATCAGTAGCAACAAATAAACAAGGCTGCCCCCTGCCCCTCAACTCTAGGAGGCGGATTGTCATTTGGCTTTTTCCATGTGTATATGTGTCATAAAAACAGGCATCGCATAACTCTCATCTCTCAGAACTGCTCCAAACTGCTCTGACACCGAACAGCCCCCCCTCTTTTTTGGCCAGACTGTTTGCTCCTACTACAGATGTGAGGAGCGCTTGCCCTTCTCACTCCTCTCGTTGCTACTTGGATTTTTTATGCCACACCTCGATGCAAATCATTGCCACATCTGACGCACATGTGGCACGTAACAGACACAGAAAGAGACAAGCGACAAGCTCTCCCCATGTAAAAAACGCTAGCGATGTTGTCGTGGTCGTTGCTTCAGGATTTGTCTGTTTTGTGATTCTGCTCCAGCAACAGTAGCAACAGCAGCAGCAGCCATCTTCAACTCCAACCCATCCCACCCCACTCCATTCCACTCCACACCCCTCTTCCCTACTCCACTCCACTCCGCTCCACTTGATCCATCTACATACTCTTATGCCATCCTTGTCTGATTTTGCCATCGGTTTGGCCTTGCTGTGACATTTTTGTAGGCGCTATGGCGTGCGAAATTGTAAATTTTTCGTCTACCACCCGCCCCCCTTGCCCATCAGTCAGTGCTTTGTTTACCAGCACCTCCCTCTCTGGTTAACCTTCTGCGTCTTCAACTTGTTGTTGTTGTTGTTTTTGCTCTTCTATATATGCATTATTAAGAATATACTCAGCTGTCAGCAAGTGAACTGAACGTCTGGTGTCCCAATCTCTGGCTGTTTTGGTTCTTCTCTTTTTTCCTTCTTTTTTTTTTTTTTTTTATTTGTATTGTCTCTTGCCTCCCCTTTCCACCGTCCGTCTATCGTCATCGTCTCCATATTCCATTCTGAGTTCTGTGTTGCTTTTTGGTATTTTTTTTGGGATTTTTGAACTTCCACAGACGTCGCTCCAATGCGCCCGCAACCTCCTCAACTGAACTTAACTCTGAATATTTTGTCGCTGTTTTTTTATTTTTTTTTTATTTTTTATTTACTTAGCCGTTTTTGTGGGCGAATTTGAAGACGAAGTGGCTATGGCTTCAAGACTACCCTTAGCCTCTGAGTATTTTGGACAAAAAAAACAAAAATTGAAAAAGATTTTCATTCGTTTTTTTGCTAGAAAAAGAACGAAAAAATGAATACAACCAACGATTGCCATCTTGGTTATTATCTTTTATATTGTGGCATTATCTGTGGTATTTCTTAGTGGATTTCAATAGTTCTCAATTGGATTCAATGGCTAAAAAAAAGAAGCAAACAATATAAATTTAATGAATAACAAAGAAAATGTAGAGGAAAATGTTGGAAAATGATAAAGGAATCTAAAATATTATTAGATAAAAGAAGGAAAATGTAGAATATTTAGAATAGAAATCATGAAATCGAGAAGAAATCCACTACAAAAAGATATATCACAAATATGAAAAGGAATCAAGAAATGACAAAGCTAGAAAAAAGAAAACTAAATCCATTTGAAATCCTATGAAAAATTGTTCAAATTAAAATGCAAAAAAGGGCAAAAAATCCAGATTAAAATTGAGTTTTAACTATTTATACTCAAATATATTTATACATATGTATATGTATTTATTTACATATGTTGTATACATTTTTGCATTTTTCATAATTTGTTATAAATTATATGTCTACCTTTAAAATATTGGTAAAGGATTTATAATTATACTTATATATGTATAACTTATAATCAACTATCCAAACTAAATGACATCACAAATTAAATATACCCTTTTTCCAGTAGTGTAGAAAACTATGAATAAATGCACTGACAAAGTAAAGAGGAGACAAAAAATAATATAAAGAAATAAGGAAATAAACAAGAAAAGAATGCAATAGAGAGGGAATAATGTAGAAATTTGTTCGCTGGAAACGATTTTCAATATAAATTTCCCTTGATAGCATTTTACAACTGCTGCTTAGCTGCTATCAAAATCAGGTGCTATTGGTTGGCTCTGACGTTAATGACCGTAAACTGACAGCTGACTTTCAGATATACATATATACATATATATCTCTATATACATATATATATTCTACTATATATAGCCACCTTTTCTTAGCCTCTCTCTCTCTCTCTCTGTCGTTTCTCTGACGTTTCGTACGTGCTAAAAGTTTTTTTTTGTGCCTTTTGCTTTATGTGCTTGACCTGCTGGGTTAAAACATAAAAGAAGAACAAAAAACCAAAAAAAGAAAAAATAAAATATAAAATAAAAAAAAGCAAAATATAAAAGAAATTTTTTAGTTTTCTTCTTTTACTACTCTCTCTCTCTCTCGCTCAGTCGCTATCTCTTTTCATATTTCTGCTGACAAAATGAAGGAAAACGAGCAAAAAAAAAAAAAAAAAGGTGGAGATGGGGCCGGTTTTTACTATTTGCTTTTCATTTATTAGAAAAACGCGAATGCAACTTCCGCTCTTCAACCTGAGATACACACGTGTTCACAAATATTTGCAGTACGTGGGCTGCACACCTTTCAGAGTCCTTCTGTTACCTAAACCACCCTACACATTCTCCCTCTCTCCCACCCTCACCCCATTCCCTCCCCTACATCATTCTCAGTTATTTCGCATGTTATGGTTTTAATAATCCACACGATTTTCTCTGTGTTTTTCCTTTTTTTTCCCCTTTTTTTTTGGTGCCCCGTCTGCCGGTCAGCGTTTATTTAACCAACAAACGGGAATGAATGCCCATAGCATGTGAAGAGAATATGGAGGGGGTGGGGGAACGATACCAAACGGAAGTAAAAGAAAACCAAATGTCGACAAATTTGTCGGTTTTCACATATTTTCCACACCGATTTTCAATAAACACAATCCGAGATATGTATTTCGCATAACTTGACTAAAATACCATTGGTCGGATTTAAAAAACAATTTTTTTAATTGAAGATTTTTCTGCCATTTTCATTTGCGGCTATTGCGGAAAATTTGATTTCTATTTAACACACAAACTCTCTAAAGAAGAATGAGAAGGGGGGAGGAGGAGCAGAGAGATAGAGAGAGAGGTGAAAACGTTCAAAAGTGCCGCTTTTCAAAATACAAAAAAAAAAAAGAAAACCGTTGGAAAATTAAATTTCGAGGTGAAATTGTAAACCATTCACGTGGCAGTTTAGCTCTTAAAGCTTTCAACTCGCCACGTTTTGTGGTTGTCATTTGACTGGTATGTGTCGGTAGTGGTTGTGATGGTGGTGGTGGTGCAAAGGAAGGAAGGGTATTGGATATTGGATATTGGGGTATGGGTATGGGTTCTAACCATTTATTGTTGTCTACTTTTTGGTTGAAATATTTGCCTGTCGCGCGTTGGTTATTGGTGAACGTTGCCTACTTTCAGGTACTTTTAGGTTCAATTATTTTCTATTATCTTCGTCAAGCATTTGTGTGGTGCAATTTCGCGGATTTTTCACTGTCTGCTTTTTGGCTTTTACGCCATTTTATGCTTGTCGGCTGGGTAATTTTTTTAACACCTTTTTATTATTGGGTTTTTTTTGTGTGTGTGTGTGAGTGTGTATTGCCAGCCATACGACCCATTTTAAATAATTTAAGCTTTTATATAGTCTACTTTTTTGGAGTTTTTGTGGCATATTTCTAATAAAAAGTTTCATCATTTGAAAGGCTGAAAGGCTTGGCTACTTTCTATTCTCTATGGCCAACTTTGGGGCATCTTTATAATAGAATCTTTTATATACTTTTAACCATTATTCTTTAGCTGACTTTGATTTTTCGTATATACCCTAGCGAAAAGGGTATATTAACTTTGTATAGCAAAAGTTTGCAACGTATTAAAGAAATCATTTTCAACCTTATAAAGTGCTTACATATATTCTTAAACAGCTGTGTTAGCCATATTCTTCTGTCTATATTCTTTGTATATCTTAAATTAACCCAATCGGACGACTATAACCAGATAGCTTCTAATCATCGCTAAGAAATTGATGAAGAAAGTATGGAAAGAAAGATTTAGAGAGCTAAGTGTTAGACAAAGATTGTAGAAAGTCATGAAGTTTTTAAAGCGAAAAGTAAGTTAAAATTGGATGAGACAGTTCACTATAATCCTTGCATAATACGGGAAAGGGTCATATAGATTATAGGGTATAGAAATTTCGACATGACTGACGATAACTCAACTGTCTAGTATTGCTTTATGATTTCTGTATGCTACTTTGTGGCTTTAACTTTTGTAGACAATTGCAAAACTAATCTGAATTCATATGAATTGATAATTATTCAACACCTGCCCCAACACACTCACACTCAAAAGCACACACACACACACACTAACTTCTTTTCTCTAATTGTAGTTGAAAACTTTTCTATTATATGGACAAGAAAAAGTTTTCATTGCATATCCCAAGGCTAAAATTTTTCTAAACTCAAGTTCTTAGCTCTGTCAATTTAGCCAGTTGAGCCGGAATCACAGCAGCAGCCAATATTCCGCTCATTTATTGACCATCGACAAACACATAGAGCAGACTAAGACAAAGAGAAATAAAAAGAGAAAGAGAGGGAGAGAGAGAGGAAGGGGAAGAGAGAAAAGATGGAATCACAAGTCATGTGAAATTGCTATAAACGATGGACTAACTCTTTACCTCATCTATACACCATACACACACACACACACATCTCTCTACCTTCATATCCATCTCCATTCCCATTCACTCCCACTCACTACTTACTATTGACATACACAGATGGAGACTTCAGGGCATTTTCCAATGGAATAGGTGGAGAGAAAGAAAGGGGTAAAGAAAGAAAAGGAAGACAATTGCTGTTGCTGCTGCTGCTTTCACTTCCTTTTTTTTTTCTCATTGCTCTTGTGTTACACGAAGGCTTAGGTAAAAGGCACAACAATTGCAGGAGATCGTCAATTTCCTGCTTACACCAACATTCAACCTGCTCCAACCATTTCGTTTCGCCTTTTACATCCTCAAATCCTTCTTTATCCTGCAGGCAACTTGATTACAAAGCAGAAGTCGAAAAAAGGAAAGAAGAAGAAAAAAAGAAAGAAAAAATAAAAATCAATAGGAAATGCAGCTAAATATTTTGCAAACTAAAATAATTGCACAAGGCCCAAACGGACAGAAGATAGAAGACACAGAAATAACAAGAAGAAGATGAAGCAGAAGGGGAACTAAAAATCAAATATGAAATTTTTCCAACAAGAAAATTCAACTCATTCAACTACTTTTCCATGCAATTCTTGTTGGCCAGGGTAAATGATTTAATTAAAATCTGAAATTGAAGCTGCTCTGACTCATCGTCTCATCAACTGACGAACTGACTGACTGACTTAAGGTACATAGATGGAGGCAACGAAGGATGAGAAGCAGCTGTGTAAGAAAGGAGTAAGAAATAAGGAACAGAAAAGATAGTGCAAGTCGAGATCCTGGCAAACTTTCTTTTAACTTTTTTTTTTCTTCACTTTTTCGCATTTTTGTATGTTTTTCTCTGTGTATGTGTGTGTGTGTGCAGGTGAAAAAAGTTTTTGCCAACTTGTTAAACAATTTTCGTATATATTTTTCGACAAGTTTTGGCTGTTAAAAATCTTTAAGATACGACAAGAAAGAAAGCTAGTTTATGCGTCTGACTCTTGGATGTCTGTCTGTCTATGGCAGCCAGCAGCAGCCGGCAGCAATACGAACAGCAGCAACCAATCCAGTTTAGTATCTTTTCACTCTATATATATATGCTTATATATATATATACAATATATAATACATATGTATTACGTTATACTACTGACTGGCAACTTTGCCAGACAATTTTTCTGCTGCTTTACATGTGGGGGCTTTTCCTTTTGCTATGCCAAAATAGTCAAAAAGTTACAGCGGGTAAGCTTTGCTCCATCCATTCGTTCCCACCTTCGCTTACCTCTTACTCCCATTTTTTTTATTTTTATTTTTTTTCTTTTCTTTTCTTTTACATTTTGCAATTGAATTTGGCCTGGGCCAAGTCCTTGATATTTGTTGCAATCCAACAACAATTCTATGTCCCACATGTGCATAGAGATAACACTACAAAAGCATAAAGTGTGCGCTTAAAGTATAGCGATATCAATAATAAATGGTTGGCCAGACAGTCAAATAGTCAGACAGTCGGACAGTCAGACAGTTAGCCTGTTGCCAAGAGGCCATAACCAAATACAACACAAAAAATAAACGAACAATTTTGCGAAAATTGTGCAAATATTTAAATATGGACAGCTTAAAAAGTAGCCTATATATACATATATATACAGACACACACCCACACACATACATGCATAGATATTTATATATATATTTATGGTTATTTAGTAGAATAAATTGATAGCTTAAATAGAAGATGCTTGTTTCAGGCCCAATTCTTTAACGATTTTTAAGCATTTTCTTCTTCATTTTTTTTTTTCATTTTCATTTTCTTTTTGCTTTTTTAACAAGTTAAATGGGTCAGCCTGTTGGGCCATAATCAATATGAATTGCCCTTAAGTATTGAATAAATGAGAGAGAGAAATAAGCTGTTGAAGTGACTGAAAAAGTGGGCAATTTTTAAAACTGAATAATTGGATCAATAACAAGTGGCAAGACAATGACAAAGTGAATATGGTAATAGAAAAAGGTTTTCATTTTCATACCCCCAAAAATAAATCGTTAAATTAGTCAAAATGTTGACAAAAGTAAACAAAACAAAAATAAATGAAACAAAATTTGCATAACTCGCAGGCATTGCCAAAAATAAGCAATAAAACTTTAAATGACATAAATTAACCAAGCCAATTGAACATTTAATACGATAAACTAAACGTACAGATTAGTTGGGGAATGTATTGACTATAGTAAGTGGTAAATTTGACAAGTTTATATAAAAGACAGAAATAGAAAGTGTTAATAAAAAGAAGAAAATCATTTCTCTTACAAAAATCTTTAATCTTTATTTAAAATCATAGACTTCTATATACATTCTATGGTAAAGAACTTAAACTCAGAGTTTAATCTTTATGTAAATTACCTTAAAGGCAATAAATATTTCCTCAGAATCGTTTAAGCCAAGCAATTTTTACTTCGGAAATATATAGAGAAAACTTTGATTTCAATTGCATTCAACAAGCACCAAATTTAAGATCTTAAAATGATTTTATATTAATAATAATAATCCCAAAAATTTAATACCTTTAGTTTTGAATTTAATAAAAGAATTTAATATCTTTAATTTCGATCTTATTGACTCAACAATCAAATTTAAAATTTTTCTATTTAAAATAATTTAAAACCAAAAACTCAAGAATTTTATAATTTATAATTAATATAGGGCGAACTATTTGTATACCTCAGTGTCTTGAGACTAAAACAGAATCTTAATGAGAAAGAGGCATAACACAAGAGATAAAAAATTCAAAAGCAAAACAAAATAGTTGGAAAATTCCGAAAAAAAAGTTGAGTACAATGAAAACCAACCAAAAGAAATGAGCCGCAAAGTAGGCAATGAAAAATTTAAAGATTTGAAAATCAAAGGCAACTTTCTAAATTACCTAAAAAAAAGAAAGAAATTTAAAGGTGAAATTTTGTAGAAATTTGTCGTGTTTCTTATGCATGGAAGCATTGCATAATAACTGAAAGAAAGAACAAAAAATATCCACCTTGAATTGAAGACAATATAAAAATGTCTTTTATGCTCTTAAGAAAATGGCATGCCAAGTGCATGCTGAGGTTTCATATTTCTATATATGAAGGTATATACATATATGTATATACATATATATAAAGTGTAGTGTTTTTTTTTTTAAAACTTAACTTACTTAACACGCACACAAAGTGTCAACGAAGGTTGACCAAGACCAGGCACAATACTACAACTAAGAGGAGAAGAGCAGAAGCAGAAGCAGGTCCTTAAGCCTGTGGAAGGAGCAGCTTGTCGTCGAGGCTAATTCACATTCGGCGAATGTGCCGCACCGCACCGCACAAAAAGTAACAACAAGGGTAAAACCTAAGCAAGTGTGATGCCACCTTTTGTGTATAGTATTGTATTATGACAGCAGCTGCACCTGAAACTATGCAGTGATTCTCATACTACGACTAGCACTATGTACTATGACTATGACTACTGTCCCAACCATTTACCCAGCAACCGACCGACCAACCAACCTTTCAACCCAAGCCCACCAGTTGGTCTAAAAATTGTAAACAAAAATGAAAATGCAGGACAATGGCTTGGCGGAGTAAAACGGACGTGAGAAAAGTGTTGCAACGTAGGGTGAACGAAACGTAACGTTTTGGCTGGCATGCCATGTGTTCATTGTCCAAGAGCTGTTCATGCATGGGCACGCATTCTGGGTACGCTCTGCAGTTGGCATATCAACTGGTCGGACATGGTGTAAACACGTTTAATGTTGTTGCCATTGGATGGGGTTGGTGCTGATGCTGATGCTGGTGCTGGTGCTAGTGCTGCAGTTGCTCCGGCTCTACGGTTGTTGCTACGTTTAATTTAATCTACTAGCCCAGAGAACTCTTACCTTGACATGGTCTTGCTGACTAACCCATCCTCTACCCCAAACCCCCAAACATAAGAATACGCATACCCATCCCTTTTTTTCTTTCTCTCTCACATATGTATATATATATGTGTGCGTGCGTGTGTGTGTGTGTGTAGACTACCGCAAGTCCATTTAACTTAACTTTGGCCAAACATGCTCCTCTAGCTACTGTGTCCTAGACCTGGTCGAGGCATCATTCAAATGCACACAAGAAGAGCAAGTGTATGAGAGTAAGAGTAAGAGGCAGGAGATGGATAAGGATGCGTATGTATCTTCTCTTGTTGTTGTTGTTGTTGTCGATGTGTCCTTCCCACCAAACCCCCACCATGGGTGAGGCAACGTAATTTGCATGGTCAGCATGCAGTTTTGGGACTACACAGAGTGGCAACTTGTGCCTCTCTGGTCGCTGGCTTAATTGCATGCAGCAAGAGCAATAGCGACAGCAGAAAGTAGCAAGTATCAACCTAGTAGTAGCTGGACAGTATCACCCTATCAGCATCATCATCCTCATCATCATCAGTTCTGGGCAACTTCATTCAAATTGGACATACACTTTGTTAATGCCAGCGATACTTTTCACTTTTCTTAAAGCCTTAAGAACAACATCTAGATACCGATAGATATACTTATATATAGATATTAACTAACGAAGTTTGCATACTCTTTTATCTAATGCTTAAAATTTATCTGTTTTCAAATAAGAAAAGTTTTTGCATACTTCATTTTATAAAAGGTAGATGTAGTTGTTTGGTACCGACTGTATACATATATAACATTCCTCTTTGAAATTTGTCGATCCTTAATAACACTTCTCCTTCATAATACATGGAATGATAGATGAACTTGTCAAAGACCTAAAGAAAATGATAGAGGTATTCCATTAAGATATATTTTACAGACTTTATTAAAATTAAAAATTCAAGTCAATTCAATTCCAAAATTTTAACATCATAAAAGTGAAGAAAAAAAATTATTCAGTGCCATTGCTCTGACTTTTATCATTTTGCTCCACATTACTTTTCTGTTGTCCAGGTGATTATATTACAAATATCTGGTTGTATATCGTGATGTGCGAAGAGCACGTGTCTCGTTATAAAAAAAACGAAAAGAAATACGTAAACCAATAACAAAAAAAGAAAAATGAAAAAATGAGGAGAAAATGTAAAGAAAAAAAGGGGTTAAATCTTGCCACAGTCAGCGGCACATTGCACAAGTGCCACGACACGCAAAACATTAAAAGGCCAACTCTTTTTTTTGCCTTTGTACGATGGAGCCCAAATCAGAACCCATGCATATATGTATGTATATATCGTACACATATGTATGCATACATATATATGTTTGTTCATACATATATAATATACAAACGTAGAAAAAATGCAGAAATTGTGTAAAACAAATGGTGCAATGCCATGTTTTGTGCATGTTGGGTTTTTTAGCTCCTGTTGTGTTACCCTGCAGTTTTTTCTTCGACTAGTACCATACGAATCATTTGCAAGCGATTTAATTTCAATTGCATGGGCGTTAATCAATGGCAACTGAGAAAAAAGGCAACAAAAATCAAAGCAGAGGAATGAAGGGCATACAAAGAGCAAAAACCAGTGAGGCGCGGTACTTAAATCACAGCAAAAAGGAAAACACAAAATATTAATGATGGGTAAAAAAGAACCACATCAATTTTGAAATATTTACGAAAACAAATCGAATTTAAAATTACCGCCTATAAATATATCGATTAACTTGTATATCGGAAATAGAGCAGCGAGGCGCCACTGTGTTAAGTGACTCGAAATGAGTCATTTAATTAAATATATGGCGCGCGTATGCATATTCAGTTAAAAAATAAGACGAATAGAAAAATCTAAAAGCAACCATGAAACATATTCATACTTACACTTTATTCATATTATCATAGACTTATGCAAAACAAAAAAAGGGAGAGCTAAGTTCAGTCTTGTATAGTCAAGCGAATATTAACCAATGATTTCCAAAACATAAAATAAAATGTTTTTCTTAAAACTCCTAAACAAGTAATTGTTTAATTTTAACAGTTCTTAAATACTTTTCACACTAATGTGAATATTCAAAATGTTTGAAATTTTTAAACATAAATTAACTCAATAATACAATTTACATACTCTAGACTTAAAATTTACTGTTTGTTGACTTTGGTGCACTTGATACCCTTAGATTGTAGTTTACGCATTATATCGAGGGTTTGTTGGTTTTCAACTCCGGTTTTTGCATCTATTGATATTCCACTATTCAATTGAGTATTTCCCCTTTTTACTTGAACTCCACAAGCCCGTAATTTGTTAAGTATTTGTTGTGTGCCGTCCGTGGGTACAGATGGTGCTTTTGGTGCTGGCGTGGATGTGGATGCAGGTGTGAATTTACTTACAGGCGTATGTACGGGTGCAGTGACAGACTTCGGTATTGGCATTGACTTAGGTATTGGTGAAGGCTTAAGAGATACTGTGGATGCGTGTGCAGTAGCTGCTGAAGTTAAACGCTTCTGTAACGTTTGTTTGGCAGCAGCAGCAGAATATTCCTCACTACTTTTAACAAGACGCTGAAGATCTTCCTTAAGATTTGGCACTACAATAACATCTTGATTTCGTTTCGTTTTGCCCGTTGTTGTAGAGCTGGTTGTACGTCGTGGCCGCTTTGGTAGTGTGCCTGATATAATGGGAAGGTCTGGTGGACTAGTGGGCACGCGTTTACCCTGTTTCTCCTTAGTATTGAATATTTCCCTTTTCTCTTCCTGGAGGCCCAATGGTCTATTGTGGTTCCCATTTTCTTTGGCTTTGGTTTTGGCCTGTGGCTGCTGATGCTGCTCATCTGTATACCATCGTGGATCCTCCAACTCGGCTTGCCAATCATAATCACTACTGATATTTATCAGATTTTTCACAGATTCAATGTCATAGATATGAAGCTGAAAATTGGTATTAAACCATGGTTAATAAAGAAGTCGCAACAGTCCCATCTTCTCCCATACTTACCACTTTCTGGCAACCTTTCACTAGTCTTGTCTCTCGTTTAGCCTCATCATAGGACAGCTGATCTGTGGGTGTCAATATATGTTTTATACCTGGACAATCGTCCAAATGTTGTTTAAAGGTCTCGAATGTAATATAGTGGCCATTGCAACTCCGACAGAGCATTACCAGACGCCGCTGTTCATCGTAAAGTATATCGCCCAGGCGTACAGCAAGCAGAGTTTTTACTTTATGCACACGATTCATTTAATTATGCAAAATATGGCGCCAAAAATACGTTTAGCAAGAAACAAATTTTCTGTTGTTGTTATTAATTGTTTGACATTCTAGTGCTGAACAAAAGAAAAATTTTAGTGTTGTTAAGCACTCGTATTGTATTTCTTAATACAGCCCAACATAATAATTTGGTATTTGTTTTGGCGATATTTCTATAGTTGCCTGTAAACGGTCACACTTTGTTGTTGGTTTTCATATTGTTTGGAGCCGCGTGCGGGAAAAAAAAGTAAAGATAAACCTGCGAAAAATCCGCGCGGTTCGGTCCGATCCGTAAAGATTTATATATTTTGTACATAGTTCCTCACACTAGTCATACAAATAACAAACAAACGCGGTGTGTTCTTACCCTAGCCAAATCAATTTAAAGGTAAGCGGAGCACTCGAGTTTTAAGCGATTAAGCTTACATAATTTGAAGGGGAACAAAAAATGTATTTGCATTTTTTCGGTTTTTGGCAGTGTTAAATGCAGGCAAAAGAATGACATCATCCTTAAAACTAAAGGCTACGATTTGTTGTAAACTAATTTGGGAACTAATGATTATGACATACAATAGGTACATATATATGTAATTTGTAAATGTCAAAGAAAATGAATCAAAAGTTGTGATGCAAGAAATGCAAATGAAAAAGTTTTATCAAAAATATGTGGAACGATTTGTTATTCTTGTTGTGTTTCGAAATATTATTTTAAACGTGTTTAATTAAATATATGGATTATATACATAAATATGAAAGCTGGTGGCAACATTAATCGAAATCAGCAATTCTAATATTGTTTATAATTAAGCTTAGCCATTCTTCAAGTAATAATATCTTTAAATGTTGCTCAAATTGTTTATAGGAATTTATTGTAAAAAATTTTGACTCATGTATGATAAACAAAACGATAAACAAAGTATTTCCGAAAGTCGAATGGTTATTAACCGCTTTCCTTAGATATAGAATTTCATTTTAATGAGAACTGAGGAAATGCCTTTAACTTTATTCCTTCTTGTTCAAGGTTGATTTCTGACATAACTCGAATATGTTATAGTTCGTGTTCCTGTTGCATTTCATAATTCAATTTCACTAATAATAAATTTAAATAATACTTCTTCTTTTGAAAACCAAAAATTTCTTCCCATTAGACCCATCCAATTGGATTGTTTTATTTTAGTTGCGACTATTTGAAGTGAAAATACGATAAGACCAATAAGAAATTTATGTGACTAACTTATCTTTAAGAATTAGCAATAGGAAACGAATCAAACTATAATGCTTAGCCATGTCGAAGTCTGTATACCCTTTATACAGTCTCACTAGGCACGGCCGAAGTTAGTCCATCGTTCTACAGTTTTCCAATCAATCTTTAAGAAACAAATTATATAGTACGTAAGTGTCGAAAAATTAATATTATCTGACCTTTATTGTGACGATTGTTTAAATTAAGATGCAATTGATTTTAGAATTTCGTTGATTATCGATTTTAGAACTACGTATATACATAGATAACATTATGGTTTGCCTCAATCAAAGTTTATCGGTTTTAAATGTTGTCTACAAATTTATGCCCCAGTTTAAAATAAAATAAAGTTTATTATCCTTCTGTAACTGCCAAATTCCCATATTCTCATACATATTATAAAACAAATTCTATTTTCAAAATTTTTTATTCTGATTTAAATTGTAAATTTTTATTTTCGAAATTTGAAAGTTGCTTTCATTAACTAATTATATATTTATATATATATGTGTAGGCCTGGCAAATACCTTTAAGATTTTAATTCAATTTTATTTTCTAATATTTATCCATCATTTTGAGAATATTTTTACTTAAGAATCTAATTGAATTCGTTACAATTTGTTGTTGTTGATGATTTTTTTGTTTCTCTTTCTTGTTGCATTGTTATTTTTATTTTTAGATTAAATTATACATACATATTTAGTGCAAATTGGTGTACCATTTAAATTAGTGAATTGTATTATTATTAGACATTAACTTAAAGCTGCTTATTGAATTTATTTTCTTTACGGCAAATCACATGAACATTTTACATAGTTAACAGAGTGTTGTGAGATAGAGAGAACAAAATAATACAATAGACGACATTTATACGCACAATTTTATATGTATTATATATACATATATATATATATATATATATATATATATTGTAGATATATATATGTATATCCCTATATATATATATATATGTATACATTTAGATATACGAGATAGATTGTTTCGAATTCCGAATCATCGACGTAATCGAGATAAAATCCTGATGATAAAGATTTTACTTTAAATGCGGCATTATTTATAATTCCTTCTTTCTTTCTTTTTTTATATTATATGTATATTCTCATATATTTAAAGATTAATATTATTCATTTAATATAAACAAATTTGATATAGGCCCGAGAAATGCTTAGAACAATGTTGTGGTGATGGGAGGGGGGGGTGGTTGGCGGCGGGGATGATGTCCTATTCTAAAGAGCGTCGCCTTAGCTGTTTACGTACCCCCACCAATGCAGCACTGCTACGATCTAGGAGTTCATTCGATAATCTGGCTAAAAGCGGCAACTCACGCATGGACACATTTACGGAGGGAAGGGGTGCCAATTGTTGTTGCAATTTTTTAAGGGGAGTGGGCGTGGGATGTAATTGCTGATGATGATGAGGATTATGTTGATGATGATGATGATGGTGTTGAGGTGTTAGGGGTAAACTCTTGACCACCGGCACCTCCTCGACATCTGTGTGACGTTGCAGGGCCTCGGCTCCAAGGGAATCGGGACGTTGTTCTATAGATTTTATGGATTTTTGATGTTGTCTCTTTGCCACCTCCTTGAGCATCATTAGATGATCCAGTTTATCGACTGTGGCCTTTAGCTCGTGCTCCCATACATCATTTAGCTGTTGCTGTTGGCCATCTCCGCCCTCAATTGGACGTACAGCCAAAATTTTCACTCTTTGCCGTAATGCCTCCAAATCGGATTCATCTACCATGCCACGTAATTCACCTGCTCCCGTCTCATCGTAATCGCAGGCATCTTCATCCTCATCTTCCGTTTCGATAACTTGACTGGGTTTTGATCCTTCAGCTGATATTGCTAATGCTGATGCTGCTCCAGCGGCAATGCTTACTCCTCCTCCTCCTCCTCCAGCTCCACCCAATGACATTTGACTACCCGCTATTGAGGGATAATCACATTTTTCCAATTCCAATTCAAAATCTGGCAAAGATGGCAAAGCACTGGAAGTGGGTGTATTTAATTCGGCACCAACACCTGGTTCCCTTAGACCCGGTGGTGGTGGCGGTGAACCGCTTAATGCTGGATAATCACCCCGCTGCCTGTGTATATCCTCACTAATCCTTTCTAGATTTCGTAAAGCCTTGGAGTATGTACTTTTGGCGGTGGCCACCTGCTGTTGCAGTTCACCAATTCGATTCTTTTGTGTCTGCAATTGATCCTGACACACTTGCTTCTCCTCGAAATATGGACGCGACTTGTTAATACTCCTACGGAAACGATCCTCCAATTGCTGTAGCTTCTGTTCCGCCGTATGGAATAAACGAGTCCGTCGCTGATGTTCGGCATGGCAATCGGCTTTTTGGGTTTCCGCATCCATAACCTTTTGTGTAGCATGATTAAGCATCTCCTGCCAAGCATTATCGAATTGCCATTCATGAGAATTGGACATGAAGCGTTGTTCGGCCAAAGCCACTGTTTCCTTAGCAGCAGCATGAATCTCTATAGATAGAAAGGATCAGGTTAAAGAGTTATTTGGACTTTTGGATGAGATGATTGCTCTTACCATTGGCACGTTGAAATTTCACTGCTGCCTGTTGGCATTCAATTTGTGCCTCACGTGACTTGTCCAATGCCTCATAATATGGACGAGCCTTCTCGATGCAATTGCCCAATTTCTTGGATGAGAGTTTTAAGCGGCGTGTCGATTCATTTAACAATATGCGAAAGGTGGAATTTGCTTCCTGGAAAAAAAACAATAATTAAATAAATTAATTAGGAAAATTATTTAAACTTAATTTAATTAAAAATTTCAATCGCGAGTAGAACTTACTTCCAATTCGATTTCCAATTTATTAATCTCATCGGTTGCACTATTGAGATTCTCTAATTCGATCTGAAAAGATTATAATTTAATTAATATATGTACATATATGTATTTTCTCTTTCTTCAGTTATTGCTAAAAGATATCTCACACCTAATACCACAACAATATGTCTCACTCGCAACAAAAGGAACCCAAATATGATCTAAGCAAAATAGCAGCCCGTGTGGATCGTGTTAAAGTCAATGGATTACTGCGTACCCATAATGATTATGTTATGCGAGCAGCCGATGGCCTCTTTAAGGCAGCCAATTTTCAAGAACTCATGCTGGAGGCCATGTCAGCCAAATCCTATTTACATGAATTGGGCATATTCAAGGATGTCAGTGTACATATTGATATAAGTCGTGGAGCAGATGCAACACCGGGTCAGGGCTATGAGGTAACATTCAATGGCAAGGAATATAGTCGCATGTTGGGTTCGGCCGGTACAGAGATTGGTCAAAATGAGGGTTCACTGAGAACAGAATTAACTGTGCCCAATCTTCTTGGTCGTGGCGAGAGCATCTCATTGCAGGGTAGCTACAGTAGTACAAAAGCCAATGATTTGCAATTGAAATTCTGGAAACCATTCTTTCATACACGATTTCGGGAGAATCGACCAGAGTGAGTATGACAAAAATAATGACAATATGATATAATTTACTTAATTTTCACTGTTTTTTTCTGTTTTTTTTTTTTTTTACAGAATATCGTTGAGTTTATTCAGGCAAACAGATCGACATGATATAAGTTCATTTCAGACAACCAATTTGGGTTATATAGCTGATTTTTCAGTTCACACCATGCTGGGAGTTGATGTAAGTTTCTATTTAAATTAATTATAATTTATTATATGTATATTTAATTAATTAATTTATTTTCCCTTTAATTCCCTTACAGTTAACACATTCTCTGCAATATGAGAATTCAATTAGAGAATTGGGTTTACTTAATAAATCGGTACCATTTGGCATAAGAGAACATTGTGGACCCAAATTGGCCTCCCTTTTACGTTATTCGGTTGTCTATGACAATCGGGATGGCAGTGTATTTCCCACTCGTGGCATTTTATTGAAATCGACAAACGAATATTGTGGATTGGGTGGCAATGTAGCCTATACCAGTAGCACTGTGCATGGCGAGGTAAATGTACCCCTATTCACTGGACTTGTGGCCCAGTTTTGTGGTCGTGTTGGCATCATTAAGGAGACTAAACAAACCACACAATTGCCCATTAGTAATCTATTTTATTGTGGCGGACCGCTAACATTGAGAGGATTTAAATATGGTGGTGCTGGACCAGTTATTGATGGAACGCCCATTGGAGCTCAGACATTTTGGTGCACGGGTGCACATCTCTGGGCTCCATTACCTTTTGCTGGTGTCTTTAAAAGTCTTGCCAGCAATTTCCGTATGCATTTCTTTTACAATTTAGGCAATAGCAATAATTTCAATACGGGTAAGTAAACAAATCCATATATATTCAGATATATCCATTAAATGTTAACATTTTCATTCATTCATGTCTCTTGCAGATAATATGCGCAGTGCATTTGGTATGGGTCTGGCACTTAAATTGGCCGAAAGGGCACGAATTGAGCTTAATTATTGTATACCGGTGCGAAAACAGAATACGGACAAAGCCCTTAATGGCTTCCAATTTGGCATTGGGTATGAGTTTGTCTAAACGTATTTGTAGTACTAACATACACACATACACACACTCTCCCACACACACACAACACACACAACAGCAGAAAGCCATAAGAGTCACAACTGAAAAAATACCGCCCCCACCCCCACCACAGATAAAATTCTAGACCCAAGTCATATATTTAAATATTTTTGTTGTATTTTTTTCGTCAATGCATTTGAAATTTTTTCCTAAACAAAAAAATTGATTTAAGTAACCATAAGATGTGTACATATACATAAAGACAATTAAAAAAAATCGAGATTGTTAAACGATCTAATGAATGTAAAAAAAAAATTTTTCGTAAATGATTTATTACTTATCTATCTTAGCCCTTAATTTGTGTAAAAAGTGCGTAAAATTCATAAATTTGTTGGCCTTTAACAGAAAGTGCAATTCAAATTAGGATTATATAGATAAAATTAAAAGTCTCAAATAGTTAATCAAAATGTTGAATATATATATATAAAACAAAATTTCCACTTTGGGGTTTAATTTTATGTGAATTTCCCTTTCACTTGGTGCCTTTCTTTAATAACTAAAAACAAAAAACTCTTGGAAAATGCAAAGTTATTTTATTCTTGATCAAAATTCTAAATAAATATTTTTCCACCTTTAAAGATTTTTACAAATTTCTAAGCTAAAAAAAATTATAAATATGTATTTAAAAATTGAACGCTGATAAAAAATGGCAATTTTCTGCATTCCTAAATAAGTAGTAGATGGTAACTAACATTGTGTCTGTCATTCATGTATGTATGTAATAATTGTAGTAAAAAAATGTAGAAGAATGTAGTTTATAATGTCAATTGGAAGGACAACGCTATACTATGAAGTTAAACGCGTATTATCCGTGGTGTGAACAAAACCCTTATAAATTACTATAGCCCCATGTGAACCAGAAATTGCATTTCGAGCAGCAAATTTCAAAGTAAAGCACTTAGGGGCGGGCGTCGCACAAACGACAGACAGCAGAGTAAAGTAAAACTAAAATCTACAACAATAATATTTTAAAAATATTTTTTTTTAATATTAAAACAAAACAAACCACGCCGCGCCTACACCGGCGGCATTCGAACTCGTGTGAAATTGCCACACTGTCTGCCTTACACACGAACGGAAAGAAAAACGCGCAAGCATTTCAACGCTCAGCGCCACACAAACATCATCGGGGTAGATAAACCAAAGGCCGCTTTAACTTAACATTCAACTGAGACGGCAACAAGCGATGTTAATGAACTATGTATGGAACGCAAATCGGTTTTGGGCATATACAGTAATATAATGCTGATATATATGCTCTATTAGAAAGAGAAAGAAATACATACATTTAAAGAATGAACAAATAAAGAAACATACTTATATCTAGCTCATACTATATTGAGTTTAGTTTTTAATCTATCAAACTAAAATTTCATGCAAAGATATAGGGTATATATAGGTCTTAATTTTCATTGTTGTTTTGTTTGTTGATATATGTATGTATTTCTCTCCCCATATGCAAGTGAATGAATGGATGTTGGTAGATGATGTAGGCGTATCGTGTGTGGTTCATGGATCGCTGAACTGTAGGCGGTCGTTCGGTTACAGTAATGTTTGCATTTGGTCGAAACTAAAACTGGTTTTAATTATCATTTTAGCTTGTGTCCCAGTTTATGCATTTCTCCACATCTTGGACATTCGAAAGGGTCTCCTCCTCTCACTGAGATGGATTGATTTAAATGCCAAGCTCACAGAAAACAACACATAAAAAAAAAATATATAAAACTGGTTTCATGTTTGAGGTTTTCAAGTACCTTTTGAGAAACCAGTTTCAAGTTGAACTTTCCTGGAATTTGTGCTCGTGTTTTGTTTTGTTTTGGACTTTAAAAAAAAAAAAAAGGAAGTGGTTTTAAGCAACTTCTCTTTTATATTGCGCATGCCTTTTTTTCCCATCGGCAATTTGCCTAACTGAAATTATTTTTCGGTTGGTTAATTAAGAGTTTGGTAACAATTCATGTGTGTAACATGCAATTGTACAGTTAATAAACAACTTAGCAATGATACACCCACCTAGTATTAACTTTTTCCTATCGTATGTAACGGCCCTAGACCTTTTGAGTACAGTCATTAGGAGACTCTTTTTTTAAATCGATGGAAAAATACCATTGATAATTGTATCATTTTTACTACTGACATGCCCAACACGATTCCCAAACGCCGCCAATCAGTAATATCGGCGAAAGGATTTGAGATTACAATGGAAAGATATAGAGACAGAAGTCGTCGTGTAATGTCGTCTCGTAATTTATTAATTTTTGAAGCAGCATTTCAGTATAGACGAGTGTCTACTCAAGGCAACGGATGCATAGGATTTTAGTGTTCCCAATGGAGGATATAACCGTTTACTCCCAATTTCATCTGATCGGTTATTCATAGGAAAGTAAGTTTTGCTTTATCCATTTTGACAACTTAATGCAATTTTATTTATTAATTTTATAGTAAACAATGAAAGACAAAGACGACTTTTAAGAGCGAATTCTGTATCACTGCACCATGATCGAGGAAATAACCGTATTAATCAGGACCAGGGATCGTACCGAAGGAAGAAATATTTATGATGATCAAAATACTCGCATTTTGATAGTTTTACGCTAAGGAGCTATTTTATATAATTAAGTATTCCAAAATCTACATTAAGGAAATTAGTTATAAGCGAATTTAAGAACGAAAATAAAAAAACTAATAATTCAAGTATTTTTCTGTTGTTTTTTTTTAAATTGCTGCAGCGAATTTTTAGTTTGCGAAATTCAAATTTAACTGCCAATTTAAATAAACGGTCATTTTGAATTTAAAATTCAAAAATTTGACACCCTAAAAGTAGGCAACATTAAATTCACATTTATAGAAAATCCACCTACTATCCATTTCTGTTCGCCTGGTACTTTGCCAAATTTCCGGTTCTGATTTTTCTGCAAAAATCGAGAGAAAAATTTACATGGCCCCCTAAAAGTAGGCAACATAAAGTTTAAATTATTAGAAAATCCACCTACTACCCATTTCTGTTCGCCTGGTATTTTGCCAAATTTCCGGTTCTGATTTTTCTGCAAAAATCGAGCGAAAAATTTACATGGCCCCCTAAAAATAGCCAACATAAAGTTTAAATTATTAGAAAATCCACCTACTACCCATTTCTGTTCGCCTGGTATTTTGCCAGATTTGCTATTCTGATTTTTCGGTAAAAATCGATCGAAAAATGAAAATGAGCCCCCTAAAAGTAGGCAACAAAAAACGCTGAATAATAGAAAATCCACCTACTACCCATTTCTGTTCGCCTGATACTTTGCCAGAATTCCTGTTCTGATTTTTCGGCAAAAATCGATCGAAAAATTTAAATGAGTCCCCCAAAAGTAGGCAACATAAAATTCGGATTTATGAAAAATCCACCTACTACTCATTTCTGTTCGCCTGGTATTTTTATCAGATGCCAAACTGAATTTGGCGACTTTGGCGAAACACAATTTATCTAGCCCCCAGAATCACGCAACAAAAAATTTCTTTCTTCACATCTACTGAAAAATATATCAAAAATATAGAATCCTTGATATCTCGGCACCCATCAGTACTATGAGGATGTCCTTTACACAGAAGATAGTACTTTTCCACATATTTATTGTTTTCAAAATACATAAAAATTCAAATAGTACAATCAAATATCCAATATACTACGATACTAATCCATAAAACTGCAACAATTTTTGTTATGCTATAATCTTCTTCTGGAGCGGTTGCCAACAGATCAGTTGGAAGCTGTAAACTGGCCTTCAGATAATTATAGACAACTCCGATATGGGATCTGATGGCATTGTGTAATGTGTTGTTAATAAAAGTAAGTAAATGTAATGTAATTCAAAGTCGGTGTACCGACATTTATATGGAACTTGAGAACCGTTTGTTAGTACCCTTTGAAAAGTATCTTTTGAAAATGTTGATCTTAGCAATGCATCCACAACTGAAGAAATATACAAAGTAAACATATTTATGTATACATTCTTTTCATGATTCAGCAAAATTTTTAAATATTTAAGCAATTTTTTTTTTTTTTGCATATTGTCCATATAAACATTTTTTTTGAGAAAAGAAAAGATAAGCAAAATATTTTTGTTCTCAAAAAAATGTGCATATAAAAAAATAATAATTCTAGGAACGAGTAAACATTTTATATATGTATGTATATGAGTATAATAGAAGTGCCTTCTGTTTAAAACCTTTCTTCTTTTCCCTATATATTGATTGAATCATCAGTTGGGTGGTATGTTCAAAAAAAAAAAGAAACAAAAAAAAACATCAGGGTCAAGTCAATCATTAACTTTAAATGTTAGCAAAACATGCAATGTGCGGGCAGACGACGACAGGTCGGTCGGTCTTTATCCAAATGTTTCATTCTGGATATAGTCAAAAAGGGTATAAGATTGAGTCACCCGAACTATAAATAGAGGGTTAGAAATACATATCTACTAGTGTAAGAAGGAGACTACAAAAGATGACATACATATATGAATACATACGTAAATTTATATATTCGTAGTTGTATATGTATACATATTTATGTATGTATTCATATTTATATATTTATTTATACATATGTGCTGGGTAGTTAGGCTTGGCTTCATATTAGGAAACATCAGACAAGCAGACGCCCTTTTGATGTAATAAAAAAATATTTATGATTACATTTCAAGATGATAATAAAAGGAAGACATTTTTATGTAGTGTGTTCTGTATTACAGGGATTATAACTTCGCTGGAATTGAATAACTATAATTCCATTCGTAATATACTACAGAATTCCAAATTATTAATATATAGCTTTGATTTTGAATTTAGTTAGAAAGAATTTTCTAAAAAATAAAAACATTCCAATGCGATTGGCAAACAACTGATTCTTATTTTATAATCAACACTAACACTTAAAATCTTCTTCTGACATTAATCTAACTTGTTCTATTTACTATTTACTAGCGTGTTAAATAAAATATTAAGAATGCATAAAGAAATTATAAAATATCTTAAACTAGCTTATATTATTCACCTAATAAATAATATAATAAAATGCTGTCAAAGAAACTAACAAAATTAATACAAAATTGAGAAAAAGTCGAACAAATTATGATAATCTATGATAATCTGCTTTTATTTTAGCTTATCTAATTCAAAAAGGAACCTAATTTAAATTAAGCAAAACTACATGAATATTATTACAAATTCATGTACTTTTGCTTAATTTCAATTAGTTAACTAATGTACCAATCTGATTAAAAATAATTCTAATTTAAGCTAAGCAAAGCTATATAAATTTGTACTAACTGTAATAAACGTCGATATACGCTAACCAAAAGAATCAGAAGAAATATCTTGCTTTTCCTTAAGCTAAAGCCTTAAATTTTATTTACGAAGTCACAAGGTAAAAAATAAATTATTAAAAAGTAAGTTTATTTGAAAGTTTTAACTATAATCTAAGTCTTTCTTCTCTTAGAATTCTATCAAAATATTTTTAGTCACAAAATACGTTTAAATATTTTGTAATTTAATATAAATTAATATTAGATTTCTTTTTCCTTAATTTATATCAAATTTGTGAGTTCTTGTAAATAGTAAAAATTTTTGTTAAATATTTGTTCTTTTAATAAATAATTTTATGTGGAAAACTATTTAAAATTATTTAAGCACGATCTACAAAGGTGATTGAAATTTGTCGATATGAAACAAATAGGTTATGTCTTTTCAATTAACATTAAAAAATTGCTTTACATTGATTTTATTTCACATTTTAGCAACATGCAAATAATCTTAAAAAATTTTAATACAGAAAACCCCAGAAATTTGCATTTTTGGACAGAATTCCTAAATAATTGACTTCGAATAGAAGCTGAAGAAAAGTTACTAAGAAGATATTCCAACTTAAGTTTTCATACATACATTCAGTCCCATCTGTAGAACATCTACATATATTGTGAGTACTTTATCTTGTGCTCATTTAATTATATTTATTGCTGGCATTAGTTGTCCTATACTTGGTTGGACACACCCTGTGTGTTGTGTCACACAAAAGGGCGCAAAGCAGCTCTAAGACTTGACGAACAGCTGAACTCGGGGCAAAGTGGCGTGATGCCTCCCTGCCTAGGCTCTGACCTGACCTACATGTAACACACAAAATGACGACAATCATGATGATGATGATGATGATGATGATGGTGGTAGTTTCCTCCCCTAGCACTACTATTCATTCCCCTCTTCTATCGCTAAAGTAGCAGGCAGCAGCGTAAACATTTGCAAAAGGAAATGCGAACTGTAATGGAAACCTTATTTATTCATCGATTTGGTGTTTTTCCTCCTTGCGTAATTTCTAAATGAGGTTTTGGTGGGTGGGAAGGGAGGAGGGTAAAAGGACATTCAACTTATGTATGTGCGATTTACGTCATTAGAAAACTAAAAACCAGCTAAAACCTGTCAGACATTCAGTAATATGTCAAAGTTCAAATGAAAAAACAAAACTAACTTTTTCTCTTTCCCTCTCCCTCCCTCTCTCTCTCCCTCTCCGCTAGTTATATAAAACTGAAAATCTAACCAAAACTTTATGCGTGACCCATGAAATGAATTTGACCGCAAAAGAAAAACAAAATTAATGTTAATTAAACCAAAAACAAAACCCAAAACTCAAAAACAAAAAAAGTGTTATGTAAAACAAAGTTAACAATTAAATGAAAATTATAGTACTATATAACAGATACATATATAAGGCATAGCCATATGTTGTCGATACATCATTTCTAAGGCTAAATGAAAAAATCGGTATATAAAATTCATTAAATTTTGATTCCGGTTTCCTAATAAATTTTATTATAAATTTTTGTGGCCTACTTTCGTTTTTTTTTTTTTTTTTTATAGATGCTTAAATTGTTTTTAATTGCACTTTAACCTGTTTCCGTTATAAAAACAATTAGTTAACCTAGTTGTTCTATGTCTTAGAAATTATTTACAATTAATTTTTAAGAGTCTCAGACATGCAAAATAAAATAGGAAACCAACTTAAGAGAAAGTACACAAACAATTGTGCCTTGTCATAGTCATTGAAGGGTTATCTTTTCTTCGGTCATTCATTCACAAACAAAGTTCAATAGACATTGATTAGCGATAAGATTTGTTAATATAATTGATAATTTTGCATTTTGAGGAAATATGTATATTGAAAAACTTTCACACATTCACATTTATATACATAAATAAATAAGAAAAAAAATACTAATAAACAATTTTGTTTATGGCAATACGCCAATTAATTCAAATTTGCTTTAATGAATGCTAAATTTGTGGCATGTAACAAGTAAGAGACACAGAGTGAGAGAGTAAGAGAGAGAAAGATATACATAGATTGCATTTCATTGTGCCTCATTGATTGATGATTTTGCGCTTATAAAACATGTGCAAGAGCAAGACGATAGGGGGAAATATGGGGGTAGGTAGTCAGTTGAGAGGGGGAGGGAGGGGGAAATGCCTGGTAAGTGCCAGTCACAGTTGAATGGAATTAAGTTTGCTTTTTTACTGTTTTTCACTTCCTACAATTGTTTTGCCTTCAGCATTTCATTCCTTAATCAAAAAATACAGGCGTAACAAGTGTCGCCCTACCCCTCCCCCTTCCTTTCTCTATGAGCTCCCGTTCCCAATTATTCAAGGTCAAATTGGGGGTCAGGGTAAGTGAAATTCCCTTGATTTTAATATTTAAATTTCCTTTTCATACACTCTCTGTCTCTGTCTCTATATTTTAAAGGGTATTATGGGGTTGTTGGATAGAATATAATACGCCCTTTTCTACAATTTATCTTTTAGTTCCAGTTCGATTTGTGATAAGACGATTCTCATTAAACTTAATTGAAATGTTAAGTAAAAAGTATATTAAACTCACAAATATTAAATTTTCTGGTACTCTTTCTTACACAACAGAAGTTGTTAAGGTTAAACCTTATTCACAACCGATCGCTCCTATGGGTGCTATAAAATGTAGTGATCGGTATGATTCTAAATATGAGAAAAAGCTGTTTATCCATACAGACGGACAGATGGTCAGGGCTAAATTGAATCGCCTATTCATACTGATCAGGAATATATATACTTTATATAGTCGGGGATGCTTCTGTCTGGGCTTTGTAAACTACTGACCAAAATTTGGGTATAAGAATGATATATATAATTCAATTTATTTAGATTTAGAAAATAACTCAAATATGAACAATATATTCCTCTTTTTTATTTTAACAATTTAATTTTATTTTGTACAAAATTGTATAAAATATGAAATTTTGCTTTAGTTTTAATGGAAACTAATGACGAATATTCCGTGTTGCAATATACATAAATACTATCGCTTCCGATACATACATACATACTACATGTAAATCGAAAACTGAACGATGACTAAACTCCCTATCATTTCACATCCAAAAATATCAATTTGTAAAGATCATCTGTCTTTAGGATTAAAATACAAAATTATAAAGGTATAGAAATTACAATGTGTAAAAGTAATTATTATACTCTCTCACTCTCTCTCTACCTATCTAGAACTAATTAGTTTGAGTCATTCCATATATGTCTAGATATAGTATCATTTGACCGACATGCTTTTCTGATTCATTTGCATTATATATACATTTTTTTTTGTGTCAAGTTCTCACCTTGCCAGATATTAAATAGTATTAGTCACCGGACTTGGATTTTGTTATGGCTTTCGTTTTATTTTTCTTAGATAAAACTTTCCTTTGATAATCAAATTATCAAATGGCACAAGGCTATAGCTGGTGATAATGAAATAATATAAAAATAAGCCATAATAATTATAATTATAATCATTTTTAATTGAAAAAGATTTGGCTATATAAAATATTATAACATCTGTGCGATAAGTATTTCATGACGAAGAAAGTTGACTAAAAATAACAAAACTAAGAACAACAAAAAAAAAACAACAACAAAAAACACTCTCCCACAGTGTGAATTATTTTCGAGACATGTTCCAGGCGTGTGGCCACATTTAGACCCTAAAAGTAGGGGGTAAGAAAACAGGTATATAGATATGTAGAAATCGATTTTAAAATACGATCAAATATTTGCTTAATATAGATTAAACATTTTTTTGTTATTGCTTTCGTTTCTTTCTTTTACTATATAGATTGTATATCTATGTATGTATCAACCAATTCAATTTTTATAAATATATTTTTTAATATATGTTTATTAATCTTTTATCTCTATTATTCATATTTGTATAAACAAAATGTGTTTTATTTTCTATGGTGGCAAAATAAATAGGTATATAATTTTCTTAGTAATTGCTATTAAATTCTAGTAACTTGATGAGTTTTATTTAATACAGGGTATCTTTTAGTTAGCTTGCTCTGTCTTTGCATTTAGTTATTGTTGCTTTTGTTGTATTAACCAAACAAAAACAAAAAAACAGCTGTCACACGACGCAAATAAATAAGAGAAATAAATAGACTTTGTTTTCATTTTAGCATTATTTCATTCTTCTTTCATACATATATAATACATACGTCATCGAGACATTATTATTTTTTTTTTCATTTCTTTTTCTGTTTGATAAGATTTGGCAAAATTTTGCACGCGCTTCAATAAACTGGACTCTTTTTTCTTTTTCTTTTTTTGTGCTGTACTTGTATTCATGATAAAATATGACGAAGAAGAAACAAAATCGCCAAAAGAGGAAGTCAAGCATAAAACATTTTGTTTTTTCTATATATAAAAACGATATTATAAATATTTCATGGCATTGGCATTTCATGTTTATTCTCAATTTTGCACAGTTCTCTTTCAATATATTTATATATGTACATAATATATTCTCTATGTATTCCCACACAATTTGATGAGATTTTTATATGATTAAATCACATGATTTGCTTTTATTTCTCTTTCAATTTTTTTTTTGGTTAATATTTTGAAAGCGGGACAAGCCATGTGATGTGGCCCTTTTACGCCCCGCCCTCCCTTCTTGACCATCTGTGGGATCCCCCTTTGGGTTTAGATATGAACATTTTTCGCTATTCTAATGGCTAAAGCGTGTATAATTAGTTGTAAAATCATTAATGATTGGACTTAATAGGAGGGAAATTCGTTTATAGTATATATGTACATATGCATGTATATACATATATATTATACATTCCATCTTAGATATACAAATTGGCAGCAAATGTTTCATTCTTTATTTATAAACTCTTGTTTCTATAGAAAATTCTGAATATAATCAATCAATAGAACAATATATCAATATAATAATTAATTAATTTTCATAAAATATAAGATAATAAATAAATAAAAGTTCATGACTTTGCCAAAGTCTATCTGTTAAACGTATAAAAATTTGCCTTTATTGAATTTTTGCCTAGAAAATTGAGAAAAAATTTATTGGTATAAAATTTTCAAGCTAATATTTCCCCAAGAAGATCTCATCAATAGGTATTATAAATACAATCCAGATCGTTGCAGTCTTGTTTTTAGCAACTAATCAGGGGTTAATACATTCCTTTACAAGATTTCAAAATTCGCCAAATTGATCAGAATTTACTAGTTTATAGCCAGCCAGACAGATGGACCCCAAAGCTATTATCGTCATTTTAAAATGTAGATAACTGTACCGATTAACGATATATACATAGACTCCAAGTTTGCTTGTTTTCAGATAATTCAGACATATGTATATATGTATAAAACTATGTACATTATCACTTATCATCGATTAAAATAAAACCTTCGTTAAACTGTTTTTTAAGTTCCAAATTTAATGATGAGATACCGCAAAAATTAATGTATAATATTTCAATTCAACTGTTCAGTCAGTTTCATAATTTGTTACTGCAAATATTGCGTAGCTTAAAGATTGAATAAATCTTAATTTATGCAAACTGCGCCACGGGCTATGAACTCAACACAAATTGTGAGATAGAGAAACAAAATGTCTTTAACTTAAGCCGTAGAAACGTCTCTCTGATACTCTGTAAATTTACATTGATATATTGTTGAATAAACAAAAAGTATTGATTGTTTTAATTGACGCACGAATAGCTATAGCTAGCTGGATTAAATATAAATATACTATATCATATTAATGAAACTTTCCTAGAAATCATTTAATTAGCTTGATTAAATCACGAATTGACAAGTGTTCAGTGGAAATTTCTTTACTTCATCGCATGCTAATAAATGTTAATTAATTAATATTAATTCACGAATGTTATTGTCTTTAATTTTTACATCGATTTGGGAAGAAATATTTTTGTTATTTAGGTATACAATTCATAATGCTAATAATTAACCGTTTAATATTAAAAGACCTCAGAACACAGGGTGTAACATGCCATAAAATATGTACTGGGCATAAGAAGAAGGTACAGGGTGTAACAATAAGCTGATGCTGATTAAAAATAATAAAAACACTTTAGAAATTCGTTTTCACTACATTAAACATTTCCTTTTGATATTCCAATATTTTATATTCATTCATTCATTCTTTATTCTTCCATTACATACGCATTCCCTCTTCTCTTTTGTATTCATTCATTCTTTATTCATTAATGTTAAGTTAATTCACTCTTTATATGTACATATGAATGTACCATCGAGTACTTTTACCATAAATAAATTTTGATGATCTTGTCATACCCTTTAACCTTTTTGGGATGGGTACAGGGTGTAAAAACAACAAAACTTAACTCATATACATATGTACATACATTTGTATGTATGTATTTTTTTTTTCATTTTGCCATTTTTATTTTGTTATTGTTATTGTGTGTGTGTGTGTGTTGCGTGTGTGCGCTTTGGTATTTCCATTTATTAAATTTGTATGCATATGCGAAAGCAGCAACAAAGACGTCGGCGTTGACAATTCTGACGAGATATTTGGGCTGCTGCACTTAAACAGACGACGAAGAAGAAAGAGAAGTAAGAAGAGGATGTGAATAATAAAAACAAATTACTGAGAAATAACAAAAGGAAAACACTTGACAAGGACATGTCCATGAAACAGGCTTTAACTGCATGTGTATTTCACCATGTGTCTGTGTGTGTGTGTGTGTGGGAATATTCCGTAAAAGGAAAAGATCAACAGAGCAGGCAATTAAACTAACAACAGCTTCTTCCTGTCGAGAGGGGAAAACAATTCGCCATAAAAACAACAGAGAGCAAGTGAGGAAAAGAGAGAAAAGAGTAGTACAACAAACAGTAAACAAAACAACAACAATTCAAATGTGCCAAGGCACTACCTGGCACAACGAATGTGTATGAGAGAGTGAGAGAAAGACACGGAGAATGAGAAAATAGAGGGAGCAGCAGAGAGGGTATTGGATTTCATATTGGGTTTGGCGCTTCTTACCTGAATTTGCGGGTCCAGCTCGCTGTCTTCAGTGTTTTTAGTGTTTGACATTTTAGCGGAATTTTTAGTTATAACCTTTTTTCCTCACACACTTCTCCCCCTTGTCCAAACAATGTTGCTGCTGCTGCTATACACCTTCTCCTCCTACACCGTTCGTTTCAATTAGATTTTCACTTTTTGTTGGGTATTTGTTGTGGTATTGTTGTTGCTTTTCAATCGAATGGCGTTTGCATTGTCACTTGCCAAATCGTTTTAATATTATTATGTAAATTTCACTTGCAAAATTTGGTTGTTTCAATTAATTTAAACCATTTTTTTCTCTTTTTACTGCGTTTTACTAGTGGCGTAGTGAGTAAGAGAGAGGGCGAAAGAGAAAGACTATGTGTTTGTGTGTGCGAGTGTTACAGAGGACTACGCGTTAGATGCTAGGTTTAAATAAAGACATAAACGATGCGCACTTCTGTTCTGCCTTAAAATAAATTATGCATTTATTAAATTGCTGTAAATGCTAAAAACTATCCTAAATTACGGACCACGGACAACAACGACGCATCCGAACGCGCAGCACTCTTGAAAAATACTGAAAAAAACATCAAGTAAGCCAGCAAACATTATTTTTACCAAGCATTTTGGTCAATCGTGGATTTATAACCCAGCAAACATTTTATTACTGCACAAAACACAAATTTATTGTTTACTTAACAAATTTAAGTGGGCTGAGAAAACAATTTGGAAATGCGTGGAGTATTAATAATAAAATATAATTAATAAATTTCCAAGGGTAGATTTTTAAATATGTAATAAATCTTAATTCATTGCAATCATTCATTCCATTACTTATACATATGTATTTATTCTTATACTGGTATAAGCTCTTTGTTGTATTGGCTAAGCTAATTTGGTGGTTTGCGTCTTGGACAATCGCTATGACATTAAAGCGCCACTGTGCCGCTATAAAAAAACTAACTGCCATTTTAAACTACAATAATTAGCGGATGACATAGAATACATTAAAAAGTGAACAAAACGTTCTTTATAAATTAAATAAGTTTTTAAGTTCTTCTTTTTAATTTCACTCTACATATTTTATATATCTTTTATTAAATATTCCCCGTTCTTTAATTATCTAACAATTTATTTCAGACTTTTCTTTAACAAATTCTGCCCATTCTTTTAAATTCATTAAAATCGAATAATGGCATTATGAGTTATCGAATGATTTGAACTTACAATTTTTAGTCTGCGGCATGACACATTTTCTGCTTATTTTGGTCTTTAGAGAACCCAAATAATTCAAATTTGTTTAATCGGCAAATCTTCCCATGTCCATCAAATTGAACAAATGCGATATTTCGTATAAATCGCCATATCTGATCTGCCCCAACTGTGGAGTGCCTCTTTCGTTGTATATATGTATTTATTGTTCTAACCAAACTTGTTCTGTTTATACACGACTTTCTTCTTGGCACATCGGTTTATTGAAGGCTTATAATGTGTGAATGCTCGATTATGGGAACAGAATACGGTTCGCCTACGCAAATTAGCTTTGGCATTAAACAAAAAAATAAACATTAATTTAAACAAAATATTTTGTTTTGGAATAAACCGTCATTTGTTGAGTCATCATCTAGCCATTCCACTCAGTCTAAAAACAAAAAAATAAAGAAGGGGTAATAATATTAAATAAGTACTATAAATAAATCCTGTTAACTCTTAGCATATATCCCAAAACAATTTTTGCCCCAAAAAGCGTTGCACGTACCACTTAAACAATGATGAAGACGTAGAAGAAGAAGAAGAAAAATATGGCCTGAAATTTGTGTTAAGGTCAGGGTGACCAACAACGTTTATATGAGGCATTTTTCAATATTTTTGCAATAAAAAATGTTGTAGTTGTTGGTGTTGTTGTTGCTGTTGTTGTTTTTTTTTTCCATAGAAGAAGATGCGTCCAACTGGTTCGACGATGACTTGGGTCTGGTCTCTCACCGATCAACTCGACTCATTTCATTTGACTTTTCAAAGTTTTTTTTATTTTTTGGTTTTTTGATTCGTTTTTTTTCTTCTTTTTTGGTTGATTTGGAAAACGTTTTCATGTGGGCCGCTTGCATTTAACAATTGCATTTATTGAATTTATAAAAGATTTTAAAAACAAAACAACAAGTGTGAGAGAGAGAGGGACAGACAATCAAAGTTTGTTGCGAAATAATAAACAAATTGCGAGGCATTTTTTTTTTTTTTTTGTTTTTTAACCTTTTCAACACAAAACATATGAAACGGAAATATTTAAAATCTCGAGAGACAACAGTAAAGCTGATTTATTTTTGCATAAACGACAACTTCGTATAATGTTTGTGAAATTAATGATTATAAACAAATAATAAGTGAAGGCAGGCAGGCAGGTGAAGGGTCGTCGTTTGCCAAAAAGAAAAAAAAATGTGGAAAAGAAATGATATGAAAAATAAAAAAATGAAACTAAATCGTGTTGATTACGCACAACAAAGTTAGAGAGTTAGAGCGTCGAGTTAGAGAGGAGAGCGTGAGGTGACTTTTGTTGTTGTTATTTTGTAGTAATTTTAATTAATATGTATAACGGTTACGATGGTAGCAGGTCAAAGTTGAAGCGAGTTGGTTAAATTATAACCTCAATCTAGCTGATTATCAGTCAAATTTTTAGGACAGTTTCATTTGAATAAGAAAAGGGTTAAGGTAACGGTAGTTAATCGAATGTGTATAATTAAATTAAATTATAGAAATAAATTTGTAATAAATATAATATTTGTTATGAATTGGAAGGAAATTGTCCCAATAGCTCAAATTCTATTAATTCATCAAGAATTAGTTTTAACCTATAACTTGCTGTATTCTAATTCTAACATTTATTTTGGATTTTATAATAAAGTTTTTTTTGAAAGCATTCGATAGTTTTAGAAGATCTAACGACGCATGTCAATTCTTCTTATTTTATAAAATTTCTTAAGATTATTATTATAAAATAAATCAAATTAAATAAATCAAATAAATTATTAAAAATTTCTTAAAATAAAGAAGTAACTTACTGGACTTACTTAACTAACTGGAATAAAATAAAGTTATAAAAATAAAGTTATAAAATTAAGTTATAATATTTCAGTTATAAAATAAAGTAATAAAATTAAGTTATCAAAAAATAGATTTAAACGTTGTGCTGAAATTGAGGACTTCTTTTTCACTGATGGAATCAAACAAAATATATATATTTTTTAATAAACTAAACGATAAAATATAGCAATTTATATAACTTAATACATATATAAGTATTTAAAAAAAAAAAAAAAAAACAAATATACATACATATGTAAAAATTACTATATTTTTTAATTTATTTATCATACCAGTGTCAATATCCCATACTCGTATAGTATTTCCCATCTGTTTTCCCCCAAATTTGCACGATTTTCGGGCTCTATCATCATTCCAAGTATCATCATCAATGATTGTCATTTCCCAACCCTCGGGCCGAAAAATTGTTAAAGCCCTCAACGCTCCCGCTGACTAAGCTGACTCTATTAAAGTAAATAAAATATGTATACGATTTTGGCTTGTACGCCGTGAATGCTGTCGCTTTGCATTGCATTGTTGTTGTTGTTGTTGTTGCTATTGGTGTTGCTGTTGCTGCTTTTATTGTTTTTGTTTATCTGCCTGACGCTGACTTTGCGTTTTTTTTGCAGCAGCCGCTGCCTCATCAAAAACATGGGATGCTTCGACTCCCCCTCATGCACCACCTCAACGCCTCCTCCGCCCCCCTCTCTTGTCAATCAACCATCAGCTGGCGCTGGCTTAAATACAAACCTCATGCTGCCATTGTTATAGGTAAAAACCAAATGAAATTTATAAAAAAAGAGAGAGAGAGAAACAAAAACCGTTTGTTTTCGTAATACAATTTTGATTACTTCTTTGACACCATCTAACCCCTCCCCCCCTGCCCATGGTCCATTCCTCTCGTACTGCTCTCTACCCCACTAGCGTCAATTTTCTAGGCATTTTGATTTATTGTCTGTGGGCGATCAAATAGCCCCAAACTCTATTGCTACTGTGAGGCCCATCATATCACATATATACATACATATATACAATCCATATACATATATATACATACATACATATATACCAACCTATAGCTAGGCATTCCAACCATTTGGTAATACCTTTTGTTTGTAATCATCATCAACCTAGGAAGCAATATTCGTAGTAATGGTCTCTGTCAACTCTCTGTCTCTCTATGGTCATCAAACTCAACTCAAATCGAAATGCCGGCAGAAATATTTTCAAAGCGGAACTATTACGATCGGTAATTATGGTCCAGAGACATATATACACATATATATAGTTAGTAAAGGGAATGGATTAAAGGCAGAGATGTGCATTGAATTGATAATTGAAAGAAATTTTGGGCATTTGGGTAGAGGTATTAACTTCCTCCCAGGACCAGGAGTGACTGTAGAGGGATTTGGACATAACTATGTAATCGGTCTTAAGTTGAGTTAAGGATTTCTCAATCTGAACTTGCTTTAAATAGAAACTCCTTCTTCTGTAAACGGGAGTCATAATCTTGACTTTGAGAGGGACTTTGAAAACTTAGAAAGGGAGTTGTGCCTAGACATGAGCATGAGATCTTAGTCATGGAGTTACACACATTGACTGGGACTTTAACTGAGATAGAATCTAACAGTTAAAGAGTGACTCAAGCAGGGAGTCCGCGCTTAGACATTAAGTGGAAAAGTTAGACAGAAACTGAAAGGAAATTTCAACTGACAAGCACTTGTATTTAGACAATGAAAATGAAACTTAAATAAGAAAAATTTAAACAGGGAGTTGTCAGACTTAGACAGGAGCTTGAAGTAGGTTAAAAAAATTTGGACAAGATTGTGACTTCGATGGGACTTCAAAAGATTCCAAAAGGTGCTCCAAAAGTTAGACACTTTGAATTTGACTAAAATTGAATGAGAATGTAAAGAGAAATAAATAGAGATTTGGGAATAAGAAGAAAAACCAAGAGATATTGTTTTTTTGCAAAAAGAACTTTAGTTCAAAGATGGATATATGCAAATATTTAAATAAAGCTCGAAAATTGATTTAAAAAATTTGACTTTAATAAGAACTTTAATTAATATTGTAAATACGATGGGAAACCTAATAGAGAAGGACTTATTCTGCAAAGAGATTTACATTCAAAATTTCAGTCTAGATTTATATTCAAAAATTTGACTTAAATAAGAACTTTAATATTGTAAAAACATAGAGAATTAGCCAGAAATTTAAACTTAGCTAAAGATAATCCCCAATAGAAAATTACTAACTCTGCAAAGGGATTTGCATTCAAAGTTTCAGTCTATATTCATATTTCAACCAATAAAGAGATTTAATTCAAAACAAAGACTATTTGAATTATCACTAAAAAGTTTTACTTAGACTAAGATTTCTTTTAGATGTCAGTCTAAAGTTGATGCATTGACTTGATCACAAGAAATAGACATCAAGTTAGGAATAGACAGGAAGTATTTGTCTAGGACATAATCAAAATTTATTATTAGAATTTGTTGCACCATTATTAATGATGATGATGATGATCTAATCAATGATTTTTCATTGTCTCATTCATTGGCCATTAATCTTGAATCGGTACAAGTTCAACGACTTAAGATTTAAGTCAAATGATTGAAAAATTTGTATATATATATATATAAATATTAAGCTTGTGTCAACGCATCACATAAGATTGAGATTGAGTACAAGCTCATAAAACTCTAAAGATTAATGAGTGACTTGAGGCAAACAAATGAAAATGAAAGCCAAAGCGATAAATGTTTAAACTGAAATTCTTAAGAATAGAACAGGATATTTGAGATGAAATATATGTTTTGAATAATTTTTGACAAAATCATCAAAAACGAAACAAAACTTGTCAAAACATAGACATACAATACACCCACAAATTCGATTTCATTCAAGATTTGCATAATATATGCGAACCGCTATAGTCTTTCTGGTCTTCAAACTGACTTTGGCTTAAAACGTGTATAGAAAGACGATCTTAATAATTTTTGCCTTTTGTCTTGTAAATAAGCCAAGATGAATAGAGAAGAAGAAGAGTATTAGGGAATCAAATGACCTTGAATGGCATTGGCAGCGGTTAGAAAATGTGAGAAGTGCCCACATGTAATTACAATAATTAATTTCACTCTCTCAGCCGGTTTTCAGTATGTGAAAATTAGACAATGGAAAATGTTCATTTCAATGTTGATCGCTGATCGCTGATCGGTTGATATTGATAAATATAAAGCTTCGATTTTAGAATGTAACAAAAGAGACATTCGCCATGAGAGGGAGAGTGAGAGAGTAAGAGCGTGAGAGAGTGAGAGTGACAGTGAGAGAGTTACAGATAAATGTTGTCTTCTTAATCGTTTAGTCTGGCTAATACTGATCTATAGTATAATCCATAAATATCTATACTCACCTAACGAGGGTAGCATTTAAAGTTTTCTTTAAAATTTTCCATAAGAAAAGCAATCGATTTCTTATTACAGAGTTGATGGGACATTTATTTAGGAAACCGATAAAGGAAGTTGTAATAATTCAAATATTCGGAAAGATGGTTGGTTAGGATGGATTGCAAAGAGACATAATTTAATTCTATTTATTAGTTTTAAGTAAACAAAAAAGAGTTCTATTGCCTTGAGGGTCAAATATTGTTAGCAAATATTGTTATCTGTTTAACAACTAAAAAGAAAACCATCGTATTAAAGAACTTTCGCTGGCAAAAAGTGATAGATTACATTGGGATCTATGTCTGACATTATAAGAAAAAGTTTATGAGATAATCTATATATGTATAAAAATTCATATACATTCATCATATTGCATAAACTCTTGTAACAAATGACTTCTTCAGGTGAAATGTAATGTCAAATCTAATGGTTAGTAATAATATTGGATGTACAATATTTTGGAATTACAGACTTATAGTTATGGATTTAGACTCCAGAAACAATATCCTCGGCTCTTCTTCTTTGCCTCCTTAGATATATGAAAACAGATATCAAATAGACGTAATATATACAATAAAAACGTCCCTTGTTTCTTTTTCTCTTTCAACATAAAACTCGAACATTAAAAGGAAACCCAAATCCTTTATGGATTTTTATGTTTTAAAAATGTTCAGCTTAAAGGAAATAAGCCCATCATTTGATTTCATAAAACATAATTTCAAACGATCAAAACTATAAACTAAAGTAAAAAATTTTACCTTAAAAGTTTTTAAATGATTTCATTGAGTTTCAAATCGCTTTCATTTTTAGATTATCCATTTAAAAATATGTATTTTGAACATAGCTTAAGGCCTAGTAGCTATAGCTAGTAAGAAGATTGGCTGTAATTTACAATCACTGCCCAATCACATTATAAATAAATAAAAATAAATAAATGTATTTTGAACATGATAGAGGTAGTACATACTTTTGTTCTGACCCTCTTACCTGTGTATACAAGTCCCAAGACATAGTCTGAGTAGCAGTCGCAGTCGCAGTCCCAGCAGCAGCAGCAGCAGCTGCGAACAGCCTCTGTTCGAGTCCAAGCTACAAGCTTACTCCAGTTGGTTGCCAAGTTTATTGAAAGCGCAGAATCCGTAAGCTGCGGACGTGTTTTACGCTCGAGCCCATCTCGTCATCGTCATCGCCAACGCCAACGACTATAGAAACGACTCTTGACACTACGTCACATTGTCGCCGTCACACATCGTCAGTTGTGTGCAGCAGCAGCAGCATCAGCAGCAGCTCTCTTTTGCATTTTGTGTGAGATTCGTGATCGTGTCACAAATTGATTGAATTTTATGTGTGAAGAAGAAAATAAGAAGAAGCAAAGTAAAAAATACATACAAAAAAAAAAAAAGATATAATAAAAATTACATTATTATTTGGATTTGGCAATAACTATAGTTGCTGGATTTTTGATTTTTTCTGTCGGTGAATCTTTCGCTATCTCTGTCGCTCCCTCGTTCCCCTCTTCCCGCCGGCATCGTATATCGTCGAAGTCTCCGTATCCGTCTTCATAACGAAATTGTTATTCTGCCTACGCGTTAATTTAATTCAAATCGCGACTTTATTTTTTCTTTTTGGGCAATGCCCATTTTGAAATTGTTAATTGCGTGACATATAACAAAGACAACAGCAATAGCAACAGCAAAAACAACAACAACAACAACTGGAAAATCTTATTAACAATTCTAAATCAACACTCTGAACTCGAAACAACTCTCTCACCTATAAAAATGGAAATTAATTTGAAATTGCAACGCAGTTGCAGCAGCAGCTATAAATTTATCCTCATATTGCTGCTATTGAATCTCAATAATCACATAGCCAATGGACGGCCTGGTATATAGAATATATACATATACAAATACATATAATATATATATAGAATATATATGCGATTTCATTCTAAATTCCATTTGCCAACTCAAACAAAACACTTTGAAGAAAAACAAAAAAATTAAAGCGAAAATATAAAGAAATATTTTCGAGTATCAATTGAGAATAATTTAAAATTGTTTTATTTGAAAAATTGTCAAATGAAATTGAGAAATTGTGTTATCCGTATAGTATTCTCTGACATTATTGTTTGTTTATCGAATATACATATATACATACATATATTCGATGAATATGGTTTTTTATTTACTGTTCAATTATAATATTCAATTAGTCTGTGTTTGCTTACAATTTCCCTATAACTTATCTTTATGTCTTTTGTCTTTTGGATTAAAAATTAATTTTATTTATGCATGATGTGCACATAAAGTTTTATTTCAAGATTTGCATAAACATAATACAAAAAAAAACAAAACAGAAAAATGTGTAAACAATAAACATTTAATAAATGTTAATAATGCACGTTTTCTTAGTGTCCTTCTGCCACTCTCCATATGCGGATACTCGTATCGATAGTGATCCATAATTAAGTGCCTCATCAATGTCAAAGTGGACTGTTACTCAACACTGTGGCATATAAGTGTGGCCAATCGGTGTCAAATATTAAAAATAAATTCCACATTTTATGCATTGGCTTTCAAAAAAAATTTGATGGCAAGTCTTTAAATTAATAAACAACAAATTTTCAGTTATTGGCTAGTTAAATATTTGTTAACTGCCAGTTAACGTTTTTTTGCTGTTTTTTTTTTTTGCAATTATGTTAGCGCGACATTAAGAAAACAAATTTTCGGCATTATAGCAAATATTTGAAGGAAAAAAAAATGTTTATACAAATCTTTATTTTTTGCCGCACAAATTCTACTCGTATTTAATGTTATTTTTTTTTGTTTTGTGACTAATATTGTTTATGTCCTTATTCTACTGTCTGTCCTGTGTCTTCTTACTTTGTGTCTTATTCCTTTCCAATCATAAGAATTTTCATTGTTCTGTGACTAATCTTTTGGTATTTTCCTACTCTAAGAATTGACCCACTTATATACATATACATACATACATATGTACATATATGTATGTGTGTGGCTATTTTCCACTTTCCCCGTGGAACACCAAAAAACATGTTAAGTTACTAACATATTTATATTTGTTAAACAATTTATGGCACTTTACAAAATTGGTCAAATAAATAGAGTTGCGTTTTTGGCTTAAAGCCCAGTAGCTGGGTATATATATATGTATTAATATCAGTCAACAAAAACAACAACAGCAACAACTGCAACAAAAACAACAACTTTGTTTATCCCAACGGCAACTCGAAAGATAATGAAATTCGAGAAGCTGTTGGCTATAAACAGACCTTAACAGAAGACCAAGTTAAAAAGAAAACAGCAACAACAACAGCAACAAAAACAACAACAACAACAACAGCATCAAAATATTATGTAAGCAAAGTCTTTGTCGTCCCCCTCCCTAGGGGCAAATGACGTGACTTGGCAAGGCTTCCATGTCGATGTCGTCTTCATTTTCATCTCTCTATCCCCTCTCCCCTCTCCTCTTTTTTTTTGTTTTGTTTGAAGGGACATCATCGATTGTGCCTTGCCGTCAGCTGTCCGGAGGCTCTCCACTTTGTGCACGACCTCTGGGCCTATTTTGAATGCATCTTCCATCTGCGTCATGGCAACAAAAGTAACAAAAAAATAGTTTTTTTTTCCTTCGCTTTAAGTAAATTTTTTATTTTGACACCCCCCTTTGCCTAGAGAGGGGAGTCTATAAATTTTCTGGTTGTGGCTTTTTTTCCCCCCTCTTCTTCTTCTTCTTTTTTGTTATGACAATTTGTTGACTTCTTTTGTTGCTGTTGCTGTTGCAGTTGTTGTTGATGATAATGATGCTGTTGTTGTTGTTGTTGTTGTTGTTGTTGTTGTTGTTGTTAAAGAGAAGATTTAGGTCATGGAGGGAGCCCAACAAAAGAGGTTCATTTGTAGAAAAATCAAGAAAATATATATATATATATACATCAAGCATATAGTTTAATTTTTAAGATTTATGTTATGGTTTTTTATGTATATATACCCTGTAGACCCTAAGGTTATGTGGTATATTAGGTTGAAATAAATTTATAAATAAAATGTAACTCTATAATTAATTAATGTGTAGTTTTAGGGCTTTTATTGGAAATATATATTATGATGATCACCTTGACAAAGCACCAATTGAATTAGTCTTGTTTGTCTATAGCCGATATACAATATCGGTAGATGAACAAAAACAATGGAAACTACTTAATAGATAACACTAGATATCAGATTGAAGGCATTATCAAAATGACAAAAATTATTTCATTATTTACTACAAAAAAGTTGAAGAAGTAGATGAAGAAAAATAAATGAAAATAGTTACTAATATTATCAGAAATTAGATGTAGTTTTCAATAATAAAACACTTATTTAAAGTACATATTGATATTATCAAAATATTCATATATTTCTTTATATATCTAGTATATATATTCTAATATACCTATGCAGGATATATATATATATTCTCTTTTTATACTACGAATTTAGGGAACTTTTGTTTTCGTAATTTAAATTCTAATTTACACGTTTCCCCATATAAATTTAATTAAATCCTGTTTTTTTACTGTGGATTAGTCATTTAATTGAAAAGTTTTTAAATTGAGTCATAAAAAAATTGATTCATTAAAATTGAAATTCCATCCAAAATATAAGCTGGTCATTAATATTGAAAAGGTCATTACAATTAATATAATTAATTAGTTAAAATTCTAAAGACAAGCTAACGTCTTTTTCTACATTTGGTTTTATTTTATTTTGATACAACTTTGAGATATAGTTATGGATATAGAAATGGAATAGAATAGCTATGAAAATAGAAAGAATATTTATGTTTTTATTTAAAGGCATCTGCAATTTGTACTTTCTTTTTTTAATTTATCAAATATATATATAATATAAACAATTATATTATATATAATAATAATTATATTGTATATAAAAATGATATATGTATATATATCTTCATAAATAAATTCCAACAATTTTCTTATTCATAACTAAAAAGAAGTTAGTGCATATATAATATAAATATATATATTTATATCCGATTAAATCAAAGGAACCTTTAAAAAAATATCAGTAATTGCAGGGTAACTTAAAGTCGTTACCTTAACTGAATGAAGACCTGACAAGAATATGAACATAATTAGGCATATTTCATAAGTTAATTTGCAAAGATTTATGATATGGTTCATGCCTGTCCGACTTGCTAAGGTCCCTATCATTATTCGTTCATCGTCCTCGGTCCAATAGATAAAATTTTGCTCTACATTTGGTTTGCCACTTTTTTGTATGTGTGTGTGTGTTCCCATCAATGAATTTTATCTTAATGAATTTCATATACGTGATAATTAACAAATTCGCACGGATTTCATATATACACACACATATATATATATATATTTTTTTTAATGGAACAAGCGTGCTTTATTGCCGTTTTCCATGATTTATGGACCAAGTTTGGGTTAATATAAGTGTATAGCGTTAATAATGCCTTTGCAAATATCGTAATAGTATCCAGATATGTACATTTATACATATCTTTATATATTTATATATATATATTGTATACTATATATGATAGGGTAAAGGCGCTAATGTGGCGTAACATGAGACTGAAAGTTGGCAAACCTTTTTCGGTGTCGTTTTTTTTTTTTTTTTTCTTTTTTTTGGGTTTTTGCAATAAAAAATATTGCAGCAGATTTGAGATATATACTAGAAGCAATCATTATATCATAAATAAGTCTTGGGAAATTAATAAATCATCAAAGAAGCGGCAGCCGAAGCAAAATCAAAGAATCAAAAATCAATTTTAGATAGAACGCAAATTATGAAGAAATAAAAGTATTTTAAGAACCTTTTGTGGTAAAGAATATAAAAAAAAAATAGCAAATTTATTTGCTGAAATTAGCAAATTTGATTAAAATTTTTGGTTAAAATTTTTATGATTTTTGGTTTTTATGATTATTTTGATGTGTGTGTGTGTGTGGGTTAGGCGATATTTAACAGTCTTTATAAGTCAAGGCCTTGGATGATACCAAAAAATCCATTACAATATTTGTTTTGTTTTAAGCGAAGGCGAAGGCTGATTTAATGACAACAACGACAACTTGTCATAAGAAGGCAACAATCAGCAAAACCAAAAACACAAAAAAAAAAAAACAAAAAAAGTGCAAAAATTAATAAGAAACAGAAACAACAGCAATACAACAACAACAACAACAACAAAGAAAAAAAATCCCATTGTATTTTTCGGTGGGTGCGCAGATGTCGTGAAGCTGTCAATCAATTAAAAAAAATAAAAAATTAAATTTATTTAACAAAATAAATAAGCAACAATCAGAAACAAGCGAAAATTAATTGGCGCCTGAACTTGAGAATCAAATAAAGAGAAAGGGATAGAGAGAGAGAGGTGGCTAATATTAAGGGAGAAGTCAGGATTGAACGATGATTAGGCGGAAGCTATTTAACCAAAGAATCTCAATTACACAACCAGTGAAAAAAAAACAAATGAATAGTTAAAAAAAAAGAAGAAAAATAAAGACAATTTCATCATCAATCTTTTTTCTGCGAACTTGTAACTTGAGAGATATTCTTTAGATACTTTTTATTAAACAAAAAGATATTCGTAATCTATAAGCAATTCATATTTATGTATGAGTTGCGATTAAAGATGAGAGTTCAGGGTCTGATAAGCGCAAAAGTCCAAGTATGACTAGTACGTGATAAATAAAAACAAATTGGAATTGTATAAAATAAAAATCAAACTAAAAACCCAACCCATGAAATAAATAATAAAATGCAAATGAATGGCATAAATAAGTTAGAGATGAATATAGAAACAAAAAAAAAAAATACTTGTCTACCGATATACATAGATAGATATAGAATATACATATGCTTAGTAGCCGGAACTGACTAAGCAAATCGAACGCCCAACGTGATCTCTCTCTCTCTCTCTTTCTTTCTCTGTCTTTTTTTTTTAAACTTGATTACCTCTGATTGAGTCACATACGGACAAACTGGGCAAAAACCGCATTCTAAAATTCCCCCACGGGATCATACATTTAAATAATTTATATACTCAAATCAATATACATAGATATATACAAAATTCTCCCACACACACACACACACACACATACTGATATATATACATATATACACATTTTATACTGTATTTATAGTCAATTAGGATTCAAGTAGATATTTTAAATATTAGTATAAACAATTTTTGGCTGCTTTGACAGAAAGTAAACTTTGAGGGCAAGGTCAACTAGGAGAGGTTAAGAACTAAATAAATTTTATATTATTTTTAAATTTTTGCATACCTTTAGAAATGGAAAGAATAAACACATTATTATTCCACATTTTGTAGTCTTCTTGCAGATTTTTAGTTTTTAGCATGTTTTTCACATAAGTCTAAAAAATATTTCAAATTCTTTAAATTTTTTTGCTTTTGTTTTCTAAGGTTAAAAATTATATATGTATATATTTTCTTTTAATTTTAAAAACAAGTTAGCTCTGGGGGGAATTCCATTGCAAATATTCAATTGAAAAAAACAAAAACAACAAACAACAACTAAATATTGCATATTGAAAAACGAAAGACTTAGGCAACGAACTTGATTTGCTCACAACATCTGCAATTTAGTTGGATGTCAATTTAACACCTGACAAACACACATATATACACTCACACACATACACACACACACACCCACACATATAGCAACTTAAACAGAGAGTACATCACTTACTAACCTGTCTGACTAACTAAACTAAATTGAATATTTTTTTCTCTTGTAGTTAGTGCTAAAAACCTTTAGTGTAAATAACAAACATATAACATAGAAACACAGAAACAAAATACACACACACATACATATACACACAAACACATTTACAAACATCTGAATAGAATCAGCAACTATATAGTAGCAGCAACCACATTCAGATATATGGCCCATCTTAGTCAATGTCAATCAATCAGCAACAATGGCAGGCAAATTGCCCAAGAGACGCCAACGGTTTGGCCCACCTCTCTCATACCATCTCTCACTCTCTCTCTCTCTCTCTCTCACACATTACTCGTCTTCTTGTTTTGGCATCAGCTTCTCTCTCTCTCTCTCTCTCCCTTTACTACATTTCTGCATTTTTATTTTCAATTTTGCCTGTTCTATTGTTTCTAACACAAATTTTTACCTACTGAACTCTTTAAAAGACCAAAAGCAATTGTCATTATTGCATTTAGTTAAACAACAACAACAACAACATGAACAACAAAAACAAAACTCCCTACCCAACCCCCCCTTCTCTCACAGATGTACGGGAATTGGGAACAACATCATCACCATTTGCCTTAGAATTACAACCACCACTACTCGATACACCAGATGCCAGTGCCGATGCATTTAAAGAACGTACTTTGGATAGTTATGGCAATCCAATTGATACTTTACATCCGATAGATACGCCCGATGGACGTAAGGTGATCAGTGCACAGGGTTTACAATTCGAGATACCAAATTATGCATCGGGCATAACAGAGATACGAAAGCCAGCGGATGATTTGCTGCCACCGCATATTGGTGAGTTTATCACAGCGGCGAGAGCAGCGAGTGGAGCAGCAGCCAGCGGTGCCAGCAATATAAATCACAACAAGAACAACAGCAACAACAGCAACAGCTACAACAACACAAATAAAACAAGCAACAATAATAACAACAATCACAATAATAATAATCAAAATAATAATCAAAATAATACACAGACAGCAAAAGCCACAGCAAATGCACCACTCACTCGCACTCGCACCACTAGCACTAGCACAAGCACTAGCATTAGCATTGGCACTAGCAATAGCATTAGCACCACTGAAAATATATCCCCATCCATTAATTCCAATCATATTAAACGCCAGATAACCCAATTACCACCATCAATTAAACAAGATCAATCCATTGTCCAAGTCAATCAACAATTTCCCATTGCACCACCGAGTTCCAAACATGCTGCACCTGCCTTTTCCCTACTCACATTGAATCCTGTCTTTAGAATTAGACCTAGTCCCCCAGAGTCCTTACGTCCTAGCCAAAAGATGCCTTCAAATAAATGTCAAATTGAAGCCAATTATTCAAATCAAACACATCCCTTCCAATTAGATGCCATAGCAGTGGATGATACGCCCCGCACCAGCACGTCTGACATCGACATTGGCACCAACATCGACATCTCTTCCTCCTTCTCCTCGACGAGCTCATTTGCACCACCAACACTTGCCATATCACTAACACCACCACACCATACAACAACATCGACTGAGGTGGAAGTGGAACAGGCTCAATTAGTGCCGCTACCGCAGCAGCAGCAGCAGCACCAGCAACAACAACAACAACAACAGCAGCAACAACAACATCAACAACAACAGGAAAGTGTCCATACGCCACAATTAATCGATTTCACCTTACCCGACTATATACGTGAGCTACAGCTACAGGATCCCAATATTGGTGGTCCAGTGCCCTGGGTGCCAGCACCAGATGGTGCCCAAAAACCGCTCAGTGTCATTGCCTGGGATCTATTGCCGCCATATGCAACCGATCCGGAATCGGAACCACAAATCATAACCGATCAACAGCCAAGCAAATATATTAAAGGTATCCAGGATCCAATTACCCATAATATACAGTTAAGTCTGAGCAGTGGAGGTAACGCCCTGAAGCCAGTGGAGGCATCACCCATTTCAGAGGGTCGTGTCGAAGTGGTGACTCTTGGTGATAGTCCACAAAGTGGTCATGGGACCAATGCTCATGTGGGTAGCACAACCACACCGAAAAATGGTGGCAGATTTCCAAATCGTCATAGGGGAACGGCTCATTATAGTACAACAAAATCGACAACAACAACAAGAAGACCAACGACAACAACAACAACAACGATAGCAACAACCAGGCCCACAACAACAAGAACAACAACAACCACAACACGTAGACCAACAACAACAACAACAACAACTAAAGCACCAAGAAGTACCACACCATTGGATCCATCCTCAATCTATAAGTTGGAGAAAGATGAAGATGCCTATGCCTACACATTGCCACCTTGGCTGCAGGAGGTAACCGATCCGGATCTGGATGTGGCCGTCACATTTATTGTGCCAACCGATAATGATCAATATAATCATACATTGGCAGATGATTTAGAGCCACCATTTGAGCCATTTGTTGATCTCAATAATGTCCAATTGACACCACCACCGACAGCTAGCACTTTGGGCACAACAACAACAACAACGACGCCCCGAACCACTTCTACAACAAGAGCAACAACTACAACGAGTACAACAACCACTACACCTAAACCAGTCACGCATCGCACCACTACTACTACTACTACTAGCACCACCAGCACAACAACAACCACTCAAAAACCTCAAACTAAATTGATTACAACCACTCTCGCAGCTCCGGAATCGTCATCGTTGACATCGCCAGCAAATGAAGATGAGATTAAGAATCCCTTCGATTCGGCAACAATTCCTCCATGGTTGAGAGACTTTGATTATCCAGATGTGGGACCCGGTGTACCCTTCAATCCGGACAACTTTAAAGATCCACCAGCAGCAACAACATCATTGAGTTCAAATCGAGTGAGCGGAGGTAGTAAACCGAATGATTTTAGGCCACAAGGCTTCACAACAGCAGCAACAGCAACAGCAAATCTCCCAACCACGTTCATATCCACGCCCACGTCCACGTCCACGTCCACACTGAAACCAATTCCAATCCCAACGACCACAACTAAGCCAACTATAACCGTATCCTCTGCTTTTCCATCTAAAGTCACGCTTCCGCTTCCAGTACTCAGCCAAGGCAGTGAGGATACAAATACCGTTGAGCCACCGCTGGTGCTCATACCGCCTGTATCCGTATCCGATGTGCCAGTGTCCGTATCTTCACCAAGCACTAACACTCCGGCTGATGCCTCTAATGCCTACGCATCCATAACAGTTGATCACAATCCAAGTACAAACTCTATAACAAATTTTGCAGCCCGTTTCGATGGCTCACAATCCACTCAGCCACCACGTCCGGCTACCGATGAATCGTTCCCACCATTCAATACGGTTGATAATGGATCCAATCGTAAAGTAGAATATACAAAGAGTGATGAAGGCAAAGTTATCAGTACACCAGTTAGTAATCAACGTAAGGGTAAGTTTAATCTCACCCTTCGAAAAGAATATTCTTTTGACTTCTTTTCTCTTTGCTAGAAACACCTGCACCACCAGCTGTAAATACGGGTAAATATACGGGTGGTTTTGGAGCACCAGCTGGTCTCCTACGTCCACAGAATGCCGCCAAACCGGACATCTATGTGGCTGGTGATGAGCACGAGTTTAGCAATAGCGTTAAAGCGAATAAGGCACGACCAACTGTTAATCCAGGTCGTTATAATGGTGGATTTGGTGCACCAACTGGCGTTCTATCGCCACAATCTCCCGCGGAGCCACCAAGACCCTTCCAGCCGCAACAGCGTCAACATCATCATCATCCCGAATTGGCATCTGCTGCTTCCAGCCATTTGACGACTCGTTTTGGTGGACCACCCGGCATTCTGGTGCCTTTCGATAATGTACAGCGCTCCGATGGGCAATAGTCAATGGATATCGAATGGGAATACATATATAACATACATATATACATACTTTAAATTATTTATAATGTTCTTATGTTAATAATTTTTGTAAGTTTGTCATTGTCGTTGGTCGTTGTCGTAACCTCGTTGTATACGTATCTATCTATATATATATATATGTAGTAACAATTTTTATATCGAATTTCATCTCAAAAGATTTTTCGTTCTTATACAATAAAAGAAGAAGAAGAAGAAAAAAAAATGTAAATGAAACAATTGAAATCCAACTAAATGCAACAGGTCAACTAATCGAGATTGCATGCAAATCCAATTCAATTCAAAACGATTAAAATCAAAGTCGAAATGCTAACATTTTTACCTAAATACATATATATGCATACATATGTATGAGTGTGTCAACACAATTGGAATTGTCGTAAACACAATATTTATCTATTAAGTACTAAACGACTAAACTAACCTAGATTAGATGGTTTCCACCTTCTTCAAGTAATGCAAATAACATAATTTCTATATATTCTAAATGGAACTGAAAGAGGGTGACGCAGATTGGAGAAGTGACTTACCAAGCTAAGGAAATGTAACCCCCCCGGACTTGAGGTATTTGGGTTTTTACCTCACCTCACCTCACCTCATCTCACCTAATGTTTGTTTGTCTGTCCCTTTGCTGCTGCTCTGGTTATGAGGGCAGGACAAATAAAATTGTTTTGCCACACCGCCGCGAAGGTTGCCATAAAATGAGCCAGGAGCACGCAAGGACTCGACATCAAACTTATTTATTTACTCTAAAAACAATACAAGAAAATTAATAGCAATTTGCATGAGTTCATAAATATATGTCGAAAATGTTTATATATACATACATACCTACATATATAGTAAAATATATATATATGTATAGGTAGATAGTTGGTTTATACTAGGTTGGTTCTTAACAAGTGAATGCCAAATGAGTTTTGGGCAAATGGTAAAAGGTAACCCCTTCAATGTGGGCTCGTTTTGTGGCCAGGTTTAATATTGATTGCCCGGAATGAGAATTACACCGATGGGTGGAAGAGAGTTAGAGTCTGGTTCCTTATCATCTGGTTTTTAATTGACTTTGTTTTCTTTTCTTTTTTTTTTGGTATCCTTTTTGTGTTGTTAGGGCTCTTCCGTTTGCCAAAACTCATTAGAACACAAAATGTTTCCTTTTTTTGATGGGGATGGGCGCAGGAGTTGGAGCTGATTTGTTGATTTTTTTTTTCTACGCACTCCCCTCGACATGTGCGTGACTTTGGGGCCCGTTCCCCCATTAAAGTTCGTTAGCATAAGCAACTGTTTTTTAATGATTTCAATTAAGTGTGTGCAAATTAGGATATAGACAGAGGACAATATATGTACATATATACATAGATAAATAAAGAGTGATTGGTATAATATTGCGGTTTTCGGGTATGGTTATTGGTTCCGTTTTGGTTTCTGGTCATGATAATGCAAGTTTATTGAAGTTTATTGAAACTTGTCAGCGCATGCAAAAATAACTTACTTAACCCAAACCCAAGAGAGACGCCGCTTCGTAAAAAAAAAACCTAGACAAAAAGCCACAGAAACAGAAACTTTCTAGCCACAACAGCAACAACATGAACAATGAGAATAACAACAACAGCAACAACAACAACAACAACAGCAACAATAACTCAAAAAAAGGACCCTTCTAGGACTCTAGGTAAATAAATGTTATATGAAAAGAAGGCGAAACAATTTAGTTGGCAAATGTCGAGCGTGGCAAACAGACGTTCCAAGGATATTGCGGAATATGTATATAGATATATTATATATATGTACATACATGTCTAATCGAAGTGCCATATGTCAAAATATTGACATCAATTTCGCGAAAACATAAATAGTGCTACAACAATAATGATTATTAATGTTTAAATAAAAATAAAGTAACAATCAACAAAGTTATTCCTTATACTAAATGAATTATTAATAAAATTAATTAAAAAACCAAAGTCAAAATGCCGCGAAAGAAACCAAAAGTGGATACACTTGAGGAGATTGAGACGAGCATTAAATTGCTTTGTGATCAATCAAATAATCATATGAAAGTACGGGAATATGATAAAGCCTTATTTGGCTATAATCAGGTATAGAAAAACAATTAATTGTTAACTATGAAAATAGATTTTAAATTTAAGCGGTCTATTCATAAATTACGAAAATGTCCGTCGGATGGCGCTTGGTAAGCTTTTTAAGCTTTAAGAATACGGGGCACAACTGTGAGGGGAAATATGAGGAAGTATTGGGGCATAATACTGGGTACGATTCATTAATTTGAATTCCTGGGCGCCAAAAGTTAATCTCAGCTCAACGAAAAATATGCTTAATTAAATGCTTATCCCAAACATAAAATGCGTTTGTTCTTATGCAATTTAATAAGCAATTATCGATACTGGGTTAGTTCTGGAAGCTTTAACTTTGAGTTATCTTGTATGAAGGAGGATTATTCAGTGTTAAACTTAATTTGTTTTATTCTCTAAAAATTTCGCTTTATCTTCTTCAATAGCTAATATCTCAGTAAATCTTATTGGCGGTTTATTATGTCGTTGAATAATCTGTACCATTAACTAAAAAGAAATGGTACAGTTTAATTAATGATATAAATATTTTTTATCTTGAATATAGACACATATATAGATATTTGTGAGTTAACAGATTTAGTTAAGGAAAGTTAAATTTACTTATGGATACTATAAACGATTAAATGAGGTCCATTTAGGTATATATGGACACATTTAGATAAAAACTTTACCATCTAGGTGTTTGAAATGATAAAAAGACTTATTAAATAGTATGTACAAGCTAATTCCTAGGATTTACTCTTATTATACGCATATATGAAATATATATAATTATATATTTTCTTTTGAAAACAATTTTGTTTGAACATATATACGTTTTTAGAAGACTCCCATATTATCACTTAACAAGGGAATAATCCAGCTAGCTTTTTAGTTTATTAAATTATTTATTTTCGAATCGATATGAAATAATAGAAAATATTTTCGAAAGCTATTTGGTTATAAGAACGATATATACATAAGTAGTTTATAGAAAAGTTGAATTACCTTAAGTACATCTTTCCAATTAAGACCTAGTCCAACGACTGTCCCAAATGGGATTTCGGGTGATGTGATTTGGTTACGTTCTTTGGTAAAGTAATACCCCAAAAAGTAATATCATCTGAAAAAGTAAACAACAATTGGTTAAGGAAATATAATAATTTGTTTTCTTCATTTATTACTGTTTAATATTAAACTTTCCGAGTTTAGTATTGTGTGTTTCCCCTAAATGTTTGATATTGGAGTTGGAGGCGGGCGGGACCGAACAGCATTTGAGGGAATTCGACCAGCTTCGCCAACTTAGTAATCAGAAAGAAAATATAAATGAAGTAAGCAAGTCGTCGATATTTCATAAAATAAGACTCCTTCGAAATCCTCATTAATTTAATAAAATTCCTCATAAAATTCTCTGAAAGTCAGTCGATACAAAGTTACGCGTGCATGCTATCTCGCTCACACATTTCAGCCGCTGCTGTCCACGGCATTTTCGTACAAAACATATATACATATATCTCCGATATTTATTGTCCGATTTCAACTAAATTTGGTCAGACGGTACATATTGTCTATATATTTATGACTGAAATATGATAGCTTTAATACAAGTCTAGCTATAGTTTTTTTCTAATTTGCGGGGGTAGAAGTGGGCGTGGCAGAAATTTTGCCTGCGTAGACACTAGACGGATGTTGACACCAAGTTTGGTTGCTCTAGCTCGTATAGTCTCTGAGATCTAGGTGTTCATATAGACGGACAGATGGACATAGCTACATATATCAGCTCGGCTGTTGATGCTGAACAAGAATATATATACTTTATGGGGTCTAAAAATTTTCCTTCTGCCTGTTACATACATTTTGGCGACTTTAATATACCCTTTTATAAATCCTATGATTTTTCAAGAATATTAATATTAAAATGTATTAATGTAAGACTCAGAACTGAAAAGTAAATAGGAAGTAGGAAATAGGAAAATTCTTCATGCCATAAATAAGGAATATAATAGATTATGGTTTCCTCTTGTAAACCTCTAATATATCCACACCCACACACAGTCTTAACTCATCATACCCACCTTAAAGTTAACCATCACATTAAAGATTTTCAAAATTAATCAAACAAAATTCGAAGATTGTTTGAATCCTATCAAAACAATGTTTGGAATTAAATAACCAAAAAATGTGCAAATTTCTTAGCACATAATTTCCAAACTTGTTTACAATTGGCCAATTATCCAAAATTGTTTAGATTTAGAATGACCATCTTCGAATCTTATATCCTTATACTAAACTCTGCCTTATATATCAGAATCGAACCCCCTTTTTTAAGTTCCTACCGTTCCTTTCCGATATCTTTAGCAACCTCACTTTAGTCCCACTTTCTCTTTAGACTTTTCCCATGGCCACGTGCTGAATTGTATTTACTATCGATTGCTAATCCATTAAAGGCGCCAGTTGGGTTTCCTGGGCAACAGAGTTCATCAGGCCAATCAATTATTTGCTTGTTTGCAACTGTCACAAAGGTGTGAAATTTTCACACAAAACTTTTGTATAGCTTCATTACTAATCAAATTAAAGGGAGAATGTCCTCCAATGTGTTAAATAATATTCTTGCCGTTGATAAGGAGCAGGAGTTACTTCAAAGTTTTATACGGACTGAGGCCAATGCGGAGGAAGAATTATTGGAAGAGGCAAATAAAAGGTCAAAAGGTCGTGGGGGTGGTCGTAGCACATATAAGCCACCCATATGGGATCGTCGTGACTCCTATGGCGGAGGTGGTGGTGGTGCTGGTGGACGCAAATCGTCAGGGGATCGTGCTGGAGGACGTGGTGGTAAAAATGCTGATGGCGATGGCGGTGAAATGGGCGGTTCGAAACGTGGCAATCGCATTGAAGCTGAACTAAGAGCAGCACGTAAACGCATCGAAGAGCAAATCCTTAAGAAAAAGAAACCGAAAGAGAATTTTGTTGATTTCTATACGGATAAAGATCGGGCGGCTGCAGTTAGTGCCGGAGCATTTGATATTAAACAAAGTTTGCAAATCAAACAGAAACAGGATCGAAATGAGGCATTACTTATACCCGATGAGGCGGATCTTAGTTCAGTTATTGCATTGGGTCTAAAGGAGATTAAGAATGCGAATCCAGAGAATGCCATACATTTCTTTTGCAAGGTCTTCTTCTTAATGGAATCTTCTATATATATAGATTAGCTAATGCTTCTTTTTCCTCATATCTTTTGCAGGCTCTGGAACTGAACAATACGGATATAAATGCTTTAATATCTCGGAGCAAATGCTATTTATTATTGGGTGAATCGGCCAAGGCTTTGCAGGATGCTGAAACAGCTTTATCCGAGGATAAGAACAATATAAGAGCCATCTATCAAAAGGCTGAATCTCTCTATTATCTTGGACAATTTGAGCAAAGTCTCATGTTCTTTCATCGTGGCTTAAGGGCACGTCCAGAATTGGCCTCCTTTCGTTTGGGGGTACAAAAAACCCAAGAGGCCATCGAGAATACCATTGGAGTTAAGACGAAAGTAACTACGGCACCACCAAAGAGTGGCAAGAATCGCAAATCGGGTGATCAGACCCCCAAATCCCAAGTACCTCAACAAGTACTAAAGAAACCCACAAAAGCCGATCTGGAACGACGAAATGCACGCAAATTGCTCGGTGAATTATGTGTGGATAAGGAATATTTGGAGAAACTTTTATTACATCCGGATCTAGTACGTGCCGATACCAATACAGAGAATATATCAACCTATGCCAAGGAGGCGGTGGCCTTTCTCAATAAACGACAAGAATTTTGGCGCCAGCAAAGACCCTGCACGGCATTGCCCAATCATAAGAATCTACCAAATGATGCCCTACCCAAATGGTTTTGAAAAAATTAATCCAAAACAATTATTAAACTATTAACTAGTTTTATAGTTATATGCATGTACTTGTTGTTAGTTAATACCATTTTTAATCAACTAAAATAATTTTTTTTTTGTTTTGTCGAATGCAACAGAGATACAATTTGTGAAGCCTTTCGAATTGTTTTTGTTTTCGATTTGTGTTTTGTTTTTTGCTTTTGAAACAGAGTTCTAATAACTTTACAATAACAATAATATATATATATGGAATATTATTCGTATATATATATATACAGATATATATATATATATATACTTGTATAGGTAGCATTTAGTGAGTGTTAGACAATTGCTAGACTCCTTTTTAACATATTTTTAAGTATTCTTCTCTTGTTTGTTTGTGTGTGTGTGTGTGTGTTAAAGTTTTTTATGTTTAAACATGATTTTATTTCATAATTTGACTAGTACGGCTATAATTCTGTTAGACATACGATATATTATTGTATATATGGTATATATGTATGTATGTAGATTGTATAGTATTTAAATACTTTAGTATTTTTTGTTTGTTTTTATGAATTCCATTTTTTGTTCATTTCGCTCGTAAATCAAATTTCCATTTGGTGATATTTTCTTCTTGTTTTTTTTTCTTCTGATAAGCGTTAAACAGAATAAAATATTATATATATATATATATATGTATATATACATATTTCTTTGTTTAAATTAATTCTAAAATTAACTGCAAATTATATATTCATGTTTAGATTGAGCTTTTTTTTGCTTTGCGTTTTGGGTTTTTTTTTTTTTTTTTTTTTGGTTTTCAAACATTAAATACAACAATTTTGGAATGTATTTTGAGTAAACAATTAAATTAAATATTTGCCCATTACACACTGAAAGAAAATAAATGGTTAAATTGATTATATGAAATCGATTCACTGATCTTTCATCTGGCTGACTCACTCACCCCCAGATGCTGTTTAGTTATTTGTAGGTCGAGAGGGTAGAGGTGGAGCATTGCCGCTTCTATTTGGTATCGGTGGCGGACCGCGTCGATTTGGTAATGGTGGTGGTGGACCCATTGGTGGCACTTGCCTACGTGGACTGTCCAATACAGCGGTCGGGGGTGGTGGTGGTGGTGCACCAGCTGGCGGTGGATGACGTGGCGCTGGCACATCCTCTTGTATCTCTTCATAGATATTGCTGGCAGTCTCATAGGCCGTATCGGCCAATTGCATTTCTGCTGGTGGCATCTGCCTTGTGGGCGTGGTAATGGGCGTTGCTTGTTTGCTGCTATCCATTTGTCGTGGCGGTGTCGGAGGGCCAGATATTGTGGGCCCAGCTGTGGGCGATGCCTTGCCCGATGAGGAAGTCGATGAACTACTTATGGAATTGACCATTTCTGTGGGAGATTGTGATTTGGAGGAAGTGCCATCCATGGCTGGCGGACGTGGCGGCGGCACTTGTACTGGTTGGAGTGGTGCCTGCATAAGAGGTTGTGGCGGACGACTGGGACCAGCTGCTTTGGGCACAATGCTGATCACGCCGGCATGTGGCAGATGACGTGGCGAATTCTTTGGCGACATGGGCATGGGCGGACGAGCCGGTGGCCGTGTTGGTGGCTGCTTTGGACGCTGTGGCACCTCCGGCGTCACTTGACTTAGCAACTGTGCCTGCTCTGTGGGATTTGCACATAATGGTATGGTATTTGTGGTACACAATTCAATCTCTTCATCAACCAAATGCTGCCAATCATCAGATTTTAGTTCAAAGACCAGCTCCAAACCGCAGACTTGAGTGCTCCGCTTGGAGGCAGCATTTAAAGCGGATTCCCCATCACGAAATGTCACCCACATGGTGTCCTCCACATAACGTACCAGAGTCACTTCACCCATTTTGGATAATTCGGCTATGAGGGCAGACATGACATTCTCATCATAGATAGTTGGACCATCTTCATCTTCATTGCCAGTTGAGTCCTGGACATGCACCACAATGGTGGAATCGGGTGGACCCAAATCTCTTATTACCTGCTCAAAGACAAGACGTCGACGTTGCTGATCAATTTCCATAATCTCTGCATCAATGATGGCTATAACCGGACGATGATCACTCTGTTTTAGTTCGGAGCGTCCATAGTGTATAAGTTTACCAGGATTCCAGGCGGCACCAAAATCACCCTCAGCCAATGCCTTGCGTCGTCGCCACAGTACACGATCTGTCCACGCGGGTGCACGTTGTTTCTCCGATGTATCATAATCATCGCTAAATAGATCATATTTATAGGTTGGATCGAAACTGATCTCTCCCTCCAAAAACTCTCCAAAGACATTTCCCGCATCCTGTTCCTTACGAAGTTGATCGAATTCCAAGACTGTATTTAAATCACCATTCTTGACGCACTCCTTCAGCTCATCCTTCTCCATATCAATGCGATAGTTAAAGTCACCGCACCAGAAGACCCAATCATGTGACTTTAGGGACCTGCCCATGGGAAATGCCAATTTTCTGGTAATCTCTGCATAATCAGCATTCCGTTCCGCCACCTGAGATTGACCTGCAGCAAAATGGGCGCACACAAAACACATGGATGTCCCATGGAGGACAAATCTGATGGCGCAGGCTCCCTTATTACCTGTTGCTCCACCCAAGCCCGTTTTTACACAATCAATGGCTACATCTCGGATATGAGGAGCATGCTCCGGCCGTATATAGATATAGAGACAGACGCCAACCAATTGCTGATACGTTAATAGAACATAATCATTATCCCGGGAGATCGTCTTTTGGAGTTCTTCGGCCCACAATTTGGCATTATCTGTGCTGGCTGCCATTATATTCGAGGCATTCAAATCGACAATCTCTTCAAAACCAATGGCATATATATCAACCGGATGATCTACATGCTCCGAGGGATTGTTAACATCTACCAATGCTTTGGACCGGGCCATTGCATGACAATCGAGTAGCCAATCCGCCAATGAATCCTTAAATACAATGCTACGAAAATGTTTGCCACCATTCACATTATATGTGCCCACAGCCACACGAGCCAGTCGTGGATGCACATATTCCGTATAGCGTTTGCATAGCTCACGGAGCACTGTGGTCGGTGCATGAAGCATATTTGAAGGTAGCAAGATTCTGGCACGATCTGCCAATTCGGAACTTAGAGTTGAACCCACCAATAGGACATCAATGGCTTCCTATAAATCAACAAGTCATGGGATTAGAAGATCTTTAGGATATTATTCTGATTAATTCTACCTGCTTTGAGTTATCCAAGAGATTATTCTGTATAGTCCTGGCCGCTGAACGTGCTCCATCCATTAATTTGGAACCACCTTGTATGGCTCCAGTGCCGGCATAGATTTTACTAACCTCATTTCCATTATTTATCCACATTTGCCGGAAGATTTCCTCAAATCGTGAGACATTTTGTTGCTTTCCTCCCAATTTTAAGCTTTCCAATTGCAAATTTAGTACATCCAGACCCAAATAAGTTTGGACACAATTTGTGCGATCCAAACAGTCCAAGCAATTGGTACGAACAACTCCAAATTGTTCTCTAAGGACTTGTCCATTTGAGGCATAGAATACACCATAATTGGCACCACAGGCCACAATTCTCTCCTTCAATTTAGCCAAAGCGGAGAAATTGCCACCGCGACACTCCTGATGATAATCAAATATGATATGGGGTACATCCTTGTGGGCGGACATACCATGATGACGCTGAAATTCATTACTCAGCATAGCCTCACCCTCTTTGCTGCCTATGAGGGAACTGCCCAGTAGATTCACTATAGTCTGATAGCCATAACGTTGCCTCATCATACTCATGTGACGATCAAAGGCAGCGGCTGAGGTCTCGAAGCCACGTGATAATTTCACCTTATGAGAGCCCACCTGTACACCAGGCTGTTCCCAGAAGAGTGGCACTGATCCTCGGGTCTGTACATAACTGGTAACATCACCATCCACATAGATAACCTGTTCCGTTTCCACAAAATTGGCCACATAACCTTCATCATTTGTGCCGCGTACATTGAATCGTGTGCCGGCACGTTCACAGCTTAATCTCGAAATGATGGCCGCCCTCGCCTGCTTGGCACCAATGTAAACAGTACGTACCTCCACCGAACCGCACATGGCCTGAAGGAGCCAACTTTGGCAATCGATACCAAAACGCATTAAATGTATATGCATCATGCGATTCCAAAAGAATCGATTATCCGTATCCGAGGAACGTTGACGTCTCTGGGCACACAAGGTTATATCAAATTTTGTGGATGGATTTCCACCCACCTGAGCACTGGCACTCACATTCGTATGGGCAAAATAAAATGTACCCGAATTGAGAAGTTTTCTAACTTCACTTATCTTATCCTCATTTGGTGCCGCATTTTGTAGTGATACAAATGTGGTCTGGGTAATGCGAAAGATTTCCACATCTCCGATTTTGCCCATGGACACACAACCAGTTACCAGCACAAGGAACAGGACCGTACTTTCACCGGCATTCAATTGAAGGGCACCCAAACATCCATAAGCATCGCAAACCTTTGTATACTGCTTCCTAATCACATCCGTTTCCTGTTGGGTGAGTAATGCCACAGCATGTGACTCAAAGAGGATGCTATCGCTCTTATTGCGATGCTCCAATAGAACGCTGTGCGGTGATGGAGCTATGGATTTCTCCAGCACACGAATCACCTTGGACATCGCCATTGCTGTAGCTGTATCTCGGAACTGATCACCGTTCTGTTCTTTCTATTGTTGCAAAAACATCTGCAAATGTCGAAATGTAAAAATGAAAAAAAAAAAAAACAAAAATTCAACTGGGTGAAAATTTTTATTTGCCAATTTGTGGGCGGTTTTGTGTGTGTGTGTGGATGTATAGTGAGTCGCAAAACTATCGGTACACTTGCTCTACGTAATGGTTCATTTTCGACTTGAAATCAAATTACGTATCGATGTTAGACCAATGGAATGTATTTAATGTTTCCTTTGTTTTATCTAACTTTATATATGTATGTATCTGTTGCAGGTGTGTGCCTGTTTCACTACTTTATTGATCCACTGTATGTATACATATGTGCAGGTCTGTTAAAAATCAATAGCAATTGGTAAAATTATGAAACATAAACAAAACAAGTTTATACAAAACAAAGGAAACCCGTTCTTTTCTCATTATCGGTGTGTTTAGGGTGAGCTATATAGATTAATCCATTACTTTATAATGACTCACGTTCTTTTTAATGATTTTGCGTAAATTTCGTGTTCCGTTAGTTCACGAATAAAAACAAAACAAAATTGAATGAGAATTCGCCACAGTATAAATATTCACCATACCGAATAAGCACTTCACACAGCTGCTGCCGCAAATGGACATTTTTCAACACTGTTAATTATTTAATACTTTAACAAAGTTTCGCTAGAGGGCGCCAAGTAATGGTAGAGGGAGCATTACTTTTTCATTAACGGAAATTCATAAATTTAATTTCGTACGTTAAAATTTGCACTTAATTGTAAAATGAATAACTGACTCTTATGACACTGACTTATGACTTTTTTGTATTTAAAAATAAGAGCTTCTGTTTTCAGAACATGTGAACTTTGAGCATTATTTTTATCTGGACAACAAATGATATCTTAATACCCATTTGAATGTGAAATATTTTCTAGATAACAGCCCCAAAAACAAAATTCAGTTTGGATAAGCGATATGTTCGATTTGAATGAACGGATGCATATTCTAAGATGGCAGGCAATGCCACTGGTTTTATTTCTCACGTTTCATTCAGTTTGTTGTCGGCCATTAAAATTTTCGTATATTCGATTAGATAATTCTCAAAATGTTTGTACTGAGTGCGTTCACCATTTTGTGTGAAGCACTTGAAATCTTTATAGTTCAAAGACGAATATAAAATCGTAGCTAAATCATAGTATAAATAAAGAAATGTAAATATATAGTATACATTTGTATATGCGTAAATTGATAAACACGCCGATTGTTAACCACATGATTCATATTCACGTTCACTTCCATCGGACTTGTTGTCTTCTCCTTATCGAAAACATATATATACATATATTATACTTGTACATTTGTATATATAAATAAATACATTTTTTTATGTTTTTACTGGAGAAAACAAACAAAATGAACAAAAATAAATAAATAGAAAACTTATTCATTTTATGTTGGTCATGTTATTATCTTAATTGTTGTTTATTCATCTATATATATATATAAAGCCTTAGATTTATAATTAGAACTTAATACAAATCTCGAATTAAATTGAAATTTGAATACAATATTTTGCATATATTTTTGTTTTTATAATTTTTTATATTTTCTATTTAGTAGTAACTATTTTGTTAAATTCTAATAGAAGGTTTGCTGTCGTCTTATTGATAAAAATCTACTTAGCAACTGATATGCCAAATCTAATCTGTAATAGTTTACTTTTTCTTCTTCTCCTCTTTCAATTTCAAATATATTTCCATAATTATTAGATAAGAAATTTTTTTTCTTTGAAAAGATGAATACTTTAGATTCCTTTTTTGTTTTTAATAGCAGGCAATAATTTTCTAAGCATTTTGCTTTAATGTTTTAAATGTTGTACACATTATATAATAAACTAGTTATATATATATATACATATATATATATGCAGTATATATACATAATACTAAAGTTCAGACTCCACTCAGATAGACACATATAAAAGTTGCTATTTTATCTTTGTTTTTTTTTTTATTATTAATTAAGCTGACCCCAGAATCAACTTGAAGAAACAAGTAGAAAAAAAACAAATTCCCTCACACATGACTCACATTTAAGAATTTCCCGAGTAATTGAACAATTTTTGTTTAGGCCTGACTCATTTTTTGGCCCAAACGGTGTGTTTGTTTTTGATAACAAAGGATTAATAATAATGTATGATTAAATGACATAATGACATAAACAAATTAAAAAAAATAGGAAGAAAAAATGAAGACAAATCAATCATTTGAATCGTTTAGTTTTGCTTGATCATTTAAATTGGATTTATTCGATGGCATTTCAATGTTTTTTTTTTTCTCTCTTAAAGCTTTTTATATATATATATACAACAGAAAAAAAAAATGTTATAAGAATTATAATTAATAATAATGTTAACTAAAAAGTTTTATAAATAATATGCTTAGCAAAATAATAAATAAAGCAATAACAAAAGCTTTTTCTTTTCAACCTTTCGCTTAAATATTAACGAAAATGTGTGGCAAAAACAATAGAAATAATAAATTAGTTGTTAAATATATATATATAGATACATATATATATGTGGGTAAAGGAACGATGTGAGGAGGGCATAATCTCACCGGTTAAGCAGATTTTTGCATTAGCTGCATTTTATACACATTTTAGTATTCACTTTTTATCTATATATGCAGCAAACCCTTAAATATAAATTAATTAAATTATTTTTTTTTTTTTTTTTTTTTTAAAGCAAAAACATAAAATGTTTATATATATTTTATAATCACTTTTAAGTTTGAAAACTTTTAGTTTTCAACTGTACAAATGAGAACAATTCGAAATTGGTTGTTTTTTTTTCTTTCTTTCTTTCTTTTTTAAAGCGGAATAGTTTTCGAAAATCTTTACAAAATCATATGTACATATATATATATATTTTCTAGAGCTGGTTCTTCTAAATCGATTTTCATCAATTTTTAAATTTTTTTTTTTACTACTTATATATAGAGTATATATATATATATCTTTATGTTTATAGTGTAATTTACATTTAGCTACTGTCATCGAGAAGAAATGTTTATTATATACTTATTATATAGAGAAGTTCGCGTTCGATATGTTTTATTTATGTTTTCTTTTTTGTTTTTGCTGTTTTACTTTTTTCAATTATTTACAAGCTATTTAAACTAACTAAGTAACATCTATCTGTCTGCCTCCTGTCTGTCAGTCAGTCTGTGTGTGTGTGTGTGTGTTTATGTGTGTGTGTCTTTGTTTTATATAGTCTATTGAATTTTACAAAATATTTATAAGCCTAAAATGTACACATTAATTCATATATATATATATTAATATATATATATATAGTGACTAAGGGTTTTAGCTAATAATACTAACACATATTCCCTCCTCTCGATCTTCGTACCGATTAGTTCCCTCTCCTCTCTTCTATATTTGCTGTATTTGAAGTCTGTTGAGTTGCAAGTATAAAAAACTAGTTGCTGCTACGATACTAGTAAACGATGTTTCGACGTTGTTGTCGTTAAGTCATCTTTGGCCAGTATCTCCTCGGTTAACGTTGGCGCCGGTTGCATTTGCGTCATTGATGATGAGGGTGGAGTAGTACTATTATTGGTTATTGTTGATGCCATACCCTGAGTTGAACTTGTTTGTGGGTTCAGCTCATAGGCAATTCCGCCCCATTGTAGTTTAAAGGTGCGGGTACGCCAACGTATCGATGGATTCCATAAAGCACATAGAAATAGATAGGGACCAGTTAACTCACGAAAGAGCCAACCAATCACAAATTCAAATTTATGGAATGGCATCGAACCATGCTGGACAATGGAGAGTAATAGCCAATCGGATAGAAACCAGCAGAGTATATGCACCAAATAGAATACCAATGGATCCCAATTAAATAGCAATGATGCAGACCAAGCAGCCAATGCACCCAAGATCATGCATTCGGATAATGGTTCCAATAATATGGTTGTCGGTACCATCGCCACTCTCAATTTGGCCCAACGTATGAGACGGGCCTGAAAGCTACCAATGTCACAGAGTCCACTATTTTGTAGGGCTGGCTGATTTGAGATGCGCATCTTCCATCCCAGATCTGTTACCGCTTTGGCTATGAAAAAATCTTCGGCTAGATAGCAACCAAAGGTTTTAAGGCCACCAAGCTGATCTATCACAGATTTTCTCAATAGACATGACATGCCCGTATGGCAATTGATGCCAAGGGCATCGGCACTCAAATAGATTCTACTTTGCACAGTGCCAAAGAACACTTTCTCAAAGGTGGCTGCAAAACCATCACGATCACTGGTAAATGGCATTTGATGCACTAAAGCATGCCTCTCGGACATATTTCTTACCATGTCCAGTAGTGTATCATTTTTCATTTTAATTCCACTATCGGAGATCATGAAAAATTCATATTTAGCTGCCAAATAACCCGGATGTATATTATTGATTTTGGGATTAACGCCCACATTTGAGCCGCCCACAAATAGCTTGGCATCCATACGCGGATATTTATCGAGTAATCCTTGAACTAATTTAATCGCTGGATCCTCTTTATCCTCCACACAGAAGAGTAACTCATATATTGGATAATCCATGGTGAAGAATGTTTCCAAATTATGTTGCAAATTTGGATCCACGCCCATTAATGGTTTTAATATGGACACACCCGGCAATGGTGATGATTCTGTTGGCAATTTACAAGATTTCTTATGCAGCTTGAATTTTGCATAGCAAATGGCTATTAGATGGACCAGCCAAGTGCCAAACCAGAAAATCATAAAAATCCATGCGAAGCCATATAATGGGCCGGGTAAGTGTGACATTGTCTGTGTGAGTGTGCGTATTTCTATGTGTGTGTGTGTGTGTGTGCGCGTGTGTAAAAGGGGTGTAGGGTGGCTATGGGGGCGATGTCGTGGTGGTGGCGTTTGGCTTAGATGCTTCAAATGTGGTTTTAATCTCGGTTCCAATTCAATTGGTATGCATTTGTTTTCAATCTATCTAGATCTTTCTTGCATATTCATTTGCTGTATATCGCCCCTTTTTGCTGCTGTTGCTGCTACTCTTGCTGATAATAACAATAATCAAAAACTATAAATTCACTCTTTGTTGTTGTTGCTGTTGCTGCTGCTATTGTCGTTGAGTCAGAGAACTGACTGCACATGCCGTCTCTTCTTCTCGTTCTTGATTGCGTACTGATTAATATATAGGCGTTGCTTTTCCGCGTTTCGTTTTCTTCGCACATATCAGTTCCTCGGATAAATTAACATTTTTTTAGAAGCGGGGAGGAGCTGCTATCGCGACGCGTTCGATGCCAATAAAAAAACTGCAATAAATAAAAGTAAATGGCATTTGCCAAATCTGGCATCACGCCTTACAAAGAGATAAGGAAATTATCGTACTATCGATTAACCGTTTATTGTCATGTACATATAACACTTATCGATAATAGTAGTGTTGCTTAACGTTCTTCTTTTGTTTCGATAGTTTTGCTATCTCTAACAAAAGTGCATTCGTGTACAACTTAAACAACGCAAAAAGCTTAACACGCATTTACTATTCTCTAAAATATAAAGGTAAATTTTGTTTTTATCTCTCAAATTGTTCAATTTTAAATATTTCTCTGCTTACATCTACAGCTTAAATTTACTTTAATCAGACATGGCTGATGAACAACCAAATCTTGTGGCGGGCCACCCACCTGCATGTAAGTGCAAGTCCATGTATACCTGTGAATGTGTGTGTGTATATGTGTGCGAGAGTTGTCAACAATTTTTGGAATCCTCGACAAATTAATTGCTGTGCTGGCAATCAAAAATGTATTCAATTTAAATTTAGAGTTCATAAATATCTAAGTACATTGCTTATCAATTCCTTCACCTGCTTCACCCAGATTCAAAGAGGCCGATAAGTAAACAACTCACACACACAAACGGACGCACCCACATGTATGTGTGTATTGTTGTGGCATTTTTGCCCAAAAATATTTGAACCAAAATCGAATAAAACATACCCATCAAAAAGTAGAGCACAACCAAGATTGTGAAATGTCAAAACGAAGTTGAAAATTTTAACAAAAAAAATTAAACAGTTTAAATTGACTCTTAGATCTATATATGTATATATATGTATGTATGCATATATATGTATTTTGATGCCAAAATTGATGTTTCAGAAATATATACTTATGTATAAGCACAGTAAAACCGCAAATCTATATGCTTGCTTTATAATTAAATAGTATAGGGTATATTTTTAAATTTATATATGTATGTGTGTGTGTGTGTATGTATGTATGTATGCCAGTACTGATCTGACGTCATTTCTTTACAGTAAAAGCCGGCGGTATGCGCATTGTGCAGCATAAGGGTCCCGGTACAGATCGTCCAGCTAAGGATGCTGAGGATTGCACTGGTCTGACGGTAAATAATGGACATCTAAAACCATTCAAATATCTAATATTCATATTTATTTTAATTTTTTTTTAGCAACCCGTTAATGTAAATTCGGCATCAGTGAGCGGTGCTCCAGTGAAGGGTAATACAGATTTTACACCAGCTTCCGCTCAGGTGGCGCATTCGCCAAAACCTCCAATGGATGTGCAACGGAAGCCACAAATAAATATTCAGCAGCCACGCAAATGAGCTACTGAATGCCTATCATAAATTCCTTGATCTTTTTTGTTGAAATTCTCTGCAAAACCCAAAACACTGTATTGTAATGCCTTTTTTACATATAATATTCTTTTGTTCCATAAGTGAGATTTACTTTGAAGAAAACCTTGTATTTTTGCTACTGCATTCCAAATGTTTACTTAAATGAAATAAAGTTTATGCCATTTTGTAGATAACGTAAATTACTGTTGCCTTTTGTATAGTGGCTTATAATTCTCAAGTGTTTATTTGGAACTTTGGACATTTAAGTATGAGAATTTCTGTTTACGGGTTTTCCTTCACTGAGTTTCGGTGGTTCGAGGTGTGGTTCAATTCCACTTGGTGAGCGGCGATTGTACAATAAAACCACATGCTACTTATTTTTCTTTTTTTTTAATTTTCACGAAACTTTTACACTGCATTCGCTGCTTTAACTATCCATGAACGTAAAACAGCCACGTCAACGTAAACACCTGGATAATTGGCTTGTCCACATCCATAGCCCCAGGATACAAGACCCACCAAAAGCAAAGGAGTAGTGGTTGTCATCGGACCACCAGAATCACCGGTGCAGGCATCTGCGGCTCGTTCAGAGTTTATTGATGCGGCGGCACATATCGTTTCGCTACCCACAAAGTCCCAGCCGTAGCCATACTTGGTAGAGGCACAGTCTTTGCGTTCAATGATCTCCAATTGAGCCGATTGAAGACTGTCAGCAAATCCACTGTTCTCTTCCTGTTGCAGACCCCAACCAGTGACGGAAACATTACTGCCTCCAACAGGACTTTCGCTGGCTAAATTGATGGCCTTGACATTAATGCCAAAGGTTAGAGGTGTCGATAGCCGTACCACTGCAATGTCGTAGTGCAGATACTTGGAGTCGTATTGCTCGTGAATCTTGTAGGCTGCCACTGGCATCAAAGTACCTCCATATCAAAGTAATATTAATAATTATAATAATGATTTAACAATATAAATATAATTTATTTGTGTACCTCCATAATTGTGCTGATTGGCACCGACTCGTACCTTCATTAGAGTCGTAGATTTGGAGTTCACACAGTGGGCAGCTGTTAGAATGATTTCTTGGCTGTAAATGACACCACCGCATTCATGACGTGCACTTATCTGTATGGACACCTGCCATGGAGAATTATGGATGGCCAATTCATTGCCACCCACTATACGGTCGTTTGTGACTCCTCCTTCGCTCACATTGATTCGATGCAGGAGGAATAGACATAAAAAGTAGAAAACTGTTTCGGAAACCATGTTAATGCACACTTGGACAGACGGGTACCAACTAGACGCACCTTGGCTGAATTGTGAATTGTTATCGCTCCACTTCTTGGTTGTAAAAGTTAATCGCCTTCTAATGGGGTGCGCTTATCAAAGACCTTTCCAATGTATTTGGAGTACCTAGACTGGAAGAATTCCATTCCATGATCCGTAACCTAATCGATTAACACGCTATGAACCTTCCTCGTGTCACGTTGCTTTTGCTGTCACGTTGTTATGTTGCCTGGGCAACCTTTGAAAACAGGCTGAAAAAAAATAAATCCACACAATCTCAATTGTAAATTGAAATATTATATAAAAGTATGGCAAATGTTGATTGGACAATTACGCCCGAGGAGTTAATACGGTTTACGTACAACTTGCCTGGACCGCATTCGTGAAGGTGAGCTTTATCAGCTTCGGAATGATGCCAAATTGAGAGCGGTTTATAATACTCAAAGTTATGAAGAATTCAAGTAAGTTAGTTAGGTTCGCGAATTTCCTTCTAGGAATCAACTGATGGACAATTTTTTTTATAGGGATATTGTGGACGCAGCGCATCTGCGCCCAGTAAGCAAAAAGGACAAGGCCAATGCGCATACCAAGAGTCGTTTGTGGAACTCATCCGCACGGGAATGTTAGAGAATGTCTCAATAAAAAGAACGCATATAATCTTCAAAAATTGTTTTATTATGTCAAGTTTTTAGACAGAGCCGGCAGCGCTGATCACCCAGGAGCGGAGGACAGCAACATCGGCATAGACACCTGGGTAGTTGGCATAAGCGCAACCATAGCCCCAGGAGACAACACCAACAAGGACACCACCGGAGACCAATGGGCCACCAGAGTCACCCTGGCAAGCATCCTTACCGCTGGCGGCGGCGCAGATCATGGTGCTCTTGATTTCACTGCCATAACCGTAGGTGGAGGAAGCGCAGTTGGACTGGCTGACAATGTTGACATTCACGTACTGCAGGGTAGTGGGGATGGAGCTGGAACCGTAAGACTGAGTACCCCAGCCAGAGACGGAGGCGGAAGCACCATTAGCGGGAGCAGAGGAGGCCAGACCGATAGCTTTGATGGTGGAGCTCAAGCTGAGGGTAGAGGATAGACGGATGACAGCAATATCGTTGACCATGGTGTTGGAATTGTATCCCTCGTGGTTCTTGAAAGCAGCAACGGCGGAGACAACACCGCCGGAGCTCCAGTAGGTGGAACCAGCACGGACTTGCAGGGTAGAGGCCGACACGGATTGCAGACAGTGAGCAGCAGTCACGATGATGTTAGCAGAGTAGATGGAACCACCGCAGGAGTGGGAGCCACTACGCTGGAGGGAGATTTGCCATGGGAAGCTGCTGATGGTGGTAGCGGTACCTCCAACAATGCGTCCATCCAATTGGGGCAGGAGACCCTCTGGGATGGCAGCACCAAAGGCGCAAGCAACAACGGACAACAAGATCACAAACTTGAACATATTGTATCTACAATGAATTCCCTAGTGGAATGCGTACGTCTTTTATAGTCGTTTCGTATCTTATTCATTATTAATCAAAGAATTCCTATTATCAACTCCTCAAAAGTAAAATATATGAAATCTATTACGAAATGGGAATTTCCAAAATATGACAAGAGATATATATTTTGAAGAGTCCATGAAATTTGAACGTGTGAAAGTGATATAGTTATTTTTTCAGTGTACTTCGCTGTGATAGAGATATGGAATATGAATGATAAAGGGGAATGTGAACGGAGTACTTAACGCTTAACTAAGAATCCCTCAATGACTACAATGTAAACATACAAAAGTATGTCAATTTCTTCCCCAATTAATATACATTTTAAATATTCATGCGTAATAAGTAGTAATAGGATTGTAATCTAAAATTAGTTTAACTTTGGATTTGTCATGTACTTGAGACTAACTATCTTTCTTGTTGATTTAGTGTGGTTTGGATATGTCCTTGACACTGTAAGTTATAACCTTACAGAGGTTACATTAATTTTGGTCAGAAGTTTGCAAAGCACAAGAAAATTTTTCATGGGTATACGCAAGTTAGCCCATCCTTCTAGTTTCTATATATTTAGTTGTACTGTGCTATTTTAATAATTAATTAAAGTGCTTAGGCAGACATTGTCTTTCAAATGACGAATGCTGTATGCGAATCTTACAATTAATCATTGGTTACTGTCCATAATTGCCGACTTCATGCAATCATTAATCGTAAGAAGACCATCATGAAAATAAATTTGACTTTTTTACATCCCATTGATATGTAGTATTCATGTCAGAAGAAGAGCGAAAATGGTTATAAACCATTTCATTACGATTATACCTTCGATGCCTGCGAATATATGAGGAAACACAATCATCCAGTAATTAATATTATTCAATATCTCATTAAGGATATGTCCACAGTGAATCATATTTGTCCTTATGTTGTAAAAGTTGAAGTATTAAAATTGTATGCGATTTATTTACCCCTAACTAACTTTTATTTATTTAGAGTACTCAGATTGTAAAGGATTTCCATCTAAGCACCGTTATGAAGTACATTTTTTTACCAACCGGTAATTACTTCCTATCCGTAACATGGATGTTCTATCAGAGAAAGCAATTTATAACCGATGTTTACTTTAACTTTGTAAAAGATTATTCTATATCAGATGTATATGTCGTAACTTTACAAATTATTATAATAAATTACACTATACATTACCAACACTAGTATGTGAACCGTAATAATGTAATGATGCAATGAGTACCACTACTGACAAAGCCGTTGTCTTTCTGTCCTTTTCCTACGTGTGCCTCCTACCTCATATTGGCAGGTGGTTTTCCAGTGTGTAACAGATTTTTCTGTTCTGCGTAGCCTTGGCGTAGATGTCATAGAGCGAGATAGCTAGAGTATGTAGCTAAGAAATGTCAAAAGCTGTGTATGTATCGGTGTGACACGGAGTTGGGAAAATTGGATATTGTAACATAAAAGCTAGAGAGAAAAGGTTGAAGACTATGACTACGCCAAGGAAATGCAAGACACGCACTACCATGAGGGAAGTAAGGGAAGATGAGCAGGGAAATCCAAGAACGACATACATATATATACATCCATATGTCGATTATCTAACCTAATTAGGCATATTCCATTTTCCCCAAAATAAATTCATTAAATGTGGGTAAATCAAAATTGGGCGAAAGGTGGTGGAAACGATTTCAGGGATTTAGTGAAAATCTATTTTAAAGTGGGTTAGACTAAGTTGAGTTATTGATTGATAGCTTCTATGGTGAAATAAGGGATACTCAATGATGTACATATACATACATATGTGCAGACATTATTCCCCACAGCTATGTGAAAGTCACCTTATACTAATCACATGCTCTTATCATAGTACATAAGTCACAAACGTGTATCCACTTGAATTTTTTTTTTTTTGCGTATTGGTAGTTTTGATTTTTGCCTGTTGAATGAGATAGCAGGGGCACCCGTTGAGTATAAAAGCACAAGGTAATTCTGTAAAGAACTCATTGTAGATACAATATGTTCAAGTTTGTGATCTTGTTGTCCGTTGTTGCTTGCGCCTTGGCTGGCACCATCCCAGAGGGTCTCCTGCCCCAATTGGATGGACGCATTGTTGGAGGTACCGCTACCACCATCAGCAGCTTCCCATGGCAAATCTCCCTCCAGCGTAGTGGCTCCCACTCCTGCGGTGGTTCCATCTACTCTGCTAACATCATCGTGACTGCTGCTCACTGTCTGCAATCCGTGTCGGCCTCTACCCTGCAAGTCCGTGCTGGTTCCACCTACTGGAGCTCCGGCGGTGTTGTCTCCAAGGTTGCTTCTTTCAAGAACCACGAGGGTTACAATGCTAACACCATGGTCAACGATATTGCTGTCATCCGTCTATCCTCTTCCCTCAGCTTGAGCTCCACCATCAAAGCTATCGGTCTGGCCTCCTCTGCTCCCTCTAACGGTGCTTCCGCCTCCGTCTCTGGCTGGGGTACTCAGTCTTACGGTTCCAGCTCCATCCCCACTACCCTGCAGTACGTGAATGTCAACATTGTCAGCCAGTCCAACTGCGCTTCCTCCACCTACGGTTATGGCAGTGAAATCAAGAACACCATGATCTGCGCTGCTGCCAGCGGTAAGGATGCTTGCCAGGGTGACTCTGGTGGCCCATTGGTCTCCGGTGGTGTCCTCGTCGGTGTTGTCTCCTGGGGCTATGGTTGCGCTTATGCCAACTACCCAGGTGTCTATGCTAACGTTGCTGTCCTCCGCTCCTGGGTGATCAGCGCTGCCAACTCTGTCTAAGAACTTGACATAATAAAAATATCTGAGATTTAATTTTTTATTGTGTTTATTTTGAGAAAATAATGGGATAAAATTTTGGGGGGTGCTTTTCTATGACAGGATATGATCTGCGATTAATTATTTCAATTTTACTTTAGAAAAATTGAAGCGTATCCCTTAGTTCTTAGATATCCTATTAAAGTAAAGTACGTAATTAGATAAAAGTTCAATAATTGAAATCAAAGTATTCAATTATTTTTGTAATAGATTAGAAATCATTGACCTCATATCATAGGGTTTTATTCTTGGAATTCTTTCGTCGTTTTAATTAATTTTAAAAAATATCAATTGAACTTCAGACAAAGCGATTTATATTTTCTGATTATTCTATGAATTCTATCTTAGATTGAGCTCTCTTTTTTTGCAAAACTTGTAACCGCAAAACCCTTCAAAATGCTCTTCGGGTACTCACATTGGGTATCTTATCAGTGTACGGAAGCGTGCCTTTGATTTCATGAAAAGATGACAGACAGGAATAGGAGCTACAGCGTCAGAAGTAGCGTCACAATATAAGATTGATAAGGGCGCCATGATTTGGCGAAAACAAACAAGTTCTTTAATTTTAATCTATCCATTTATGGATTTATATTTTGATTGAATTTATTATTTGTACATATATATATATATATGTATATATATCTTGCTAAATCTATTTTATTGAAAGAAAAACAAATTCCAAAATAAGTCAGCATAAGATAAAGTTGCTTATAATAGAAGTATATAAGGTGCGTGCGGTTTAGCGATAAACGGTCAATTCAATTGATGATGTTTAAAATTGGACAGTGACCGAGATCCTAGATAATATTGGTCAGGTGATGAAGTATATTTTTACACTTGCAAAAACCAGAAGCATAAATTTTTAAAAACAAATATGTCTGGTGGAGATATAAATAGGCATTTTAGCCTTATCTTATTTTCGAAAAAAAAAACCAATTGGGGGAAATTTTAAAATAAAGTAGAACAATGAATAAGTGCCTATACGAGTACATTTTCTATTATAGTTATATAATATATCTATAAACCTAAAAAGAAAGGTGTGATACCTATGAGGACGATAGAAAAACCCCATCGAATTAGTCAATGTAAAAACCACTTTATGTACATTATTGGGAATGAGCAGTAAAACTCTTTTTAGTGTATACTTCCGATATTTGTTAGAGTGTCGTAAACAAAAAAGAAATTTTGATTTTTTATAGTGTCAATGTCGGTGCCTCATATAGATAAGCAATGCGAAAAGATAACGACACAATTGCCGATTTTTTTTTTTTTTTTTTTTGTATTTCAAGTGGTTTGAATTTGACGTTATATGTCGGCCATTTGAGTTTTTGAAACGTTTTCGCTAATGCCTGTGGGTTTATTTGTGGATTTAAGTTGAAACTATGAATGTCTGATACTGTCACATTGTCTGTCCACTTCATCATTTTCATTTGAAATGGACAGGCAGCCTTCTATTTGGGGAAGGTATAAATATGGGTTGCTTGTACACCTTGTGACCAGTTCATTAATTTAGTAAAATGTATCGTTTTTTGGCCTTAATATTGTGCTCTCTGGCTATTGGCCAAATAGGGGCTGCTAGTGTTAGCACCGATTTTGATCCTTTTGAGCATGAGGGTCGCATTGTGGGTGGTAATGATACGACAATTGGAGCCCATCCCTACCAGGTCTCTTTGCAAACCAAACGTGGCTCACATTTCTGCGGTGGCAGTATAATCAGCAAGAATATTGTGGTAACTGCAGCCCATTGCCTGCAGAGCTATAAGCCATCCAAAATACGTGTACGTTTGGGTTCGACCCTCTACAATGAGGGTGGACTCCTCGTAGAAGTTGAGGCTTTAGTCTTTCATAAGGACTACAGTACACAGACATTGCAATACGATGTTGGTCTATTAAAATTGGCCCAAGATGTAGAGGAAACCGCTGATATACGTTATATTGAGTTGGCCAAGGTAACACCACCAAATGGCACACCGGCTGTCGTCACTGGCTGGGGTACTACATGCTATTTCTGGTGTATATCGTTGCCCAAGACTCTGCAGGAAGTTTATGTCTCCATTCTTGATTGGCGTACTTGTGCATCGGATGAATATAAATATGGTGCCATTGTTTATGATACAATGGTTTGTGCATATGAGAAAAATAAGGATGCCTGTCAGGGTGATTCCGGTGGTCCATTGGTGGCTGAAAATCAATTGGTTGGCATTGTATCGTGGGGTTATGGTTGTGCCTCAAATCTTAAACCTGGTGTTTATGCTGATGTGGCATCTCTTCGCGATTGGATTGTGGAGAATAGTAAAACATTGTAAATATAATACATAAATAAAACTGGAGATATAATTGTATAAATTGCAGGGTTGGGCAATAATCTAGTTTTGATACACAGTTACACATATCGAATCTAAGGACTAAAAGGTCAATTAGTTTTATACCCCGTACCTTATAAAGGTTAAAGGTTATATTAGAGTTGCCAAAAAGGCATAAGGAAATATTTTGGTTCCCATTAATATATGTTCTTGGTCAGCAGCCGATTCGATAAAAACATGCCTGCCTATCTGCTCTCAAGTCCTTGGAGACCATAAGAATTAGAACTACCGAAATTGTTTTGTAGATCCGTCCCTTTTTCTTAAATCTTGCCACTCCTGCTTAGCTAAAAAAAGGCGAATAACTAGAGCTGAATTACCAATTGATCAAATTTCATTAAAATTGAATTACACTTATTAACAAAACTTTTGTACTGAAATTCATAGGGAAACATTGGCTGTTGTGAGTGAGGGAGATAACAAGGGCCGAAAGTCGGATAGGTTTACTTTTTGATAGAACTGAGCGAGAAATGTGAGATGTATTAAAAGTAGGCTTGATTCATTTTTAGTATAATAATTTCTAGACAAAATTTACTATATAAGTATCTTATCTTATATTTCTCACATACATTTCAGCGTAGTATTTAAAAGTATTGCATACATTTAAGCAAAATCAGAAGTTCTGTTTTATTGTACCCTTTTCAAAAGTATAAATATATCATATCACATGCAATATATCTAGAAGCCTAATAAGGTGTGATACATATATAAGATAAAAATGCTCAAGTTAAAATTATGAATATATAATAATGTTATATCATCTCCTTTATCATTTCAATGGTACGGCCTGCAGTTTTTCTTTATATAAAAATGGGTTGCTGGTACTTATTGTATCCAGTTCATTCATTTGGCAAACTATATCGTTTGTTGGCCTTAATAGTGTGCTCACTGGCTGCGAGTGTTAGATCAGCGGTTGATCCCTCTGAGCATCAGGGACGCATTAGGGCCGGTAAAGATACTACAATTGCAGCCCATCACTACCAGGTGTCGTTCCTTCTGCGGCGGCAGTATAATCAACTGTGGTAAACTGCCTGGAAAATTTAAAGGCACCCCAATTACGTGTGCGTTTGGGATCGACCCTAAAAAATGAAGGGGGAATCTTGGTAGATGTTGAGAAGCTCGTCATTCAAGAAAAGTACAATCCCATAACGTTTAAATATGATGTTGCTCTATTAAGATTCGATCAATCTGTGAAAGAAACCATTAATATTCGTTTTATCCAGTTGGCGGTTTCTAGTCCACCAAGTGGCTCGTTAGCTAAAGTCAATGGATGGGGGAGCTAAATGCTTCAAAAATTGCTCGTGCCCCAACATTCTGCAGGTAACTGAAGTCTCTATCATTAGCCAGCGCGCTTCTTTGCGGAACCTTGGTTATCGTGTTAAAGAGACTATGGTGTCAAGGCGATTCTGGCGGCCCATTGTTGTATCAAAATCAACTGGTTGGCATTGTATCTGCGGGTATTGGTTGTGCCTCACGTTGGCCTACTGCGTATGCTGATGTGACCATTCTTAATCATTGGATTACAATGCAGATAAATAAACCAGATAAATTGTGAACGTAAATTGTCAAGTATTGGTCTCTTTTCTTAAATATATTTTGGCGTTGAAAATATTGCATACCTTTGGGCAAAATCAAAAGTTCTGTTGTTATTGATATGGCCTTTAAAAGCTTTCATTCTCTCTCTACGTATCGATTACGGACGATCTTATCGCCATTACTGACCAACTTTTGATATGGTTTAATATTTCTCATAAACTCTTAATAAATATTTAGTCATTCATTGAACAACGAAATGAATAAAAGAATTTGCTTGTGCGTGCTATCAATCATCAGCCTCTGTCATGTTATTGCAGAGAATACGGATATGCAAGGCCGCATTGTGGGTGGCGAGGATGTTTCCAATTACTATGTTCCCTATATAGTACAATTGCGTCGTCGCAGTTCCACGAGTAGTGCCTTCACTCATACATGTGCCGGCAGTTTGTTGGATCATCGAACCGTAGTGACGGCTGCGCATTGTGTTAATAACCGGCGTGCCGAAGATTTTCTGATTGTTGGTGGATCTGAGCAACGTGCCGGCATGGAAGGTGTCGTCACTCGAATTGAGAGTATTGTGATTCATGAGCTTTACAATGCATCCATTACGGATAACGATATTGCTCTGATTTTTCTTTCACCATCCTTACCAATTCGAGAAAGGGAACCGAAATTGAGTGCTATTAATGTGGCCAGTGAAAGGCCAAGTGTTGGTACAGTCGCCACCGTAAGTGGTTGGGGTGTTACCCAGGAATCTGGCCTATCATCCAATTGGTTGAAGCAAGTGCAAGTGCCCCTAGTCGAAAGCTCAAATTGCCAACAGTCCTACAATTGGCGGCCAATTAGCGAGGGAATGCTCTGTGCCGGTCTACAGAATGGCGGAAAAGATGCCTGTCAGGGCGATTCTGGAGGACCGCTTGTCGTTGACAATCAACTGGTTGGCATCGTTTCCTGGGGTGAAGGCTGTGCCCGTGCAAATTATCCAGGCGTCTATGTAAATGTGGCTTATTTTAAAAATTGGATTGAACAGAAACTTGCTAAATATGATTCTGTTTAAATAAAGTAAATTTCGAAATTTTTAAATGATCTAAAAATAGCACCAAACTTGCATGCGCTAATATCGGCATATGCAGTCACTAATTCCTATTTTTTTTTTTTAATTGAACCCTATAAAAGTTGCTCTATCGCCTTGTCTTTTATAGTATGTATATATACATATGACTAGCCAAATTAATCAAGGTATCCATAACAGTAATTTATGGACAACTATAAAAGCCAGAATTGACCGTGTGATAAGCATAATGGTTAATGGAAAAAATTTAGTTTACAGTCTTTTTTTTGTTTAGTAATTTAGTTTCCATTTCTCCGCCGACTTAGATGAACATGTTACGGGTATTATTATTTAGTGTTTGCTTTGGACTGTTAGTCTTGTCCATATCAGCACAATCCGTCCAGGAGAATAAAATCGATCCCCGTATCGTCGGCGGTTATGAAACCGATGTGGCACTCTGTCCCTATCAACTGTCATTGCGTCGCAAGGGAATTACCACACCAGAAAATGCCTTTTCGCATGTTTGTGGCGCTTCGATTATAGCCGCCAATATTGCGATTACAGCGGCACATTGCGTAATTGGAACCGTGGCCAGTCAATGGAAGGTTGTGGCTGGTACAAATTATCGAAATGGTACAGATGGTGCCATCACATCCGTCTCTCAGATCATTATGCACGAGGAATACTACAAGGTGGCTCGTTATGATAATGATGTTGCCATATTGGTACTTAACCCACCATTACCATTAAATAACCATAATATCAAGGCCATTCCATTGGCTAGTGAGGCCCCGTTACCGGGTGCCGTTAGCAAAATTAGTGGTTGGGGTACAACCACATATCTCGGCTCATCTTCATATCTCCTACTAGCCGTCGATGTTCCAGTAGTTAGTAACGATGTCTGCAATAGCGATTATGAGAACTATAGTGATGGATTATTCGAAATAACAAATTCAATGCTGTGCGCAGGTGTCCGTGGTGTTGGTGGCAAAGATGCTTGTCAAGGTGATTCCGGTGGTCCATTAGTTGTGCGTGGCGTTTTATCTGGAATTGTATCCTGGGGCGCCCAATGTGCCTTAGCCGAATATCCAGGTGTATATGCAAATGTTGCCAATTTAAGAAGCTGGATTGATCCAAAGATTGAGGAAGTGTTGCGCCGTTGAAATTTCAATTTCGTTAACCATGTGTCATGACATTAATTTTTTCCTGAGAGTTTACACCACATAATCGCAATCAAAATGATTTAGTTATTGTATAATTCAATGATTAAATCAGTGATTATAATAATGGTAAAAGATTATTTGCTGTTGATATGGGAAAAACAGAACTTAGGCTTTTTTTATTTAAAAAAATTTAATCAAGATAATGTTTCATGAAAATAAATGATGTTATCTAATTAGTAGTTTGTTTCTTTTAAAAGCCCTTTAGTAAATCGAAAAAATACTGCTTAAGTTTATTAACTTTTCGTTGCTATATTAATTCTACCTCCTAGTAAGTCACAAATCGGAAGGAGAATATTTTTTCAAGCATACTTGATAAGAACAAGTGGACGTCATTCATGCAGAAGTACCTTCACTTGGTTGAGATTTCATTTGGCTTAGATTTTCCATTCTAAAAGTATGCAATGGGAAATTATACAAAATGTGGTTCTTCGAATGGGAACCAGCTCATTAAACTCTTCTACCATTTCATTCGCTAATACTATATTTATACCCTCTGCAAGAGTATGTCATATCACATGCAATATATCTATAAATCTAATAAGTTGTGATATATAAGATAGAAATACTGAATTCGTCAATGTGAAATCCATGAATGAACGAGATGACTATAACTTTGAAACTCTTTTAAGTATATACTTGTACTTCAGAGATTTGTCAATGTCATTAACAAAAAGAAATTTTGTCTCAAATAGATAAGCAATGCGAAAAGTTAACGAAATTTTTTGTTCTTTGTTTGCGTGGGTTTAAATTTTATGTTTTATGTCGACTGTTTAAGTTATTAAAGGATTGCACTAACACCTCTTTGTTTATTTGTGGGTTTAAGTTGAAATTATGAATATATAATAATATTATATCATCCCTTTTATCATTTCAACTGTACGGCCAGCAGATTTTTCTTCATATAAATATGGGTTGCTGGTACACATTGTGATCAGTTCATTAATTTAGCAAAATGGATCGTTTGTTGGCCTTAATTATGTGCTCACTGGCTATTGGCCAAATAGGGGCTGCCAGTGTTAGTTCAGCGGTTGATCCCTCTGAGCACCAAGGACGCATGGTGAACGGTGTGGATACTATAATTGAATTGCATCCCTACCAGGTGTCGTTGCAAATTAAAAGTGGTCCACATTTCTGCGGCGGCAGTATAATCAGCAAAAATTTTGTGGTAACTGCCGCTCACTGCCTGGCGAACATGAATGCATCTGATATTCGTGTGCGTTTGGGATCGACCTTCAATAATAAGGGGGGACTATTGGTAGATGTTGAGGCGTTCGTCATTCACGAAAGGTACAATCCCAATATCCCTGATTACGATGTTGGTCTAATAAAATTGGCCCAATCTGTGAATGAAACCAGTAAAATTCAATTTATCGAGTTGGCGCGCTTTATGCCACCAACTGGCTCGATTGCTACAGTCACTGGATGGGGCCAAACGTGCTTTAAAAATTGCGGGATCCCCAACGTTCTGCAGAAAACTGTAGGGGTCACCATTAGCGAACGCGATTGTGTGTATAGAATCGGTGATCGTATCCATGATACTATGATTTGTACAGATTACGTACAAAGTGGTCCTTGTTTCGGTGATTCAGGTGGCCCATTGGAGTATAGAGATCAATTGATTGGCCTTGTATCTTTTGGTTTTGGGTGTAAACAGGACCTACCTAATGTTTATACCAATGTGCCCACTTTTCGCTATTGGATAATCGAGCATTTGTACAAGTTTAGTTTAAATAAATAAAGCAGATGAATAGTGAACATTAATCACTTTTTATGAATTATATGCAAAGCATTCAATAATAATAAAGCATCAATAATAAAGCATCAATAATAAAGCATTGTAAGGTGCATACCAATATAGCTTACCAATATCTATACAAATATACTATATATAAATAGACATTTTATTGGATCGAAAAGTTCTCTTCTCGCTCTTACTGTTGCATAAGTTTGGGCGAATTTCTGTTTGTTATTTATGAGGCGGTTAAAAGCTTTCGTTCTCCATCTACCTTTTGATTACGGACAATCTTATCACCATTGGAGATGCCAGTTTAGTGACCAATTTTTGACCATTCAGTCATTTATCAGCCTCTGTCATATTATTGCAGAGTTCTTGCCACTTTCTTGGACTTGTACGAAAAGTGCTTTTACACCTGTGACGTCCAAGTATTCCGTTAACAACTGGCGAGGAATTCAATGACATACTTGGAGCATCATTGGAACGTTGTTGTTACCTGGGGATAAACTAAAAGTTCAAAATTTCTAATTTCCTCGCAATTGGCAATTTCATTTATAGTTTTGCACAAATGTCCGTCAGTATTTTGAAGAGGAATGCATTATGCGATGTACAAAAACCTATTAAAGGACTGAAAGTATAGAGGTAGTAGCTAGGACTCGGCGGAGGGTTCCTTTTTTTCTGGCGAACAGAGGGTTGTGGAGCAACAGATGTAATTTCCGTATCTAGTATTCCTTAGAAAATGAATACAGAAGAAAGTCGTTAGAGAGAAAACTACACGGAATATATTGTCTATTTATGAATAAATAAAATACGGTATCATCAGAGTTCATTTTAAACTCATCGATGGTTTTATCAGTTAACAATTAGTTGATATTGGTAAAAGACTATGAGAGAGAGTTTTCAAATTCTTTCGGGCTAATAGAACGAAGCTATCTAGGCTGTATTCAGTATGTTGAGGCTATCTTAAGTACCCAATTAAGATTATAATAATCCACATGGCAAATTGTAGATTTCGTCTTTCACAATCATAATTTACAATCAGTTCGATATTAACCGTTGAATCGTTCACATTGTTTTGATCATCGTCTTGGAATATACCTACATATATGATCTACAATGCGCGTTCTATGGTGCATTTCATTTCTGGTATTGGCTGCATTTGCCTACGCCCTCGTTGAACCGGAACCTCGTATTGTTAATGGCTCTATAGTGGACATTGCCCGGCATCCGTATATGGTATCATTACGTTATCGACGAAATTCGGAGTCAAGTTATTTGCACGAGTGTGCTGCAATCATTTATTCCGAAAGAGCTTTAGTTACGGCGGCGCAATGTCTTTATAATTTGCCGGAGGGTACAAAGATTCTAGCTGTGGTTGGTTCCAATACACGCAACAGTACTGAAGGTCGTGTATATCCAATCTCCAACTGGACCCACCATTCGAGCTTTGACTACTACACAGTTGACTATGATATTGGAGTACTAATCCTGGAAACAGCTCTCGATTTTACTCAACCCGGTGTCAAGCCACTTAGTTTAAGAGCTGAACGTCCGGCTACGGGTCGATTGGCCACTGTAGCTGGATGGGGCTATCAAGAGGAAGGTGGTCCATCTAGCTATTATTTAGAACAAGTTCAGGTGCCCATTGTCAGTTCGGAGCAATGTACCAGCATTTATGGGGATGGTGAAATTACCGAACGTATGATTTGTGCTGGGGATGTGAAAAATGCTGGAAAAGATGCCTGTCAAGGTGATACTGGTGGTCCGTTGGTGATAGATGACCAACTTGTCGGATTGGTTTCCTGGGGTCGGGGTTGCGCTCGAGTAGGCTATCCCACAGTATACACTTACGTGACCAGCCTAAAGAGTTGGATTGATGAAACCCTGACGGCCGCTGGAACAGTACAATAGAGCTGATTAGGTTTTTGCTATCGTTTCGAGTGGTAGCTAACGTAATCGGCTTATTTTTTATTTGCACCGTTCGATCAATCATAAATAAAACTACAAACTACTGATTCACATATATACATATTTATATTATGTGCTCTCTTTTTTTTTTGTTTACGACTGCTTAGCTTATTAGGTACACTTAAGCACTTATCTTCCTTTTTTTATTTTTTTTTTATTTTAACTTTTCCGCTAAGAAGGAAAGTGTTAAAGGAATTCAATTGCACCGACGTTAGAATAGAGCTCTCGTGTCTCTAATATCCAGTTACGGAGCTCGGGAACTGATGCATATACACCCGGTACCGATTCTCGTGCACATCCATATCCCCAAGAGACAATTCCAAGCAGTTCATTGTTGTAGATTAGAGGTCCACCGGAATCTCCTTGGCAGGCATCTTTACCACCCTCTTCGACAGCTGCACAGAGCATGCGACTTGTCAATAGGATGGAGTAAGTGCTTCTGCACTGGGAATTTTCTACTATATTAACTTCGACCTCTTGTAGAGTGTTGGGAATGCTGGCACCACCTTCGACAAGAGTACCCCAACCGGTTACAGTTACAAGAGCTCCATGTTCCGGTCTCTCTTGGGCCAATTGGATGGGTTGAATGTTGTCGCTAAACACAAAATCACCGTCCAAAATCAAAATGGTAACATCGTAGTCATTGTTGTAGGTCTTATAACTGCTATGAACGATAAATTCGCGGACAGCAATCTCCTGATGCTTCTCTGTTAGCGTTGTGGATCCGGCTACAATGGTCAGGTTGGATGGGCCCGATAAAGTCACCACACAATGAGCAGCACTTACGATGATGTTGCTGGCAATCACACTGCCACCGCATCGATGATTGCCATTATATCTCATTGAGATTTGATGTGGATAGGAACGAATATCGGCATCTTGTCCACCGACAATGCGGCCATCTGGCATTGGGACATTACTGCGGTTAATCGGATCCGCTAGCGTAAATCCGATCAAACAGATGGCAATCAACACTCTTAGCATTTTCGATGATCAACTGAAGTCGAGCATTAGACTTTTCAGACTTTTTATAGACTCACAATCGTCTTATCTATGATAAGCCCATAATAAATAGCGACAATAATCGCATAATCTTCACCAAGAAATCGGAAAGTTGTAAATCTCCATCGACCTTCTGTCTGTGACTTGTGAAATTTTGTGCTTTACCTAATCAATTCTTTTTTCGTGGTTAAGGTTAATTTAAAGGAAATAATTGGTAGATGTAAAAAATCAGAAAGAGTTTTAAATTAAAATTATATATTACACAGGTTTAACAATCATTAAAATGAGAGACTTGTCTAATATCCAAATTATAAGAAGAGTTCTATTTAAAGAGTCCAGAGAATTTATTTGGTTAATTTGAATAATATTTGTAATATTAAGAAATTTATTTCAAACAGAATTTCAAAAAGAAACGTTTAGATGTAGATACAATATTACACGTAGATACTTTACGACTATCTACATTCGCTTTTCAGTGTTGCCTACTTAACGAACCATATTTGCTGTCTGGCAACGGCATTGTTATTGTTTTTCCGAATCGAAGAAATTGTTTACATTGGGTGTAGACTAGGTTTAAGCATTCCCGGCTTGGTCAATATGCGTTTGACCCAACATATAACGCAACTTTGGCATAATCGCGCCCCAACCGACAAATATTTAAATACATATTTCTTCTTCGCTATTCTGAGATTGGTTTTGGTGTTTGTGCCGCAACTGGGCTACGTTCATCCCGATGAGTTTTTCCAGAGCGTGGAAGTGATGACAGGTGCGGTGAGGTATAAAGATATTTAAGCAAATTAGTTTCTTGGTAAATGTTGTTTTTATTTCTATTCCGGTGTCCTATAGGTGATCACTTTCGCTTGGAACACACTCGTACCTGGGAGTTTAACAACTCCATGCCATTAAGGAGCATTACATTGCCATTTGTTCTGTTACGTGTCCCCTGGAGTTTTTACGAATTTGCGGCTCTTTATGCCCGTCATTGGTGGAATGTGGAGTTAATCAGTAGTTATGCTTTCTTGGTATTTCCACGACTCATTTATACACTGATCTCGTATAGCAATGATTGGTGTCTATATCGTATTTGCCGGTTGTACAGCATGCGGCATGAGATACGTCTCCTGGCAATGGGAAGCTCTTGGGTGCTGCTCGTTTTTGGTACACGTACATTCTCCAACACCCTGGAACTGGCGATGTGCTCGTGGCTTCTTTATCTAGTGGCGGAATGTATGCTCCGTACAAATACCGTGGTCTATAAGAAGGAGTTTCTTGAGGAGAAGTACGACAAAGCTGAATCGATAAGTGAGCGAGTGAAAATTTGGAAATTAAAGAATGCACTGCCTGCCCACAATTTTCAGCACTTGATGGCCATGTCAAGCATTTGTGTGGCAGGTGTATTCAATCGTCCGACATTCCTGCTTTTTGGATCACCTATGGTATTCTTTTGGTTGTTGCGTGGCATGGGCACACGGAGTGTAACCTTCAGGGACTTTAATCTACGCATAGGCTTATTTTGCTTATGTTCTTTGCCTGCCCTAATCCTGTTCATTTTTTGTGATTCCCTTTACTATCAACATTTGACAGTCGGCGAACTACATATGCTCCAACTGGGAATTGATAACTTTGTCTTCACTCCATGGAATTTCATCAAATACAATCTGGATTCAGCTCAAACGGCTAGCCATGGTGTGCATCCGTGTTATGTCCACTTAATTGTTAATATGCCGCTGCTCTTCAATGTATTGGCCTTGGCAGCTTTGGGAGCCTTTACTCAACTATTATGGCGTTTCTTTCGGGCTGAATATCAACTGCTGCCACGATTCCAGAGTATTGTTTCTCTCATGTCGGGAGCCATTTTTGTGCCCTTGTTTTTTTTGTCACTTATCAATCATCAAGAACCGCGTTTTCTATTGCCTGTGACATTGCCATTATTATTGCTGCACGCTCCCAAATTGATTACCGGTTTTAGTGCTAAATATCCATTCCAAAAGGAGCATACTATGCTCCGTTGGCTGTACAATCGAGTACTCTCTGGCCAGGCTTCTGGGCCATATCTTTTAAAGATTTGGTATGTGGCTAATGTAGTGCTGATTCTATTTTTTGGTTTTATACATCAGGCTGGAGTCTTTCCACTGGCCCAGGGAATGGCTCATATAGTGGCTACCAAGCCAATGGCCACACATGTCCATTTGATGACCTCTCACATTTACAATCTACCTCTGCATCTAGTCAATGTGCCCAGTTCCAGGGTAATGCATTTTAATCGTCGAACACATCAGCGCTATAGACACAAACGTGATTTTTATCTCTATGAATATGGCAGTATGGCCCTGGAAACTTTAATGCACAAGATTAAACTAATTAGTGGCAGTTGTGAAGTGAAACTTTCGGGACCTAATCATTTGCGCTACAAACTGTACCTCGCGATTCCCGCTTCCCTAAGTGGTGATCTCCATGAAGCCTTGGAACGCTCAAATGCAAGCAGTTATTTAAATATGGAACTGCTTTCTGTTTACTATCCGCATCTTTCAACAGAGGCATTTCCTCGTCTACTAGGACGTCATCCTTGCGATGTCGATGCACCACATTGGTTGCATGATGATTTTCGTGGTACTTGTGCCCTGGAAAAAGAACCGGACTTCAGCTTTAACTACCTCAATAAGCAATTTAGTTCGTTCATTCATCAGTTTGGTTTGGCCCTCTATGAGATCGATGTCAAACGTAATAATCCATCTAAGAAAGCATCCGCATCCAAGCCCACACTTTTGCCAAAAGCATCAGCGTAGGAATATATGGATGTTGGAAACATCATTAATAAGCAATAGCAATAGACCAAAGAGTGTCTTACACAAAACTTAATTTGTTAATGCAATACAAAAATTAGAATTCCTTTTTCTACTTAAGTTATAATTAATTCGTACTCGTAGCTTAACTTTAATTAAATTAAGCAAATGAAGTAAAAGTCTTAGATTAGAGCAATTTATAAAGAGGAAAAGTATTTAAGTAATTGGTAAGTTTACTCAAGATAAGTTAAGTAATTACGAGGGTTACCTAAAAGTTTTCAAAGTCAGACTTATTTATAGAAGATAAAAAACTATGTAATTTATCTTTTAGGTTCAGAAAGGTTATATTTTCAGAAAGTTTTTCAAAAAAATATTTAATGATTTCAAAACATTTTACTGCTTCTTTTAGATCATTAAAAAAAGTTCTTAAATAACACTTACTGACTCTAAGTGCAGCATTAGTAGATCGTTACTTAAAAAATTTCTAAAGGAGAATAAAGATTTTGATTATAATAGCTTAACATTTTCTTTCCTAAAGTACAATTTTTCTAAATTACAAAATTCAAGAAAACCATAGATCTATCTAAACGACTTATAACCTATATAAAATAAAATATAATACTCTAAAAACTACAATGTAAAATTTCGAAATGTTTTTAGTAATTTTCCCAAAGTGACGAAAACTTTTGGGTTTACCCGCAAACCATGTCAAACAATCAAATTATGTATTGATAATATTTAATTCTTATTTTCAGTTGTCAACCAAAAGTAATGTAATCCATTAGACACGCCGTTCGGCCGGGCGTTGAAACCATTTTTTTTTTTCTTCTTTTGCTCGGCATCCGCGTTCAATGAACGTTACTCAGCAAAGATCTCATTGCGAACACAATTGTTGTGTTCTAATTCATAAATTTAAGCCGTAAACCCGTTTTGACCTCGCCTACGCCATCGAAGAGTTTGGCTGGCCTATAAAACTGTCGTGCTAATGGGCAAACAGCATCAGTCATCGTACAGTAAATCAATAAACTAATTCAACATGAAGGTAACATACCAAACCACAAAATAATTTATAATATTATTGGAAATTTATTAAATTTTATTGGTTTGTCCTTTTTTTTGCTCTAGTTCCTTATCTGCTTGACACTCTGCATTGCTGCTGCCCAGGCTGGTTTCTTGGCATCGCCAGTTACAACCTATGCCGCTGCTCCTGCTTATGCTGGACCAGCTGCTGTGGCCACTTATTCAGCTCCTGTAACCACATATGGAGCAGCTGTACCAGCTGCCTACTCCACCTATGCTGCTCCGGCTGCTTACTCAACCTATGCTGCTGCCGCTCCAGCATATACAGCATCTGTCTATAGCGCAGCTCCAGCTTATACTGCACCATTGACTTATGCTGCTCCTGCTTACACTGCTCCAATTACCACATATGCTGCTCCAGCTGTGGTCAGCCCCTTCTTGAAGAAGAAGTAAACACTGACAAATTGTAAAAATGCTCACCATCGAACACCATCTGATAAATGAATAAAACTTTTCTTTAACACTGAACTAAAAATGAATTTAATTAAATGCAACCGATAGATAGAACCGATATCTCGATAAAGGGATTAGTAGCTTGCCTAAAGCAATCAAGTTTTATATAGCTTTAAAATTTGTTTCCTCAGGGTAGGGTAAAAGGTATTTAATATACGCGATAGAATTTAACAAATCACCATTGAAGGATAAAATGTTTAAAGTAGGGTCCTTTAAAGGACTCTTACACTGATTGAAAGACACCTTGTATATATACTTTATTCATTATTACATTTGTAATCACTAAAAACTATGCAAATGGACAAAGTTTAATAAAAAATAAAAAGTTGAATTTATATATAAATACATGTATATATATATACATATATATAACTTTTTTTCGAACACGAATTTTCAATGGCGATTATGGCTCAAGTGCATGGGATTCGGTGAGTCGACATCCTCAAAATCAAAATCGTCATCATCTTCATTCCAACGTACAGTACGCTCGCTAGTTGAAGTTTTGAAGTTTGTGGTGGAGGGGAAAGAAAGGGGGAGGGGTAAGTTCAGAATATATAGACTTTGTCGCTGTGAACACATAAGAATTGTGTGTGTTTTGATTGGTACGTGCGATTGATATCGATCAAAATAAAAACGAAAACGAAACGAATACCAACATAAAAAATAAAACATATAAACACAACAATCAAAAATCAAAATGCATTCATCAAAAAAATACATTTATATATATATATATATATCTATATATATATAGAAAGCTTAATAACGTTGGTAGAACCTGTTCAAGCCGGCCGCTGGTGGAGGCGGTGGCGGCGGAGCGTTACGTGGCGGTGTGCGACGCGCACTAAAGGAAATTTAAAAGGAAATTGTTAGATCATCGTAGTATATATTGTTGGATTAAGTAACTTACGCCGCAACATCGGCATCTAGATGTCCGCCAGTACCATAAGTTTCACTCTCTTCCATATCAAACTCATCGGTACCAGTACGTTGGCTGTATAAAATAAAATGGTTAATTAACTTATGTATATCTGGCTAAGATATTGAAAGGGAATTATTATTATTATGGTTTTGGTGAGATGTAAAAAAACGCTGGGAAGTGCAATTTAATTTTAACAGGACTTGTTTTCTAGTTATTATTGCTTATTGATAGGGGAAGGGCATTGGAACTCACAGTCGTTGACTCCGTTTGTTCACAATGTCCTGCACGGCTCGAGCAGTTAGCGAGACTTTGCTTCTCAAACGCATAGGCGTTCGAGGCAATGGCACAGCAGCCGGCACATCGGGATTAACCTTTAATACGGGCGTTACAGGACGACGAACAATTTCTGGATTACCTCTATCCATATTGGTACTACGTCTTTTGAAAGTTTAAAATTGAAATAATGGCTAGCAGGACACAAGACCGTTTGGAAAACTTACGACTTTTGCTTAGTACGGAGATTGGAGTGATTGTCTGTTGTTTGCCAATGTCGAGATGGTTCAGGACTAACTGATTGGCTGGCTGATCTAATTTGTGTACGCCAGCCACTATCCTGCGGTTCATTGTCCCGTGAATTATCGTCATCAAAGTCATACTCCTCAGTTCCCTGCTTGCGACTGCCAGATGGAATATAAAATCGAAGCTAATTCAATAGTGTGGAATCTAAATCACGCAGGACGTTTGGTTGGATTGGGGTTTTGGGACCTCAACTACAACTTACAGCGGTGCCTTGATCTTATTTCGCGATTGCCAAATGTTGAGACCCTTTCTAGACTGATTCTCGCGTTCGCGTTCGCGTTCATTGGAATTGGCTCTACTTGGGGCACTGGATGAACCCCAATTGTCATCCTCTGGATCGTGCCGCCTTAACAAAATGATGGCTTGATGTATCTTGAATGTGTCTAACTACATGAATATATCCAATACTCACAGCTGCTGCTGGCGGCTACGACTACGCACAGGAGTGCTTATAGTTGACATTTCCCTGCCGCGACTCAGCTCACGTTCCCGGCTGCGTTCTCGCCCACGTTCACGTTCCGGCTCAGGACGTCTCTGCTCCTGCTGTGGCTCCTGCTGACGTGGTCGCGTTGGGGTTGAGTCCTCATCGGCTAAATCTATAGTCTCTTCTGTGGCAGTTCGTCGCCTAAATGATTTGAATCTCATAAAATTTGATCACAAAAAAGATCACAAAAGATCATTAACTTACAATGGTGGTCTTGGCTTTGCTCTGGCTGTGCTGCTTGTGCTCCGATCTCGTGATGTGCTACTTTTACTCTTTTTTGCACTACTAGCCGTACGCTGCTTTTTACGCCCTCGACCGCTCTCCTGATCGCGATCTCGACCACGACTTTGATCTGATCTTCGGTGTTTTTTGCGCGCTTCGGCCGCCTGCATAACATTCAAACGTGTCTGAATTGTAATCAAATTAAGACCAACTGGTGTCCCAATAGCCCAAAGTAAAAGTGTGAGAAATATGCAGAAGGTCAAACCATTTATAAAGTCAACCATATTCCGGCATAGGAATGTGCGACTGGCATCAAAAGTGTCATAGAAGGGGCGGCATTTGGTTGTTGTATCGCCCAGTTGTGATTCCATAGTAGCACGACTGCTAGTCAAATAGGCTTTAAGGCTATCATAAGGAAAAATATATCAGATTGAGGGGGTAAAAAGTAAAATTAGTTTTCTATTCTTATTGAGACTTCTCCTAGTTTCCAGAAAAATCAAATCAAATTTAGATAAAAGAACCAAGATCTTCTATTAATATGTTCATGTGGAATCTCCTATATTCACTTCATTAAATTATAATTCTCAACTGGTTAAAGCGTTTAGAAAGTAATATAAGATTGCAATTTTAAAGTTGCTAGCTAAAATCTGTTGATGAGAGAAGTTTTGAAAAGTTTTTGAAATAGCGTTTCGTATTCACACAAAGTTGGCATTTTCGATTTCATTTCCCCCACACACACACACAGAGTTGAAGAAACTTTTATATGCAAAAATGCAATCACGACACTTGCCCAACTTAATCAAACGATTACAACTTTCAATTATCTGATAAAAACAGGAAAATTGTGTGTAAGCCACCGCTCCTACCTCCCTCCCTCCCTCAATTCCTGCCTCACCCGCTAACACACTACATGCACCCACCCTTCCCTACATGCAATGTTGTTGTTAAAATTGTTTGAGTTGTTTGCTTGTTTGTCTGTACAAACACACGCACACACACGGCAGACAACTACGGAGAAAGAGCAACAATAACAAAACAGTGCAAACACTTTGCAATTAACTTTACCCAATGATGCATCCATGGGTCCTAGACCCATGAACCTAGCCTTTAACTCAGTGTCACACACACACACACACACACTTACCGCTCAGTGTAGGCACGCGTCATATTGTGACAAATCTCACCGGCCTTATTCTCCAGATAGCCTTGTATGCTCTTCAAATGGTTAAGTGTCTGATTGACTTGCTTGGCCCAGGGCTCTCGTTGCAATTCAAGTGCCGTCAAATGGTAAAGTATTTCATTCTGTAAATTCTCCAATGGCTGTAATATTGAGGCCTGCAGACGTTTCGAACGGCTACCCAAAGTGGTCATGCGCGATGAAGTGGCCACATCCTGAATCTGTGCAAAAAAAATAAAAATAAAATGAAGTACCATTGATACATATGTATATGTATGTATATATAAATATTTTATATCTAATCACCTGTAAGGCAACCCGTTGCATTTGATCAATGAATGTGGCCAAATCCTTTTCTGGTGTGGGTGCACCCACACTACTACGATATGTGGTCAAATTGAATGTGGACGTTTGTAACATATTCTCCAATATATTCTGTATAGATTGGGTAAGTGAAAGCATAGTACGTTCGGATACGGATATGGCATCGATGGCCGTTGATACTTTTGGAAATTGTTTCAAATCGGCTATTTTGGTGGTATTAACGAATGCATCCAATTGAAAGACATTGTACGATGCTTGATTTTGTTCGCAGCCTCTTTTGTTCGTTGTTGTATTCAGTTCATTTGTGTGTGCGTGTGTACGTGCGTGTGACCGAGGGGGTGGTTGCAAAAGTTGTCAAAGAAAATGTCAGAAATTTGTTGGCTAAATCTGGCTGGAACAGAATCCATTCATACTCATATATATATACACACACACACACAGAAACTATCTATCATCTGTTAGCTTACATGCACATACATTTGCAGCAAGAGGATAACGGGGGGAGGATTGGGGGGCGATGACTGGTCATGCATATGCAGCAATTTACCCACACATACCCCTCTCTCCCACCCCCCCCACCAACCCCTTTTTACTCTCTCTCTCTGTCTGCTGCCGCCTGTATGCGCATTTTGTATCTGTGCAGATAATTGGAATCGTGCTTAAAATTTGCGGTTACAAGTACTCTATGTGGCTCTTTGTCGGCATGGTGGGCTGGCTAGGAGGAGGGGGAGGAGGTAGTGGAAGGGGGGCTGGGGAATTTTGGGCCGAGTATTGGTAATGGTGTGCATTGGTTCTTTGCATAAAATTGAGTGCCATGTGGCTAGCAAATTTCATTGGGCTTTCAAAACTTTGTGGTTGCTGGAAAAGTAAAGGATGGCCCAACTGACATTTTATAGTTCCATAGCCATGCAGTGTTCTGTTCTCTTCTGTGTGGTTGGATTTATAAGAGAATTCGACAGAGTGACAAGTTTTTGGTTATTGGTCTACTAAGGAGTTCGGTTTTTAGTTTTTTTTTGTGGAAAAAGTTACCAAATGTCTACAAATTGGCTTATAATAAACACTTAAGTGGTTATAATCATGGTGAAAATAAATTTCCAAAAAAAAAATATTCTACTACTCAAGGGGCATATCGAATATTACAGGCACGTACAGTATCAAGGTAATTGGATAACAAAAATTCGTTCACTGGTTATATATGTATATAAACATATATACATATATATATATATATATATATATATATATATATATATAAATATATGGGTGTGTGTGTGTATGACCTCGTACTGGGAATTACTAGTGAGTACAATTTGATTACACAATTGTTAAATATATATGTACCTACATATATATATATATTTACCTGATAGCTTTACCCAAACTGACATTGACCACAGAACGATTAACGCCAGACGGACGCAGTAGCTCACCAATAATGCCCGTTTGTGGTTCCCGTTGATATACATAGCCTGGTTTATCGAATAGCTTACCCAACATCTCATAGTTACCATCACCATAAAGTGAACGGCAAAGGAATACCTCTGTATTACCACCAATTGCCAAAGATATAATTCCATAGATGGTTAAACAAATGCTAGCTAAACATATTATCATAACGGCCAGAAAGAAGACCACGCCCGATTTAGTATTCGATTCGCAGAGGAAGCAACAGTATGACATTAGCATAAAGAGTAATACCCAAACAATAACCAAGGCAGCTATCCAGCCAGTACTCCAATACATATCAGCCCAATCCTTAAGATTATTATACATGGGCTGTAGACTGGGCCAAGTGCGTTCAAGACGTTGCAATAGAGCATTTATCGTTGAGGTAAGCAATTGGGCATTGGCTGTTGTTCTATGACGTATGCTGGCCAGTTGTTCCAATGTATCTAATGAATTAGTAAAATGAAGAAAGATAAACACAAGCAGAGACAGAGAGAGAGAGAGACTGATAGAGAGAGAGAGCGAGTGAGAGATAGATGAAGTTGAAAGTGTTTTGGCAATTCAATTAGCCATCCCAGTACAGGTGACAGTAATTAATATTGTGTCGAACTTGTTTGGCATCGCCTGTGCCACTGTTTCACTTTGTTTCCGAAATTGGTTTGTCCCAGTGCTACACACATATTGCCACATTCTGTTGTGGTTTAGTGGAGTTGGTATGCAACCAGGTGTGATGTGTGCATGTGTGTGTGCGTCTGTATGTATGCGTGCGTATTTGTGCTATTGATTGAATTGTACATTTAAATTGATGCCATAATCGAGTTTTGTGTTGGCTTGGCTTATGCATATTGTTGCTTTTGGTTTCGGTTAATAGATTTATGGCATTTTTGTGGCAAAAAAGAGACACAGCCGGACAAAGGGAGATAGAGAGTGAATACCAAAAAAAAAAAAGGTTAACCAACTAACTGGTCAGTAGGTAGCCTTCTAAGTTTCAATTTAAAATTATTTAAAAATATTTAATCATTTCAGAATGTAGATTTTAAACTTTTTATGTATAATTAAAGTAATTGCCATTGAAGTGATGAGATTGCCGAATATACTAGACCTTATATCTCTCATAGAGGGTATTCAAAAGTATGATTTAACTATATATCCGTTTGTTGGTTTATTTCGAACTTACAGTTTCGCTCATATGCCGTGTCATGTTTAACTTGCTGCGGGAAATTGCTGAAAATGGAACGTGACACGCCAACTTCCGATGTCAGATTTTTGACAGTTGCACCAAATTCAATTTCACCCAAGTAACGCATGCGAAAGATGCTCTGGTCCTCTTGCAGCTGACAAATTGTCGCCATCGTCATCATAGTACAGGAAATAGGATATGCCATAGTACAAAGGAAAAAAGAAGAAAAAGAAATAAGGGCGAAAATTAAATACATAAGGCAGTGGAATCAAATAAATCCATGTTTCTAAGCCATTGCTATTGCATCCTGTTGACCAAAGACTTACCGTCTTGAGAGCATCAACTACGCCATTTTCCTCAAAGCTGCGTATACGCAATGTATCACAGAGGGGGCGATCCCTATAGGTGCATTGACGCTGTAGCACGGATAACTGTATTTGCAGCTCTTCCATGCGTGCTGCTGCCTCTTGTGATAACTTTAAAGCACGGCCGACTGTCTCCTGGAGCATAAGGACACGATAGATGAGCTCCGCGTTGGCTAAACACAACAAACCGAAAAGGAATAACCATGAAAATATTATTATAGCAATGACAACAACAACAATAACAACAACAACAACAACAACAACAACAACATGAACAACAACAAAAATGATACCAAATTGCACATTGTATCTCTACTACTGCAAATATAATGTAGTTGTCATCGTGACATTTGTCCTTTACTCCTGTTGCATTTATTGTTATCTTTGGTCATCATATATATATATATATATATATATATATATATATATATATATATATATATATATATATATAATTTTCTCTTATTCCTTGCTTGCTTCTTATAAAATTGGACGACACGAAACGCAAACAATCGAGTTTCTTTTCACTTAAACCTCAACTTACATTTGTTTGCTCTTGTGTATTCGGTTTCAAGGACTCTGAGCTGAAATATTTTTTATTGAAAATTCTTTTCAAATCTTTTATTGTACATTATAATTTGATTGGAAATTTTTTCTGTTTAGCAGATCACCTAAATTTATCTCATAGATTTTTAATAGGAAAACTTTAACAATGTCTTAGTTATAATATTTAGAAAGTTTTAAGAAAATTTTTAATCATTCAAATTATATGCAAAATCTAGAATACATATGTATTTAAAAAGTCTGCAGATAAAGATTTCTTTATTAAATATATATTTAATCTGCTGGACTAAATCTTCTTATTTAGATATAAACCAGCAAGTGAAGCACATTTAACTGGATTAATGACTGAAGCCTTTAGAATTAGCTTATATGCTCAAAAAGTTTACTTTTAGACAGATAATTTAATTTTTTTAAAACTTTGTTGAATTAAATATATATATTTATTATATATTTATATATGTACATTTGACAGTACCAATATATGGCAACACCTGGCAAGAGGATTGAGTCACATGTCGATCGATTCAGTTGTCGGAAGTTGTTTTGTCATAAAGTTGAAATAAGTTGAAGTTGATTTAAGTTGAAGTTGATTTAAGTTGAAGTTCATTTAAGTTGAAGTTGCATTGTATTAAGTTGTCATAAGTTGAGGTAAGTTGCAGTAGCTTCTTATACAGATCAGTCTTGTTCTAATATACACAACACAACATTAAATTTTTTGTTTAAAAATATATATACTATATACAAATCTACTTTAGATTTATTTATATATTATATTTATTATATAATTTTTATTTATTATATAATTTATATTTATTATATTATTTTTATTTATTATATATATTAAGTTATTTGATTATGCTTTGCTTCTGAAGAAAATTTTATAACTTTGTCCGAAAAGTTATTCCTAGAATTTAGTTGAAAACCCTGTCTCTAAGAACTTTATTATCTAAAGTCAAATACTGGAATAATATAAGTATGTCATATTGTTGGTCTATTTAGCCAAAAAAATAAATACATATATATGTATATATATTTTAATTTATTACTATGTATTAATATTTTCTCCAATTTATAGCATTGATAAAAAAGAACTTTAAATTTCTTTGAGTTTGGTACCGTAGCAACCACCACAAAGGCGTCCATTGCTTTTTGCTTTTCTCGGACTTGGCTTGACCATGTTCTCATATGTACATATGTATAGGCCTGCCTTTTCTTTTTCCTTTTTTTTTATTTTATTTTTTTTTATTTTGTAAGACCAGAATACGAACACAATAGGAATTTGGGTCAAGTCCGTAGCGTACACGCAGCACTAGCTAGCTAGCTAGCACTTAACCAATGAATACTCACCCAGGCTGAGTGTTGTCAATGAATCATATGCTAGCTCGAGGCCAGTGTGTGCAGATATTTCCGCTTGAATTGGTTCGCCAAGGAGAACATCCACGTCTATGAAAATAATAGAGGAAAAGGGGATAAAAGCACATCAAATTGAGAGCACATATTCGTTCACATGGGGAAATATTTTAGATAACTAAAAAAAAAAAAAGGGAGAGAGCGGAGAATATAGGGAATGGAATGGGAGGAGATTTGAGCACTTGCAGCAGCAACTTCAAAATGCAGTATATAAACTTTTTAGCATAATATATGAATCGAAAACTATAAAGTTGGCAACGAAAACAGAAAAAGAAAAAAAAATGGGAGATTCAAAGAAAATAAAACTTTCTTTCAGACCTTCCAAGTCTTTGACGACTCGCTCAACGGAAACATGAAAGCCATTATCCAGTTTGTGTTTGATTTGTAAATGGGTATCCTTCAGAAAGACCTCAACATCATGAACAGCCGACTTGACCATCTCCGGTGTCATTTCGATGCCCGAGGAAAGGCGGCTGTTGGCATAAAATATGCTAAAATCGCTCAACCTGCAAATAGCCATGAAAGTGAAGCGAAAGTTTTCTTTCCATTTTCTTTTTAAAATTTTTTTTTTTTTTTTGATTTTTTTTGCACTTACGTGAGCAATACAAATATTATCCAGAGTGTGACTAATGCGGCACTTTTCCGACAATGTAGATTCTCCTCTAATGACTCATCCCGTATGTGAACGGGTGCATTTCGTATATGATCAACTTCATCCTGAGTGTTGCGACGACCACAGCACCAGGCACAGGTGGCAATTAGCGGTACTAAAGCCAAAATGGCAAATATACTCATCAGTGCAATGAAACCAGATTCAATTTTAATGGCCTAAAGGGTGGAAAATTTTAGATTTTTGCTGGATTATTCCCGCAATTTTAACATACATTGGAGGCAAAGTCAATTAGACTGACATTCTTGTGTAGGACATCGCGAATGGAATCTGAAATTATTGAAAAATCGAAATAAAACTATTCTTTTTAAGGTTATTCAGAGAGATTGACCCAGAATAAAGCTATACAAATTTTAGAGATATGAAGAGAGATCCCTTTTTATTGATCGCGTGTATGACTCAAATGTTTTTTTTTTTTTTTTAGAATTTTCACTTTTGAAATTTCATTTAGTTTCATTAGTTTCATTCTCAGATTGTGTTTGTTCATCCACATCCTCACACATATGCTGAATCACAACCACATTTCGAAGATCGGCCTGTGCCAATGTCCGTTGATCTGTCTCGTTCAATTGTTGACGTGGAAATGCCGTTATCAGTGTAAAATTTTGTGCAGAATACTGAGGTCTAGCTAGACGAACATAACGATAGAGATCACCAACAATGTGGGTTAAATTAAAGCGAGCATCCAAACGACTTCCATCGCTCAAACGCAATTGAATTGTTGTCATTGGTTGATTCTCATCAAATTGCAAACCGCATTCCGCTCGCTGTTCTGGTGTTAAATTTATAGCTATGTTGTTGTTGGTGGGGGATTCTATGCGTGGTGTTGGACTACCCAATAGCCGGCCGGAGCCCATAAACTGTTTACGCGATAGATGACGAAATCTTTCATTTGTATGATCCTGTACGCTAACTTCTACACGATGACCAAACTAAAAATTAAAAAATTAATTCAATGTTTAAAGAAGTTATCGAAATCGAGATCGAGAATCGAGAACACACCTCTTGCATTTCATGGGGATAGTCACCACGTAATACAGCGCGTAGGAAACGTTCATTCTCCGGCCTTTCGTAAGGTCGTAGTGATCCATCATCTAGGGAAAAGCCCTCTGACCAGAGATGTAGTACCACAATTGTATGCTCAGTTTCTGTATGAGTTTCCGAATCGGAGTAAGTGATTGCAGGCGGTGGATTTATGGGATGAGCACTTCCCAATCGCACTCCAGTTCCCCAGGCTCTTATACTCCGATCACTGTCATTGGTGGTCAGAGCGGGTGTGGAACTATCTACATTAACATGCTTGGGTTCAACAATTTTCTGACCCGAGCATCCCTGCTCGTCCTTTTCGGTGGCATTTTTTTGAGTTCGTTGACTAATCAATGAATGTATTGATTGGGGATCCGTTACATTAGTCGTGTCCTCTTTAGTTGGATTACTAGCGCTTCCGTTTTTATCCGTTTCGTAATTGTAACTAGCCTGGTCTAGAACCCAACCATTTGATGTTAGATACTGACGGGCAACATCCTCTTTCACGCCATGTTTTCTCATAAATGTGTCCACCTTCTGCTCATTGGACATTTGTGGATCTGGAATTGCTGGCTCAGCAGCAGGTGTTCGTCCAATTTGTTGACCAATTTTGTATATATTATTTCACAGAAACATTGTGTTTTATGTAGGTAAATAAATATTGGATAGGTGTATCCAAGCCATCTAAATCGGAATTCATTATAGACCAACCATATTCGGAATAAACGCAATTATGATATATATAATACAATATAAAACGGTCGCTGAATATATCCCATTAAATCATTCCTATCCAACCAAACCCAATCCATTCAACTTACCCAGCGGCATTTCCTCGGGCGTGATAAACGATAAAAATTCACTAACGTAGGTGAATATAAATGGCCCCGGAGCAATGTCCATGCCTGGTATGCTGTATGTAAAAAATGTTGCTGGCGTTGTTGTTGCTTCTGCTGTTGTTGCTGTTGCTCCTATGGTTGTTCTTGTTGCTGGTGTTGTTGCTGCTGCTACGCTTGCCATCGCCATTGCCATGGCTGATGACGAGGACATAATTGTTGTTGCGTCTGGCGGTGGCAGTGTTAGATTACGATGGTCCATCTTCTCGGCTGGACGAGGCCTTATCCTATGTCCTATTCGCCTCTTCCTCTCTTTTTATCCCGTTTTTGTTTCTTACTTTGCGGCCGTGTACTGTGTATGAATAAATGGTTGGAATGACCACAAATATAAAGACCAGAAACTGCTGGGGCAAACAGGGAATCTACTACATAAGAATGTGGTAAAGAGGAGGGAGGGAAGGGGGTGGGAAAGGAAGAAGGCACGGTTAGACAGCATTGTTATGAAATATTTTTGGAATTTTATGTTCCAATTATGCATTCATATGAATGTATGTATATATATACATATATACATGTGCCTATGTATGAGCGTATGTTTACATATATGAGTGTGTGAACATATGTATGTTATAATTCCCATAAGTTCATGGTATCCTTAAGAAATTCACATCGATTCTGCACTTTACATGAATAAAAATTATTAAATATTATGGCCCTTCTCAGAATTAATTATGTGCGGAAGTTCTAGAGGCATTTAAAATACAAATTTTATATGTTTTAAGTCAAAAGTTAGTTAGTTTTAAACGTTAAGTAGAAAAATAAAAACTACTTTTACTAAGTCATGGCAAACAAAGAAATTCTCTTACGTTACAAAGCAATTCTAAGTATAAATAAGTTTATTTTATATTCTCGAACAAACTATTTGTTAGATTTAAGTTATACACTTATAAGTATATAACTTAAATATAAGTTATATACAAGTTTAGGGAGAATAATTTCACTTGGTCTCCAGTAAACGAAGATTTGGGTAATCAGTATAAAATAAAGTTTTTTGTAGATGACAAGAAAATCGTATCTATAAGAATCAAATAGGAGTTTCCATTAATGGTGAAAATGAATATATTCATACTATTTGAGCTGTTCATCTTTAGTTTGAGTTCATTTTTTATAATGGTTCAAATTCAAAGAATTATATTGAAATAAGAACCGTTGTTCTTCAGTTCAATTTCATTTCTTTTATTTTTTTTTTTTTTAACAAAACATATTTGGTTTCGAATTTCATTGGAATTTAAGGATGTGACTGGTATTTCTTCCTTTTTCTTTTTTATAAGGAATATCTATTTATAATGCTTCCCTTTTCAGGTTTTTAACCTTGACTTCCTGTCTACATTTCATTTTACACTTGTTATAGCTTTTCCTAAAAAATTTTTCTTTACCATTTCGTTTTTGCCATTTTCATTCATTTGTTATTGCTGTGTGGGGGAGTGTGTTGAAGCATTGTTGCCTTGAATTGAGTTTTTTAGTCGTTAATTCTATTAATTTCATGTTCAATTTATTTTCAGTTTCCTTTTTCAAATGGCTGTCAGCAGAGCTAAAAAGAAATTGTCTTTTACCCGTTCTTCTCTTTAACCTACCTTCCCCCCTCCCCCACGCAGTCGTTCTCTCTATATTCATGGGTAATGACTTTCCCAGACTGTAAAAAGAAAAATAACATTTTAGCTTTCATTTATTTGTTTTCGATTTGTATTCGTATTTCTCACTTATTTTTGTTTCTATTTCTTTCGCTCTCCCACTCTGTTTCTATCCTTATTTTGCTCTATGTCTCTTTCTCATTTCTCATTCAATATGTTGCTTTCCCGCTCTAAAGTGCAGCAACCCCGCTGACGTTATTGGAGGAGGTGAAACCTCTCAAGTTTTCTACTCCTTGCCTCAACTACTTTCTCTTTTCTCCCCCTCTCTCTCTTGCCCACCCCATTTAACTCATTTGTTCATTAGTTTTTCCTTGACAATATCGCCAATAGTGGCAACTAATTGCAATGCTCTGGGATTTGCAACACTGAGGCAGAATTAGAACAAACCAATACGAGTAAAACTTAAATAGTCTTGAGCTGGAAAGTGGGTCATTAAAATTCGATACCCCATTGAATGGTTAAGTGCGGGGAATGGAGGTAGTTTAAGAAGGGGTCTCTTGGACCGATTCAAGGCGCGCTTGAATTGAGCCCTTTTGAAGGCAACACGATACGCAATGTATTGAAAGGCATAAGGGAAAATGGGTAGGCAACTCGTTTATTGTTGTTATTGCTGCTTGTTAGGGACATATTAGTGTTTAAGCCGTTTTATGATAACTACCACCAACATAATGCCCGGCAAAAGGTGACAAAGTTCAAAGCATGAGTTCACAAATACATATGTATACATATATATGTACATATAATTATGAAAAGTTATATTGGAGTTTAGAGTCAATAAGTGCATTGATTATGCATATGCATGGGATTCATTCATTTTTTCGAAAATAAAAACTAAATTCAAATTAAAGCATATTTATTTAGAGCATTGCGAATTTAGTTAGTGATATGAACGTAATCTAGGTTTTAAAACATTTATTTAAATTTCAAGACTTCTGTTTGTTTTGGTCCAAAACTTTTGTTAATTCTTGTATTGTAAACTTTTGTTACTATTGAGTTGTAATTCTCAACTAGTTGAAGTGTTAAAAGATGTTGGGGTCAAATTGCTCAATGAGAGGGAGAATCGAGAAAATTATTCAAGGGCTATAATCTTTATAAGCTACATATACATATAATAAGAGTTATACCTAGTTTTATAAAATCCTTTCTCCAGTTAATTTACTTTTTAGATTGTATATAGAATAATCGCTGATCGTTTAAACTTGATTGGTAAAAGTCTTTTGAAATACTATAAGAATTCTTTTCATCAGTTTACCAGATTTAAAAAAAGAATTTTGAAAAGAGGCCCAAGGCCACTAACAATGAGTAAGATTAAGTAAGTAAAATTAGGTCTTTCCTGGTGGTTCAAACATGCATTTAGTTTAAGTAATTTAAAAAATAGTTTTGCTCTGATAAACCACACTTTTGTTGATTCATATACGTTCTACACATTTTTTTTTACAAATAGACGGTATAGTTCAAATATTAATATATCTGTTAAGCATATATCTAGCAAACATTCGATAATAGCGTTGATTCAGCGCTCTTATTATTGCCAATGCAGAATATTTTTCACTAATTAATAAAACGCATGCTAAATGAAGTTTACTTTATATAAATATATACCAAATGTATATATATACATACATATATACGTATTCGTACCTCGTTTTGCCGTTCTAATTAATTAATAGATGTTGATGGGCGATTTTCCACAATCTCTCGTGTGTCTGGCTGGGTGTTTTTTTTTTTTGAATGTGTGTGTGTGTGTGGGGTGTGTGTGTATTATTTGGTTTTTTTTTTAAATGTACATTACAAAATCCAATGTTTCATTAAATCGCATTTATAATTCAAATGCCATCAATTTGATATGTTGATTTTATTTTAACAGACACCAACCAACCACATGACATTAGTTTTGTGTGTGTTGATTTAATATATTTCGTCACTAGTTATTATTAAATCGATTCTAATTTTTGGTAATTTCATCTCTCACATTTTTAGCTGCAGTCCAATTGATTTTCAAAATAAACTAAAACTATTTACTTTTACTATATATTTTTCTGCTTAGTTGCTTTTATGTATATTAATTTATTAATTATAGTGAGTTGGTAACACGCTAAATTTCTTATTTACTTTAGATAATTGCTTATTTAGGAAACAATTATCCTAAAATTGAACACTTAAAAATCTACACGTATTGCAATTGGAAGTGCCGTCACACGACTGATTTTATTTTTTTCCCCCATGACGCAAATAATCGGTAAAGAAAACTTAGAAATTTTTCTCTATTGTTTCTCTTACCTCTTTCTTTCTTTCTTTCTTTCTTTTGTTTTTTTTCTTTTTTCTATATATTTCCATTTTCCACTTTTTATGGTAGAGGTGAAAAATTGTATGCTTGCTAAAATGGCGGGAAAAATCCAAAGAAGATGTTAAAAAAGGTGTAAAAACTGGCATTCCTATACCATACCATACATATATAGATATAGATATGAGACTTGCACATGCCATCGTGTCGGCAGTATAAGAGAGTGTAGAGCTTATGGCAAAGTTCGTTCTGGTAATTTAGCTCATAAGTAAGAACAAGTGCCAATTTATTCTTTTCTTTTTATCATTTTGGTAGTTTCTCTTTCTCCAGAGCTTTGCATAAAGTATGGTAGTAGACTTTGTTTTAAAGTTCCGTATTCAACAGCAAAGCCAGGCAAACTTCTATCAAGGGGATGCAGCTCTAAGGGTGGTGCCAAATAAAGGAAGAGGAGGACTTCTTCTACATACATACATACATATCTACATATATGTGTGTATGCCATATTGTCACAGCTCACACAGCGGGTGTCTTTATATAGACGACATTGCCACTCAGCGCGTATGCAATGGTTTTCCATGGCTAAAATTCAATTTCATTTTATGATTTATGCATTTTATGTTGAAATATTTTCCATAGTTAGCCAGCCTCTAAAGGCAATTTTCATAAACTTTAAGTCTTTTTAAATTGTATTCAGGATGAATGTAAACCTTTTTTTTACTTGCACTTAATCCATGCTAAAAGGGAGCAAACTGTCATTTTGGCATTGTGCATTGACATTGACTTCTTTTCTGAAATCATTTGAATCATCTGAATGGTATATATGTATAATATATATACTCCTGTGAGATTATTGTGCTGTTGTTGTCATATGCCTCAAGTTTCTTATACTATATTTGTTGTTCCTTTTGTTATGCAAAAGGAAAAGCTTTCGTTTACTTGCAATCGACATGAAATATGCATTATATACTACATATAACTGATGGACAGGTGCATGCAATGAAACGAAATCCTTTTTGATATATATATGTATATATTATATAGGTACACATACATACATAACAAAGTTAGCAATGAGAAAATTTTCGGCATTTCTTTTCGCTTGGATTTTGTTGGCATTACCAATATGTTGTTGGTGTGGTCGTGGCACAATTGCCGATCTAGACGATAATTCATTTGAGATGCTTATTGCCGGCGGTTATCAGGCAGATAATGGTAGATTGGGCAGGCATATAGTATCTATACGGACTTTAAATAAGGTCCGCTATAGTGGTGATAATCATTTTTGCACTGGTGTTGTTATCAGTAGTCGCATTATATTAACTGCGGCCCATTGTCTTACAGAGTAAGTGATTTGATTTAATATGAATTTGATTTCGTTTTTGATTCCCATTTTTTATTTTTGTTAGTCAATATAAGGCCATTATGAATCCTGGAGGTATTTTGGTTGTCTTTGGAAATACTCGTCGTATTGAATATTTTAGTGAAAACGAATCACGGCGTGTTAATCGGATTATTGTTCATCCTTTGTACAAACGATATGTAAAAAATGATTTGGCTTTAATGCGTTTAGCTAGTCGTATACCAAGTAATATGAACAATGTGAGACCCATCCAGAGGCGTATACCCATTAATATATCTAAAGGATTACGTTGTATCACTATGGGCTGGGGTCAGGTGTATAGTGTATGAACAATTTGCGGAATCTGTTAAATAATATCCAATTATTCAAGTTTTCAATTTTCCAATTTTTACAGCATGGCCCCTATGCGGATGATTTGCTATTTTTAGATGTTATAATAAGAAATCATGAGTTCTGTGAACAAAAATTACAAAACTATGATCGTGATGGCAACATATGTGTTGAACCCGATGTGGAGGGTGAAATTTGTCCTGGTGATCTTGGCGGGCCATTAATGTGTAAGGATACACTTGCCGGTATTATTGGTGGTACACAGCATTGTGACGGTGTTCAAGCCATTAAATTTGTTAACTTTTCCCACTATGAAAATTGGATGTATAAGACAATACTTGATCTAGTCGATGGCACACCATCGGCATTAACATTGAACAAGTGGCTTATGCTTATGATATATATATACATATTTTTCAACTAGACTATAAAATTTGCATTTCATATTTGCTTTTGAAATTTTTAGCTTAAATGAAAGTGATATAATAATTTATTAAAATATCTTTTTTTCAGACACCTTTTCTCCTGCTTTTTTAACTAATTATGAAATATTCTCATTACCGTAATTTGAGTTAGATATATTCACGCCATTAATTAATTGAATTTAATTAAGTTGCGATCTAATTTGTGAAATATTTTACTATAAAGAGTTACTAAAGGAGTCATTATAGCTATTCTGCAACAATCTTAGTCACCAGTTTACCACCTTATTAACTACTATAACAATATAAATTAACTTTAATATAATACAAATATTTATGAATGACTTCTCCATGGGCTTAACTAATGAGTCGTGTTGCCATATAAATAAAAGCTACACACAGATTATTAGAAAGCACTGTTGTTGTTCCAATCATAGACTGAATGATTGTTGTTAAATAAAATGGTAAATAACATTAAAAAAATGATGTAACATTTTGTTAGTCCTCTCTTCTAAAAATGTTGCGTTTATTAAGAATTTAATCCTTCCTCTAATAAACAATTTTTTAAATGAACTTTAGTTAGTAATTGATGATAAATTTGGTTTAGTTTAATTATAGAAATAACCCAACTTGTTAGTTAGTGTAATACAATTCATATCAGTTACAAAAGTATCGTGCAATTAAAAACCTCACACAGATACTTTTATTAGAAATTCCTGAAATTCAGAATATCCATTTAAAATATTAAATACCTGACACTGATGAAAAATGTAGTTTAATATACCGAAACAGTGTGGCATGAGGACCTAAAGGCCAATCGGGAAGGCAATATGCGGTTACAGAGCATTCCTGATGGCGGTGAATAATGCAATTTGATGCCTTCGCAAAATTAAATTCAAAAATTTGTGAAGCAAATGTAAATTAAATGGAATGCACCACTGGCGTTGCATACAAACCGAAAGCCAGTACCCGAACCAGAACCAGAACCAGGAAACCAAAACCAAAAAGGGGGAGGGGGCCCACAGAATCACAACCAGAACCAGAATGAACGATCCCAAAAACCCCAAACCCGAACATGGACAAGCACAATAACCAAAAATTAAAGCCACACTAATGAGCAGAGTAAAACCGAAAAATGAGCGCAAATGTGGCGACATATATACATACGTATATATGTATGTTTGTATGTGATAAGGCCTTGCAGGCGGGAGAGTGTCCAACCGTTGGTCACTGCAAAGTGATTTTGGCCAAATCCACTCTTCACTTTTTTTTTTTTTTTTTTTTTTTTTGTGTTTTCCACCAACCAGCTGTGGAACTTCCGTTCCGCCTGCAGCCTGGCAATGTCAAAATGTGTACAAGAGTCACGTTTTTTGGGGACACATATAGTAGATATAGATGAAGATGAAGAGCAAAAGCTTTGATAGATATGCAGATAATAAGACCACATTCTCGGCTCGTTTGTGCGCTTTAAGAGGGTGAACTCTGATTCTCTGATACTTGAATTGCTTTATAGGTTTATTCATATTATAAACTTAATTCACTTTCTTGGGCTTACGATAGGTCACTTCATTCACGGGCATAAATCCCGCATCGCCTAAACACCGGACCGATACATGACCAGAGGGTGCAACTGTTATCCAAGTAATGGAGCCATGATGCAATGTTAAACGCAACCAGGCCTCGGGGGGTAATTGAAGGGCACGTAAAACTAGATAACGTATAACATTGGAATGCCCAATGACAAGCATATATGAATCTTCTGTTTGATCGGCTGGTGCCCGAAAAAAATAACGACGAAATGCGGCTTCAATGCGCGGTCCATCACGCTGATAAGCTTGTTCTATTTGCTTGGGGCTGCGATTTTGTGGTGGATCTGCTGGATATGGTGTGCCCTCACATAGCAGATCACAACGCTTCAGTTTGAGTGGATCAAAATTAATTTGTTTTAATATAATCATGGCTGTTTCAAGAGCACGTGGCATGGTAGATGTTACAACATAATCCCATGAAACACCCATTTCGGATAGACGACGACCCGTACGAGCGGCTTGAGTACGTCCACGGTCTGTCAAATAGCCGGGACGCTCATGCTCATCTGAATATTCACCGTGACGTACCAAAAATATGTGACGACGTGCCATTGACTTGCCCATTGATGTACTATTTTGATTGCTAACAGAACGTAGTTCTTTGTTTTTCTCAAATGGCTGATCCCAGTCATGTATCCAAGCGCCTGGATTAATTTGACGATCCTTGGAACCATCGCCATCACCGCCAAGATCAGTATACTGATCAATAAACTTCATACTTAGATAGGTGAACAAGGAGCCGCAACTTAGGGCACCTAGTGAATGTAAAATCCCATACAGTCTCATTTGGTTTATTCGTTTTCTTTAAAAATTTCGAAATACAATGAAAAAAGTGAAAAAAAACGTTTTAGAGGAGGGGGGGAGAAAAAAAGATAATTGTACGGCTAGAGCAAGTGACACATAATTTATTGAAATTGTTAGCTGAAGTTTTAGTCAATGCTAAAATGTGGTCAATTGCAATCAAATTTAGTTGTCAAGCATTTTGCAAGCAAGGTTAACTTTGCACTAACTTTATTTTGTCCAGATCTTGGGTAAATTCCAATGATTTTGATTAGCATTGCAAGCAATTGCGATTGGTTGACTTTTGGTTAGACTTTTGGCCAACTTTTCATCAAAGTTATTTTACCCTTAGCAACTTTTCAGTGTTAAACTTTGGCCGACAAGCAAAGAAAAGGTGCAAAATGCTGGACAAGCCATTGACCTGTAAATCCGTATAAATAATGAAATGGTTAAGCAAGCAAGTCATCACGCAATTTGTGTTATCAGTCGTCCAGTTCCTTTTTTTTGCCCTTAGGATATACCTTGGCATAATAAGTAAGCAAGTAAGAAAGTGAATGCCCAGGCCTATCAACAACAATTTCACTGGTTAAATAACTTTTGCCAAGTTTCTGCTTCATTTAATTTCCGACGCCAAGAACACAAGAACGTCAAAAGATATCCACAAGTGGCTAACCGTGATGGTGAAGGGTTTCGCCATTTTACTTTCCTCTGCCATTCTTTTCACTGTTGCCTGTCAGATTTTGGCCTAATGAAGTTTTGTTAGCAACTTTTGACACACCGCCGCCAGTGGAGGTCCGACCCCAAGGATCTCTCTTCTCTTATCGATTGAAACAAAACAACTATAGACATTGCTGGACAGATTGAGACTGAAATTCTATCCAAGAGGAAAGCTACATAGATTCAATTGGCAGAACAGTCATGCTTAATTTACTATATCTAGAAAACTTTTTTTTTTTTTTTTTTTTTTTTTTTTGCTTTTTTACTAGCTTTCGGAAATGGGTAATTTTCGCAGAGAGAGAGAGAGAGAGAGGTGACAAAAAGTGAGAGTGGGGACAGAGCTAGCTAGCACAATTTGGAAAGTATTATACTTAGAAGAGTATGTGCACTTCATTTCCTTTATGGCTAAATCTAATTTCATTTACCATAATCATAATTGTAAATACTCTATAAAGCAAAAGAGGTTAACCTTCTACGAGCCTTATTTGATTTTTGTTACACATTATAAATTGTTAAGCAACACTCATCGTATCTTAAACATTATTCAACACTCTATATAAATTGTTCTAGAGTTGCCAAGCTAAACAATTTTTTTCTTAAGTTGGCAGGGTGTAACCCAGTTCGGTGTTCTAGTTTATTTATTTGCATAGTTTATTTCATATTTTTCAATTTCATCAACGAAAAACCTATTAAATGAAAAGTTCTGCTCTAGTTAAAAGCAAATGAAATGGTCACTTTCCGCTTGCGTAGAAAATAGTGCAAGGGCGTAAGGGCGTGGCATTATTTCCGTCTTGAATTTGCACAAAATTTACACGAATTTGATTATTATTATGATGGCAATTTGCAAAAATGTCATCCTTCAAGCGAATAAAAAGAAGGAAAGTATAAAAAAAGAAAGAAAAAAGAAAAAAAATATATAAAAAAAGAAAGCGAACAAACGGAAATTTCTCATTGCGCAAAGTGGCACACAGTACAGTACAGAACAGAACAGAACAGAGGAGAACAGTGAAAAGTGAGTGAGAGTGAGCAGAGTAGAGGCTTTCAATGGAATATACAGGGTGACTGTGAATGAGTAATAGAATAGATGCATTTATTGGTCAGATATGCGCAGCATAGTCACCCCTTGTTTGGAGTCCTTGACAGGAGCAATAAGAGGAATTGTATATACGCAGAGGAGTTCTTCTTTACAATTTGTGTGCGGTCTTGTTGGGGATTTTTACTTATCGCGCGGTTGCCCATAATTATGGTGGAATGGGCACGTCTTCTTGACTGCGCCTGCCATCCGTATCCTGCTGCAGGATGTTCAATTTTCGTTTGCCTCTTATTTCGCCTTAGTCATTTTGATTTCCTTATTTGCCTTGTCGCACATTTTTGCTTCCCTTTTTTTTTTTTTTTTTTTTTGTTTGCCTTTTGCACTTTATCTGCCAGTTGCATTACTTTAAGTGGCCATCCCACCATCCATCACCACCTCCACATGTTTGCCCGGCCTGCCGCCTTTTTACCCCTTGGGGCGATGTTAAATTATCTTTTTGGCGAAATCAAAAGTTTTCCGCTTTTATGTGGCTCTCGTTTTCTCTCTGTTCATGGAGTGTCTGTTTTTACATTTTTTTTTTTATTTTTTTCGTTGGTTAAAATCATGTCAAGGCCAAAGACTTGGCGGCAAATGCGTAAAATTATTGCGAAAGTGGATAAAGCATGACAAGCGGCAACAAAAAACATAAAAGAAACAACAAAAACAAAAAAAAAACAAACATTGTTTAACTTTTGGTAACTCTGGAATTTTGTTGTCTTGCCAAAGATTCGACCTTGTTGCTAGAGTTGCAGTGGTTTAAATGATTGTTGATTAAATTAAATTTCATATTCCCATTTGCTTAATCCAATAGAGCCAACTAAAGAGTTTTGTAATTTGCTACATGCTGCATGTTGCATGGGTGCAATTGAGGCTTGTTTTAAATTGCAAAACTGAATGCTATGCTCCTGGTTGTAGTAAATCTTTTTTCTTGCATATTTCAGAGGCGACACAATTGCACAATGAAAACTGCTTGCAATAGGAAAAACTAGCTAAATATGCAAAGGTTGTAGTTGCCACATAGCTTTGGACGAGGGTAAGAGGGAAGAAGGCGGGCTTAAAAATACGACTAGAACTAGACGTAACAACATACACGCACATTCAGACACACACACACACACACACACATTCATACATATATGTACATGCATATACATGTATCCTTTCGTACTATATAGCCAAACACATACACACATGTTCAACTTAATAGCTCATACGCCATGTTGGCCCTTTTGTTGACTGCCCTCGTTTGTTTACGGTTTAGTGGATTAATGTTGGAAATAAAAAGTAGAAAAAAACCCAAAAGAAATAATAACAACAACAAAAAAAAAATGAGAAAGAAAAATATGGAAAAAGTAGGAAAGAAAAAATATATAGAACCCAAATACAACTCAGAAAGTAGAAATAACAGTACAAATTGTTGTTATTCTTTGAAGTTTAAACAAATCTGCATAAGGTATACGAATGCAAAAAGCCGTTACAATTTATGTGCATATATGTGAGGACAAAACCAAAGAGATCTCCAATTTTTTGGTTTAGTCTGCTGGTCAAATCGTTGTTGAACCTTCTGTCGACTTATTTTGCATGTCCTATATGTACACAGTATATATATATATATATATATATTTATATAAATTATTCATTGTATATGTGTACTATTTGCTTTAGTCCTAAGTCTTGTGCATTTACAGTTGCTCTCTCTCTCTCTTTTTGGCCATATTTTATTTGATTGTTATGCTTGGTAAAGAAATTTATTTATACTACGAGATGTGTACAAATACTTTGTTTGCTTTATACATATATTCACAATAAGGAGGAAAGGGGTAAAATAGCAAGTTGAAACTAATTTATCCATCTAATAAAATTTGGTTTTTTTCTTTCGACATGTAAAGTATGGCATGTCGATTACTTTTAAGTAAAAATATTAAGTAATTATTTATAAGAAATTCTTAACTTCAAATTTTTTTGCCAAGAAACAACACTGAAACGTGCAGCCTGCACCACTGAATTTTTTAAACTATTTCCCACATATAAATAATAAAAAGTTTCAATGTAATAGTAAAAACTTCTCATTTATACCTCGCATCTGCATCTGATGAAAATCTAATTACATTATACTTTAAAACTAATTGCAAGTTCTTTTGCTTTCATAGTGAATTGTAGTATCTTTATATATCGTTATATTGCCGGCACTTTGATTTGGACAACAAAGTTTCAATTAAAATGCTTTTGGGCTTATTGTTGCTGTTCGTCATCCTCATTTTTTTTTTTTTTTTTTTTTTTTTTTGGAGGGTAAAACAAAAACTTTGCCATTTTAAGTATTATTTCTCACAGTTGTCTGATAGAAAGTTTTGTGAAATTTGTTTTGCTTTTATGGTGGATGGGTTTCAACTGTTGGTGCTGCTTGATATCGTGCTGGAGTTTGGGTTGACTTTCTCATAATTGAAACTTTTAAATGCAAATAAGGGAAATGCACTATCTAGTTATATGCTTACATTGAAAATGCCAAAGTAAATGCATTTACCCAAAATCATAAAAATAATGGAAGAAGAGAAAGAGAGAGAGAGAGAGAATACCATTAAAACTTTGTGCAACAATTACACTAACCAAAAAATGCCATAAATATTCATATTTTATAATCATAACTCAAATATAGTACCGTCTAAATCAAAAATTTTAAATTTCCATGTATTTTTATGGTCTGGCAATTGAACTAGATTTGAACATGTTTCTATACGTAGATTATTTTGGCCCTTTTTTTTCCGTGAATAGGGGGAGGTCAACGGGTGGTAGTAAGATGTTACAAACATTTGCAGAGTCAATGCCATAAAATACATGTATGTATATATATATATATATAAAATAAAAATAAAACGGAGCATATGTTAAATTGTTCTGATTTTATTTTTCTTATTCTGGAGTGAAATCCGGGGGGATTTTTTTGAGAAAGTGTTTATCAATTGCAGTCAATTTGGACTTGAGAATCGTAAAATCGAAATGCATTATAGAAATTTAATATTTCAAAACAAGAGCTAGCTAAGAATTACTTTCAATCGCAATTTGTTTTTGTTCCCAAATATTGAGGAATATAGATTATTATTATTATTATTATTAAAGTATAGGATACAATTGTAAACTATCAACCTAACTATATTTTACAAGCACTGACATCTAAGGCCTTCGGCTTTGAGGAATATAGATAGTTGGAGTGTTAAATCTAAACAAAATCTTAGATAATTAATTAAAGGGAGTTGACATTTCTTTTTCATATAATATTCCCGAAAAATTGGCAAGTTCAGTTAACATTATAGATTATAGTATATCACATGATTCACATCACTCACATAGTTTCAACTGAAGAATACTTTAGGGCTCTTATTCAAGTATTATAAAATGTGCGAAAGAATTTTTTCCAAAAGAGTGACCAAAGCCTCTTAAAGTTTTGATAAGCCATCCCATGTTCACTCACAAGTTTTCTACTCTTTCAACTTTAGGTTATATTAAAAGTCTTAGCAAACTACATATTCCAAACTGATTTATCGCCAATAGATACTCTGTGACCATAAAATTTAACTAAGAAAAAAGGAGTTTACATACTATTATTCAACTTCATCTATTTCATTTATCTGGTAAACCAAACGATTAAATCGAATGTTAGCTGTTGTCACTTGGTTTAAATATCTACTTCTACTTCTTCTCTCTGGCCAATTTGTTTTAATTGACCTATCCATATATGCTTTTACCCATATTCCTATATCCTTCTCAATTGCCTTAACCTGTTTTGCACACATTTTAAAGTAATTAAAAGTCACAAAAGTTTAGCTTAGTCAGTTTGAAAATAAACGCCAAATTCTTTTAGTTTTTCTCTTTTTTTTTTCTTTTTTCTGTTGGCCGCGTCTTTATGGCGGCGACCTGCTTAGCCCCTGGCTTTACTCCTGTGGCGTGTGTTGGTCTTCCCCCCCCACCACCCTTTGCATTCCTGTTACCATTACCATTTTCTGGCTTGTCGCCATGGCAAGGAAAAGGGATAGGAGAGATCGGAGTTGTGCAATGTCAGCTACGCCATTTAGCCTTGTCACATTATTTGGCTTATACACCCAAAAGTCTTGTCTGCTGTTCTTTACTTTTCGCTAGCCTTTTTTGTTCCTTCATTCGTTTTTTTTTTTTTTTTTTGGCATTTTTCTCTTTCCTTTTCAGTGGTTCCTAATTGTTGTTGTAATCACATGCAGTGCTGGACAGTTTTGGGCACCATGACAACCATCCGCCATCAGCCATCCGACGCTATTCATTCATTCATGGTTATCCTTTTCCCGTTTTGTCCATTCAGATTTTTCAGTTTCAACTCTATTTCACTCTTTGACCCTGTCCTTTAGTCTATCTCTCTCTATCTCTGGACAGTTACCCAGGCGTTTAGAAGTCATCAGCATTATCAGCCATGTTACCCACTCTCTTTATATATACATATGCGACTTTCTGCATGTGTGACACGCTGCACTTTAGTTAAGTTTTTTAACTCTTTCAGTTTTTTTTTTTGTGTTCGCTTGGGTTGAGTTTGCAGCCTGTTTGAGATAGTTGCGATGGTTTCCGTCCGTGTTCGCATCCGTGTCCGTGTCCGTGACTGAGCCTGAGCCTGAGCCTGAGCCTCTTCCACTGATGTACTTTAGTACTTACTTTGCATCGGAAGTTCAATTTCCTTCTTTTCTTTTTGGTTTGAGACAAAGTTTTCTATTATTTTTTTTTTCACCCCCTCCCCCCTTCTTATTGTTGAACTTTTCACAAGTTTTTTTTTTCCACTATAAATAATGCAGTCATGGTATAAAGATGCCAATTAAAGCAAATTCCTTTCTTTCTTTCTTTATTTAATCTCCTTAACCATTATTACAGATTTCCAATGAAACATATATTCCTTTTTTAGGTCATTTGCATATTCAACATATGCACAAGTTGATAGCCTCAATTATGCCAATGTATAAGTATGCATATCTATATATGTATATGTACATATGTAGGCCGATTAAATCCTGACTCAAATGTGTAAAATATGCAAACGAGTTTTCAATGGTTGTCTGTGAGCATACAAATATGTATGTATGTTAACTTACTTATTATATCTTAAGATAGTCTGTTCCATTTATCAATGTGTTTCAAACTGTTATACTCGTACTTTGTCCTTATGGCTGAAAACGACTGGTAAATGAAATTTATCTTAACTCTAAGAAGACAAAATGTAAGCAATGAAAATTAAACAGGTGCTTAGAAGAAAACTTAAATGTGTTTTCTCTTCTATTTGGTTTTTAAAATGGAAGAAACAACTGTTAAGTCAAATAAATCTGTCCAAATAATGGAAATAATTTTGTTAGCCCATTTAAAAATTAATGAACAAATACATAAGCTGCCAATATAGTTTTTCATTTACTTTAATTATTTAAAAATAGTTTCTGTTGCACTTTCTAAAAGGATTTCAGCTGTTATATTGTGCAGAAGGGGAGACCTCCTGTAATTCAAATGGCTGAAAAATGGAACTTTATTCTGGATTAGTCAAAATTGAGTAATATAAATGAATAATGAATGAAATAAGCTGTTTCGTTAGTATTGCATTAAGTTACCTATTTTTTTTTTTTTTGTTGCAATGCAAAATCGTTTTAAATAACAGAATGAAGTTTCCTTTATTCCATTCATTCCTATTTATTGCAGTTTTCTTTTCCTCCTCACTGTTGTTTCTTTTTCCCTTTGTATATTTTCATGCAAATATTTCACACCAACTTATGGAACTTTTTTACAGTGGCATTCGCGACATTCGCAAGGCCATTTTCTCATTTTCCGTCCACCTTTTTTGCACTTTTCTCTCTTCCCCCTTTTTTTTTTTTATTTATTTTTTCTTCATTTTTTGTTGTTGCTGTTGTTGATATTTCTTTCTTTTTCCTCTCACTCTTTGCATAATACTTTGTGTGTGTGTAGTGATAATAAAAAAGGCGCTTGGGAACTTTTGTTTAAATCAACGAGGCATCTTACCCAAAAGCAAGCAATGGCTGCCAGAATGTCGGCGACCCACTCAGAGCTGAAGTACTTTCCATTCTCTGGCTCTCTGAGCTTGGCTCGGGCTTTTCATCTTGCGAGGTCCCCTAACAATTTGTACGCCTCAGTGCGTACGCATTTCTGGGCACTTAAGTTTCTATATAGCCTACGAAACGGCAACTCCCATACCCCATTCTGTTGCATGCCTCAAGCGAAGCATCTTATTCTACTTTAGAGTCAATGCTTAATTTTTGCCGTAACGAACTCGCCGCTCATTTTTTTTTTGCCTGCTTTTGCTTTTGTTTTATTTTGCCATTGGAAATTTTTTTACAGAAAAAAAGGAAGAAGGAAATCGAGACTGTTTTGCATTTCTCATTAGCCGGGGGGAGGGGGATATGGCGAGAAAGTGGGGGAGAACCGTTGGATCGTTGATGAGTGCAATTAGCAATTTGCATAGTAAAAACTAAATGAATTTCATCTTTTCTCTTCTATGGTACTCTATTTTTGCATTTGGGGAAAGGGCTGAAATAAGTTGACCAAGTGGCTGACTGCTGAGCCACACAATTTTAATAACTAATAAGTGGCTTGGTATTTGGTTATCTCGACGTTGCCAATTTAAAAACTAGTTAACATTTACAAATATAAGTTTAGACAGCGATATTATACGTATTAACTAACCAAAAATATTTAACCATGCATAGATTATTACATAAATTAGGCGTCTACCAAGTTTTCTCATTAGAAGACTTTGGCAACGATTGTTAGACCTGCAATACCATGCGATTAGTTCAACATTTACATAAACTTGCTGAGAATTACTATTAAAGTCCTAAGAATATGTAAATCTTTATACTAGAGTAAGCCCTAAATATGGGTTATACACATTTAAATTATATAATATCATTTATAATATAAATATAAATGAATTGAGAAAATATGAGAGCAAAATTTCATTAATAAACCGTTTTCTATCTTTGTTTTACTTTAATTATATAACTTTTACAAAAATCATAGCATACTTTTTTGGGCATGAAAAAAGTTTTATATTAAATAATTTCAGCAATTTTGGTGACTTTAACACAGATTGCACTATTTAAATACATCTTTAATAGAAAGACTTTAATTATTTATGATCGCAGCAGGTAGTTATATATATTTATGTACTTACCATATAGTTTATATTATAATTATAGCAACAGTTTCTCTCTTTTCTTTGGCTTAACTGTAGTTCGTTATGCGATGCCTTCAATTTGGTAAGCGTTAAAACTGTCGGCAATGGCCCGTAATTAACCCGTAAGTTCATTTACACAAGCACACAAAAATTATGCAACAATGAGTTGAAGGAGATGGCAGAATCTACAAACAACACACGGGGGGAAAGGTGAAAGACGACACCGTCGTCGTCGCCGTCGTTAATGTCGACGTTAGTATGGTAATGCCCACGCTGCATTTTAATTATTTATTATTATTATTGTTGTTGTTGTTGTTGTTATTGTTGTTGGGCTTTTGCTACTGCCTCTGGTTGCTCTGTGACTGCTGTTGGAGTGTTGGTAACCACCTGGTGGCTCCACAGCATGGCCAACAGAAAAGGAAGCAATGGAAAACCACATTTACTAACACAATTGTAATACTATGCATTTTTGCTAATTATGTTAATATAAGCACACACATACACACACATTGTGTGGCACATACAGACATAGTTTTGTTTAGGAGTACAACTGGCCACAATGGCTTAACAAGTAGAAATAATAAACTAATTAGAAATTTGTTGTTTTTTTTTCTAATTAAAGAAATGGTTTAGCCAATAAAGACGTGCAAATACTTTTCAATCAAATTGTAACCATGAAATTGGGTTTTGACTTAGATTTACTACTACAGTATGTACATTCTCTTATAATTATAATTACAAGGCCTTAATTTAAATTTGGTCTTTTCCTTTAAGTGATAACAATTAAGAGTTAAATTTTTTGCCTATTTTTGAACGTATTTATAAATAATATATTGAATAATTAAACATAAAAATAAATATAAATAGGAATTATAAACGGGAGTAAAGTAACTTTAATAATTATATAGGGTCAAACAAACAATAGTTTAGTTCAAGTTTTAGTTATCCTCCATATTGGTAAAGTTTCTTAATTCCATATTGTTTATAGATCTATAGATTATCTGACAAATTCACAAACACTCTTTTTTGATAAACAGACTGAGAGTTATCGAACCAAGTATCTTTTATAACATTAATTGTTATAGTTAATATTTAGTAAATCAAGCTATCCCATACCTAAATTTGTATAGTCTTCTTTAAAATTCAGATATTACTCACTTACAGAAGTAAGTCCAATTGTTAATAGACTTAAGATATAGACAAATAAAGTAATAAATACATATAAATCTATAAGATTTGGTACACATCCTAAAACCTTTTAATAATAAAGATTAAATATAAGGCTTTAAAGTAAATAGTTTTTTCTTGTTCTTGTTTTCACTCAGTTGCTATTTAATTAGTTTATTAACTTTGCCCATTCCTTTTAGTATCTTGTCACGGTCATTTATGGATTTGTTCAGATAGTTGGCTTCAATAATTTCAATAGTCAACTCACGTAAGATGTTGGACCAGACCTCCAACCTGTTCAAGTGTCGCTCAAGTCAATTTTCATCGTGGGTAACGAATAGCGACAGGTAAATAGAGCCCTTGGCTGGACCATAACTCAACTTGTGGGTGTAGCTAGGAGGCAACGTCAAAATTTAATTACAACTACATATTAGTTAGTTGCATAAACAACAGCAACTAACAGCAGTAAAAGCAAAAAAAAAGAAAAAAAAAATTGTTTTGCAATTTCGACCCAAAATTGCATGACAGTCAGGAAGGCGGTTTGTAGTCTCTCCTTTCACTTTGTCTTGGACAAACTCCAGGCAATTTTATGCCCTAGCCCACAAAAACTGACGTCTATTGCTTTCCTTTTTTGTTGGCCACTACTAAAGCTACTGTTAGTCCTCTACACTTTGACTACCTCTCTCTCTCGCTCTATTTCTATCTCTGTATTGGTCTCTTTTACTCAATGTGTCTGTCTGGGCCAGGGCCATAAATTATTAAATTTTAACAAGTTTTTATGCAATGGCAAGTTTGAGTCTCTGTCTTCCTTGTCTACGTCTCGCATCTTTGGCTCAAATCGAGCAAACTTACCATGCCTTAGTTTGTCAGTGGCCAGCAGCCAGTACGTGACTGAAAACTGACAGTTCCTCCACTCCTCTTGCACTTCATTCTGCCTTCTTTTTATATATCATCCTCCTTCATTATAAATAACACCAACTCCGACCTCGTTCCTCTTCAGCCATGACTTTTTAATTGCAAGCAATGTGGCTACTTTGATTGCCATAACAATATTAATAATAGAAAATTCTGGATTACACAATTATCTGTTTTCCTGTTGGTTTTTCATTTTTCTTTTTCATTTTTTTATTAGTCACAAGCAAAATTATTGTAACTTTTTGCATAAACAAATTATTTACAAAAAAAAAAAAAAAGGAAAAAAAACCAACGTAGAAAACAATGATTACATAATTTAATTAATTATTTTTCACAACTATATTAGGAGCAACGGTTATTTAAATATATTTTGTGTGATATGCAGAAAGTTTTTAATGATGTTTTAAAAATAAAGTTTTATATTATTTCATTTCTATTTGTTCTCAGTTTATTATTTAAACTAGAATATTATTGACGAGCAGTTTTGTTCTTGTTTAAAAAGTATTCGTTTTTTTTAGTTTTTCCAAACATTATTTTTTAAATTTTTTATTACACACCTGTTATACATTTATTTACACTCCTCGAACCATTTCACTTTCGCATGCCGAACTTATATATCTAATTATACTATAAGAAAACGATACATTATAGTTTTAAAACCACGAGGGAAAATATATATTTTTGATTGGCCACTTATTGGTACTTCATTATATTAGTATCATTATTATCATGCTAACCATTTAGACTTATAAAAAATTTAATTGCCGTCTGTCAATTAAGAATTTACTTTGTTAGTAAAAACAAGAAAAATAGATTAAAGTTGTTTTTTAACTAATGGCTGCCATTCTTATTTTTAAGAGCTTTTCATAATGCACATTAAAAATGAAATATTATATAAAGAAAGGTAATGTCAGCACTGGGACTTTACAGCTTTACATTTGTCCTCTCCTCCCCTCCATTCACCCAGATGCCATTTACAAATTTCAGTAACAATATTGAGGGAATTTTTTCTTGTGTTTTTTTTTCTTTTATGCAAAAGTTGAGAGTAACGCACGAAATGCGGTTTGTTTATGCGTTCGTCGAAGCGTAAAAAGTCGCACAATGTGACAGTTAAATATTGGCTGGATATATGGTATATATATATGTATATGTATGTACGCATATATATTTTTTTTGTTGTTTTTCTTGTTTTGTTTTCTTGTTTTTACGATCCGGACTCGTGCAACGTGTGCCGACTGCTGGGAATGGTTCTGGGTAAAAACGTTAATTAAGTTCTTAAAGGACGTATTGTGTGCAGGTCCTTTTTGCGTGTCCTCATTCACAGTGGCATGGTCTGTTCTGGTCTGCATATCTCAGCGAAAAATGTTGGAAAAGGTGCAGCAGTAAGAGAGAACCGAAGGTAGAAAAGAGAAGCTCATATAAATTGATTTCATACAAACTGTATAATTCATTTTGGTTTCGTTTCCACTTGAATCCTGGACGGTATTGTCATAGCTACGGATATGCGAGTATGGGGGTGGACTTGAAACCCGGTTTACCAACTATGAGGTACGCCCAAGCAATAAAACATAATTCACCCAATACCCAAAGGACGATCTTTATTGCCAACACATGCCAAAAAGGGAACTTTTTACACGGGTTATAATACTTTACGAAACTTGCTATAAATTTAAATTCAAACTTTGTCAACTTTTGATCAAGTTTAATATTACTAATTAGCAGCTTATTTGTGGCTTTATTTTATTACTGGAATATTGGCAATATTTCACTATTCCTCGTTTATTAAGTATCTTAAGCCAAGTAACTTAATTAAACTTAATTAATAACTTAGTTACTCATATTTAAACAAATTATTAATTTATAGGCAACAAAATTTGCCAATTATGATTTAAGTAAAGTTTATGATTCTTAATTAATTTTCAATAATGCAGTTAATCAACTTACCTTTACCTGAATGCGGTTGAACACAAAATAAGATGTAAATACTTATAAATGTCAATATGGGTATCGGCGAATAAGTAAATCCAATAGCTTAAAGCGCACTGTAATACAAACAAAAAATAAGTTGGAGACAAATAAGAAATTAATAAGTTAATAAGTTATAGAGTCGACTTGAATATATCCTATCTATGGTGGCGATGTGTAAAAACGTTTTAATAAAATGATTTAATTAGATTCGTTTCTTTAAATGCTGCTGAAACTAAATAAGAGAAAATAAATAGCAAATATCTTAAAGAAGCTTTTCAGTCAACTTTCCTTTGTCGACATTTAGAAACATTTCTACATTCTTTTAAGTTATGAACACATCACAAAAGAACTATAGAAATTTATACTTCCTATGTAAGTATGTTGATGCTTATTTAAATAAATATTTGCAATTGCTTAAATAAATTTGAATACCATTGCACATTGACTCAATATGCGGTTAACCACAAAACATCTCAAGAGACCAAAATAAGGGGAGTTAAGGGTTCCACTTACTTTATAATCGTCTTTTAATTGTTTTTGGTGTGTTTAAATAAAAGGCGAATCAAGGTTCTTTTGTTCATTTTGATTGATTGAAAAATATATATTGACAAAACGATAACATGTTTAAATGGCATAAATACTAATACCAATATACACATACTACAACTACATACTAATATATATGCATACGATATTTACATATATTTCAAATAGCCATAGCTTAATGCCAATGCATTATTTATGTATGCTCAGCATATTCATTTCGACAATTTGAGACAATGTAAATATAAAATATATAAATGTAATAAATATACCGCAGTATGTATATTTATATATATATATCGATATTAGGCTGGTATTTTCTTTTATGTAAGAGTAAAAAATTGTTTATATTTAAATTATTTTATAGAACTTTTTTTAATCCAAAAGGAAACCAGAAACAATTTTATTGGTACCATCTTCTTATGAAAGATAACTCAAAGAAGAAGCTCTAGAATAAGTAAACTAATACTTATTTTTAAAAAACAATTCATTTAAAATATAAATAAATATATATAAATATATAATAAAAATTTGTTAGAAAATTAGAGCTTGAGGATTTGTTACTCATACGACATGTTAAACTAAAGGCTATAATACTCATACGACATGTTAAACAAATACATATTTGTTTTTTTTTTTTGTTGACTTTCAATGGTAATTGTCAGCTTTTTGAACACTTTTAAATGAAAATTCCCGATTTCTTATTTACTTTTATAATTCACGAGTTCTCTGAACAAAGAGAAACCATCCAAATATGGCATAAATACAAACATATGGACAGACGTTAGCAATAAAACATTACCAATTCAGCGCAAATCGCTTGCAATTAATCATTCAGTTGTGGCATTTAAATATAAAAAATATACATATATTACAAAAAAAGGATAACACCTTTCCAGTTCGCTATAAATAACAAAATATTTGCACACAGAACCAAAATGAAAAAAATAAGAAAATAAAGAAAAAAGACAGAGTCTCATTGTTTTATTTTGAATATTCTTCCATCAGTATGTTTCAGCTGGGATGCGACTGGGATTGTTTTTTTTTTTTGTCATTTTCTCTGACTGACAAGTGTGGCCGTTCACACGCTTCTGACTGGTTTTGGTTGTGGCCCTGATCCTGTCTTTCAAAACATTCAAAACATCGGCAGTGGCACCCAACAAAAACAAAAAAAAAAAAAAAAAAAAAAAAAACAAGGACATCCATAGAAATGCAAATGCAACCAGAGGAAGAGGAACGGCAGCTGCAGGAACGGATACTGAAGTATTGTTTGCATCAACACACAAAAACCACAACGCATCTTCTGAAGGAAACGCAATCGGAATTGGAATGAGAGTAGGAGTTCAAGTCGTTAACTTGACTGACAAACCAAGCGTGAAGCAACCCAAAAGGTAAAGATGAAAATGAAATTGACGAGATGGGCGCCAAGGGTCAAAAGCAACAAGAAATATTTGATAAAAAGACAATGCATTGACTTAAGGATACCCTGTAGTCTTTGTAGATAGAGTGAAAAATTAGCGAATCCGTAAGATTTGGGATACTTATGTAAGTGTTGGCTCTAAAAACTTATAACAAGGAGCAGGATATTGAATGTTAGTTATGATAAGAGATCGAAGGATCAGCATCTAGTTGCAATCTTTTAGAAGCCTTTGCTTCTAAGAACCACTCTCTGTTCAGTTCGAGTATATATTAATCTGTAGTAACTTAATTCTAATCCACAACTTTATTTGTTATCATTCATAGATTTCCTTTCATCTTCAAATACCCCAAATTTCATTTTATAAGTACAGGGTATTAAAAAAGAAAAGGGCCAAATATGCAAATATTGAACGAGACAATCAAATATGCAACAGTAATTTTTTGTATCAACTGTCGACAATGGTGAAGAGATGGAATGAAGGGATGAGTGGTTCCGACTTGGACAGGGGTTGTAGTCATTTGAACTGGCATTATATTTCATACCCAACTCTCCAAAAATAAAGGGGTTTTGGGCCGGCTGCTCCCTTGACTACATAAACAAGTTCAAAGTTTGTGTTGTTTGCCTTTGTTGCTTTTCTTTTCGTTTCCCATGATGGAAAGTGTTGAATCAAGAGCATTTCGAAATGGAAAACTTTAACTGAAAAATTAAATTAAGTAAATTCCGTTTTTAAGATATTAGCCATGCAGGCTTCCATATATATATATATACATACATACATCATTGGATCATTACGTTCTCTTCTGTAATCCTCACAAAGCAACCTTTAATTTATATGATTTACAATATGAATATAAATTGTTGAATAGACACATCAACTTACATATATGTATCTATATATATATATACATATGTGTCTATAGTCATATTCATTAACCATTCAAATACATATACAATTTTGCATCTGTATGCGTTTTAAATTTTTCTATATGTTCACAGATGTTTGAGATGTAATGCACTTGTGTGGCTGCTGAGTCCTTTGAGTGATACGTCCTTCGTTCTCCCTTCTGCCATGTTTCGTTGCTTCTATATGCAATACTGACACAGACTTAGACAATGTTTGTACTTGAGCATACAGCAGCTTTTAAATAAGCTCAGCATCCATATTGTTTCTTGTCTCTACCTTACCACCACCCCCCTCAACCATCCATTTCTTTTCTTCGACATACAGCAGCAAAAGGATTTTATAGCCACAGATGTTGTTGTTGCTTTTGTACTTGGCACTACAATTGATATTTGTAGCATCTTTAAACGATTTTTAAGTGCTGTCCCCACATGAGTAGATAAAGATACAAATAAGTTACAATCTGAGTATCGGATCTTTAGTATCCAATTCATTGTCAGCTTAAGCAGACTATCAATAATTTAACTATACACTGGGGAAAAAAACTTTAAATGTTTTAAACTTTTTTTTTTTGCTTTATTGATTGCGAATTGGAAGTTGGTGTGAATTAGTTTCCCATTCTTCCAGCTGATTCATGATTTTTTGTCTGTATGAAAAAGTATAGAAGTATATACGTTTATCTGCTTCAAAAGGCAAATTGTATTTAAGGAAGAGCTTAGTAGTTCGTATTGCCATTTCAAATGACAATTTATTAAATTAAAACTCAGTTTTAGGCATTTTACACGATCACCAATATTTGCCATTTTGTTTCTTTATTTATTTTTTTACTTAAAATTAAGTCATTAATTCCTTTTATTCGATGATTTCGAAAAGGGATTTGAAAATACATTTCGGAATGGAATTTAAATTGGGGTTAGTATTTTCTAGGGGATTTTATAAACTATTTAAAAGTATATAGATTATATATTTGCACTTTCGTTAGAAATTACAATTATATTTATTTGAGATTTTATTTTGTTCTACTTTTGCAGCATTCTTTTCTGCAAGTGTAGAATTCGAAAGGATAACAATACATACATGGAAAATTATTAATTGTTGCTTCGTTTATTGCATTTAAAACATTTAATATCTTTTACTAAGCTATTGATATTTGCTTATCTGGCAACAAGTCTTTGTCAAAAGGCCTTTGACAGCATTCGCCTTGATGGCTTCCCAAATTGAATATGTCAATCACAGGAGCATTCAGTATGGTCCGATGCGTTGCCTTGGCAGTAGATGTGCCCTTTTTTGGACGAGCGAAGTTCGAATTTAACTTTCAATTTTTATCTAACAATTTTTGGGTCGTAGAGGGGTTAATAATAGTGAAAAGTTCACACATTGTGCACAGACACTTTCTGTCCCCATGTTTACACACAAGTTACTTGGGATAACTTTCGTTGCTTTTGGCCATTCATTGGCGATGACTTTGTTAGCTAACGGTACTTTGTAGGTTTTTATGTGCAAAGTTGAAAGGCTTATGCGATAAAAAAACATGCATAGAGCAAGAGTAGTACTACTAGGTAGAGGATTGTGGAATTGCTGTGAGTAAGTGTATGTGTGTGTGTGTGTGTGTGTGTGTAAGTGGTGTAATGCATGAAATGACAAGCACATTGGCTATAATCTTGTTTTTGTCACGAAAGCAGTTAAGAAAGGTTATTGATAGATACTGCAATGCACACTCCTTGGACATTCCGGTGATGAATTGCTTAAGTTTTTATATAGATAACGTATTCGTAATTCAGTTTTTCGACTTGAATCTTTAATCTGCTCCTTCAATGAGAACAATAAGCAATTACTTGTACTTAAATAACTGCATAACTGGTAGGGCAGTTGGCAATTTTTGGCCTGCTTTTAATGGCCTCTTTGACACCTCCCACGGTGTGAAAAATTACAGGACCAGTCTCATAATTGGCCACGCCCACCCACACACACACACACACACACAGACATCTTTGTCACGGCAGCCATTTGTTTTCAGTCAATTGTCATATTTAATTAAACAACCATTCCCCCTCTCCCCCTCTCCCCCCCTGACTATGTCAGGTATAAAATTAAATTCATTCGCCATTTGCTTTAATTCTTACTTTGACCCACTTGAAAGAATGTCAAGATTTTTGTTAAGGATTTATGATAATCTAGTTGAAGTTTTGCCAACACGAACAGAGAATCAGAGAATCAACAAATAAATATATTTTTTTTTGTCATTTTTTCGATACGAAACAAAATTTTTCCGTAAAATGAATATAATGCAAAGACATCGTCGAGTTGGATTTAGTGTGACCAGATATTGGTTACATTACGCTAGAACTCACGATTGTGCAAAGGAGAAGGCCGATAATGTATGCGAACAAGAAGCCGAAAGGATACAAAAGTGTAAAGATGATAAAAAGGATATTGAGCGCAGAAAAGTCACGCGTATTGATGGCGATGGTGTGGGCAAAGAATTGATTGATTCATTGGTTGAGGTATTTACCACCGCCCAAGTGCCAATCGATTGGGATGTCTTTCATAAGCATAGAAGAACACCAGATTGTGAGAATCTGTGCCCCGAAGTGCTCAGCTCCCTATGCCGCAATAAATTCGGCATTAAGGGTCCTTTCCAAAGTCGCTATTCCCTTAGACAATTGAGTAAACAATTTCAATTGTTCGCCTCTGTGGCAGTTTGCCGGAATCTGGATGGTCTAGAGACACCCTATAATAAAATCGATTGCGTTATCATACGCGATCAAGTGGAGGGAGAGTATTCGGGAATTGAACATCGGGTAGTACCTGGTGTTTTGCAGACCATAAAGGTTAGCACAGCTGAAGGTGCGAATCGTTTAGCCAGATATGTCTTTGAATATGCCAAAAAGAATAATCGTAAGAAAATTACGGTTGCCCATAAGGCAAATATTATGCGATTAACCGATGGAACATTTCTTAAACCAATGCGCTTTGAGGCGAATAAGCATCGAAAGGAATTAATCTTTGAAGAGCGTTACCTGGATACAGTTTGTCTAGATTTGTTGATGAAACCAGAAAAGAAGGATGTTTTGGTTGCCTCGAGCATGTATGGCGATGTATTGACATTTATGGCTGCCAGCATTATGGGTAGCCCAGCTTTATGTCCGGGCTTTGCTTTTGGTTCAATGGGTCTGGTTTATGAGCCGATAATCCATACAAATCTAGGTATAGCTGGCAAAGATCTAGTCAATCCGACTGGCATGTTACTTTCTGGTGTACTCATGCTGGAGGAAATGAAATTGAATGACTATGCCGATAAAATTTCCTGTGGCATACGCACCGTTTTCAAGGATACCGACTGTCGGACCAAAGATCTGGGTGGCAATGCAAAATGTTCAGAATTTACGCAAACTGTGTGCGATTGCATGCCCAAGGACTGAGCGGAGGAGGACAGTATGCTGATTATCATTGGATTATAAACTTTTCATTGTTATATAAGTTATAGTGTGTGGTAATACCTTTATGATAAGTGAATATAATGGGAAATGTAGGAAACTATCGCGCTTAACTAAACACACATTTATAATATGTAATTACCGTTGCATTTAATTCACTTTGGCCATTTGGCCAGCTTGTTCCGACCATAAAAGTAGCGACCATTCGCAAGGCTATCGCAGTCGTATATTTATATAGCCTTTCTACTGCTTCTGCTTGTCCCAGCGAAATTTCGACAGATTTATGACCACCAGATGCAGTTTCCTCTTTTTCGGCTCTTAATTAAGTTGCATTTGCGGGACCTGTATATGGCATGAAGCCACTGATGCTCCTACTGCTTGGTGATGGTATTAAAGGAAAAGGAGAAGAGAGGAGGAGGGAGGAGGTGGTGGGGTAGGGGCAAGAATGCACAACTCTTGATAATAAAAACACATGTTGACATCTTGCCGCAGTGTCACCTCCACCTATTAAGTAGCTGGTGGGCGAGGAAACTGTTGCCCCCCTAGATCTGAAAGATATTTCCCATTGAATTTGTACAAGGCGAAAAAGAATAAGTAGTTTTGTTGTTCTCATGTTTTACTGCCATTTAAGCTTTTCGTACATTTTCGTTTACGGTTTCTGTCATTTCATTGCTCCCACATCTTTTAACCTTCACCCATACTGCCATATTCTTCACCGTTTCGTTTCATTTTTGCCTCTTCCTGGGCCTATTAGTCCTGGTCGCCTCTGACTACTCCTTGTAGTGCTTGATTCTTTTGTTTGCTTGAAATTGGAATGTCATAAAAGTGGACTTGTGTGTGTGTGCTGTGGGTGTGTGTGCGTGTTTGTGTGTGTGTTTGTGTGTATGGGTTGCTTATTTAAAAATCATAAAAAAAGAGACTCGAAAAGAGAGAGGCAGAGTATTCTGTTGAGCCTTGTGCTTTATCCATGGCGCCCTTACGTATCTGCTGTTTGTCTGCGTTGACTTCCGTTTCCGGTTGCGCGCTTGGCATTACTTTTGTTTCCCCTCTCTTTCTATCTCAGGCTGGCTATCTATCTCCCCATTTTCTGCACACACTCTTTACAACATTTTTTTTATTACATTCTCAGTGCACATGTATGAAATATACATTTATGGTTGCGCAATTCACATTTCGGTCTTTGGCTTTTAATGGATTTCTGCAGTAGTGAAAATGTGAATTTCAACGAATGATTTAGACAGAGAGGAGAGAATTCATTTGATTTCAAAAATTTAAGCAAATAATTGCTTATCGATTGCTTTTGAAATCTGGTTGGTTGTTTATTTTGATAATATAGACTGATATTGACCATCCTCTGACACATAAGTTTCCACCCTTTGCTTTTATGAAATAAATATTTTTATCTCATTTTTCCATTTTGGTCTATAAAATTCTATAAAAAAAATTTCAGTCTGGTTTCAAATATTTATTTCAAAGAACTTATCGGTTGGATTATTCTTTTCCAATGCTTTTCATGGTATCACAAAGTGTGATAAAAGCAAACGCTTCCAAATGGGGTTAAAGGTTTCGATTCTAAAAGAACGTAAGTTCTTTTGAAAGAGTTAGACTATACCCTATATATATATCGGGTTCTATAGCTACAGTTAGCATGACTAAAGTTTCGATGTCTTCTCCGATCCTTTTTGCTCCGTTTAGGCCAGTCATAGGTAAATTTTGTTAGCTTTCTCCGATAAAGCAACTAACTGTAAATAAAAAGATTTGCTTTCTTTCGATTTCTTTGTAAAAATTTCACTGCTTCAGTTGAAGAGATAATTAAACTGACTTTATTTTTCTATTACTGACCCCTTTATAATTAACTGAAACAAGTGACCTTGATTTGGCATGTGAACTGGCTTAATCCCTGAGAGGTCGGCCAACTAAAATAAAAACAAGGGGTTGAGTTATTTGAATTAATCATTGACGCGTGGCCAAGTTGTCGTAAGAAAATGAATTATTCATTAGCCTCTTTAAGCATTCAAAATGCCTCACCATTGTTGGTTAAAAGTGGGCAATACTCCTTGTGCTCCATGTCTCACAACTTTATTAATGCCAAAAGTATTTTCAAGTGATTTAAAAATCTTTCGCATTTAAATTAAGTTGACAATTTTATTCAAAATGATAAAATTCCAAGGCTTTGAGGCTGAAGATTAATAATGGAAAGATTCAATAATTAAATTGTTTTGGAATTGTTATCCATGTTAGTACTGTTACTTCTTAGTATCATTAATGATTGGCTAAACGTGGTCATGGAAGTTGATTTACTCCAGACAAAAATTATCATAGATTTCGACAATTGAAGGCCGCCATAGCAAGTGGAGGAAACGCTTGGAAACTTTTTAACCGTTTCCATCAGGGTTTGGGCCTGTGAGAGAGGAAACATATTGAAGGGTATATACTAGGATATTGGAATACTGTTCTTCCATATAAGATGCTTGAACATATCCGATCCCGTAAGATATATCTTGATCAGTATCAATAGCCGAATCGATTGAGACTTGTCCTTCTGTATGCCTGTCTACCATATATCAAGCTACTCGGAGTGTTCTCAGATGTATTCCGAAATCTCTTACTTGGTATCTTAATTATGGAAGCGGACGCCCGGTGAAGAAAGACTTCCTCCTGGCGAATGGCTTAAATCATGCGTTTGTGTGACAGCACTGTAATAAGGGAAATGTTCTTCTAACATGCTGTAAAAAGGTTAATCAGATTCGACCATTCAACCCAGCCCAAACAAAAGTTGTTGTATTTATTTTAGAAATTGATTAATTTCAAAAGTTTTTTGACAAATCTCACAGATGATATAAAACTATATATACACACAGTTTATCGCTTTTGTTTTTTAAACAGCCGTTTGACGCGGTGAACCGTTGAGTTTCTTTGCAATGTCGTCACGGACAATAAATGACCTAGAGACTAAAAATTAAGATAGTTAATAGTTAATGAATTTAAACTAATCACAATAATCGCTCAAGGATAACGTACCCTTTTACTTATTGTGCTCGGTTTACCCCAGAAGCGACAATTTTGCTTTGTAAAATGTTCGTACATATCAAGAATTGAAGGTCGCCACACCTTGTAATTGTCAACATTGAGTGAGTTCTTTCCCGCCTCCATAATGAAAAAGACCTGTGATAGAGGTAACATATTGAATGGTATATAATATACCAGCATATTGGAATACTCTTCTTCCAGGCGTGCATAAGATAATTCCGTTTCCATAAATTCACTAAAGTTATCATAACGAAGCACAATTCTTGCCCAAAAATTAGGATCTTCATTGGTATCTGAATATTGTTCCGGTACACGTATCTCACTGTATTGATTACTAAACGTATTATTAGAGCTATCATCTCGGATGGATAGCCCAGATGAAACAGATGATCGTTCAGTCGTCTTTGAAGTTCGTCCTGGTTGCTCTGCACTGTTTCTCAAATCCGTTAGGCTTACAAATTTGGGCTGCACATAGACTTGCAAGATGCATCCCCGTGAGAATTTTTGCATAAGATGATCAACAGTACCAATGCACTCCAGTCTACCGTTAACCAAAATGCAAATCCGTTCACACAATGGCATACACTCTTCAAGGGATTCCATTGCTAGAACAACTGTCCGACCCGTTTGATGAATTAAATTTATCATTTGCGAAATAAGTTGGCATCCCTCTGGACCCATTCCACGAGTGGGTTCATCTATCATTATCACCTGGGTACTAGAGATTACTGCAATAGCTATACTAAGTTTCCGGCAATTGGCGAAAACCAGATCACTAATGTGTACGTTAAGTTTATCCTCGAGCCTTAGCAATGTGACTAACCAATCAATTATTTCTTTTGTTTCCGATGTTTTCCGTCCACATAAGCGGCAATAGAAGTACAAAAGTTCTTTTACCGTCAGAAATTCATGTAGAGCATTCTGTTTTGGACAATATCCTAGATACTTGAAGGCCTCTTTTCGATTTTCACGTACGCTATTGCCGTACACATAGACATCGCCTTTTTCGATTATATCTCTGCCAACGGTGACCTCAAGTATTTTACTTTTACCGGAACCAAATCGACCAACTATACCGAATACTTCACGATGTTTAATTGCAAATGATACACCCATTAAATGATTTGGATTGAATACATCATCGAATACTAAAGCTAATTCACTACGATCTTTATCATCCATTAAACGAATTCGCTCATTTTCCAAAAATACATCCTTATCAAATAAGGTATTTTTAAATGTTTTAATCGAACTAGTGTGCTTACCTTTCATTTCGTCAGATTTTTTAATCCAAACTCTACAAACAATCGATTGAAAGAGCTTGTTAAAAAGTAAAGTGTAGAAAGCAGCCAACACAATGAGAATGAAAAATGGCAAAATAATGCCAGGATATGATAAACTGAAATAGCTTGGTGCTCTATAGGTGCCGCATAAACTAGGATCTTGATCACAGACTTGCTGAATACTATGCTTGATAGCACCAAGAATATGCAAATGACGCAAACATTGCAATAGAACGGCAGATGGAGACCAATATAGCATATATTGAAAGAAAAATCCTATATTTATATCGGTTACGCGCTCAATACCGGGCAATGTCTCGGCGGGAAGTAAACTGGTTCCTGTCAAAATTAAAAGCGTCACTAGATAACCAAGCATTTTGTTTTTAAACAAAAAACTGAGACAATATATGAAAGGTAAAACTGCCAAACCAAAGATTTCAAAAATCATAAACATTAGGATAACCATTGTAGTGTCGCCATACTCTCTCACTTCGGGAGGTTCAGAAGTATCGTGTATAACTAAGGTGACAACAATAACTATGATAACAACATTATACATTGCCAAGTCCCATAAAAATCTTGTTGTCCAAAACATTTGATGACTGACACCAGCCATCATCTCTTGCACCATTCTGCCGGAGGATAGATCATGGACAATATGCAATGTATATAGAGATAAACCAGTTAAAAACAATAAAAATGGTACTGTGCCAATATTTAGATGCGTATCTGTCTGTAAGGTATTCAGGTTAAGAAAGTCAGCATGGCTAAATTTAAATGGATGATTGGCCACTTTTATTGTGGTATTCCTTGAATTTGTGATATACTGAAGCAATGCATTGTGAAGCAAATTAACAGAAATGGGTGCTGAATGCAAAAGTTTTGAATTCCAAAAACATATTATTTCATCCGCATAAAAATCAATTGCTGCTGCATAAAATGTCTCCACTCTCAGATAGGATATCTGTTGTTTAGCCAATATATATGGTATTAATTCTCGTCTACCTTTGATGGCATGGTAAATATTTTCACAATGTGCTGGGCTACTCTCTATGAAATTTTTATATATTGTAACCAATTTATGGCTTATCATATTCGGAAGAATATTGGGATTCGCTTTAGATATTACGTGAGAATTTTTATAATGACAGAGGGTAATATCCATATGGGGTAAATGTATATATTCAGTACCTTGCGGGCTTATGTCAAAGAAAATGGCAAGGACAATTAAGCAAAGTAAAAATAATGGCATAAAACCGCTCTTTCTTAAATAGAGTATTTTTATAAGGATAATTGCTTTGATTTGAAAAAAGCGCCGTCTGCTCTTTATCTGGCTCAAATTCAAGTATATTCGCAACGGTCGAATTTGGCAACGAAAAACGCTTTTCATTATTTTGCATAAATACATCGCGTAGCGTTTGTCGAAATAATGTAAAATTTTCAATATTATGGGTACCTGTTTTATGTTCCAATTCTTTTAAAATTAGACTCAATCCAACTTCATTGCCATCGCTTATACGCACATTAAGCTGCTTACGATTGTTTATCCGTACCTGAAGACCAGAGCTTATATAACGTTTCATCATTGCCAGAGCTTCGTTTTTTTTACCATCATGTTTCTTTTTGCAATTTAAAAAATATTCGGAACAATAGGTACTCAAGAGGCGTTGGGTTTCACCATAACATTGCAAGCTCCCCCAATTTAGAACTGCGATCCGATTTGCAAGAATTACTGCCTCCTCGTGACGTTGAGTACATACAATAATCGTACGATCATATCCCTCCATTTTGATCATATCCCAAATGCTATGGCAACCATATTCATCCAATCCCAAGGTAGGTTCGTCTAATATAATGCCATGATTTCCACCACACATGGCACAGCAAAAGCCCAAACATCGATTCGATCCATAGCTTAATTGACTAACTGGCGTATTTTGTAATTCCGGTATATTCAGTTTAGCCAGATATTTACGGATTTCACGTGCAATCTGTCGTTGATTGCGCATGCCCCTTAAATAGGCATAGAAATATAAATTCTCTTTGACGGTTAACAAAGAAAATGTGATTTCCTCTTTTGGCATAATGGCAAAAGGTTGATCAAAATTATTTCCTGATTTATACTCGGATATATCCAAGCCGTTAACGACTACACGTCCAGATGTCATTTTAACTGTTCCGGCTATGATCTCACCTAATAACATTTTGCCAGCTCCTCGTTGTCCCAAAATAACAGTTACCTCTTTAGGATGTATTGTCATAGTAATATTGCTTAAATATTCAATACCTTGAAAAGATTTACTAACATTTATCACTGATATACCCTCGGCCACATTAGCAAGTTCTTCGTTCTCAATCGAAAATATTGATCGTGACGGATAGCCATCTAAGAAAAAGTCATAAGAACTACTACTCGAGTGAAGCTCCGTCGAATATTGAGAGAATAATGGCATACTCTGCACAGTATTAAATGAACTGTTAGTTTTCAATAATGACCGATTTCTCTTCGATGATTTTGTTAAATCTTCTAGAGAATAACTTTTGGTTAGAGCTTTAAGTCGCTGGTCATTTTGTGTTAATTTAAACAAATGATCACTCGAAAGAGCCTTCGATGGCCACGATGATATAAAGGGTTTTTTTCGACGCTGATATTTTTGATAGACGGCCACATCAACATCTAGATTCAGGGCTTCAACGCTGATCTGTGTCGTTGTATCCCTGGTTGTATTATGTTCATTCGTTCTAATGATTCGTATGCTCGCATCACTTGGTAATGGACGCGGCATTGTATTGGTTAATAATTTAATTTCTTTTTGTTTTTTCCACCGCTTAAACAGGCTTTGAAATGGATAACTCCATGGAGCCGATTGTGCTTCAACATCAACATACATCGATGCCACATCACTTGCACTGCGTCTGCCTTCAGCATAGATCAGGATCAAAATATGTATTACCGAAGATAATAAAAGCATTTGCATTACATGCAATAACGTAAGTTCCGATCCCGCAAAGTTTGTATAATCAAATTTACCCCAAGATAAACCTTCGGCAGTCCGTTCAAAATCAAGTATGATATTTAAGCCCATGGCCAGGCCAGTGTTCAAAATGAGGCAGGAGAGAAGTTTACGTAACACGGATAAATCATAGTATTTAACAAATATTAACGGAAATGGTAAATATGTTAGAAAATGAAGAACAACAACTGTAATAGCACTCCGACTCTGATGAACCACAAAATGACAAATCATTAAGGTGAAGGTAACATTCGATACAAGGTAGGTTAACATAAATACTAAAATAGTTATCAGATTACTATAATCCCATACGTCTTGATCCCAGCCACAGGACGATAATATAAACAGCGATAAGAGTGTTATAAACAATTGTAACAAAAATAAAACAACAAACCAGGCACAACAGTTCAGCCACTCAACCTTTAAACCCTTCATAATTCCCAGTTCAGTTTCATCTGTGATAAAGAATGCCATTTTATAGTTTGAATATGAATAGGAAAACATCACCGCAATGGGCAGTAGCAATTTGATGCTAACAAATAGACGATCATAGATATAGCGTTTAAGTGGATAACGCGACATATATATCTTGGGTAATTCCGAAATCGAAAGATCATGAGCACAAAGTTCAATATATGCCATAGATATGGCATGTTGAAGAGCAACGAAACCCTCCTGTATATAACCAGGTGGAACGTTACCATAATTAGCATCTTTGGTCGACCGACAGTCGGGTTTACCAGTTACCAATTCGATAAGGTCTGTATACAGATTACGTGTCGGCCAGAAGCGTTCGTGCTTTTGTGGTGAAGTACGTAAAGTTGGCGGGAAACGTAATACGAAATCAAGATTCGAAGGCATATTTTTTATATATGGCTTATCCACATGGAATAGAACTCCTGCCATAAAATGTTTTTCCCGAACCATTAATTCAAGTTCAGAGCTCTTATTGACACCCACATAGCCTTCCATTTTCAGTGCATTTACAGCTTTGGCAATAATTAATTCGAATGGCCGTGTATTGGGTGAAAATGCAATTTTCTCAACAAATTTAAGATTTGAAACGTTTTGTATTTGGGCCAGATCCGAGCGCATTTTATCCAGATTATCAATGGCGATATCATCGAAAATTCGCTTTGGTATTACCATAGCTTGACCAATATTACGAATTACAACTAAAATGGGCAAAAAGATGACGGAAACCAGGCAGATTACAAGTAATCGCCATTTGTTGGCCATTTGCATACATAGTCTCTTGTGTAGAATGTGGAAAAAATTTCGGGTTTTAGCTCTTGCCCGATTCGATTTCCGTAACTCCTTTTTCGCATCCCACTCCTGAAATCGCATTATGGTAAATGGTGATAAAATTAACAATACAAAAAAATGTAAAAGATTAAGTTAATCAAAGTATAAAAATTTGATAGAAATTGAGACGATAACTAGAATTGATTAAGACTCTAATTTTCCTTCTACCGACATACTCTACTAAGTTACTAAATAAGCATACGGATTAAATTTGTCCTTGCAGATGCTATCGTTGCTTTCATTACACATCCTTCTTCGTCCATCACGATACATGGTGGGGCTTTAGGCAACGTCAGAAGGCACATAAAGTAGAACAAACATGTGCGACATTTTTACCTGCTACTGCAACTGAAATCGCTTTACGATGATAAATGGTTGGCTATGCAATTAAGAGAACGCAACCGAGCCATCTCTCCATATATGCCCCTTTGCCCAATCTTTCCAATGCCATTCCTCATTCCATTGCCAGCACTTGGCTAAGAGCATGTAATAAACAATTGCAAATGGCGTTCAAGTTGACAGCGGTAAACTGAAACGGTAATTGCATGTAAACATCGTTTTGAAAGTGCGGTTGGTGAATTTTGAATGGAATAATTAGTGAGTGAGTGTATTCGTTTGGTCAGAGAATGTATCCTTGATCTACAATATCGAGAACCACAACTCAAATTGTTATTTTTTTTTAAAGATTGTAGAAACTGCCCATCAATCAATCAATTGTCAAATTTCTTCAATTCAAAAACTTTCAAAGCACATTACGGATCAATAACTTGTTGTCTTTTCGTCAATTTAAACGGAGTCACTCACCTGGCCAATGAAGAAGAAACAAAAATAACTGATGTGTTTACCTACTACATACATACATATTTGAAACGCCAATCAAAATTTCTGCCCTCAATTGATGTGTTGGGATTTAAATGTTCAATACCCTTTTTTTAAAAAAAAAAAGTAATATTGAATTTCTCTTAAGTGAAATGGCAAGAAATTTTGTAAAAAATTTTATTCTATTAGATAACACAAATTGGAATCAAAAATACAAAATTTTATTCTATTAGATAACACAAATTGGAATCAAAAGGAGAAGCATACAATCTCTTATGACATTTCGTGATTCATAATCATGGGCAATTGATATAACGAAAAGATACGATAGTTTTGTGAAAGTTCTCAATCAAAATTTATCTATTAGAATAAGACGACTTGGAAATAGTATTTTGTATTCATCAGAAATATCTTATCAATTTCATACAGGTATATCGTTCATTTCAGTGCCTTTGATAATAATAGACGGGTCGAAAAGTCGTTACTCTTTTATCAAGAAAACTAAAAATTTATCTGTACTATATATGTATGTACGCTTAAGCCCCTATGTGTATGTCTGAGGGCGTGGCATATGGCAAAGTCAGATAAAGATGGTGCTTATGTTTATGTACGCTTATTTACGACTTAAAATCTGAATAATTTACGATGGCGACAATGGCCGCCAAGTAAGAATGAAATGCGGATCAACAACAACACAACACCAAATGGGTGGGGGAAATGAGACTCTATACTTACAAGAACGAAAACGAAAACTAAAACTGAAAAGTACAAATCGTAACAGCATAATAGCCAAAACCCAGCCAGAGATACCAAAAATCCAAATGCTATAAAGCCAACAACAAAACAGGACATGGTACATTGAATTTGGTTTCGAAAGCGAGTTGGTTTCGATGCTGTCTGTCTACACTGGCTCCAGTTACGGCTCGGCAATTGTGTGTTTCAAGTGCTATACACAGGAAGGCGATTTTTAGAGGGAGGTTTGGTTATGTTATGGTCTGGTGTCTAGTGTGGCATGGTCTATACTTTTGCATAAGCTTGCGCTTGGATGAAGCGTAAAAATGGCCAAGAGCTGAAGCAAAAACAACAACAATTGCAATGAACAGATTGCTATGCGGCCATCGAGGAAATGGCAACAGCAGCGCCGACAACAAGGACGACAAACGGAAACACAAAATGCCGGCCGCCATAAAACGGAAGTTAAATTATTGCAATTGTGTTGGCAGATCCTTTTCATAAAAGTGAATTGTTGTGCTATATCCCTAACCCATACTATTGCTAGCTAACCACCCCTCCACCCCCCCCCACTCCCACTCCAAATAAAGTAAAAGTGATTTGAAGTGGGTTAAAAATAATTGATTGAGTTTGTTGTTGTTGCTTGTTATCATCAATGTGTTTAGATAAGCAGCCTATTTAATTATATTTTATATTTCGGAACGCTGATAACTGTTACTTAGTTCTTAATTAATTATCTCTTACTAACGCAACAAAATTGTAAATTTATTTTCTTTAACAATTATTTATTAAATAAATATTTATGTAGTTATGATTGATGCAATATAATGGCAAAAATTTTATTTCAAACGCGCTTCGAAAGCTTCTCGGGCCTGATTCCTTAGAACCTTGCCATTGGCATTCATTGGTAATTCGGTGAAAAATTGTACTCCAGCATTTAAATGCTTATAATCGACAACAACACGTTGGGCCACATGATCGATAATCTTTTGCTCGCTAATTGTAAGGCCTTCCTTGGTTATCACAAGGGCACCGGCAGCATCGCCTCTCTCATCACGAACACCGACCACACAAACTTGTTTCACTTCAGGCAATTCGGCAATGATTTGTTCGATCTCGTTGGGCCAATAATGCTTTGATTTGTACTTGAGTAGATCCTTTTTCCGATCGACCAAATAAAGATTATTATCGTTATCAAAATAACCTAAATCTCCTAAATTGATCCAACCGTTTTGTAAGGTATTTGCTGTATCCTCTGGATTTTCAATATAACCATCCCATTTCAGACCAATATCGATAAGAATTTCACCGACTTCATTGTGAGGCAAATTATTACCCTTATCATCGAGGATCTTTATCCTTATACCGGGAGCAAGTTTACCAACTGAATTCTCTAGCTTATGATCAACATTAATCGTAATTACACCAGTTTCTGTTGTGCCATAGGAGAACATTATATTGGCATTGGGTAAAATGGCTTGAGCTCTTTGCAACAATGCCAATGATATCCAACCGCCAATAACAAATGAAGTTCTAACGGTATGCAAATTCTCTGTTGTGGCTAAGGGACTGGTAAAGAATTCGTATGCTTGCCAGGGAGCCATTACAATGGTGGTAACCTTATACTTTTGGATCAAGGCAATAGATTGGTTAGCATTGAAGGGTTCATCAGAAACGATACGGGTAACACCATAGAAAAGGCTCATAATGACGGTTCCAAAACCAGTCATCCAATCCAAAGTTGCGCTGGTATACAATACATCAGTACTGATACATAAACTACAAGATATTGCAAAATCGAAATAATGTCTATATAAAAGACTTACTATGTATATATATGAATTGTCTTACGCTGCAGTGGCCGCAACATGCTTATGGGATAGTGAAGCGGCCTTTGGAAGGCCAGAAGTGCCTGAAGAACAAAGTATGGCAGCTGTTTGATCACCATCAACAGCCAGTGGTACAGGTCTACAATGGTGTAGAAATGGGTTTAGAATCGAAAAGCTTAAAGGTCAAAGACCACCATCTCACTCACAAGTAAAATTTTTCCGCAGGATGTGGTTTTAGCAGATCCTCAATACTAAGAACACCATCCACACGACCCGTTAAGGTCACAATCTTTGGTGACCATTCCTTTGTGATCTCTTTTATGCGCTCATAGTCGTTTCCATCGCAGAAGATAATTTTCGGTTTGCTTGTTTTAAAAAGTCCATATACGACTTTTGGTTCCCTTGTATAGTTGACAGCATGGAATGGTGTGGTATTGAAAAAGCAAGCAGCTGCCAATGGAACGACATAAGTGCTGGCATTGGCAATAATGCCAATGACATCCTTATGGGTCAGTCCTTCATTCTTGAAGAAGAGCGCAATGCGTGTTGCCCAAGTAAGGACATCGGCACTGGTCGCTACCTTGCCATCCATATGCGTAATCTACTTTTGTTTAGGATGGTATACGCATCAAATTTCTGTAATCCTTTCGGCCATTAGGGCACCTTGAATGTCTTCTCTCACCTGAATCACATTATCCGGCCAATTTTTTAGTGTACTGTATATAATTTGGCCAACCGAACAATCATTGTCGTACAATTTACTGCGATTTAGACCACTCCAGATTTTAGTCTCATCATTGTAGAATGTGGGAAATAATATTTTAGTTGCCATTTTGTCCGAATTCTACTAAACCGATCGCTCTACTGAGTTTTTATTGCTTATGGGAGTACGTTTTATATATGCGGCAAATGAAATAAATATTCTTATATTACAAATATTACGTCGAGTCCAAAGTTTTAAATATTGATATCGACTATATATCATCAAAATTGATTAGAAGCTATATAAATATTTCCTCAAACCATGAAAGACATCTGCTGTTGCCAAAAAGTTTATCCAACATATATATATATATACTTATACTTATGTGTATCATCGTATAGATTAGAAGGTATATAGTAAAGTATTTCCTCAAATAAACAAATAATCAGCTCATGCCACAGAATTTGCACTGAAATTTTGTTACCATAGGCTATCGCCTCTTATCACCTGATGTCAAAACAATTTTAATTTCCGTTTTCAGATGATCATTTATTTATATAGGAAATATAAATAGATATAAAAGTATCGGTAAAATAACAAATATTTATCATTAAAAATAATTTGCATTTTAAATGTACATTTTCTACATGTGTTTAAGTGTTAAAAATTAATGCATTTTGTGACGTAAAAAAGACGGAAAATTAGACGTAACTGCAGGTTTTACGTTAAACATGTTGAAAGGAAATGTATCATGATGTAAGTCCTTATAGTTATTGTGGCACCATTAAAATTATCCATTTTTCTCTTCATGGTACAAACAAAATAGATTTTCCATTCGATTAGATATTAAAAACTAGAAGGATTGACTCACCTTGGACGTGCCGAACTTCGTATAGCCTTGCAGATTTTCTTTATATAATTTACCAGAAGCATTACTGTAAATTATACATACCATATTTCAAAATATTTAGCTTGAAAAAACAAATTTTCATACAAAATATTTTTTCGGACCGCTTGTTCCTATAGCAGTTATATGATATAGTCAACCGATTCTGTGAAAACTTAGTTGACATATTAATAAGTATATTAAACTCACAAATATTAAATTTCGTGGCATTCGATGGAAAAACAACAGGGTTATTGAGGATCAACTTTATTCATGACCGATCGTTCCTATGGGAGCTATATGATATAGTCGTCCGATCGGGATGGTTCCGAGATATACAATGCCTGCAGCAAAAATTTGTTGAAAATTTTAGCTCTGGTCTCTGTTGATCCAGACAGACGGAGAGACGTACATACGGACAGGCGGAAAGGGCTAGATCGATGTGTCTAACCGTGCTGATCAAGCATATATATATATACTTTATATAGTCGGAGATGATTCCTTCTGTGCGTTGCAAACTTCTGACCCTCTGCAAGGGTATAAAAAGTGCATCAAATGTAGAGTCAGTGTTGGAAAGGTTTAAAATAAATAAATTGTGATTGCATTTCCCATTATTTCATTTCGTTTTATATGAAATAAATGGAAAACTCGAGTCGAGTATATAAATTGAAGTTGGTTTTTAATGAAGCATTTTGTTTTTAGCACAAATTTTATGGTTGTAATTGTAATGGAAGTATTTTGGGCCACGCCCCATTTTGGCTATTTGCATGCTGTGTGGGTGGATGGGCGTGTATGTGTGTGTGTGTGGGTGTGGGTGTGTGTCTGTATGTTTGCAGTAATTTATGCACGCCTTGCCCCTTTGCTTCTTTCAAGCGAGGCAATTCCCAAGTATTCAGGGGTGGACGGGGTTGAGAGGGTTGTGACTTGGTAACGCAGTTCAACTGCATGCATACATTTACATCAAATTACAAATACTTTAAAGTGCTTTGTTGCCAAAATGAACAGAAGCAGAAGAAGACGAGAATAACGAAAAAAGGAAAATATGTCTAGAATTGCAATGGAAAGTCTGTAAGTGGATAGTCTTTTCCTCATACTCATCCTTTGAATTGAGAACCTTTCAAACTACATAAACACTTTAAATTTGAACTTAAAACTTGAAACATTAAGTTTATAATCTCAACCCCCATAATGTTAGTTTCAAGTATCAAGTGTATAGTGGAGAATTGATTTAGATTTGATTGGTGGTTTTATGGTTACGGTCACGTTTAAGTGCTCACCTGATAATTCCAATGAAATTTGCTCGGTCATGCGAGTAGAGGTCGACAGTTAATAAAGCAGATTATGTGTATAATATGACAACGCACAACAACATAACCACCCAACTCACCCATCGTGTGCGTCGGATCAACGTAAAGTAGGAAGTGCACAATTGAAGGAATATTATATCGATAAGTTGACACCGATTGCCCTCACCTTGCCATTCGTATCGGTTGGCTAGGTGACCATATCAAAGCTAAAACCAAATTAATTAAGTCTCATCATATAGTTCACTGAGCTGAGTTTAAATCATATCAAATGTTTGTTTTAATTGTGTGACCAAATTCATTTGAGTCAAAATAAACAATTGTTGTTACAATTTCAACAATCCAACAATCAATATATTTTTGACAATTCGTATAGTTAAAAATATATTAAAGATGTGAAGTGAATTTAATTATTGTCAACTCCTTTCATATTTTCATTCTAAAATCCCAATAGAATTTAAACAAACAACCGGAAATATGGCAAAGAGATATCCCCCCCTCCCCCACCTTATATCAATGCCCATGGCAATTTGAATTTTCAAGGCCCATTTAGGGTTTCCAACTGATAAGCGTAGTAGATAAAGGTGCATTACCCATTTTGAATATATTTTTTGCCTACGTGAGATTATTTTCATTGGCAAGTTTTCAGTTTCAATGATGGCAATAAGTTTACTCCGCTGGGCACTGCCATGTTATGGTACTACTCATCGCTTAACGACGTCATCGTCCCTGACCTTAGACAAAAAAAAAAAAAAAAAAAAAAAAAAAATAGCTGCCGAATTTGCCTGAGTGTGTGTTAGTGTTATCAGCGCAGCAGGTTTTCATGCTTATCACACTTGTTGGAGGTCCGCCACGTGCTTGTCGAAAGTTGGCCTCGAAACTGTCATAAATCTTGCATACGTTCATCTGCGCAGGCGTTAAAAATGTTCCGCAATTCCAGCGTTTCGCAAACATCGCTCCATTCATAAAAGTTTTTAAGCGATGTTTTTTGTCGGCGGCGATGTTGCTACTATCACCAGCAGCAACAGCAACAGCAGCACAGCGTAGCAGCATCAGGATGCTGCAAACAGGACCAAGACAAGACCATCAATGTAGTCTGTGATCTGGGCAACTTGGTTACGGACAAAACAGTTTGCGGTGATTCCTACGACAAGACGGTTGTAAATGTGAGCGGAATAAAAAAAAAAAACTGAAATTCCGTAATACAAGTAGAACAAAGCGAGCCAAAGGGCAATATAATTCAATTTGTGTGTGCGTGTGTTTATACGTAGTATATATATATACATGTTTTAATTGTGTGAGAAAGAAAGTGACATTTGAGAAATATGATTTAATTATTATTAGCTAATATATGTACTTATGTCGTGACGGTCCCCCTTAACTATTAATAAGTTGTGCAGCATCGCACATAAACACGTACACACACATATATATATATACATATATATTAAATTTATGTACATATATACACATTAGCTAGATCTTGAGTTAAGTAAATAATGAAAAAATTTCCCGTTTAGAAAAAGTTTCACTCAAGTGTTGTTAAGTGTCGCAAAAGTTTGTTGTGAAAGTTAAGTGCGCCAGTGAAGTCTACAAAACTAGAAACTCGGCCGATTCGGTTGCCTTTGCTTCCGCCACTCACATCCCCACCCCACCCCCCACCACATAACGCGAACCCATACATACCCATAAAGCCACGACACACGTTGACATTTTGTGTAAACTTTTCGACCATCATAGTCCTCCTTTTTTCCTTTTTTTTGTCTTGCATAGCCGTATTCTTGGGCTTCTTGTACTTGTCGTTCTTGCAATTCTGTCAAAATGTTGTGCTCTGAACTTTGCCTGCAGGCGTCCAACAACAATTGAAGTTTTGACAACAGAATTTAGTTAAACAACGTAGCGGCTGGCTGTGTGTGTGTGTTTTTTTTCTCGTCTCCCCCCCATAGTTTGGCGGCAAAAAAAATTTTTGTCGGACAAAGTTTTCTATCAGAGTCTGTAGGTGGGTTTGTTAACTAGAAGCGGCACCTCACCAAAGCAAAGCAAAGCCAGGCATCGGAGGACAGACGACATCGGTACGTGTACAAAGTGAACGTGTGATGTGAATGGTAAGTGCAGCCCTTTTTTACCTCAGATGATGTTCAATTTCAGAACGTTTAGTCAATTCTCTACCTGTCCTTTTTTTTCCTCCTTTTTTTTTTTTGTTAAATCTCACAGAATGGTAAAATAAAAGTTGGTTACCATTTTTGTTGGTTCATTCTGTTGGTTTTGTATGCAAAATATTTTGTTTATTTTATTTCATTGAAATTCCTGATAGCTTCTCTTATTACAATTGGTTGGTTTGTTGTACGTTATTTAATATTATTTTAAAATACTATTTGGAAACCGATATGCCCCGTTAGAGTACTTTTAATAACGATAGCCAAAAAGGATAAGACTTTGTTTAAAATGGTTCTGACCTAATCGAATACTCTTACCAATATTTGCTTTATTTTTAATCCATTTTTTTATTATAGAAACTATTTTTTTTTTTTTACTAATTTTAAAAAAATATATTATTAAATATTAAAAAAGTATATTATTAAATATTAAATATATTAATATTAAAATATATTAATATTAATTTGACAATTAGTAATTAATTTGTAAAAATCTTCAAATAAAATGGTTAAGGCGTCTTTTAAATGTACGCAAAAAGTTTCTTGCAATTTTTTAACAAACCAATTCTGCAATTTATGTGTTAATAGAACGTATTAATTAATATGTAGGCCGAAGGCCTTAGCAGCCAGTGTTTTAGCTATAAGTTAGTTGTAATTTCAATTAACTCTAACTCTATTATAAATAAATAAATATATGTATAACTGAAAGCTAACGACAGTTGATGAAAATATTCTTTTGTTAAGAAAGAATCTATGGTATACGAAATACTTCAAAAAGAAACTTTGACCTTTAAAATAAAGGATGTTTGTGTTTGCGATATATACTCGTATGATAACTTGATACGTATAACCTTTAAAATTATTTTGCCTGTCATCAAAAACCTTTGAAATTTCGTCCAACGGAAGCCAAGAATACTTTGTTCCTATATCTTGTTCGTTTAATGATATAAATTAGACTAAAGTCGCAATTACAAAAGTCTCGTAATATGACAAAAATAAAAAAAAATCAATAAGACATTCTCATAGATTTAAGAGCAAATGTTGGTATTAAAGTTCTAAATATTGAAAAACTTATAAGAATAGAAACGAATTTAGGCAAAAGTCAGATTGAAAACTAACTTGTTTTGTATGTATTTAGGTTAATGTTACTAGTTCTAAATGTGCGTTCCATTTTGATGTAATTGTTAGTTTATTGCCACATGTGTAGGAGGAGGATGCTGAGGCATATCATGAACAGAATGAAGGCAAGTAATCGAAAGGCAGAGCTACTACCAAGTCACATGCACAGTTATAGTTAAAGTCATGCTAACCAGGTTCAGGGTTCAACACATAAATATGCACCCCCAACTTCTGGTCCCAATAACAGAGAGAGAGAGAGAAAGGGAGGGAGATAGAAAAGTCGGATAGTTAGTCCGACCAGTCCAGAGAACCTAAAGCGTCCAGCCACACCCAACAAAGTCAGCATGGAGGGTAGTGTGGGGGAAGGGGTGGTTATGGCATGCGTGTCGCATCTATAATTAAGTGAATATAAAGCATGCCCTCTACCATGAAAGTGGACATAAGGAGGTATTTTATGCAGGCACTTGGTGAAATATGCAGACACCCAACTAACATTCAGCATTTGGCATTGCCAACCTATGGCCATTAGCATTGCTGGTATCATTGTCATCGCCATCTGGGTTTGGCATCATTTTCTCTATATATAGATATGGCACAAGACATTAGGCCATAGAACAGAATGCCTTCAGTTTGATATGCAGATGATGTATGAATATAAATTTTTACATTGCAAAACTCCAAATGTCAAGTGAAAATGTATAGAATTCAATTGTTTAAAATCAAACAAAACTAAATAACATGCAACAGTAAACTGACTAATTGGTATACAGTTTAAGTCCAATTAAAATTCATATGCACAAATTCATATGACAAAGCATCAAATAAATGAAAAAAACAAAAATAGAAGAAAAGAAAAACAAGGAATCTTAAACTAAAAAGTCACCTTTATGGCAATCAATTATAACGAGGTAACATTTTCCAACAAACCTTTCTATAGCATTTCGAAGGAGGAAATCATTTCGAATATTGAACATTCACTTCGGGATACCTTGTGTGTCAGAGTTTATGTTTGCATCACATCAAAGACAGGTAACACAAAACACGCCTAAGAGAAGACCACACAAAATGGATGCGTATGTGTGCGTGTGTGTGGGTGTGTGTGTGTATGTTTCGGGGGCAACATAATGCCCTATGTAAATGATAACACACAAGAACCAAAGTAAACGGCACAAAGTCAATTAAATTAGCCTCAATATACCTTAAATGTTTGGTCTATTGTGTGTATCAGTGTATGAGTCTGGTTGACTTTAGCTAACATTTCTAATTTGACCATAGTCCATTGTAATGTTCAGACATACAAACTATATACATATATGTAACATCTTGTATTGAAATCATATACAGACGTGGGCATTGGCAATTGATTAGTGTAAGTTACTTTATTCAATTCATAATATTTACGATGCAAATTACTCTCATGTTTACACTACAATTTGAACCATTTTCTAAAACGAGCTTTAAATGCATTTTCCACTTGTGTGTAAATTTGATTTTGATTGATTGCATATGTAAAATTGTGATTTAATAAACATTTTACAGCAGGTAGAGGAAATTATAATCGATTTTTGTCTAATTATTCAATGAATAATTTATGTGAGCCCTGTATTTTTGAGATATACATTTAATAAAATTGACTGCTAATAACAAAAATATAAAGTAATAATATACATAGATGGAAGCATATTGCCATCAAAAGGGTAGTATCTACTAAAGAAGTAATTATATCCTCCAAAGAATTTATTAAACTTATCAAAGCACATGTTTAAAATATATTTATAAAATAAAATACATTAATTATATCTGTTTAATTGGTAAATCAAATTTTTTACGCAAGAATAAAAATTTAATATATTTTTGAATTTATAAAAATTTAAATCATCACGAAAAATTAAAAAAAAAAAAGCTTTCCTTTGCTTCTTTTTTCGCGTTTCCATTTTAATTTATTGGTCAATTTACTCTGTTTAATTAATAAACCAACTTTTTTAACGCAATAATTAAAATTGAAGATATTCTTGAATTTACAAAAATTTAAATCGCCAAGAAAAATCTTAAAAAAAAATTTTTGTTTGCTTTCATTTTTCGTTTCTATTTCAAAGTTGTTGGCTAATTTTCTCTGTTTAATTAATAATTCAATTTTTTTTTATGAAATAATTAAAATTTAAGTTAAATTTAAATTAAAATACATACGCCTATAATTCCAACTGAGCTGACCTTACTTAAAATTTGGGTTCTTAAATACCGTAAGACATTAATCTTACCTAAATATTAACTAAACTGTGACAAGTATAAAGCAATAAGGCTTTCAGCAGTCTGGTCTTCTGCTACATATATGTATGTATATGTATGTATGTAAAGATATTAATCTACGTAAATCTGTAGAATGTTTAAGGTAATCATTCAAGATTACATTTGCGTTTAAATGAATTCTTTATTTTAGCATAAATCATTTTAACTTTTATACAAGTTTTGGCCGATTGAACTTTGAAGTGCTGGACAGAGTTCCATTTTTGTTAAATACATAAACAAAATACTAAATCTTATTCAAGTAACGACAAAGGCACTTTGATAAATACTGAAATATGTATATATGTATGTATATATATATATATGTACATACAGAGATACATATTTTATATTATATATACATACATTCTCTATAGTGGCAGCTAACGGGGAAATGGCATAAAACGCTTATGTAGAGAAATAAATCTGCGATAAATTCACAAAAATGGCCAAGAGACATTCGCCGGCATTTACAAGACACCAAAAACAAAAAAAATATGAGATAGAGAAAGAGGAAAAAAATATTAAAAGCAAAAGCAAAAATCCAAAATGAAAAAAAAAAACTGAGAGAAAGAAAGAAAGAACGAATAGAAGCATGAAAATTATGGATAGCAATATTTTGCGTCTGGTTTTTGTGGCTTGGTTGGCTGGCTGTTTGGCTGGTTTGTTGGCCTAGACATGAGGCACGAGCTTAAATAAATAAAATAAATCAAAAATGTAAATCAACACTCAAAATGAAGATGCCATACATAAAACTTGCCTCGATGTGTGTGCTTGTATATACATATATATATATATATATCTATATATATATATGTTGGAATGAATGTGCATATGTGTGTGTGTGGCTAGGACAATAATTTGCACACATATATGCGAGGGTAAGTTCAAAAATAATATACAGAGAGGAAAAATTAATATCTTACCTTATTCTCTTTTTTTAATGTATAATACTTTCTATTCAATTCTTTGCGTATTTTCTGTCTCTTCATCGAAAGAAGTCAGTGAAGAATATCATAGTTATCGAATCAATATCTAGCGCAATTTGTACAATATTGTCATGGTTATTAAGCTCTTCAATTGCGGTAGAAATTGCCTTTAGATATTTTATGGCCCCTTTATAATGTAATCGATACAGATTACAGATTTTAGAGTGCGTCAGTTGCTATAAAACTTGTTGTTGGTCTCTTTGTTCCTCAGTTCTTTATATAAATTCAACTTTGGTGTATTGAATTCTATTAAATTTACAAAAGACCACAAAGTTATTGAAAATACGTTGAGTAAATTGTTTTGTTGACTATAAAAATAGCGACCATTTTCAACTACTTTGTTTACCTTAAAAATATGCAAATTAATCAACTATTGTTCACATCGTTTATATTAAGGAATTGTTGATTTATTCGACAAAGGACATCCAATGCTAATGCATTATTGTCCTCATGCTGGGCAAAAATTATTGGCACCATACTTTAATTAGTAGTTTAGTCAGCGGGTAAATAATATTTTTAATATTCCTATTTTACACTTTTCGAGTATTTTTTATTTGGCCCCCGTATGTGAAAGATGTTTGTATGGACAGAAATGGCCAAGGCTATGACAAAGACCCTCTCATTAAATTTGTCTCGATTTGTTTGTTTTTTTTTCTCCTCCCCCACGTTTGTATATGTGTCTATATGTATGTGTGTATGGAAGTGTGCAATCGTTCGTTGACTTTGTTATTTCTAGTGGTTAGTTATTTTGCTTGGACTCTGTAATATGAAATCATGACAAAGCATTCATATATCGTATATAGTATATGTATGTATGTATGGCCCCCCCAGTGTTTGGATTTACAAGTGTCCGAGAAAATATTAAATTATCTTTGGCCATACAAAAGGTTATAACGAAGCATTTATTTTCAGTTTTTCTTTACCATGTTTTTTTTTTTTTATATTTTTATCACAATAATATTTCATCAATATAAATTGTATGAGATTCTAGAAAGTAAAATCGAATAAATAAAAAACCAAAACGACATACGAGGAAAAAACCAGCATAAGACTTAACTTAGGCATTGGGAATACATATAGTATAAATATTATTTATTGATTTGCCTGCTTTGATTCGGTTTACTTCTCGTTTTTTTTTTACTTGTGGCTATGGCGCCCAGAGCCAATATGTTTGCATTTGATTGAAACAAAGTTGTTAAATGTCTGATGACAGCTTTTTGGTTCTTTTTTTTTTTTTGCCATGTCAAACAGATGTTCAGGAAACACAATGAACTTTGACCTCAATGAAAATTAACTCATACTCAATTGTGGCGATAAAACAAACACGGAAACTTTCTCTCACGCAATTAAAACTGATAAGCAAACAAAGAATAAAACAAAAGAAAAAGGCAGAGAGAGGGGAGGGAAATCGACGCTAGAATGTATTTTTACTATTTCAAGAATTTCTCTTTGGACAGTCCTTGCTATAACAAGTAAGATGAGGATAATAAATTATAAGGTTATACAATGAATTTATCAAATAAAAATCTATTTTAAAATACCCTGCAGTTGAATCTTCCATTTTAAATATTCAAATTAAAATAAATGGGAATCAGAATTTGATTTTTTTAATATTAAAATATGAAATAAATTTTAGCAATGTAACAAACTTCCCATTCAAAATGCAATTGTTAATTTTCAAGGATATTAAAAACAACAAAGAGGGTGGATTAAACATGGGTATGTGATGAAGGGATTCACTCCCTTGCGTCTTTAGATACGATGAAATCGCTTTCAGACATTTCAATTAGTAAGCAACTTCATTTCCTTTAGTGCCACAATAACGACTGAGGGGTCTTTGACTAACCTGGCAAGGATTCCTTTTCAATCCAACATTGATGTTGTACACAAAATTTGAAGCAAACTGTATATAATTTTGTTCATTTTGCATTGCCTTGGCGTGGTCGCCAAGCTATGGCAGCTATGGCATATCCCGCCCATAGACACCTCTTCATTTCATTTGACTAACTGAAACGTGACGGACAGGCCTGTCTGAGCCATCCATCCATCTGTCCATCCCTTTTACCCTTGGCAAGTGGACAGTCAGTCCATGCCATGCAATGCCATCTTTCTCTTCGTTTTCTGTTTATTATAATTCCGGCAGATATCTACTTCATTTTTATCAGCGTCTTCACGGCATCTTGCATTTTTGAAACGAAATGAGGGGCAAAACGAAAAAAAAAAAATTGAAAATAAAAAAAAAAAAAAAAAAAAAACGTCTTCTTTTCGCCATCATCTTTAATTCCATTTCGTTTGCTCATCTTTTTTTGTGCTTTCTGGTTTTTTTCCCTTTTTTTTTTATTTGCCTTCTTTGTATTCTGACAGGAGAGACGGTTGTCATTCAATTTAACGCCACATTTATTCACCTTTTCTCACGGCACTTTTTTTCACTCATTCATTCATTCATTCATTCATTCTCCTTTTAATTACTGTGCTGTAACTTTTTATGTAGATAGATGCGCTTTAATTTTTTTTCCACCTTGCTTACACTGCGTATACGCAATGTCTGAGCTATGTTGATACATAATTATAAATATCTGAGGCAATCGATGACTATCCAAAAATGTTTGAAAACTATTTTATAAATGATTAAAGTCGCTGTCATTTATAGCAATTTAAGATGTATACACATTAACACACACACATATATATAAATTATTCATTCATTCATACGTCATTCAAAATGATGTGGCAAATATTTTGCCCTCTGCAACCAATTCCCACATCAGAAATGAAAATGAAACTTTTGCTGTCACATTTCCCGCCTCTTTGTTTAGTCATATACCCTGGAACTATTTTTGAGGATGGGTATATGGGAGTCACTTAAAAGGTATTTACCAAATAAGGGAAAAGGGAAAGTTTCTTTATATTGCTTAAGAGTAAGTTTATTAAGAAGATGATAAAGAGGTATACAAAACTCGTTATACGAACGAAAATTTTGTTAGTTTTTTTTTTTTGCACCGACCCTCGGATTACATTGTTTTTAGGCAGTTTCCGGTTTTTTGGGTCTCCATTGTTTTGATTTCCGCTCAATTGTGGGGTGAAGTTGTTGATGATGATAATGATGAGGATACCGAGTGTCGTCCCCAGTGACGCTTCACTTGCAAACAATAATAAGCATCCTCGCCTGCATCTTTGTTTGTTTCTGACTTCCCTCTCTCTCTCTCTTTTTCGATCTCTCCCTCTCTCTTTCTCTCTCGCTGTCTCTCTGTGGTCTGTTCAGTGATTCGATGTCAGTATATAGATTTAGTGCTCCATTACTGAGCTGGACAGCTGGGATGCCACATAGCCGCGCGATGGTCATGTCCCCAAACTCCTATCAGCTTTTGTTTGTTTGTCTAGCGACCCAGTTAAATTGGGCAGAGAAATGTTAAAGTGCTCACGATGTGGCCAATTCGATTCATTTGGTTGGCCCGTTGAGACAACCTTTTTTTTTTTCAACATGTGCTGATGCTGTGATACTTAATGTGCTGATACGGATGTGAATGCTGATCCTAGCTTTTGTTCAAGGACAAATGCATTACAGGGTAGTTTGGATTTCAAGTAAAATGTACAAGTTTTTCATTTACGCTTGAAAAAATCGTAAAATCCTACTGACTGACCAAATGAAATTTGTGTACAAATTTCAAGCAAATGTTAAATACTTATTTGCTCAACCATAAATAAATATTTGGCCATTGTTTCTTTCTAAGTGTATGCATACGTATGTGTGTGTGTGTGTGTGTGTCTGTGTGGGCCGACAAAATTCATTTTTCTTACCATAATTTATGTTGGCATGACTGAAACTCTATATGCCTTAGACACAGACACATTTCAAGGCATTTTTCCGGCTTGGCTTGTTGTTGCTTACTTGTTTTGGTTTGGTTTAAGGTTTCGAATTTTTTTTTTTTTTTTTGATTTTTTTGCTTTTTTGCTTATTACATTGCCATTTGCATATAACATTTAGTTGTGTGCGTATGCTTTCAGCTCTTTTTTCTCTCTTTTTCCCTATCTCTTCTCTCTCTCTCTCTCTCGCTCTCTGTCTGTTTCACATAAAAGTGAGTGCAGATAGAAAGACAACTTTGAGCAACTATTTGGCACGCCGCTCCCATTATTTCTTTAGTTTAGCTTCTTATATTTTATACCCTATAAATGGGGTATTACAGAATATGTTAGAAAAAGAAAAGGGAGTATCAGGGAGTATATAATTCCAAGAATGAAGGAAATTTTCGTCTGGATCACTTGATGAAATTTATTTTAATTTTTAAGGATTAATGATAATTTATTAAAGCTCTCAAGCCAACTGAAATTTCTCAGATATATTTCCATTTAGGGGATAAAAAATAAGGGTATTGTAACGTCGATTTTTTCTAGTATTTTATATGGCAAGTTTTTTTTTCTATACGTAAATGTCAAAGGGAAAAGTTGGCAAGTCGAGGCGCAGACACAGGGCCACAGAGGCAAAGGATCTAAGTGATTTTATTTGTTCTCATTTCGTAGACGAAAGCTGACCATGCACTTGGCAAGAAACCAACAGAAGTTTCCTTTGAATCACTTGGGAGTTAAATTCGGACTGTGAATTTACATTCGCATTCGCATTCGCATTCGCATTGATTGCTTTAACTTTCTGCCCCTTTAATACTTAGAACGCTTATCATAATTTGTTAGCTCTATACGAAAGAGGAATAGGAACACTCATCCACATTTTATAGCTACATATATTATATATTCCTCACTCAGTCAGCCAGTCAGTCAGTCACAGTCCAGACGTCCTGTGCCACACGCCTAAGTCGTCTTAACGACAATTCCCCAGAGATCTTAGTCTGTCAGGGAAAATGGATTTAGCCCTAAAGTGTACATAGTGCCGGAAAAGTGTGTATATGTGTGTGTGTGTGTGTGTGTGTGTGCGTGTGTAATACAAGTGAAAACACTTGGGACATTTTTGTTTAGTTTAGTTTTCGTTCTCGTTTTTTTTTTTTTAGTCAGCCTGAACTTTTATGATATCCATTTTTCAACTGCCTGCCTCCAGCCTGCGTTCTTCCTCCCTGTCCCCCCTTCCCTCTACGACCCTTCATGGTAGTGTTATGTTCGTGTTTGCCTTCTACAAATATTTTCCTGTTAAAATATCGCATTGAAGCGTGCATATTGATTGCCCCCGGCACTGTTTGCCAATTTGTTTATACAAATTTTTTCATGCATAATTTTTTTTTCTGTTTCACTTTATGTGTTTTTTTTTTTTAAATTTTTTTTCTTCATTTTTTTGTATTATTATTATTATTATTGTTGTTATGCAACTTCACAGAGGCGCTGATTGAAACGTAGAGATTTAATTAGCGGCTAGCGGAAATGATTTATTGATTGGCCTTTGCGTAGATGTTTTGCAAATTGTATCTTTTATTTATATATAAAATCATCAAAAATTTATGTGTACATACATATATCTATTATATTCTCAATCAATTGGAAATTATATGCAAATTTACATTTGTTTCATATTCATCTAAATATTCTATCGTATATAGTGAGCCAATTTGGAAAGAGGTGAAGAACTTGATATTATTTTAAGCTCAACAAAATTCTGGTATAAAGTTTTCAGATATTGCACATCTTTGTTAACTATAGTAGAGAAAAGTTGATTTCAAATTTTTATTATAAATAAATTATACATAATGTACAATTTTTATAATCACGATTATTGCTCGACAAATGACAAGCTGGGAAAAAGAATAAAATTTAACCATAATGCTTTGTTTGTTATTAAAATATTGTCATAAAAATGATTTCTGTTAAATATACAGCAAACAAAAATAAACTTTACCTATTAGAAGGAAAAATTATATATATATAAATATATATAAATCCAGCTTAAACATAAATAAATTGTGAATTTAGTTTTACTTGACTGAATTCAAAAACTCAATTTGAAATCGCAAAGGAAAGGCAATTTTTAAGTAAACATTGTCAATTATTTATAATCGTTTATTGAAAGACTTAAATACTATATCGGCTTAACACTAATATTAAAATTTGAAGGGACAACTCGACATAATTTAAAATAAATAATGAAGTTCTTTTCTCTTTCTAATATTTGTTTTTTTTTTATATTTTGTTTTTGCCAAAAATAACATAAATCGTTTTCATATATTTCATATTTGAATAGTGGGCGAGACAGCGGCGCCAGAAAAGCATGGGATTCCAAATGATAAACTTATTTTGCTAGCTGTTTCTGTTGTTATTTTTGTTTTTGTTTTTTTTTTTTTTGTTTGTTCCATCTTTTTATGTTGGTTTATAAAAACTCGTTGACCAATGCTGCTGAACCGGTTGCTATGCTTGTTTACCTCATGGCCAGCGCCAAGAAAGCGCATAATATTAAATAAAAATCAAATAAAAAATCCTTTTAAGCTTACCAAGCCTCTCAATCCTGTAGCCATCTTGCCAGCTCTCAGAGACTTTTGCAATGCAGCGGCAAAATGAAAGCTAAAGATCATGGCATTTTTTGTATACTCTTTCAAACTTAACTTCATAAAGCAAAGAATTCCATGATTTATTGAAATAAGAAAAACCAGGTAGCTAAAATGGATTCTTTGGCTAATCTTTCTGTGGTTTTAGAGAATTTTATTTTTTGTTACAATTAGAGATTTTTTTTAAATATTTGACCGTTTTTTACTATCACTTTCATATAATTTAAATTCTCAGAGATCCTTTGGAATAGATTTCATCGGATTTCAAAATAATATATAATTTGAATTATAAACCATGACTCCAAAAAAAATTCTTATTCTTAGATTTCTATTCCAACACTCAAGTTACTTCATTTTGAAAAACTATTTTAAAGGACAAAGAGTTGTAAGAAGACTTAACTGTATATATTTAGATCTAGGTATTTCCAATATAAGCAGCAGATGAAAGAATGTTACTTTCATTTGGATAGCTTTAAATAGTATTTATTTGAAATACTTGGAAATGATTCAATCTTTTCGTTTTGTGTCCCTGGAGTACATCGGCACTGTACTCTTTTGGCAAGTGTATGAGAAAAAGCAAAAAGCAAAGTAAAGCCGAAGAAAAACCGCAAATTTGCTCAAGATTTTCCGCACCAACTTCGTTTTCCCATCTATCGTTCCCCTCTCTATAACTTTCTCACATTCTCCTTCTTCTCTGTTGGCATTTCTTTCTCTCTACTGAGCAATGTGTGTTTTCGTTGTTTATGTTGTTCCAAAGCCTTTGTCTGCTCTGAACCTTCGACTCTTTTTTTTTTCATTTTTTCTTTTCTTGTTTTTTGTTGTTTGTGTCTTCTTTTTCAGCTCTGGCAAGCGGCTTATACTTAAAGGATTTGGTGTTTTTTGATGCAACCGAAATCAATTGATGAAATTACTTACTTATACATATACATATGTATATATATAGATGTATCCATATATATATATATGAATGTGTATTTTTATGTATACAAGTTGAACAAAAGAAAACCAGGAGGAGGAGGAATAAACTTAAAAAAAAAAAAGAAACGAGCCGAAAAATTAATTTGTATTCCTTTTGCCTAGGAACAAAGTTTATACCATGTGTGGGAAAAAGTGAAGCTCAGTTTTCTACGGGTTTCCTTCCACACACTTCTGAGGTTTTTTGAAGCTTTTCCACACTTTTTCGCTTCATTTTTTTTCTTTCTACGTCTTGTTTTTATATTGTAGCCCATAGCCTATCCACAAATTCCATTAGTCTGTAAACTCTTGATAAAGTTAGCGGTGGATTTGTTTGGTTTCTCTACTTTTTATGCACTTGTCTTGATCAATAATGCATCAATTTTTGAAGTTTTATATTGGAGAGAGTAGATAACAAACACTTGTGATAAACTTTTATAAAAAATAGCTACCCAAATATCCGTTATTCGATATAATTTTTTAATTCCCATTCTCGTATTTCGTACACAGTTTGAAATACGAATTCCTTTGACATTCCATCGCATTTGGTTAAAAATTTATCTGTTCAACTTCAGTTATAAACTTTTTGGACGTTTTTCGTTCTATATTTATTTAAAAATTAAGACAACCCCGACTATTACATTTAAATAAAAACAAATTTGCCATTATGTTCGCATTGGCTAGATCCCTGTGGAGCGGAAAAAGAATCAAAAAAAAAATCAACCCCTAGTCCTGGAACTGTGATAAATGTAGAGGCAAGTATCGTGAAAAACAACGTCATAAAGGACCACTTCATAATTGCATAGCATTTTTTTGCTAAACTTATTATTTTTAGATTATTTTACTCGCTTTTTCGTAATATAAAAAATGTCATTATTTGCCATGAGAATATATTTGCATCATCCGATAAAGTCCGATAAAGTCAACAACAATTATATAGCAAAAAAAAAGATGTTTAAATAAAAAAAAGAGAGTGGAGATGAATGAGTGAGAAAATAAAAATGGAGGACAGAGTGTCCTTTTGAGAGGTGCCGGGCAACTGTCACCACAAATGCCAAAAACAGATACATGTAGACAGGGCCACCCGCAGTGTTTCACCCTGGCCGCGTGATTTTTCCTTTTCCTTTATCTACACAATATTTTCGCATTTATCTTCATTTTTGTTCGTTTGTTTGTCTGTTTCTTTGTCTGTGTTTGTGTGTGTTAGGTCGGTTGTTTCTCTTTTGCAGTGATTTTTATTCCTTGGTTTCATTTTTGTATGTCAGCCTTATGTCCTTGTTTTGGCCGCGAAAATTCAATGCTGTTTGCCTGCCATTTATCCTTAGTGTGAATGTGCGTGCAGCCTTCCTGTTTCCTTCAGTTAGATCAGATTTTCCGCTTCCTCTAATGTTTAATATCTATAGCCGCTGTCTTATCAGAATATTTGCGGCAATGTGGGCATAATGCCATCATTTACATACATACGCACTCTTATATACATATTTGTACGAGGTTCGTTGGAGAGATAAATGATTACAAAAATATTGCCTACATTTCGGCGCATTTATTTGTAAATTTCCAACATTCGTTGATTAGCAAACTTCTGGTATTTTTAATTAAAACTGAACTATTCTTGAAAAAAAAACAGCTAACTGCAAGTTCTGTTAAGTTCCTATAAGATCTACCAGTTTATTCTAGTACTTCATTTGTAAAAATAATCTTAAGCTAGATTCGAGCACCATTTCCATTCACTTAATATGGAAAATGAGGTCTTTTACTTATAGAATAGCCCTCGTTCAGAAACCATAAGGAAGAACCTCCAATTTCAGAGAATTATTTTTCCGTCTATAAAAAAAGGAATGCGACAGAAAAAAAAAACTTAAATCGAATTTCATGAAAATCAATCTGATTGGATCTTAAATTATAAATTCATCTAATTCCATGCCACAATACTTTTTCACATTTCTATGTACGTATGTGTGTGTGTGTGATGCGTGCGTGTGTGTGTCTCTTGGCTTTTCAATTGCCTAGTTACTTTTCATTGAATTGCTTTACTTTTCGATTTGGGGTTAAGTGCTTTGTGGCAACTTTTTAGCTACAAATTTCCATTTTGGGTAAATACCAAGACATGGGAAAAGAACACAAGTTTAAACAGCTGTCAAAGTCAATGGCAAAGTTTTCTGTCTGCGGTTTGTTTGTTGTTGCTCTTTCTACTTGTTTTCGATAAATAATTCATAACTACAGACACACACACACACACACACACACACACACACACATTGATTCTTTCTGTGTGTCTGCATATGTCGCCAATAATATGCCATATTGAACAATATAAAAAAAAGAACCACATTAAATCCCCAAAATCCTGCTATACATATACATACATACATACATGCATGCATACATATATAAAAAAGTCTGAATGTCAACACCACACACACACACACACACGAGGAGGAACAACCGCATTTCAAATTAGCAGAGACCCAACCCCATCTCTCACAGACACACACAAACACACATAGAAAAATTTAAATTTCCCTTTCCCTGCTAAAAAGTGGCGACCGCAAGTAGCATCAGGCACATAAATACAAATATATAAGTATAATGCAATATAATAAACGTCAGGACCAGTAAAAAATGAACAGGCTATGAGGAGGACACAGCAAATATATATGTGTGTGTGCCTGTGTGTGCTTTGAGGGGTTAAATCTTGCTGCGCGTATAAGGGGAGCAGAACCTAGGGCTTGCCGATGTCGTGCTGATAACCCTTTTTTGCTTAAATTTTTGGCTTACATTTTGTGGCGAAAAACTCAAGTATGCATAAATACTTTTACATACAGAAAAAAAAAAAAAATATATATATAATATATATATATATATATATATATTGTATATATGTATCTATTATATACATATATGGAGTTAACCAACTTAAATCCAATTTAGCTAACAAGACATTGTCACTCAAAAGCATGCCGCAGACACAAGCTTTGGGAAAGGGGGAAAAACCCCTTGGGAAAATTTCTATCAAAGTCATGAAAATTTCGTTCTTTTTTTTTGAAAAAAAGAGATGAGAGTTCGACCTAAACTTATATAAAGGATTTTATTTAAATCATAATTTATGATTATAGAATATATATAAATAATATAAGCAGAAAAATATGATTATTTTCTATCATGTTACCTAATTATTTCTGCTAAATTAATCTATAAATTCATGTAATCAAGTAAATAAATGAATGAAATTGAATATAATTAGGTCATTTGATATACTTTGATATCATCAAAATGCTAGATAATGTTTTCCTGGCTCATAGACATGTGTACTATAATTAATATTTATCATTTCCTCAAAAAAGTAACCAGAAATATCTGTACAACAAAGTATCTGTTACATCAGGTATATCTATTTGGATAATGAATTAAGCAATTCAGAGAATGCCACTTTAATTACTATTTAATACAATTCGTATATACAAGTTTTCTAGGCAGGACTATTGTTATTTAATTGTAATTTGAATAGGGAAAAATATATTGTAGCATATGTTCACATATCGAATACTCACTGTACTCTGTGAAACGCATAAATAATATTATAAACTTATTGTACTTAGTTCTAGTTACAATATTTATATACAAAGAAAACTAATTCAAGTAGCATGCATGCATTTTTGGTAACAAGAACACACACATACATATATGCATGGGACTGGACAGTGCTGAGCCGGCGTATTTAACACGCACGACGGATCTGTCATCAAGTGAACATGCTATGTCCTCTCTCCCCTGCGGCGACTCTTCGCTAGCCTTATACATAAATATGTAAACCGCTCCTCTGCCGGCGTCACTGGCAACGTAGCTACGCGGTCTTTGGCTGCATAAGATAATTAATGTAGAATTAAGAACAATTAAGAAACGGCAACGACAAAGCAAAGAAATGCATTGTCAAAAGGCTATTCAAATTTAAATAAATGAATAAAACCAAAAACTAAAATATAACCAAAGTTGTTTGTGGAATTATTACAATATAAACAGACAGATACCGATGTTTGAATTTTTCATAGGAATTAATCTAAAGGGCGACCTGAACTGATTTATAAATTATGTATATCAGTTTTCACTTGCTGGAATAAAAGTTAAATCCCTGTTTAGTGAGTTAATTTAATGAAAATTGTCTATGATTGAGAGCGAACTATATTGTGTGTAATTTTCTCCAATTTCAGAAGAATTAATGCTCAATGATATACCTTTTATCATTTATTAGTATCATTTAACTAATTTAAGGCATCAACTCAAATTACATTTTAATCAAATTCAGTTTTCAGTTCAGAAAATAAATTGAACTAATTCTCTCCATTTTCCATTTTGACTTTTACACACTATAATGAACAATAAGTTATTCAACATAAAACAGATCGGCTTAATCGATAACTAAACATTCAGTCATTGCTAGCTATACTCATCATATACTCATGCAAATGATTTGTCATAAATGCTGTCATTCCACACTCACTGAATGGTTGAAATTCATTTAAGCGGCAAATGACAAAATCTGTCAGATAATTGAGGTTTTAGTTTCAAAGTGATAATGTCTATGTAAACAACAACAAAACATACTAAAACTTTCCGACTCCAATCCACAGGTTGTGATGGTAATGGTGATGAATGAGTAAAACCAGAAGGGGGAGGAGGAGGATGAGGAGAAGGAAGAGCATGTAGATGTATTTTGGTTTGAATACCTAACCCACTCATTAGTCGCGACCGAGTGCGAAATGGATGGTTCGTTGGCAGCACAGAGTTCTCATTGCTGTCAACATTGTCGGTTGTCAAGCCACAAAATCTGTACAAAGAAATGGTATAAACTGGCAACAGCCACAGCCGCCAGTCACAATGCCAAAATGGCAAAATGAACGAATAATGCGGTTATAGAAGTTACGCCGCAAATTTTATGCATACACACAAACACACTCACACACACACAAGGGAAAAACACACACACACACATTGATCAAATATTAACCATTTTTGGTAAACAAAATTTTAAAGATAAAATTACATAAATTTCGACAAGAAAAGATAAATGACTTTTTAATTAAAAGCAAAAAAAAAAAAAAAACTTGAATTAAAGAAAAGGTGAGAAACTGAACAGTAGTCATACGATATATATACTTGTAATTCTATGTACATATATATGGCCATATAGTTGGCCAACTTTTGCTCAATGTCTTTTCTGGTGAATACATATATACATATATATGTCTGGAAGGCACTGAAATTTCTGAAAATAAAGCTAGCGAAAAAGAAATTCAAGTATCATGTGTGTGTGTGCTAAGTGTGTCATTTTGCGTGGATTGCAAATTAGCGCAAAGATTGCGCACTTTGTCGGCAGAAAAGAGGAAGCAAAAAACATGTTAAAAATGAGAGAGAATGCAGGAGAGAGACTGAGAGAGGGGGAGAGAGAGAGAAGGAGAGGGAGAGAAAAAAGGACACCCAGGCAGACAAAACAACAGCAACGCGTTGAGAGGAAAAAAAACACTCCATTCAGGTGCTCCAGGTGTGGCATTAGCAGCTGTTGACACACATCTCTTCCCCTCTCAAAGCACACAAGCTCGCACACACCCACACACCCACACACACACACACCCACACCCACTCACACACACACATATTGTGTAGAAAATGAAGGAGGTGGCTGTTATGTACAACATGTCGTATAAGTATTTTAATTAAACATCAAGAGGCGCAAGTTTCTTGGGCCGAGTCGCGTTTTAATTAAGATCCACTAAACTAAGACAGAGAAATGGTTGGATGCAAAATGGAATGGCTGACGGAATGGCTGGCTGGATGGTTGGCTGGCTGACTGGTTAGTTGGAATGGGCATAGCGAAAAGTTTCCATTTAAGCTAAACTCACAGTTCAAAATTTAATTTACTTGTGCAAAAACTTGTGGCGGCAGCTGCCTCACCAACAGATGACGAAGAGAATGATGAGAAGGGTGGGGAGGGGGGGTGGTAGAGTGGCGGTGCCGGCGGTGAATAAAAAACAATGCGATGTCATGTGGATTACATACATAAAAGAGAAGGATACGGAAGAGGACCACGACAACGATGTTGGTGATGAAGGGATAGGGATGTGGCTGATGTTTCTCTTTCTCTTGTTGCTACAGTTTTAGCTTGAGAGTTGAAATATCAGCTGCAACGCCCACAGGCGACAGGTGGTGGCGACAACAACAACAACAACAACAACAAGAACATCAACAACAATAACAACAGCAGTAAAAACAACAACAACAAAGTACATGCAAATATACACACATTTCACGTTCCCCAGTTTCCGCCATAGCCGTTAAATTGCTTGTATTTAAATGCCAGCCCCTCAACCCCTCAACTCCCACTTCTCACAATCTGTCCGTCCGGCTTTAGCAAGCATATACCATACGTATGTACATATGTATGTATGTACTTTATATATACATGAATATGTATGTGTACAAGGCATATGTGTAACATAAAGATTCATAACAGGCAACACCCTTCGCTGTATGCTATAAACATTTTTTTTTTATTATTTATCTGCAGAACATAAACCGTTTGCTCCAACTCCGATCTTTTGAAAAACACACAATAAACAATAACTCAAATAATGGCTAACATATTCCTGAGAACAAACAAAGTAATTTAACCAGAAATTAAGTGTGAATACATTGTTGGAGAATTACTTCCTAAAACTATATATATTTATACAAAAAGTGATTAGTTTATGTATGAAATTCGAGGGCAGATTAAACGATGGCTTTTGATTAGCTAGCAACTGCTATTATTATTGAAGTTTAGAGTTAATTTTTTGTTAATATTTATTACTTAAAATTATAGTTTTCTTTTTCAGCTCCAAAGTATATATCGGAACGTCATTTCTACTTATTCTTATCCTATTAGTTTTTACGATTTTTTACGTGTTTAATGCTAGAAAGTTCTGTTTGTCTCGATTAACTCCGGAAACGGAAGCGGGGCCTCTATATTTCTATCCCATCACTTTTATCTTACTATCTCCGTTTTACTCATGTTGTCAGCGCCTTATGACCAGACCCTTTTTCTCTGTTGTCGTGCATTAAGTTATACCGGTTTATGTGTCACCATCGAAAAATACACAGACACCCATATTTTGGAATCTCTACAATAGGCAAAAAAGCCAATTCTGCGACATGTTTTGCTTATTTATGAATTTCTTTCAGCCTAATATCGATTAGCTTATATTGATTATTACAAATAAAAAAACAATCAAAAATTATCGCTTTAGTTGGAAAAACAAAGAAAATATTAATGCAGAAATAATTCCTTTTCCTGTTGTCATGGTGTCTACTTGTTGAGGCTCGCGAGTTTAGCCTAGTATTAAGACTTTAAAGGCAATAAGGATCAGGATTTTAAGGCTTGGAAAGTTATCCAATTCAAGGGTATTTTAGAAATTTCTATTTAAAGAAGTTAACAAGAAAATGCTTAATTTATTGGCTTTGCTATCTAAGTACAGGCTTCAAGTTTTTTTCAATTAATCTAAAGAGTTTTTATCACTTCCATTAAAACCTTATCAATATATTAAAAAAATGAAACAAGAATCCAACAACAAGTCAGCTGAAGCTTTATTTTGATGTATTTTATATATTTAAAAATTTATATATTTTTTTTAATTTTCACATAAAAATAAAGCAGTCCTGTTTTTAATTAAAAAAAAAAAAAGAAATTGCTGATGCCAATCAAAAGATAACATTCCGTCAAGACAAAACACTGCATGAACTTTCAAAATTGGCCCAGTTACGGAAATTTGCTTCTTGATGTAATAAATTAAACTCAGTTCGCTTTCTTTACTAACTTATATTACATTTTTTTTTTGTTTTGTATCGGATTAAGAGGAAATCGATTTTCTTGAAACTCTTGTGTACTAGTTGAAAACATTCCAATGATGGCTGCTCACTTAAAATGATAGCATGAACAATTACCTGTCCAGGTCCTTAGAGTTGATCTGCCTCATCACTAACCGCCCTTGGCCAAGAATCAACTGCGTGTGTATTTTTTTATATATTTTTTTTACTTTTTGGTGATGTTGAATGAGCTTTCATTTTCAGTTGGTTATTTTACCTTCATCATTCCTTTGAAAACTTCCTCGCATACTTCATTGTATTTGCCCCTTGCTGAGTCAAGTTAAAATCAACTCCAATCAATGCAAGGTTCTCAACGTCTTGGATTGCTTTTCACCTCCCGCATTCAATTGAATTTGTGGGCGTTGTTCTTGAATCACAAACTTGACTGGCGTCAGTCAGTCTCCCACAGACAAAAAGCGTTGGCATTCAAAATGATGTAGGGTTGGGGGGCAAATAGTAGTTAGGTTGGGGAGCAAAACCAATAACCAACAAGATGAGGGAGGATATGAACTGCATTTATGGATCAATTCCGATGCAATTGATTTGAACTAAAAGGTATGTTATTTCCAAACAAATACGTACATAAATATCTAGGTCGGTAGGTACCTAACTATATATATACATATAGCTACATAGTAGAAGCAAAAAAAACATCCGGCAAACTTGAGTAGAAAAACAAATGGCAAAACTCTCAAAACTTTTCCGAAAATGTTTGCAAATAAAAACATTTGTGAAAACTTTCCATGACTCATTAAAGTTTATTTTAAAACTTGATAGGAAAGATATTAAAAATTTTAGTATATGTTTCAGTCATCAATCTTTGATACTGCGTACATCTTATATGTAGTAAAAATATCGCATAAAATTTAATATTTATCATTTTAAAACACTTTAATTTTTTTTCTCTAAATTTAAAACAATTTTCATTGAAATGAACGACTTCTTTACATATCAGCAAAACTATTTCTATATATATTCAGTAGTATTTTACAAGGTGAATCAAATTCAATGAACACTATCTTTTCAATAGTCAAGGTTAAGGTCTAACTTCTTCAATTTGATTATTCTCAAAATGAAATCAAACATTCGAGGCATTCAGACGTGATTTCATTCGCTGCGACTAAAAGTGATTTTTTTTTTTTTTTTTGTTGCAAAGATTTGTGTGTCTAGTACGTGTGTGCCACAAAAGAAAAATGCTTATGAAAATTATAACATAAAATGCAGACAAAATTCAGAGGCAGATGCAGAGTCAGAAGCAGAAAAGGAGACTTCACCCCAGAGATGAAGAAGAGGATATACCAAGACTGAGGTCTTCATATTTATGCCATAAACACGGACCATATATTTAATGTTGCTCCTTCTAGCAAGCTGTTGGCAAGGCCATTTTATGGTAAGAATAATATTAGATTATATGACTACTACAATACCATAACCAACCCTTACATTCCCATACTCATGCCCCATATCGTACAACCGCAAAATGCAACACATTTTACCATCTTGTGGATATACTTATATATGTATACAGATGGCAGAAATATGTAAAAGTTGATAAAAAAAAAAAAAATTGTTCGCTTTCAAGTGGCGTGTCTTAGAGATCAAGGAATTGCAATTGTTGGGTAATTTTGTGGATTTAAGCACGAAATAAAATCTCAACAGGTGTAAATATATATATATATATACAAATACCTATGTATATTGAAGTATTTGTATAGTCTGAATCGATTTTCACACCAGGGCTACTAAAGGTAGCAAAAATACTCAATGTTAACATGCACTTTCTCCACTCCACCTAACGAGACAGCGTCAAGTTTAGTATGAGAAAAGATTTTGGGGGATGAGAAAGCGAGAGGAAAATTCTTTTTCCTTTTCTGCTAACAACAATTTCTTCTTTGTCAAGTACTTTGATACAAGGAAAATCTGTACAACCTGGCATCTCCTTGACTCACTGTCACACAGCACACTGGCAGTTAGTTGCTTTAGTCCTGTCTCCTGTGCAGTGTCTTATCCTCATATTGTCACGTGATGTCGCAGTCTTAACGTGGATTTATGCAGATTGGCTCGGCAACAAGTTTTTGGCAAGTTTATACCTTATCTTCTTGACTCTGGATTTAATGAGGCGCAGTCAAGTGAATTTTTTACTGGATTTATATCTACAAAAATATGAAATTGTTTAACTTGCTTTAAAATGAAAACTATTAAACACACTTTAATATACAATTAAAAAGAACTTTACTTTCAGTTTAATTTGGTAGAGAGGAAAACATATTTTCTATATGAATACCTACTTCTTTGTTTCAAATAAAGTGCAAGGCAAAGATAAATCTAAGGTCACAATTTACTTGGGCAAACATTAATGTCTTGGGTTTGGCTGAGAATAGAAAATATCACCGCTGGGCATGGTCTTGAATGCAATAGAAAAATTGCATGGATCATAAATTAAAATCAAAAGGCAAAAGGCAACCGCAACCGCAACAGCAACAGCAACAGCTACAGCAACAACAAAATCAAAAGCAAAAGCAATGGTCGAGCATTGTAATAAAATGTGGAAAAAGCAACAACTTTTCTTTTCCAGGCAAAGGCATATAAAGAAAAACTTTTTAATAACCATTTATGTTGATGACCATGAGATATACCCTTTATCATGTGGTAACTAACTTTTAATATTTATTTGATTTTAGAAACGGAATCTTTTTTATATTAACGATTAAGGTCAGACTATGATTACTACTTTACTTTACTTAAATGCAAAGAGCAAAACATCAAATAATTTGTTGGCTTTTAAATATAATATTTTAATAATTAAATATGTATATAATAATACTGTTATATTAAAGTGTTCATATACATCTCCATAGACATCCCAAATGAGTTTTGACATAAGCAGATAACTTGGTGGAAGGAATTCAAAATATTAACCCAATCGACATGATATCATAATCCAAAACTACTTCAATGACTTTTTCTAAAATTCTTTATTATTTTTAAAGATATCATAAAATTTCTATATATCTCAGAGTAAGATTTAAAAAAGCATTTTTTCAAGGTTACACGTTCTAAAGAGATTAACAAATCGAGTAAAATAATTGGATAGCAAAAAACTAAAAAAAAAAATTCTTAAACAAAGAAAAATATAAGTCGTTCCAGCTCCAGTTCCAATCAACAATTACTTCTCGAAAATTAAGACATAAATAAGACATAGAGTAAAACAAATATATATAAAATTTAAAACATTGTGAAATAAATTGAAAAACCGCATTGAAAATGCGGGTTGCTTACAATATTTAATATTTAATTGAGCATAACAGGAACTAAGGAATCGGGACTATATATATGTATAAGGTGGAGAGATTCATCGGTGGCTTCTCCCTCCAACTGCTAATCTTGATAAAACTTCACTAAACGATTAATTTTCCCTCGTTTCGTTTTCAATTTCTTATTACATTTTACTCCCTTGAATTATAAATAAACGCTCCCATTATAGATCGAAGAGATAATTAATTTTTTTTTTTATCACACTTTAGAGTGTCATAAATACTTTTGCGATATGGGATACAGGGTAGAAATGTAAGTAATATACATAGGTGGAAAGTCAAGGGGAAACCACGCAGAGTTTACATAGGAAGCAACCGCAAAAGCAACTGTAAAATAGTTTTTCATATCCGCAGGCAACATTCATTGTGTTGTTGTTGTTGTTGCTACTGGCGCTACACTGTCACTGCCTCTGTCTCTGTCACACTCTCTCGATCTTTTCTCTCAATTTTCTTTATATAAAGCACCGCCTGTCGCTGTTTCAGTCATTCACACTCGATTTCTCTCTCTCTCTCTCTCTCTCTCTCTCTCTACATATGAGTTTGTCACCTGCACTTCATGTGTGGCCTTTGTTGTTATTGTCAACCAGATGATTGCACATTCATAACATTTCCTATTGCTTTCTCTATTTTTTTTCCTCTGTCTATCTCTCTCTCTCTTTTTATTCTGCCTCGCACTTTATTCTATTCCTTTTATATGCAATAATATTATGTGCACTCTTTGAATACGAGCTCCTTTTTATCCCTACACCACCCCCTACCCTCCCCACGCCTATTTGCCTTGCGGAAATTTGAACCAAAGCAAATCAAAGCTGCAGAAATACACACAAATACATACATATGTATGTATAGTGTGTGTGTGTGCACACGCTTTTATAGATGGTAGCACAAAGTATCTGTCACTAAATAAACTTTGATTTATTTAAGCACACTCACACACACACACATGCACACACACACACATTTTGAGCTTCGCTCTTTGGGCCAAAAGTCGTTGAAGTTAGTGTAAATATTATGTTGTCGCCTTTTAGTTGGTAGAAGCTGCAACTTTGCACTTTTAAGTTTAATTTAGAACTAAACTGTGTGTCTTTCTCAAGGTAGTCAAACACATCTACACACACACACACATATATACATATTTACTCATTTTTGGCCAGCCACAACAATTTCCACACAATTTATTTTGCGCCAGACAATTAGGAAGGAAGAAGTAAATTTTACTTGTACGTGCCAAGGTGGCCAAAATGTCATTATTTCGTACACATAAACAATTATTAACCAGAATGGTAAACTGGATGTGCATGTATGTGTGTGTGCACACTCATAGATACATATCAACTTAAAGTATATGTTTATTACAAATGAGTTTCCACAGCAACGTGCAAATGGCTTAAAGCGTATTAAGCAAATCTTTAACAAAATATTGAAAACATTCATTTTATGACTTTAATCAATGTGTGTGTGTGTGTATAATGTGGGCAACTCACATGCAGTTTTTATGTTGTTAACACATGTACAAAACATAAACTTTTTTAAGCTCCTCTCTGGCCTATACCTACAAATACCTCTTCTCTCCATCTCTCCTTCTTCCTCAATTGTTTTACAATTTTTTGATAAATGGTTGTGAAGTAAACTCTTAGCCAGAAATAGAAAGAGAACCATAACTGGCACCCATAGCAGTGGAATTACCCAGACAGTGGGTGGTGAATGCTTTGTGAGTATCTGTAAAACAATTGTGTTTGCATCCTTGCACATGCACAAGGATATGCAATCGTTTTTTTTTTTTTTGGGTTCTAATTTAACAACCGGCACACGCCTCGGGGGGTCACTTTGTTATATGGGTTTTAGTCTCTAAGATCTCTTTATGAGTTTTGCCATTTCATTGTTTAGCCAACTCAATGAGAGAATAACTGCTTTGTAGAGGAGAAGGATCATAAACAATAATTTTACTACAAAATTTTATGCAAAATTCAAATTGAACTTTTAATAGTCGAAATGAAATCAAAAAAACGAACTAACTTCAAACAGGTGCCGAAATTTGTACATTCTTCTTCTAAATTCTGTGTTTAAGTATTATGGAATCATCTGCCTAATGAACCAAAGACTTTTAAACTACTAAAGGAAGGCTAAAAATTTAAATCTTAATAGATATTTATATTATAGCTATATAATTTAGTCAACTGATTTTAATTAAATTTAGCAGAGTCGTAAATCAATATATAATTCAATGTCTAAAGCTTGAGACAAAAAAAGTTTTTAATACAAAAAATATTTTATCGCCTTAAGGAACAAACAGATTATTGATGTAAGGATTAGCCTTCACCGATCATTCCTATCACAGCTATATAATAACGTCATTTGAACGGTAAAGTTCTAAAAAATAGAACGCCTCTTAGATTTTTATAGGCAAAGTCTGCAGGCTGATTCTGTTGATTACATCAAGGCTACATCAAACCAGCTTCTCGTACTAATCAAGAATATATATATATATACATTATATATAGGGGGGAAGCAGTTTCTTTTTATGCTTTGTAAACTTATTATTAAAATGAATATACTCTATTTGCAAAGGGTAGTAAAAGTCTTTAAAAAGTTTGACCGGGGCAAAAGTTTCGCATTGATTTTAATGCCATAAAGAAAAATGTGATAAGAAGCAGCAAGGACATGGAAGAAATATGTATATATAGATATATATATATATATATATATATATATGTGTAATAATATGTATATAGAAATATATCTATATATAATATGTTTATATGTATAGGTTGGTATAGGTATTCTTTTGTCATTATGAGGAGCACATTTTTTCTGTGCTTGTGTAGAAAAATATGCAAATAATAATAAGATGGATTATATCTATAAACGTCTTGGATATTAAAATGTAATCTGCTTTGAGAGCCATCACATCCACACCGTTAGAAATTAGTCCCACCCCCTTTTCTCCTCCTTTTTCCCTCCCACACTCTCTCTCCCACTCACTCTCTCTCTCTCTCTCTCTCTCCCTCTTTCTCTCTCTCTATTTTAGGGCATTAACCTAATTGGCTTCTCCTATATACCTTCCGTTTTTTTTTTTGTTGATGTTGTTGTTCGTCGTGTTGGCCTCAGAGCTAATAAAATTGTTTAAGGATTACACGCATACTTAAAAAATTGTATCTCTCTCATTTTCATCTTCAGCTCCGTCGTTTTGTAGCAACGTTGTATGTGTTTTTTTTTTTTGTCTTCTTTTTTATTTTTACCTTTTGGCTTAGCTTTGACTTATTCTGCGTTCCTTGCGTTTCAGTGCTTTGGCACAAAAGGTAAGTGGTAAAGCTACTTTCTCGTCCATCCATCCAAATCACATGGGACACATGGTCGACGAATTAAGTAAAAGGCGATGGCTTTAAATTTTTGAACTTTGAAATGGATTTTTAATGTGTGTGGCATGTTACGAGTACTCGTATTCTATACCGACACCCAAAAACTTTTCGGTTTTGCGTCTTTCTTGTCATTGTCCTTATCAAATTAGATTAAATATTTTCTACCTTAAGGGCATGAAATATTTTCTGTGAGGTGAAAGTGAAGTGAAGTGAATGATGCTGTGTCGTCGAGCTATTAACACCTTTTGGATTACTTGTTGTTAATTAAGCAAAAGGCTGTTAACTGATATAATCCTTTTAACGTGACTCTGCGGCTTTAGGCCTTCTTTGAAAAGCACTCCCTCTCTTTCCCTCTCACTCTCTCTCTCTCTCTCTCTCTCTCTGCCTTTCTGTCTTTCTATCTATATTTATGCCTTTGTATCGTTGTTTGGTTATTTATGTCAATGTGTATGCGCCTATTGGAGTAACTGTGTGTGTGTGTGTGTGTGTGTGTGTTGGCTAGATTTGTCAATTTAGTTAATTACAGTAGATTCAAGAGGACATTAATGACATTAATTAATTGATGTCGGCAGGCCCAAGCAATTTGTGTCTCAATATGTTTGGCATTTAAATTGCCTTAGCCATAAACTTCTCAACCATGGGCGACTAAATTGAATACTTCGATTAGAATTTGGCCCATTGCCTTATGACCTCCTACAGTTCTTTGTCGATAACTCTTATATTTTATTTAATATTAGTGATATATATAGTTAAATATCTATTTAGATATTTTTAGTACAGAGTTTCTCTGTTTTCGAAGAATGGAAGTGTCTTAACTTTTAATCCTAAACTGCAATAATTGAATAGTAGACAATTTTCGGAAATGGATTACACAATCCTTACTTATTTCTTATATTTTCTTTTTGGATTAACATTTTTATCTGTCTGACTTGAGACATTCCACGTAACTCGTTTTGCAACTAAAACGAAATCAATATTTCATCTTGGCCATTTGCATGGAATTCATACTAAATATTAAAAGTGCCAAAAGAAAAAACAATTCAAACAAAATTTTTTTTTTATTTCCAAAAGAAAAAAAAAACGTTGCACATTCAATATGATGGACAGGTCCTTCACCGAGTTAAACGTGCGTAAAACGTGAGTGGAACGCGCCAGAGCAGACAAAATCAAATCACATTTTGCCGGAGAGGGAGAGGCAAAGCATTTATGCTCCATTATGCTCTTAACTTTCGTCTGTTGCTCCTTTGTTTTCCATTTCACCATTCCACTGCCATAAATTTAAGTATGCAAAAAAAAAAAAAAAAAAAAAGTATATATATGTATGTAAAAATATGGTATATACTTATACGAAAACACCCCCACAAGGTCAGACATATATGACTGCTCCCCCACACCCTCTCATCTATATAAGTATTCTGTTTGAATTTTTGCGATATGGGTGAATATGGAAAAAGAAAAAATAATAAAAATATGTTTGACGATAAGAAGAAGCTTTAAGTGGTCCAGACGAAATTCAGAAACAAGGCAAAGAATTCGAAATGGCTGTGGTTGCAAACTGAAGACTTTATATGTATATATATATACTTATATATATGTATATATGGTACAGTCGTTCCTTTTTTAATGACACTGAGTGAGAGAGGGAACAAAGCAAAAAAAAGAAGGTAAAACCAAAAAGAAAGAAGAGAATTTCAAATCGATATACATATGATTTATAATTTATAATACAATACATATATATATATATATATATATATATAAAAATGCCAAAAATTCACTTTTATAACCTAGCAAAAGGTGAATTCATATAAAAAGGAAGTTGGCAATGCAAGCATAACTGATCAAAATGTTATATGTATGTATATGTATACATATATAGAAAGTTCATAGTAAGATTTGGTAATGAATTCATATAGAATTTACTGAATTTCTTAATTTTTTCTACATTTATGCATAACAAATAGAAAAGCCTATAAAAATATTGTTGTTTTTTCTTTAAATTTTATTTTGTGAATGTATTTAAGCCAGGGCATGAAAAACTTATACATATATACTTGGGGATCCTACTCTCCATCTAGATTATTAAATTTGTTGGAATTTGTTGTGGCAATGACTAAAAGTACTCATTCCGTACACATACATGTGCTTACATACATATATATATATATGTATGTATTATATAAAAATAAAATTGTTCAAATACAACAACACTTTAACCATATTTGATTAAATTGCAATCACTTTGGCATCTTCTCTTACTCTCATCGTCATTGTTGACACATTTTTCGTGCTGAACATTGAAATATGAGAATATAAAATATGCACAACACATACATATAACCAGGATATAAGGAAAAAGGAACAAAGATATATATATATATATGTGTATACATATATCTTTCAATATACATGTATAGTATAAATATAAAACTTAAGCATGACATGCAAGAAAAGAATAGAAGCTAAAGGCGAAGTGTTCCTGATGATGCTGATGCAAGCGTTGGCACTTGACAACAAAAGAGCTTAAGTGGTACCACATGCCACCACCTGCAAGTACCCCTTCTCCCCCTTGAAGGCAACCGACTGTCATCATCATCATCATTATCATCATCACCGTAGTCATTGTTGATTGTTAAGTGATAAAAGCGAGAGGACACCTAATGACACTTTAACTAGGACTCAGACACCCAGATCCTTTCTATCTCTCTCTATCTTGGCTGACGTAACCAAATCCCAATGTTCCATTTACCTCATAATCCTATTAATCATTTATCGGTCACCACAGAAAACAAACAAAACCAACAAAAAAAAAAACACACACACATCCAAACAAACCTTAGGGTATTAACATTCAATTAATGTAAATCGATGTGGTCTATCCCTTTTTTTTTTTTTTTTTTTGTCCCTTTTTGATTTTTTCCTCTCTGTTATTTAATGATGATAATGATTATGCTGATAATGATGCGGGCACCATATGGTTCGTTCATATTATTTAATGCAATTAATTATGGGATTGAACAAACAAGCAAAAAATAAAGCAAAAATTATGCGCAAAAAAAAAAAAGAATAAAATAAAAGATAACTTAAATGTGAATATATAGTTTTTTCATTGTATTGAATCTGACAGATATTTACATATGAAATTGACTGAAAATGTGAGCTAACAATGGCATAAAAAAGTATGATGTTAACAAAAAATATAGTTAAGTTGGCTTAACATAATGTAATCAAATAACACTCTTTTGCACAAAATGAATGGATTACAAAACAAGAAAGTTATGTTATATAATGTACATATGTATGTATGTACATATATGTATGTACCATTTATGGAATATCAAGGTCATGTGTGTGACTCCCTGACCATGAAATGAATAAAGTATCCTAGTTTCCATCATTCTATCAGAGATTGTTGGATCATAGTTACTCAGTAGGGTTTAATGATTAGACTAGGAACAACACAATATATGATTAACCATTTAATGAAAATTCTCGTGCCTCCCATATACTTATATTAATGATGCATATATGATGCATTTATAATAAAATAAAATAAAATTTATTCCATATATTGCTAGCTATAAGTTTACTTTTAAAGTAGATTAAAATCAATTCGGGAAAGAAAAGTTTTGTTAGACTTTTTAGGATCACATCGGTTATCCAATTCGAATGGATCGTAGTATTTAAATATATCACAACACTAAATTCTGTTTAAGTAGCCAAAAAAATATGGAATATAATAGAATGTTTTCATTTCTTTTAAAATATTTCTTTTTGACATTCTTCTACCCAAAATTTACTACCTTTCATGAACATTGACTAAGTGATTAGACTTGAGACTCAACCACACACCCCTGTCCGATCACTAATTGACCTAGTATGTTGGATTAGTGCTTTAAGGACACGTTCACGTGCACTAACTACTCATTAGAGAGGACATATAATATATGTATATATATTGAAGCAATAGTGATACATAGTTTTCTTATATTCAATTAAATATTCTTGGCTACCATGAAATGACAGAGGCCAGTGTGACAAACTTAGTTTACATATCTTAACTACATTTAGTACAAATAATACTAGTTGCTCTACTAACGAGAAATCGATTAGTAAAATTTAAAGTCTTTAAATATTGTTCCATCAGGTAGACACTTAAACAAAGCGTAATTACTTCGGATATATGTTTTTTCGATAACTTTGTTAATTGACAATATAAAATGCATTTTGTGACACAATTAAACAAATGGTCAATATGCGGAAAACTCAATTCAAGTGTGAAAATCCACGTTTTTTTTTTTTTTGTTTCCTCCTGTAACACAATGTGTTCACAAATTGATCGTTGATGAAAAACTTTATTAACAATAGACAGAAAATGGTTGACATTTACAATTTTGATGCTCAATTAAATACGAAAATACGGTAGCAAAAAAAAAAAAAACTTGAGAGGTATAAAAAGAATGAGTCCATGCAAAGTACTTTTAATCTATATTTAAATATCAACTAAATAAACTGGATGAGTGGGCATAAATAATTGTGGCCAGGCCCTAGGATATTGTACAACACAATTGAAAACAACAAAAACAAAAAAAAAAAAGAAACTGCTAAAGAAATGACAAATAAATGAAAATAATAATAAACTTTTAGAAAACCCAACAATAATTTCATTAAATGAAATGCGCAAATTTTAATTAAATCAGTAATTATGCGAAAACATGCTTACACCATTATTAGGTTAACCGCAAATGTTAATTTTGCAGCAACTTTAATTAAAGCGAAAGGAGCAACAGAAAAAAGTTGAAGAAGAAAAAAATATCAATTCATTTTTGATACCCTACAATTCCTAGAGTACGAGAGTTGACAAGTCATTGTGATGTACATGAAGGTAAGGATATTAACCATTAGTGAAATTAACATGCAAATATAAAGAAAAATTTTTAAGAGAAACAAAAAAGAGTATTGTGAATCGGTGTGGTACCTCGTTGTTGTCGGTTGTTTATGAAATTAATATGTTTATTTAAATAAATAAACAATTAGTTGACATTTATTTTTTTTTTTATTTTGCTGACATTGTTTAATTTGTTATGTATATATATCCGTAATAGATCATCAGATAGAGAAATATCAGCGAGACGTAAACAATTTTGTTGATTTTTTTGCCATCTTTTTCAGCTTTTTGCTCAATTACATTTTGTTAGTTGTAAAACGCTGTCGATTTACCCCCTAAAGGAATACAAAACCATTTCCCTTTTTTTTTCGTTTTGATTTCGGTTGTTGCCAGGAAAAAAAAAGGATGCCATTGATTATTGTTTTTCCCAATGATGCCAGTGATTTCTCCTTTTGGCGCCGAAACTTTGGAGTTCACTGACCAATTTTCATTTTGTTTCCATCTGTCTATCTTTGTTGTTTGTGTGCCCATACATTTTTTTTTTGTTTTATTTTTGTGCTGTCTGGTTTTACTTTTTTATCTTTAGCAGTCAATCAAAAAATATTGCCATGGTAGTAGTCAACGTAGGATTTAACTGGATTTTATCAGAATTCACTTCAAGTTGGTACACGTCCACGCAAATAACTCATTATGGCTTCAGTTCCCATAACCAAAATCTGATGTCTGGGCTGACGAAATGGATTGCCCTCCAATTCCAGATGACGAATATTTGTAAGATTTCCCAGCTGCGGTGGCACTAAACAGATATCGTTATTGCTGAAGTTCAGTAAATGAAGATGTTTTAAGCCACCCAAACCCTTTTCGCTAACATCGAACGATTTGATATGATTATCATTGGCCACTAATGATTCGAGATTTTCCAGCTCGTAAATGCAATGGGGTAGACTATGAAAACGATTATGGGATATATCAAGATGGGTTAGCAACTGAAGGCCAGAAAATTCCATTGGCAATTCGCGTAATAAATTGCACGATAAATTAATTTGACGTAGACGCGAGAATTGTGACATATATGTGGGAATTTGAGCCAATTGATTTTTGCCCAAATTCAATTCAGTTAGCAGTTCGTTTAACATCTGTAAATCCCTGGGCACTTCGGTTAATAGATTACTTTCAAAATCTACAACATTCACTAATTCCTGACGAGCCGTTTCAAAGACTTCAACAGGCACATGACGGATTTGGGCTTTAGTAACCTTTAAAATGCGTGTATTACGCATGGAATACTTGTCGGGAAATGGAGGAATTGTGGTTGAGACATCCCTTTCGACCAGTTTGCCACCCTGATGGCGTGGGCTATTTAAACCATCTCCGACCATTGTGTAGTATGCTAAAAAGTACTTAAAATTTTAATTACAAACGAATTAAATTAAAATGTGATTTAGTTTACTCACTGTGTGTGTGTGTGTGTGTGTATAGTAAGAAAAGTGTTTAAAATGTATTCGTGTATTCGATTCAAATCTAACAACAAACGGATTAACACTAAAATAATAAAGGGTATGTGGGACTTAAATTTAAAAAAAGAACTGACAGCTTTAACAAAGGTAATAATATTACTAAAATAAATATATATAATCTAATTAACTGATCTTGAGTAACTGATCTTGAGAGCAACTAAAAACTTTTGTTGCGTCCCTTTTGAGGAAAGGACAAGGATTACTCATAAAGAGTTCCTTTTTGCCGAGCTCATAGGCGGCAGGACTGCAGACTTCTACAGTGAAGGATGTACACAAGGATCAAGCACCTACGAACGTAAACTTCGTGCATGCTCTAAGCGAACCTCATTATTCCATTCAATAGACCCCACACCTCGACTCATTATCATATCCAATATAAACAATCAGAAATCCGCTGACTGTGAATAAGATCAGCCAATACCAACATGAGAAAGGAAAGTGGGGGGAATTACCACATGCACCCCCAGAATTTTCTCACCCACCAAATAATACAAATTTCAACTTAAATTGTTAATCAATTTTTCTAGTCAAAGTGTTATATATAATTGTATCCAAATTTAGTTATGTTTTAACCCAAAATTTTGTGATAAAAACTATATAATTTGGATGATTGAATAAAATGTAATTGCGCCCCCTTTGATTAGAGTAAACCGCATCCCGTCACTACAATCAAATTATGAGTTTTGGCCAAATGTGAAGTGGCATCCTGGATGCGTTCCAATAGCTGTAGACCTTTACGAACCTTGCCAAAAGCAATCCGCTTACCATTTAATATGGATAATGGTTTAAAGCTAATGGTAAAATTGAGAGCAGACCGAGCATGACCACGTACATATCGACTTGGAAAGGAGAGTATACCAGAGTCGACACCATGGTTAAGCACCTCAAAATCATGCTCAATATTTCGCATATCAATGCTCCGTTCAGGATTCAAGGCAATTTTACCTTCTAGCCAAATGGGCGCAAAGGTGCGTGTAAATTGAACACATCGGGGACTCTGTTGCGTACAGATGCGCATAAACTCCAATACAACCAATGGACAGGCTTCGGTGAATAGTTGAATGGCCAGACGTCCCTGGATTCGTGTACCGCGAACTTCGACATCGAGATAGATTTGGGGACGTAGCAATTTGCATAGGACTCCGACATCACATTGACTCATTAGGTTCTCATAGCGATGAAGGACATGCAAAGGTATCTCATAACTAAAGGCTTTGCTCGCTTCTTTCGCTCCCTTTTGAGTGTGACGATAGGTCGAATCGAATAGATTTCCGCCTTTATGGAGCTTCTTATTTAGCTCATTCTGTTTCCGCTCCCTCTCTCTGGCCACATTGGCATTACGCCAACGTCCGGCTGCCAAGCGTTCCGGTGATTTGGTGAATGTCCTTAGGGTATTATTGCTCTTCTTATAGAGAGCTGCCAGCATTTCCATATACGATAATTCCATGCCATTACCCTCAATTTTGATTTTCGGTGGCGGCAAACATGTATTAACCTTGCCCTTAACATTCGATAAACGATCTCTATGCTGACGATACAATTCCCTCTGTTCGTTAATTACCACATGAGATCTGGGCTTTGGCATGGGTTTTCTTGGTATGGGCGTTGGCACCATATGACGATGATATTTGTGAATGGTCCGCAAAACCTGTTTCTTGATATTGAAAGTGTGCTTGATCGGAGATACTGGTTCCGTCTCCTGGTTCACCATAATGGGACTGCTATAAACCGGTTGTGTCACGGTATACGATCCGCGTCGAATGGCTGCCAAATATGGTGTTACAGTACTGTTAACTAACGGCTTCTTTAAGGGCGATGCTACTGGATGGTCTCGAAGAAACATCCCCGTAATGTAACCACAATGGTATTTTTCCTACTTTATATAAAATACAAAAAAAAAATAATAATAATTAACAAGAATTTTATTTGTGGTGAAGCAACTTTGCTGTAACTTGGCTGTAACTTGATACAAAACTGAAATCAGATCTAATATAACCAATAGAAACAAATTACAAAGACTACTACAGAACTGTGGAAAAAAAAGACAACTTTAATAATACAATCGGTGAAAAAAAAAAAACTAAGAACGTGTGTGTACAACACTCGAAACACATAACTTTACAATTTCTTTTTATAGGATTTTATATAGAAAATACAGCATTCGATATGCAGTCTGAGAAAGATAAACAAGCAGCACTTGAAACCACGTAAGGATCAGGAAGAAATTACTTTAAATTTAACTTTTAAATTTAAAATTAAAATTTTGTAATTTTGCCAGAAACGAACGAGCCTACGATGGCGATGCATTTGTTAATCTATTTGCCCATCGTGGTGCACGTGAAATTCTTGTTCTGGATGGCAATGGTCATCCATTGAGATCGACTGTTAGTCATCGTCGGACATTTACATATGCCTCATATCTAAAACCATTGGTGCTGATGGCCCGAAATGTTATACGGGATTTGGATCCATCGAATGATATATTATTTTTACGTATACGTTCAAATATTAATGAAGTTCACATAACTATGGGCAAAGAATTCATTTTGATTGTTGTACAAAAACTAAAAAAACGTGGAGATAAAAAAGCTGATGCAGGAGCACCAGCTGCAAAATGAGAAACTTTTGTGCAATTGAAGCAGAATATATATGTATATATAATTATGATCTTCAAACTATTAATTATATATAATTTACACAATGTTTTAATAAAATTGGGAATTGAATAGACACTTTTTTTATACATGCGATAACGCTTGTATAACCAATCTTAATTGGTGATAATTGCTGATAATCAGCAACAATGAAGGAACGAAGTTGCTTCCTTCAGACAGAGATAAATCATTCAGAAATCGTCGAGAAACATTTCTCAAAGATTTTGTAGAAAATGTCAAAAAATCTTTTTCAAAAAGTTCCTTGACAATATGGAAATATATGTTTGATAGGAACACTTTATTTAGTTAACTAGTTAAGAGAATTTCAATTAGAGCAAGAGTGAGCAGGCCACTGGTTATATTGGCCGCCAAACTGATGTAAATCACAATGGCTAAAATTACGCTATTTTAATAGTATTTTTCCACGTATAACCTTTGATCTTCAGGCGAATATAAATTTTTTTCTTTTTTTTTTTTTTTTTGCAATCTGTTTTTTTACTAACAATAAGCAAATGTTTTAACAATAACCATCAATAACCGAATGGTTTGAACTCCAATGAGATCAATCCATATATATTTCCATTTTTACATATTAATAACTAAATCTAAATCTGTTTGGTAAATCCTGAACGTAAAATCTTTTTAAGCCCCGTCGGCTGACATTAACCTAATTATTAAAAAAAATTTGAATACACAAAAACATTATTTCTTGTATAATTTGATTGTCAATTAGTTTTTCAGCACTTACAACATTTTTTTTGAAATTTTTATTCTTTTAGTTTTAAAATAAATTAGCGAAAGCTATTAAATACAGAAGTGTGCTATCCTGATAACGCGAAGTGTATATACATATATACAAATGAATTTTACTGTGGTCATTGAGCCTATTTAAATATCTTTTAGCGCTATTTTATATTTCCTTATTGATAAAAGTAAGCTTGAGATCTTTTTGGGTGTCAAAGTTTGTTGTATACCAAGGAGCAACTTCTAATTGTTCTAAGGGTTTTAGACTGGTAACGCTGAATGATTTCAATATTGGATTTGCTGGCTATAGATAATGGTTTTAGAACGGCCTTATACTTATAGCCTTATATTTTATTCTCAAGGCTTAGATGCGAGCGTGGTCCTAATAGCCAGTACATTTTTTTCGTTTTGATTTTAAGTTGCATTTATTTTTGCATTTATATGCTGCATCCAATTAAGCCTCCGATCCAAGTGCAATCCCCAGGTAAAATAGTAATATAAATGTAAAAAAAAAAGTTCAAACATAGGACGTATATACAATCCTATCAAATATTAACTCATTATATAAACATAACAACGAAAACACACACAAGACAAACAGACTGACTACACATAAAAAACAAAGAAAAGCATACAAAAAAGAAATACAATTTTTTTTTTTTTAATGAACTAAAATGGGGGATGGAATAAAAATACGAACTGCTGATATGTAAGTAATATTATCTATATATACATATATATTTTATGTATATACATATTTTATGCAGGCATAATACAAACCGATCGTATGATGGCACTGCATTTGTTAACCTTTTTGCCCATCGTGGTGCACGTGAAATTATCGTTTTGGATGGCGATGGTCTCCCACTGAGATCGACAGTTAGTCATCGTCGTACTATAAGCTATGCTTCACATCTAAAACCATTAGTAGCGATGGCACGAAATGTTGTAAGAGATTTGAATCCATCCAATGATGTTGTCTTTTTGCGTATACGTTCAAATATAAATGAAATGCACATCACAATGGGCAGAGAATTCATTTTGATTGTCGTTCAACGATTAAAAAGATATATAGAAAGGCTCGCATATTAATATATGTATATATACATATGTATGTATATGTATGTATATGTATGTATGTATATCTATGTATATATAAATATTGTAAATGCTTTCAAAAATAAAGACCATCATTTAATTCATATTCATTTTTTTTATATATATTTATATATAGAAAATTTAACCAATTAGAAATCAATATCATTATAGTCAAGTGAAGTCATTTCAGATATGTGTATATATATAGTTGGGGATTGGATAATTATCCACTTGAAATCGATATACTAAAGCCATTTACTAAATCAATGATTGAATGATTTGTTTAATTCTCTCATTCTCTATTCTCTTTTCTCTATTTAAGCGGTAAAAACATTCGTTTAATGTGGCAGCAAATGATTGAGGAAATGTTCAAATGTTGAAACCATTTTGCAGCTTCATTAAAAGCTAATCTATTGTGGTCAATGGTCAGGGATTGAAATCCATGGCTACAAACACATTGTAGAATAGTTAGATAGATAGATAGATAGATAGACACAACCAACACGCATACCCACCATAGAGAGAGAGAGAGAAATCGAATGATAATGGCAATTAAATTCGCACATTTGGCACGTGTCTGTTTAAGTTTCTCTTGATTTCCCTTTTTGTTTTCCCTCCTCCATTTGTTGTTTTTCTACTTCAATGGGCAATTATTCATTGTATTTGTATTGTGCCAAATACAAAAAAATATATATACATATATAAGTGTATACAATTAAATTGGGGGCGTGTGGCTGGCACAATTACCACCCCCACCTATACCCGGATCGTTCAACCATTTCCAATATTTATACCATTTGAATGAAGCAACTTTGCCTTTTGTTTTGGATTAATTTTATGCGTATTTATTCAATGTGCTTTTTTTTTGGCATGTGGCATGTTCCTGTTTGTAGATACATACATACATAGGTCGGCAGAGAGGTGGGTGCGGTGGGGGTGTGTGTGAAGATTACATACATATGTGGCATTTGTCTAGCGGCTTTTGAAACTGTAAATATTTTGTCGCCATTATTTGTGTTTATGGCACACATAACAAACTACCAATGTTTGAGTTCTGCATTTATGTTTGCCCATTGAATTATTCATTTCTATGCGCAGACAAAAGTTGAAAATTATGAAAATTATAATGCCCCGATTTTTGTTAATCCTCCATGCACAAGTGAAGCGTAATAAAAAAAATAATGCTTTGATAGCTTGACTTATGATTTGAATAATGATTTGAATAAATAAAAATTTTTTTAATTAAATCGAAAATTAATATAACAACAAATTTGCTCCTATTTCTATTAAATATTCCTTTGGCTCTATTCTTAAATTTGGTTAAAAACTAGAAGGATGGACTAACTTTGGTCGTGCCGAAGTTCGTACACGCTTGCAGATTTTTTTCTTTATAATTCACTAGCATTATTATGAATTATACATACCAAATTCACAAGTTCAAAATTTTGATCTTGAGAAAAAAATATTTTTACATGCAAAATTTTTTTTCTTGCGCAGCTTTATGATATAGTCACATATAGGACACTGTTCGAGCCAGCAGTAATAAATTTACTTAAGCTTAAGAGTTATGTACTTTTTACATTATCTGATAAGAGAGCCGTGGGCACACACCAGCACCTGGTACTTGCTCTCGCGCTCTTCTTTATGTTTTCATCTCTTTACGTCGGCACGAGCGACTTAACTAATGCAGGCAGATCGGCGCCGTGGCCCTCTGATGCAGTAAAAAAAGTTAGTTCTCTGTATGAAGCAATCGCAAAGGCAACGAAAAAGCTCGTTGTCTCAACAGACACATTAATAAGTATATTAAACTCACAAATATTAAATTTCGTGGCATTCGGTTGAAAAACAAGTTGATTTATTGAGGATAAACCTTATTCATGACCGATCGTTCCTATCGGAACTATATGATATAGTCGTCCGATCGGGATGATTTCGATATATACAATGCCTGGAGCAAAAACAAGTTTATGTTGAAAATTTCAGCTCTGTAGCTATTAGATGGACAGACGGACATGGTCATATCGACTCGGCTATTCATGCTGATCAAGAATATATAATATACTTTATATAGTCGGAGATGCTTCCTTCTGTGCGTTGCAAACTTCTGACCAAAATTAATATACCCTCTGCAAGGGTATAAAAAACTTCATAATCATATATTCATATATGAAAAATTTTATTTGAAAAATGTTTTGATAGAACTTATATTAAAGGTACCAAAAAGCCTGATTTATATATTTTTATTTAAAATCAACTGCACATTAAAGTCACAAGGCATTTGTATACAAGATGGCCCTTGCCATATTTTAAATAAAGTTTAAAACAATTCGTTAATCTTTTATTTAAAAACAGAAACCGAATTGTAAACAAATTCATCTGTTACTATGTATATAGAACGAAATGAAAACTTTTTAATACATGTGTATTTAATTTTTGATATTTTTGACATCCTTCCGTGGAGATATAATACAAATATTTGTATACACACCACACAATTTTTAAACCCATATTAAAGGCCACACCAAGTCGTATAATTATAATTTTCATACAAACAAATTTTTTATATACATACATACATATGTGTGTAGTTAAATGTGGTTAAATCTACTTACATAAGTATATCGCTGTGCATCATATATATATGTAGAATCTTCTCATTTATCATTGATAATGAGAAGGGATCAAATAAGCACAAGAATTTACAGCAGGCAAATACTTGAAACGGCAACAACGTGATTAAGTGTGTGAGACTCCAGTTCAACGACACATATTGACATTTAATTTATTCGATTCAATATGATTCGATTCGAATCGAGTCCAGTCAATGCAATTCGTTGCAACTTCAATCAGCAGCCGAGTGAGTATGTCATGTGGTCGTTTTGTTGATTTTTAATGAATATTCAAGAGTTATTAATAATACATATAAAATGAGGGAAAAATTACAGTGCCTCCTGTGTAAATGAAATATGAATCGTTGGAAATATAATTATCAATCTCGGATAAAGCTGAACAAAACACTTGTATGTATAACTACTTATGTATGTGTATGTGTGTGTGTGTGTGTATATGAAGAATGTCTTGGATATCTGATTTAAATGACAGTCCAACAACTTAATGACAAATTCAAAAATTTCATGCTCAAGGCTGACATTGAAAGCACTTCAACTGTCTGCCGTCAATCTGGCCGATGAACCATGAAATTGCATATGCGCCTCATTGGCATTTCAATACACTTGAGGCTATTGGCACAGACGTCGACAGGGCCAAAAAAAAAAAAAAAAAAATAAAAAGACCGCTTCCGGCAACTGAAATTTGATGATCTTAAATTTAATGCCCTTTAAATTTGTATACCTTTGAAATGCATGACATTTATTAATGTTTCCAATACCCTTACAGAGAGTACATTCATTTTTGGAATCTCCGACTATTTATTATATATTCTTGATCAGCATAGGCTTTATTCGGTATTTGCAACTAAATACCAAAGAATGCATAGAAATATTTCTGCTGAGTTGTAACAAAATTGGTCGACTATATGCTATAGCTTGTTCTTATGTCCTATTCCCGAAATATAAATAGCAGGTCTCGTATACTCCGCCGTTTTGGCACTTTTTTGTCTAGATCTAGCACTTTTTAAACGCTGATAGCCAGAAATATTTTGAAACAGCCTCTAGTTAGAAATCTAGCATTAAAAAAATTGGATTTGGCCTTTTTTAGTTTTATAAAAATTTTTGTTAGTTTGCAGTGATTGTAATATTTACAAAGTTTGTCAACCCTTAAGATTTGTAAGAAACTACAACAACTAACCAAAAAAATTCATCTCCTTCGCGGCAATTTTGACAAAAGGCGAAATGCCAAAAGATGCCGAAAGTTAGCTAAAAACAAAAATTTCCCGATCGGTTGCGGAAAGATTCAGAAGACGACGAGTCGCGTGCTTACTGCAATTACTGAAATAGAATTCAAGTTGAAACACTTAACAGCATTTATTAAGCATACGGTAAAAGCTTTAATCCACGTTATAATTACAAATATTAATATTTTGTACATAAATTATAGAACGGACTAAAACGGCATGGCAAATGTTGCTGGGACTCTAATATGCCAACAGAAGGGTTGAGTTCTTTAATAAATAGGCACAATTTTCGCAAATTGGATGCTGACAATATTTTTGAGAATAATTTATTTAAATAATTTAAAAAATACGTAATTCGTTTTTGATCAAATATATCGAATCTTATTATAATAATAAGAATATTTTTTATTAGACTCAGCCTTTTCTGGCATTTTTTTTTTTTTTTTTTTTTTTGCTATGTAGCACTTTTTGGTCTCGGGAAAACGGCAACACTTCTCCTTAATGGTTCTGGTTAAGTATATAGAGACAAGGGTATACACTACTGAAATTAGCCCATCCTTTTATATTTTTTTAAATTACAACTTCAAATTCATTTAAGTGCAATTTTATTATCTAAAATGAAAACTAATAAACTAGAAACTAAAGAATTTAAAATTCTTATTCGATTTCAGAGTTCTTTGACTTTGAAACTCTATTCCTGGTTGATCGTTTCAAGTTTTAAAATTGATCAAATTTCGATATTCTTTATTGAATAAAAAATACTTTCTACTAGACATTTAATTGTTTTTATCAAATAAATTGAAATCACTATTCTCGCTTTTTGTTTGGGAATTAAAATGTACTAATTTGGTAACTTTATTTATTATTTTGCAATTGGTCAATGGTTTTCGCCACAGAACATGTACAATGGCCAATGACTAACCAAAAGCTGTTTGTGTTTATGGTATTTGCACCATAAGTCTCTGTAATTAGAGGAAAACTATTTAATAAGTGGTTAGGAGGAGAGGGTAGGGTAGGGTAGGGGTAGTGGTGTGATGGAGGAGGTGGTTGGGGCATACATATGTTTGTTATGTGCAAATGTTTGATTTCATTTCATGCTGTGTCTTAATTACACTGATTTGTCTTTAACTCACAAAACTGCAAAACAAATTTATTTATTCAAAGGACCATCAAGAGTATCCTGTTTCCTCCTTCTGTATCCTCATTTCTTCTACAATGTGTCAAGTTATATATTTATGTGTCTGTTCTTGGGTATCTACGTATGGTATGTATATTTGTGCCGTGTGTATACTTTTTTTTTTTGAGGAAGAGCGGCGAATGGTTGGGGGGGTGGGGGATTGGTAGGCTACAAACAACATTCTTCATATGAGTAATGGTGTTCCTTTTTGCCACATTTGTGTAGCATTCATCACATCACAGCCGTGGAGCCCTTCAACATGTGTTGCTGGCTGTTGCGTTGCCCTAATTAGTTCCATTTCCTTTCAACTTTTTCTCTCCCTCTCTCTCTCTCTCTCTCTCCTTTTCCTTTTTCATTCTTTCTCTCTTTCTCTCTGTGATTAAAAATGTGCCAAGAGTTACAAATGGACGAGCATTTATGGTGGAAAGAAAAAAAGCGCACTTGGTCACTTGAACGAAACTTATTTATTTGCCATTTGTTCCATATCAAAAAGTCCAAACGAATATATCAAGTAAATCTGACAGTGATTGGTTCGATTCAATCTGTGTGGAGCAATTAATTATGAACTCAATATTTAAAATAAAAATATATGTATATAAAAAAACAAAATGATAGTGAAGAGTATTTTTGTTCAGCTTAAAGACTCCATTATCCCATATATTGTACATACATAATGAGTTAAATATTAAGCATACGCCTCGTTGTCATCATTGTTTCTGGCAGAGGAAATATGCGTTCGAGTGTGTGTGTGTGTGTGTTGAATATTTTCATGCATATTTTAAATTGATTTTCTTTTCTTTTCATTCTCCACATTACGTTTAATGTGTTATTAATTTTAATTACTTACCAATTAAAATTCAATTAAATTTGGTCCTTGACGGCAGGTCCCGTCTTCTTCTTCTTTCTGACATCAACACTTACGTTTGATTTCATTTTAATCATCATTTGTGGAACTTTAATCACTAATAAATGACTTCATTAGACTCAACTACACACACACTCACACACATACGATTCCAGTTCAAGGGCTCTTAAGGTATGAGGCACAATTTTAATTGCTTTGCCTACATCTTCTAATCATTTACCATTCACAGGCAATAATTAAGTATATTTTAATTATCACTACAACTATATTTATATATATATATACTCTACTAAGTGAGTGGTCAGATTTTTGTATTTTAATGATATGCAGCATGCTTAAAGTTCACAAAAGGTCAAATGATTCTGTCGAAATATTCGTAAATTAATTAAAAGTCTCGACTGTCTGGCAACAACAAACCTAAAATAAACAAACGAAATTAAGACTAAAATGTTAAATGCCTTCAGGCTTACCATAATTACATGCAGCAATAAGTAAAAGAATAGTCTAAATGAACCAAAATGAAGCATGGCCAAAAAGCTTTTTACAACCAGAAACAGGAAACTGTTAAACCTACAGACAAAGTGAAGAGAGAAGGGAATACAAGAGGAAATACCAACAAAGGAAACTTTAGATACTTATTTCGTCTGCCAAAGGAACAAAAAAAAAAAGAATCAGAAGAAGAACCAACACAATTTTCTTGTTCATCATGAACCCCCGAAGCCAAGAGTCTGTACTATAGTCGCATATACATATATCATGCCAACCGATGTCATGGTAGTTAAAATTCAATGCATAAGTTACATGTCAGGTAAAGGAAAGAACAGTAACTTGCCCTTTGGAGTGATTAAAAGTATATCATATATTGTACAGTTTGGGTTTAATTGTTGCAAATACTTTCAATATTTGTACTGAGCATCATTAACATATATGTATATATTTTCTTTATATTAAAAAGAAACACATTGCTTAATTAACAATTTTTTTTAATTGTGCTTCTGATATTTATTCATTTATTTATTCGAATATGATCTGGGATAAATTAAATTATTTTATAACAATAATATCAGCGTTTGAATAATGCGAATATAATACTTTTAAAGATATCATTAAATATATATCATAAATTATAGTTATCAATAAATGGAGTTTAAAATAAATAAAGGCCACTCTGACCAATTACAAGAGCAAAATAATTAAGAAATTTTGTTCGCTCAAAAGTGGGTTATAAATATGATAAGCCCTGTATTTAACTCAATCGTATACTACCGTAAGATTCTAATTCGTATAAGTAAAACTTTGACAAATTATATTTATTTATAATAAATATAAATTTTTTTATAAATAGTCAAAAAAATTAATTTGCAAATATTCAACTTGCTGCAAAATAATTAGTTGAACATAAGGAATTCGAAAATGTGAAAAACTACAAACTATTTTGATCCTGTGATAAATTCGGTCAAATAATTTAAAAGCGACAAACCAAAAAAAAACCTTTTTTATCAAGAATATTTTTCTTTGCTATTTAATTATGATTGAATTATGATAGAAAATATTATGCATGATTAAGCTGTCATTGATAGAGATATAGAAAGAAATATATGTATTAATTGAAAGTCAATTAAATATTTTTCGAGAGCAAATTAATAAAAAGAAATATACATATGTATTCATCTGCAATCTGGCAATGGTTGCTAAGGTTTACATATTTGTTGGCAATATATGTTTTATGTTTTGTCAACTTTAATTGGCCACCAACTTTAACCAAGTTTTAAACAGGCTTTGTTGTGTGTGTCACAGTTAAACTTGTTTTTGCCACGTTCATGTAACGCATTTCGTTTTGCATAACCAAAAGTTAATTCTTCTTCTTTGCTCTCGAACTGAAAACTGTTTCTTACTAACTTTACAAGAATTTTTCTCTTATTCTGTAGATCGGCAGATGCTGCTGATGCTGCTTCTATTTCTATATATCCTACTTTTGTTGTTAGTTGCCCTTCTCCTTCGAGTTGATGCTGTTTATGTTGTTTCTTTCATTTTTGTGGGCAAATACTTCATAACAAGTTTGATGCAACTTTTAAACATTTACGCCATTTTTACTTGTACGTGACAACGCATGCCAAACGTAAAAGTTAACTCCAGACGTATACCCAAACACAACGCACACACACACACACACAGACAGACACACACAGAGACACACACAGACACACTCACATACGTTTGCCCACACATACATAGACAGTTAGGGGATTCACTTTTTGGGTTCTTTAATTGCAACCAAGCGGGTGATTATTTTATTTTTTTTTTTTTTTGGAAACTTTTCACCCCGCTTGTCTTTTTCTTTCACTTTTTGGCCATGTTAAAAGGTTTTTATCAGCACATAAAAAAAAAAAAGAAAAAACAGAAAAAGAAAATCACAAATGCATTGCACGTATTTATTAAATTCCGTTTGCACCGTTTTTAGGGTTGTGGGGAGGAGGAGGAAGGCGTGGGAAAGGGGGGTGAAGGGAGGTTTTTCAAAACTTTTCCATCAGTGCGTGTATGTGTGTGTGTTTGTGTGTGCCTTGAAGCCTTTGTGTGATTCTGTTGAAAATTGGTTTTGCATAGCAATCAAATCGCGTTTTGCCATGGGCATCATCAAGTCATCAGAATGATGATAATCATCATCAGAGTTACCAGTGAAATATTTTTTAATGCGGCTTATTGTATTTGAATTATTGAATCAATAATTTATGCCATAACTGATTTATTCACTGTATATTTTTCACTCTTCTCTTATCTGGAGAAGATGAATCTTTCATTCATTCTTCTTCTTTTTTCTTATTTTTTTAAAGCACGTAATAACATTTAGACTTAATGGTGGGTAATTTGGTTACATTGAATCAAATTTTAGATGAATTTCTTTAGCAAAAGGAGTAGAAATTGGAAAGGGAAAAAATTTTATGATTTAATGGCATATATGCATATACATATATAGATAATGTCTGTTCGAAATGAAATAAATGAGTAATATGTTATTATTTGTTTTATGACATATAAATATACATATGTATATGTATGTATATATGCATTTACTTGTATGATTTAATTCATTCAGTGTCTAGTAAGTAATTATTATTCAATATATACAAAGATAAATTTCATTTTACATAATAATAAGCAAAATGCTTTACAACTAGAAGGACGGTCTAACTTCGGCCATGCCGAATTTTGTATACTCTTATACTCTTGCAGACTGTTTCTATACATTTTTCCAGCCTGCAAGGGCTGCTATTTATATTTTAGAAGTAGCAAATAAGAATAAGCTATAGCTATAGCATATAGTCGACCGATTTAGTTGGAACTCAACAGATATACGAGCCCAAACCAATATTAATTCGAACAGCATGTTTTTTTTACCCATATGCAATGTTTTAACAAACTAACAACAATGTTTTAACAAACTAACAATACTAAAGTAGAAAACATTTGCAAACCTTATTTTTTCTGAAAGATCATTTTATTCTCTTAATTTTAGAGTAACCAATTTTTTTCTACTTCAACAATAACAAGAAAAAGAATAATTTCATCGAGAGCTTGCTTATCTGATATGAAAAATTTGACCACTATTAATTCGAACGCTGCGTAATATGATTATCTTTTGTACTAAATACATTAATTTAACTAACATTAGAATTGTGTAATGTCGCCTTTGGCTTGTATTACGCATTTAACCCGTTTTGGCATTGAATTTCGTATTTCTAGACTTAACAAATTTCGGCCCCTAGCTTAAGAAACCAAAAAATTGTCAATACCAAAAATTGTTCCTATGGCAGCTATATGATATAGTCAATCGATTCTTATAAAACTTGGTTGAAGTATTAAGAAGTATATTAAACTCACAAATATCAAATTTCGTGGCATTCGGTTGAAAAACAACTGAGATATTGAGGTTAAACCTTATTCTTAACCGATCGAACCATATATGATATATTCGTCCGATCGGGACGATTCGAGATATACAATGCCTGCATCAAAAAGGAAGCCTATAATGAAGATTTTTAACTCTGTAGTTGTAAGGGGCTCGGAGGAGAAGCTCTTGATCCAGGCAGACGGACAGAAGCGCAGTGCTAGATAGACTCGTCTATTCATGATGATCAAAAATATAAATATATACTTTATATATTCAAAAATGCTTCCTTCTGTGCGGTAATGTACCCTCTGCAAGGGTATAAGAAGTGCCTGACATTTGAAAGACATTTATTTTAGAGTGTTGATTTGACAATTTCATTTCATTTCATTTTATAATTAATTTGAAAACTTTTTCACGCCAGCTGCTGCAACATATCAATTAAAACAAACATAAGCAACAGCTTACGAATGATGCCAACTTGAATGATATGAAAAGTTTTCTTTTTTTTTTTTCTTGACAAGATACAAATTGCTAAATCCTCCAGGTGGTGTTGACAGGAGACTTCCAAGAGATGATTTGGCTTGAGTTTCAAATCAAAGCATATATCTAGTTGAGCGAGCTACTCTATGGTTAACAATTCCAATCGGAATCAGTCAATTTAAGCTAACTTCTAAATAAGTTTTCTTATGCCCCATGCAATCAGCAAAAGAAAAGAAATGTGCACACATTGCACAACCCAATCTATAGTCCTCTTTCACACCCACACACACATACACAGCCACGCATACGTACACCCATCATCTTTCTACACACACTATTTCTCTCTCCCTCTTTCGCTCTATCTCTCTCTTTCGATTCAGCCACAATGTTGCACTAACAAATGTGCAATCAGTCAGCGAAACCAGCAACAACTACGAGCATCATTTTGTCAACGTTGAATCAGCTCAGAACCCAATGTGTTGAAGTGCGTTTGCCTCAAAGCAAATCTTATAAATAAGCCCGAACTACATACCACCAAATGCTGCAACAAAACAACAAAAAAAAAAAAAAAATGCAAAAGAATAGAAAAGAAATGGAAAAAAATGGAATATACGCAAGAAAGGACAGAGGGAAGCCAGTCGGTTGAAAATTTGCATTTGATGTACACTTGGTTCCTGGGTTCATACCTAAAGACAGTATGTCGAATAAGTATTTTGGAAGCCAATCGATTATTTTGTCATTACATTTAGATAATAGGGCAAACATAGTACATATTTAAAAGTTGAATTGTTACAGAAAATAATGACAGCGGAAAAGTATTTTCACACACTAACAAATATATGAAATCTCTTTGTACTCGATGGAAAAAATTTGTTAGTTCTTTTTGTTATAAACCAATTTAGTTTTTTATTTACTACATTTTTTTACTTATTTTATAAGATATATGTTCTCAATCCAAGCACGATCATTAAAGTACCCGAAGCTGACTCATAGACGGCGTCAGTAGTTAAAAAAAATTACTTTGGTAAAAAGAAAAATTAAGAATCTTAATGAGTGGAAAGAATTTATCAAAACTTTTCTTTGCTTTCAGTTCAATAAATATCATAGATTCTGTTCTGAAGGAACCCAAACCGAGCAGAAATTCTTCTTCTTTACCGAATAATTAATTTTTGAAATAATAATATATCGTACATTTTCATTTTGAATTGGTACATTAAAAAATAATTTGTTGAAAGGAAACAACTTCCTTAATAATTAAACTCTGTGTGGAATCTTTTCCTATAAACTGTACTTAGAGTTTTCTCCCATGGCTTGTCAGATCAGGCTTAAGAACAAAGCCACACATAGGAAACTACACCGCACACACAGCAAAGTCTTAGCATGTGATGCATGTAAGTGTAAATGTGCATGAAATACAACGAGGGTCAGAATGGTGAAGGAGTACAAGGGGAATGAATGTGACTGTGGATGAATGGGTTGGTTAAGAGAAGGACTTTACAGTTTCGTGCATTAACACGCACGCATAGAGCTTACATACACATACATATATAAACAGATATATGTATATATGCACATACACCCACATAAACACATACACACATGCATACATACACATACACAGTGTCATCCGTTGCGTAGACAAAACGCACTGTGAATACGGAATTTGTCCCCCTTCCGGTTCTCCACTGTCCTTGTTGCAGTTTATGTCCATGTTATATTCCTGACCTGGCTTTGTGTTTTGTTTTTTCTTTCTTTTTTATTTTCCTCTTTTAAACAGCAACGCGTTAAAAGTGGCCAAAAAAAAAAAAAACGAAGGGTAGCACAGGATATGCTCGAATTCGAGGCAAAGCCAAGAGACAACAATAAAAGCTGCAAAATTATGCATGCCGAGCGTATTCAAAAGTTACTGAAACAATTACGGTCAGACGGGGTCTCACAGTCAGTTATAGTTGTCGTTCGGCGTTCCACGTTGTTGTTGTTGTTGTTGTTGTTGTTGTTGTTGTCATCCTTGCCAAATCCTGTGCACAAGTTAGTATAGTATAACTTTTGGGCGCGGATTATGCAACCGACAGAACTGTAGCTGCAAATAGTAACAATTGCGGTTTGGCGCCTAATGATATGCAATAGTTTTGGCCCAGCTAACCAAATGCCACTAATGGATGGAAAGTAACTTGAGTGTAAATTCAAAAGCGGATTGCGGGCTCTCTAATCCGGCAGTTAAATTATTTATTCAGCATTTGTCTTTGGTAATGTTAGCTACCGCCATCACCCGTCACCCGTCACCCCAATTGTCCGTCACCTAACATTCTGTCTCTCTTTCTCTCGCTCTCTACCCACACCGCATTGTTGTTGACATAGAAACGTACACAGACACAACCTTGATAGCTGTCATTGTGGGCGCAGACACAGTTAAAGAAGCAACGAACCCGAAAACTTTTTAAACCCCCCCCCTTCCCACCTTTTTTTCACCATCCAAAAAACCCTAATCTATCATCTAGCCATATGACTACCGGATAGAAATGGTAGAAAATTCGCGTATGGAAATTTCGTTTATTTTAATGGCATTGTCATCATTGGTCCTGGTATTGGTCCTGGTTCTGGTACTGATCCTGATTCTGGTTCTGGTTGTCCTTTTATTGCCATTTTTCGTTGGTGCATTTTAATACAATTACGCGGTTTCGTATTTGACACTGGATTTTTGGCTAGAACTCGTTCGTTCACATTGTTTCTCACTCTATTTCGTTATTTTTTTTTTTTTTTTTTTTTTTGTTGCAGTTTGCAATTGCTTTTCGTCGATTACGCTAGACTTAACAATACGCGGAATTAAGCGAATTTCCTCTTTTTCATTACTTGAAAATTGAATTGGGTTGCACACACACTCACACAGACAGACACACACCACATCCACTCACATGCACAAGGTTTATTGGCTTTCACAACCCAAGCTAGATCTTAATTGATTCATGCCAAAATGAACTTTTACTGCCAAATGGAAAATCATTTTACTCAGATAAATTGACAAGGAAAAGGTAGAAAAAAAATAGACATAAGTATAAAGATATATGTATAAGTAAGAAGAAAAGAAGCATTTAGAAATCGTTTAGATTAAATCATTTCAAATGATTTTATTTTACCCGTTAAATGGTAACCTGCCTGTGGCAAACATTAGCGTAGTAAATTCATGGCTATAATGGTTTGGGCTTAATGTTTGCCAGCAGTTTTGGTTGAAGTGATTTGTGGACTTGGCATAAATACCGAAGATACGACAACGACGGCGACCTTAGAGACAAAGGCATGATAAATCACAGTAGATATAGAGAGCCGATGTAGAGCTTAGGGATATGACTACTTTTTGTTTTCCTTTTCATTTTTGTTTTTTTTTCTATATGAGCTACTAGTTAAAGTTAATACAGTACTAACCATGGCTCTCTCTCTCTTCTCTCTCTCTCTCTCTCTCTCTCTTTAAAGCAAATACTGGTAGTCCCATGGAATATATTCATTCTTATATTTTGGTAGTTACTTTTTCTGGGGTGCATGTAACATTTCTCAATGTCAGAAAGAGACGGAGAAGGAAGATAAAGAAATAAACAGAGATAGAGACAGAGACAGAGACGGAGACGCATACACGTCAACGTCATCAGTCGGCGGCAGACGGCGGAGTTTTCTTAGCTGATTTATTGCAAAGTTAGAAACAAAAACAAAAAAAAAAAAAAAAAAAAGCAAAGGCGTACCCAACGATGGAACGTAGGACTATAGGGAGCTAAGACACAGACGAATTCATCCAATTATCCTGTAAAGTTCCATTATGTCGCTGTGCTATTTTCACCATGTTCCCAACCATATTGACGTTGGCATTGCTCGCATTTTTTTTTTTTTTTTGGTTGCTTCGTCTTGATGTCATCATCATCAGGCGGGAACAAAACCGGAATAGGAGTCAGAAACGTTTCTGCTTACTACGCTGATAAATTACCATCGCATCGGCGGCGTGGCTTTCACATGTTTTTGACTTGATTATGGCATAACAAATTGTCACCATTTTACATTTTGGCGGCAAAACGAAACAATAACAAAAACAAAAAAAAACAAATATAAAACTTAACTTAAAATGGCAATTAAATTGCATAAATTTAAGATTTTTAATTTTTCTATTTTCCTGTCTTTTGCAGGACTTGCAATGGATCTAAAGACTGGCTCATTACTTGTAGCGCCCGCTGTTAAGAATTCAAGTTGCTCCCATCCGCGATATTCGGGCCATAATTTTATTGTACACATTGGCATTGCCGAGACGATTGAGGCCGTTCTCATTTTGGTCCTTACTCTTGGCGTAATTGGGGCAAACTGTCTGGTCATTTTTGTTATCAATAATCGACGTTATGCCGCCTATATCCATCAACAGGTGAGTAGTGAGTGGATTGAGTAATGATGTTAATCTACTCTATATATACATATATGTATATCCTTGATTTATCCTTTTTAGCCACGCTATCTGCTCACGTCGCTGGCTTTGAATGACCTGACAATTGGTTTACTAATTACACCGTTTGGGCTAATGCCAGCATTGTTTCATTGTTGGCCATATGGAGAGATTTTCTGTCAGATACAGGTATGTAAGTCCCTGGCTATGTGAGTGTGGCAGCAAATGAGATAATTTCTGGCATTACAATAGTATTCACACACATATATATATATATATATATATATATATATGATATATATATATTTCGACTAGTTAAATTAATGCAATAAAGGGGGGCTGGCTTTCTATTCATTTAACATGTGTAAGAATTTAAGTGAGTGTTAAATACATATGTAGGATAAGCTTTAACGATCGGACTAAATGTACCTAATGAAATAGCGGAGATTTTGTTTGGCTTTAAATGTTAACCTAAGCTAATATTTTCATTCAAATCTGAGTAAAGACGGTTCTTTAGCTTAATTTGTTTTTCAAAATTAGATTTTTAAGTTTTTTCCAAGAATAAATATATATATTGAATAGCAAAAAATTTAGCTAGTGGAAAAATAAAGGATTAGCATAAAAAAGGCTTCAATGATTTATTTAGATTATGGTTAAATTAAAATATATTCAATTTCTTTTCATTAGAAATCTTTCTACTCAAAAATCAATACTTATTAATAATGAGAAATGTTAGGAAATGTTTTATAATTTATTAATAATTTGAAAATGTTAGGAAATGTTTAAAACTTTATTATCTATATCTTAAATTAGTAACGTATTACTCTTAAATTGAGTTTATTAAAATTTCAACATTTAAAATAAAAAGATTTTATAAAAATCTGCATATTTTCATCTCTATATACATATAAAATATATCTCAATTATATAAAAAATTGAATAAATAATATGGCAAATATTAAAAGGAAGGAAAAAAAAAGGATACAAAAATGGTTAGAAGGATTGCGGGAAAATGCAGTGCTGTGAAAATTTTTTATTAAAACAATTTGATTAGAATTTGCAAACGCTGTCGGAAAGTGGGCTGAACGTCAAACAATGGACGTGGACAAAGCATAAAGGACAAAGGGGGGAGTGGGGCTAATGGAGAGGAGAAGTGCAATCAGTCTCGTGTTGAAACTATTAAATTTGCTGCCCTGGCTAACTAACCAAACCAATACATATATATATATATATATTTTTTTTTTTTGTATTCATCATTTTTTTCATCGTGTTTGTTTTTTTTCTGGTCCAGGCCTTGTTGCGCGGAGCTCTATCTCAGCAAAGCGCTGTTATCCTTGTCTGTATGGCCGTGGATAGATACATGTGTGCACTGCATCCGCGTCGCTATTACCAGCACTCTAGTAAAAAGGTAAGTGGTGGGTGTATCAACAAGAAGGAGGAGGAGGAGGAGGAGGGGGAGGAGGATGAGATGGACAGTTAGATAGATAGCTATAGTATGTAGATAAGGCACGTTGTGTGACAAATTTAAGATAAGAATTTAACCCCAGAGACAACGAATGCGATAAACAATGCCTAAGCGTAATGACATAAAATCACGCGCCAATAAAATCGGCAATCCAACAACAGCGCCAACAACAAGGACGAGGACGAATAGCAGCCAATTACGCAAAGATAAATAAGGATAATGGGCTGTAAGCTCCTTGGCAGTCATTAAACAAGCAAAAAGAATGAAGAAAAAAAACATAAACGAATAGAAGGCGAAACAAAAAACCAAAATGGAAAACGAAAACAAAGCACCAACAGATGAAGAATGAAAAAAGCAGAGCCAAGCAAAAAACTAAAAAAATAAAAAGAAATGAAGGAAAATAAAAATAAAATAAAAGAGAGCATGAAAAAGTCGGTGAAAAAAAAGAACGTATAAACATTCGAAAAGTGTATAAAATAAAGATAAAAAAGCAAAACTGGACTCGTTGGGTTCAAGCATTTTATTTGACTTTTTTCTATTTTGGCGTTTTTTTTTTTTTTTTTTTTTGCTTTTTACTTTTTACGCGCGCATTGACTTTAACTAAATGCGACGACCACAGCAAAGTCCCTTGGCCAGGACCATGGCGAGAGACTAGAGACCAAAAGTCCTGAATCAGATGGCAGGCAAATGAAGCGTCACCGCCCACGGAAACCGCAAGCAGGCAAAGAGCCACAAACGAGATGCCACTCGCTGCTCTGCCTTTCCCCATCTCTGCCACTTGCTATGTATATGTACATACATACATACATATATACATATCTATCTCTGTGCCTTTTCCCTTACGCACATCAACACACACACACACACTAGCTTACGTCATAATTTATGGGCCCGGCAAACATTTCCATGCAAAAAAAAATTCAGTCGGAAGTGGAAAGAAATAATTTTTAGGTCGGACAGCGGAACCTCGCATATCGTTTCAACACAGAGAAAATGCCCTTAAAAAAAAGAAAAAGGGGACGAAATTAAGTAATGAGCCGGAGGATGACATTTTTGTGTCATTTGTGTTGATATATGAAATGATATCTGCATTATCAAAAAAATAAACTAGTCAATGCTATTGCTATTATATGTATATATGCATGATGTATGGTTTAATAATATAAGATTTGAATCGGGGCAGAAAACTATTTTTTATTTAGGGATTCAGCATCTTAAAATTTTTTATTTATTTATAATTTATTTTGATTAGAAAGATGACAAATCTTTTAAGGATGCTTAAAAACATACATATATGTATATGTATGCATATATTACATCATACAATAAATATGTATTACATACACAGATTCATACATACATATGTACATACATACATACATACATAGGTTCCTTTTCTACTCTCTAGCCAGTCTCTTCAGTACACTGGACAAAATGTCCCATTTTTTGAAACAAAGTCAACGTACAAAAGTCATAAGAGTGCAGCCCTAAACTTTTGACAGGGCAACAATTCAACTTAATACAAAACAGGGGGGAATTGTAAAATCTAAAGTTTGCATTTTGTGCAAATGTTTGAAATGTATTCTTATTGTCAGTAAATTTCTATTTATGTTCCTAAATATTTAAAAAAATAGTTTAAATATTAAAAAAAAACGACTCACCTTACCGATTTCCATCTCTTGCATTTCGTTTTTTTTTATCCACTGGAATTCTATTCGCTCTTTCCGTTGGAATTCCATACACTTATTCAAACTCTCACAGCTGCACTCACTTTTTTTTATTCACAATAACAAAAACAAAAAAATAATTGTAAAGCTAACTGCAATTGCTTACACACAACACACACAGATCACTTTTGCACTTTCTTACACGGCACGAGAAAAACGACTCACCTTATCAATTTCCATTTCTTGCATTTCGTTTTTTTTTATTTACTGGAATCCTATTTTCTCTTCCATTGGAATTCTGTTCTCTTATTCAAACGCTCACAGCTGCACTCACTTTTTTTTATTCACAATACAAAAACAAAAAAATATTTGTAAAGCTAACTGCAATTGCTTACACACAACACACACAGATCACTTTTGCACTTTCATACACGGACACGAGCGTCAACTCTCAATTTACCATTTATCTATTTCCTTTATCTATCTATGAAACAACGCTGGCTGTGACAGAGACGTTGACGCCTGCGCTGAAAAATTTTTCGTTCTCTCTCACTCTTTTTTTTTACAAATAAAACTTTCGGCAAAGATAACTTTAATCGAAAATAAAAATTAGAATGCCAATTTATTTAACTTTACATAGATGTAATTTATTAAGAATTTTAAGAACTTTTAACACACTTAAAAAATAAAGACAATTGGCAAACACTTTGACAAGCGAACGCGACAAGCGGCAAAATTAAACTGAGCGCGAAAGATAAAAAAGAGAGAGAACAGGACAAAAATTGTCGATGTATGCGTGATCTTTGACAATAGCATTACACTGCACAACTATTATAGAGCGAAGAATTTCTTGCATCATATGGAGAAAAATGGAGTAGATCCCACTGAAATCTAATGAAATCTGAAAAGAGGGTTATAATTTTTTTTTGTGTAACCCGAAACTAAGCAATTGACTTGTCTTTTTTCGGATCACTTCGGCATTTGCTCGGCTCGTGCCAATGCGATTTGCCGTTTGTTTTGCGTATTATACTAAGATGTACTTATATATGTATGTACATACATACATACATATGTATAAATGTATGTATAAATGTACGTAGATATATATTTATGTATGTAAGTCTTAGAGTTGAAATGAATGTTCCATGCTGGTAATGACACCAATATGTCTAATTTGTTGTATAAAGTAAATGGCTGTAAATTAAATGCAAATCAAATTTAAATCACTTAAAGAGTTAAAAAACAGTAACCTAAAGTTACTTAAATTTTCTAAAGAAATAAGAGTATTATTTTACAGTTTTAAGGACCAATTAATCGATTTTCCTTAGCATAAGTAATTCGTATTCGTATGAGATTGTTATTTGGGTGTGTGCATACATATACATACATACATATGTACATATGCATACATACATATGTATTTGTGTATGTACCTACATATGTATGTATGTACATACTTACATTTATCATAGAACCAACAAATTATTACAGAAACAAAAACCCACAAGAAAAAAGAACAAATTTATATGCATATACGAAGTTTTACGCATTCGAATATAAAGGACTCCTCGTCTTTCCCCTACCCGCTGCCCACTATCTACAAACAAGTATCGAAAGTTAATGGCCAAACACAACAGAGGAACAAGGAACAAATTTTAGTTCAAAATATTTGCATATAGTCTGCATACATACACAGATACGTTTATGTATATATGTAAGTATGTATGAATGTATGTGTTTTCAACTTTTGCCCCGTTACTTTAGTATTTTTAGGCAGACCCTGTTAAAAATATTGAGGCCATTCGCGCAAATTTGGCACAAACAGCCACAGCCACGCCCCATTTGTAATAAAGTGTAGACTGTCGAAAATTAATAAATGGATGCTGGATTCTGTTGTATTCTGTTGGATCCAGCTGCAGCTGCTGCTCCATCTTCTGTTTCCACTCGCCCATTCCTGCTCCAGGGCCACTCAACGTCAAGCTTTACTTTTTTATTTTTATTTTTTTTTATATTTTTTTACCCTCATAATGGCTTTAAAAACTTGAAACTTTCGACTTTCGTTTATTATGGATGTGGTTAGACCCACTAGCCCTTTTTTTAACTGCCATAAATTGCAACTCATTTGCTTTTGAAGAAAGCTTATAATTTATATTTTTTAATTTATGATGCCGTAAAAAGTTGCACAAGAAACCAAGACCATTCTGAATGTAATACAAAACTCTGAACAATACAAAAACTTAGTAAACTAGAATATTACGAAAGTGATCATAGTTTTATGACAAAGTTTACATTTCATTTCAAGCAGTGCCTTGAATAATAAATATGTAGGTACCAGTTTACTGAACTTTAGGGTACTGCATAATACTATATAATAAATACAACATTAGACGGATGGTCTGAGTTCCTCAAATGACTGAGAACCTTAAAGAGACTTAAAAAGAGAGTTTCTCCTCTCAGTGTAGATTTATACTTTTATTTGTCCTCTCATGTTTATAAACCGTTACAGTAGACCTAAATTAAGTTTTCAAAGAGAATCAATAAATCAATGTAAAGCTCTCTCTAGAATTTTGCTATCTTGAAGGATTTAAGAAATTTTGAATCACCAAATTCTAAAATTGCCAACTTTATAAAAATTTACATTCCAGAATTTTAAGAAAGTTTTGGTGATTCTTAACTAATCTTTTAATAAAGCTTAGAAATAATCATTGGCTTGATGGTAGTTTTTTTTTTAAATATTTTCTTATATTAAAATTATTGATTATACAAATTTATTTAAACTTATTTAATAAACTATGCAATCTAATACATATGTATTTCATGGTAGAAATTTTGAAAATTTTTTTCATTTTTAAATGGAACTACATATTGAAAGTATTTATCTACATACATATTAATTTTGCCCCTCATCTAAACCAATACTTTTATCGAAAAAAATACTTCTATTATTTTTTTTTCTTTGGGAGAACCAACAAGATTGTGCTATAAGAACGATTTCATATTAGAATGATCAATGAACAGAATGATGTCACTTTTATCCACGTAGCTTAAAATTTGAATGCGACAAGTTGCGAAGAAGCGGACAAAGATCAAAAAAATATATTCTTTATGGGGTGGGAAAGGAAATCCTCTGCATTGGTATAAATATACGAATATGTATAATAATATGTATTCATATATATGTATGACCTTTCTTTTGTAATATCCAACAAGACTGTGTTATAGGTATCTGAGCGGATTCATATTAAATGTATACCTAAAAATATATGTATGTATATAATTAAATTTAGTTGAAAAAGTAATTTCTATCGATTGATAATCACCCAAATTGCTTGGACTAAGTTTAGCCACATCAACTGCATCTTTATTATTTATGACTTCATAACCGAAATGTTGTCAGTAGCAGACGTTACCAAAATTAAGTTTAAATGAAATCGTTTTCATGCATAGAAAAAGAAAACGAAAAGATAGAAAAGTAAAATAAAATAAAAGAAGAAAATATATAGAACTGAAGGTTTGATGATAAAAATATTAAAAATATGCATATATGAATGCGAAATGCATTTCTCATTGCTATTTTGCCGCTGTCTGGCATATCATATATATCAAATATTCATGGAATTGTTTTTCCGTGTTGCTTTTCCGTCCGTCCATCTGTCTGTCTGTCTGTCCGTCTGTCTAGCTATCTGTCTGCCTAGAGTTAGTTTAAGTTATAAATATATAAGAGTGTAAATTAAATAAATAATAAAAGATGCCAAAATGTAAAAAAGTAAAAACTTTCTTTTTATATATATTTAGTTTTTTGTTTATTTACTTATTGTTTTTAAGCTGCGGCTTACATTGAGACATTTCAGCATTGTTGAAGTGCCTGGAAAAACTGAACGCCCCCCTTGTCACTCTCTCTCGCTCTCTCTTTATCATTTTCACAGTTAGTAGAGAGGAAATATTCCGACAGTCAGTCAGTCAGTCAGTCATTTAGTCAAATAGTTGGTTAGTTAGTCAGTCAGTTATGACTGTGGCAAGCTCTGGCAAATGTTTCATTTTCAGTAAATGTATCTCACTATTTCTGTTTCTGTATCTGTATCTGTATCTGTATCTGTGACTGCAAACTGAAAATGTAAAATTTCTCTGTGCCTTTGGTTGGCTTTGCCCAAAAATGTTTTCAACGTAATCAAAACTTTTTAATTCCATTTGCTGGTTCCAGTTGCCTTTTTTATCAAAAGTGTGTGTGTGTGTGTGTGTGTTGTATATATATTCTGTTTGTTTATTTTTCGTATAAATATATATTTTGTAAAAGTTGCGGCTAAAAGGTGCTGCAGCCTTTTGATGTTCTCACCCTAACAATGCTCATGGCATTTATTTTAAAGACAATTAACTAAATGTATGCAAAATATATGATAAGAAAAATGCAAAAAAAAGGAAGGAAGGATATACCATAGCATATACAGATACATACATACATATGTACAAATATACAAATTCAGAGTATCTTTTTCATCTATGTATATACATAGAGATGAAAAAGATACTCTAAATTATGTTGATGAGCTACTTACACATAATTTCAAAATATCTTTGATATCCTATTGAATTTGTATATATGTATATATGTTTGTATCTATATATGCTAATGAGACTAAGGCCTATTAGAGGCAAATAGAGTTCCTCTTGTGATGAATAGATAGAGAATTAGAGAAATCTCTTAATGAGTGTGAGTGAAATAAACAGATGGAGAATCAGAGTCTTAAGTTTTCTCTTCCTTACTTATGTTTGTTTTCATTTAATTTATTCATTTCGATATTTATTCATTTGTTGCTTGATCCTTGTTGAAGTTTAATTAGCTTAAATTAAATTAAACTAAAAATAAGGATTTTCCGTCTAGATATCCTTAGTATGGTTCTTAAATTTTTTTATTGTTTCAATTCATTTTGAAAATATTAATAGTTTCTTGACATATCAGCTTATTATATATATAGCTGTGTTCACAAAAATAGTAGTGCTCTGGAGCTCTTACTAAAAAGTTGAAAAATCATATTTTAAAGCCCATAATTGCACCATTTTTTTTTCTAATTTAAAATTAAAATTTATTTTGAAATACCATTTTTAGTTGAAAATTACTTTTCATATTTTCATTATTTCAATCGTATTACCAATTTGAAATAGTTAATAATATTCATAAATCTTGATGCAATATCTTATTATATTATTCAAAAGATTGTACAAAATCTAAGAAAGATAAATAGAATTTTAACATATTTTGATTAACTGTTTCCCATATCCTTTGATAAATAAAATTTCAATATATTTTGATTAATTGCTTCGTTACTGCCTTGATAACAGACTGAACGAATATTATTTCGAGTCCAAAATAGTTTTCCAAAAAGTGAAAGTTATCGTTCTTTCCTACTTTATACAATGAAAATAAATATTGGATGTTAAAGTTTTATGGATTCGCTTAAAAAAAGAAGATATCTTACTAGCTAAGCAACAATTTTATTAAAATGTTAAGATATATTTGAAATTTAATCTCTATATTTCTGAGTATTAACTAAAATTGTAAAGCATTAAGGGAAGGCTATCTTTTTGATAATATGGCGATTAAACGAAAAAGCCTTTTATTAGTTTTACTTCCAGTGTTAATAGTTTGATTTCCTCAGAAAATCTAAGTCCTATTTATGCTAAATCATTGTCTTATCTGAAAATCAACACCACATTTAAAGTATACCCATTAGTTGATTGCTTATAAGAGGAAAATTGTTAAAGGAAAATTGTTAATTTTAGACCATACCATCCTATACATACATACATACATAAGTTATACAATGAAATCTAATGGGTTAAGCAATATTTCAACAATCGGTCAGTGTTTTAGAACATTTTAGATTCAATTATTAAATGTGTTGCAGTTGCCATTTATGGCTTGATTAGGTGCTTATGTAGAAAGGAGAATGCAAAATGCATTTTTGATTGGTAATTATACAAGAAGACCATCATCCTCTTGCTTGGTCTGTTGCATATAAAACACTTGAATTCCTCATCACTCATAAATCAACCAACAGATGGGGAAACTTTAGCCCTAAGACCACCCCGCCCCCTCCCCCTCCTCCTCCCACCACATGCCATAGCAAAATAAACAGCAGACAAGACCAGAAAGATAAAGCTGGACGATGGACCAAAATAACAACAGGAAAATGTACCACAAGAAGAAGTTAAATACAAAATTTTTATGTTTTCCAATTTGCAGGGCTGTGTGGCCATATTGAGCTTAACATGGATTATCAGTCTAACGGTGTTTGGTTTTCTCGTCCTGCCAAAAGGTGAGTTGACCCCAAAAGAAACACACACCCACACACTCAAACACACACACATGAATATATATGCATGCATTAAGCCACCTGCTCATTTACTAGACTATCTATATGCATATATATGCTTATATTTTACTTACCATAGGCTACTATTTCAACAATACGGGTCTAATGGCCTGCGAGCCATTTTATAGTAAACCCTCGTATCGGATTTTATCGACATGTGCCCTATATTTTCCAACCACTATGGTATTGATGTACTGCTATGGCTCCAGTTTTCATATGAGTCGATTTCGTTTAAATGATCCAACAATGCCATTGACAGCGGCTGTCCACCATCCTCATCCCCATCCTCATCCTGCCCAGCAGCAGTTACAGCAACATCTCTTTGGTCATGGTGGTGGTAGTGGAAGCCATGGGCATTCCCATCATCCGCATACACATCACCATCATGGTCCTCAAGTTATGAACCATTTGAGTATGGCCATGGGCATGGGATTGGTTGGGATGCCGAGCATGACAAATAAGATTACCAAAAAGGTGAGTTCGAGCAAAAGATTTTAACCGGCCGAAAAAGAAGAAACAAACAAAAAAAAAAAAAAAAGAAACGCTTAAGCGCTCATTTAATTACATTGTTAAATGCCTCTTGCAAATGTTATTACAGATTGTGCCCATCCAGGAGAAGAATTCAAGTGGTTCAACATCACGTTCAATGGCCGCCATTTCATTGGGATTCATTGTTATGGTCACACCATGGACCATTCAGGAGATTGTCACCGCATGCACTGGCTCCAAGGTAAAGTAGTTTGCTTTTATACTCCATCCTCCTTTTCCTTCTCCTACTCCTTCTTCATTTTCATCACCATCGACCATCTCCTCACTTCTTTCCCGCACAACGTGGCGCATACGTAATCAGTTTCAGCTTGTATGTTGCTTATACGCCACGTATGCCGCATAAGCATTGATTTCTCATACTTGTTTTCCATCGTTTTTCCCCTTCATTTTTTTCTTCTCTCCTATTGTTGTTTATTTTGCCACCCTCCAATCTCATCTATTCAATGTGTGTGTGTGTGTGCGTGTGTGTGCGTGTGTGTGTTTCTGTCTGTTGCAGCTGCCTCCATTCCTTGATTTCCTGGTCACTTGGACAGCCCTAAGCAACAGCCTGTGGAATCCATTCATGTACTGGCTTCTAAATTCCGATTTTCGTCGTCTTAGCCGTCAATTGATGCCCAACAAAGTAAGTAAACTTGATTTCAATTTCATTTTCCGAAACCCTTTCGCCTCTTTCAATCTTTCAGTGACAGAGTTTTCTATTCTAGTTTCTTTTCCGTTTTTTCGATTTTTCGATTTTCCTTTTCCTTTTCTTTTTTTTTTCTTTTACTTTTTTTACATTTATTTTCTGTTTGTTAGTTATTTGGTTTTCCTTTGATGAGGAAGCGAATTGAATTTCGAATTGTTAGATTTCTATTTCTATTTCTATTTTTTGTTTTCTTCTTCTTATTTTCGTTAACGAATTTATGATATCAATGCACTATGATCTTGTTGCATGCAACGAATCTGTTCTATTGATTGATTGATTCGCTGATTTCATTCATCCACTCACATCTGACCATTGACCCAACTTGGTTGGAAAATTTAAAACTTGTTTCGGCCAAACAAAATAAACCCGAAATATTCATCCTCTGCCGCACAGCTTAGTTTACATATATATGTATATATATATATATTTTTTGGTAGAGGGTAGGAGAGGGTGGCTGCTATGTCATGCAACATTCTGGCAAACGAACGAGTCTAATCTCATAAATCCATAAAAGGTGCAAGCAGATCTAAACTCCTCACCCAACCCACCTCCCCCTCCCCACCTGACCACCTCTTGACAACCCAAAAAAAAAAGAAGAGAGACGGGGGAAAAATAACATGTAAACATAAAACGCATAGTGAAAAGTGATTTTGAATTATGAAAGAGAAAATCCAATGCGGCATTTTCATGACGCTCTTAGCTTCCGTTAACCTCTAGCGAGATTCACAAACAATTTCCATCCATGGCTACCACCTAACCCCCTAACCCCTCCTCCTCCCCATCCCCTCTCCATTCGTTTTTGTAGAGTGCAGTCAAGTTGCATGATTTACTTCCGCAAAAGCTCAACGCTCCAAATTGTATACAAAAATTTGTTCTGGTATGGAGGTCATTATATGATATTAGATTTATGATGGAGGGGAATTTTGTTTGCTAAATGGTTATTTTAAAATGCTTATTAATTTTGTGATTTTAAAATTTATGTTTTATTTCTCATTTTAGTGTTTTCCCCAAGAGGATACACCCGAACACAAATCAGCCTGTTGTCACATCAATGCAAACGATTTTGAAATCACAACACTTCCGATGCCGCCAGAGCCGCCAGCTTCCCGACCTCCTGGCAATAATGCACAGACACAGGGTAGTTCTGGCACTGCTAGTGCAAGCGGGGCAGGAGGAGGAGGAGGAGGCGGAGGCGGAGGCGGTGGTATTGGCAGTACTATTGGTGGCTCTGTACTTGGCATTTGTGCTCGATCCAGAGCCAATAGTTTGAGTCGCAGTGCCTCACAATACATTAGAGGCACTTTGGGTGGAGTTGGTGGTCACAGTCATGCCCATGCCCATGGCCAGGCCCAGGCACAAGCCCAATCTACTGCAACTGCCAGTGATGCATATGCCACAATGCGTCCCGATATTGAGGGACTTAGCGAAAAGTATTGGGGTGAAATTTTGGAACGTACTGTTAGTTCAGGCAATCTAAGTGCTATGCAAAAAAGTTTTCCCATCCATTATCCACATTATCAGATGCATCATCCACAGCATCATGCATCAACAGATGCATCAGGTACATCAACAGATACATCAGCCACAACAACATCAGACCACTTCATTTAGCAAACATAGTGATTTGCATTTGAATATTTCACAAGAGGCAACAGCAAACGAATTGAGTAAATTTTCCAATTCGGAACCAAAGCTATGTGAGCATCTCTTTCATGATGCAAACTGTGCCAAAAGTAAGGCGGCAGCAGCAGCAGCAGCAGCATCATCCATGGGTGGTGGTGATGTTTCAGCCAAACTGGCTGCAGGGCGAAGCATTCCGGATATTTAGTACGCAGAGGATGTTATACTCGCCAATAGTCAGATGGCTCGTGGTCAAATGGTCAGTAAATGCTTGCATCATCCATTGCATCAGCAGGCCAAAGGCAAGAGCATCTTTGGGCATAATCATGGTCATCATATGGGCGGTGGTAGCCTGCGACTGAATAGGATTCGAGTTGCTTGCCATAGTCCGCCCCCAGACACAACGGCAACTTCCACATTGCCATTGGCCGAGTATCGCAAATAGAGCAAGGAGCAAAACAAAAAAAAAAACTAAATCAATGAGAATGAAGAAAAAGGAGGGAAGGAGGAATGAAGGAAGGAGCATCTGAAGGCATCAAGTAAAAGAAGTTGAAGATTGGAGTCGGTCTAACCATTTAGTGTGCATGTCAGTTTATCTATAAGATTCATAGGTCATGTATATCTGTGTGTGTGTATGTGTGTTTGTCTAAATAATAAAAAAAAAAAATAATAAGAATTATTGGTATTATCATCATAAACAGATTCAATGTTTAATCATAGCCTATAGCTTAATACTTTTACTTTAATCAATGTCTAAGCCAAATTAAATCTAAATAAAAACAAAATAACCAAAATCCAAATCCGAATCAAATCCTAACTTTTGTGATTGTCAAGAATTTAAATAAGTTGATGTAAATGTAAACGTGAAATGAATGTTGAATAATTTTCAAAATTGTAGTTAAATAAAAAAATAAACCATAAAAATTAAACAAAATTAAATCAAATTATTAAATAATACAACAAAAAAAAAACTACAGTTAACTGAATGGATATTCAAATAAATTTTAGTTTTAGTATTAACTATATATATATATATATATATATATATATATAAATACTTATACTATATTTAACAACAAATATTAGATAATGTATTTAAAACTATATAAACCGATTTAGTATAGTAATGAAAAATATGCCACCAAGCAATTCGAAATGAATGTTTCAAATAAAATAATGAAATAAATTTAAACAAATCAAATATCAATTGTGACTTTTACTGCAAAATGAATTAATATTTATATTTAAATTTACTTTTTTAAACTCTCCCTCTCCCTCCCTCCCCCTTTCTCACTCTTTCTCGCCCTTTCTATACTTCTCTCTTTCCCTCAACCAAGTCAATTTAATGCCAATTACATTGAAACCAATTTCAAAATGAAACAAACAAAATGACCCATAACAAAAAAAAAATCTCAATTACACAACCAAACAAAAAATAATAATAATAATAAAAAATACAACAAAAAAAAATTGGTAAAAAAAAAAGGAAGAAACCAGTGAGAAAAAGCGAATAAACCTAAATAAATTAAAAATTATTCAAATTTGATTTTTTATTTGCCAAACGAGATGACAAAAATGCAAATTAATTTCGCATACTGCGTTCAAATTTTCTCCATCCCCTCACCCACACTCACACCCACACGCTCATACAAAAAAGGCAACAACACCAAAGGAAAGAAACGCGAGCCAACGAACAAACGAACGAACGTACGAAAAGTTTAAAAACTAATTTTCACAAAACAATTTTCAGAAGCCATACCCGAGAAGCCTGACACCTCCCCCTCCCCAATCCCCTCCTTTCACCGCTCCTGTAGACAGTCAAGGCCCCAAAGGGGACCCACAAAACTTGTCCTGAATTTGGCAAACGGCGTTGGCGGCAGAGTTGGCTTCTTTGGCCAATTTGAATCTCAATCTGAATCTGAATGGGAATTCGAGTTTGGATTCACATTTTTTCTCTCTCCCCCTCTCCCTCTCAGTTGGCTTTTTTTCAGGGTCCCTTGGCCAAAAAATTACACGCCCCGCTGCATTTTGTAACAATAATCGCCGGTGTTTGTCCCCCCCCCCCCTACACCTTCCCCCCACATCTTTTACTATATTCATGCCCTGTAATTTTTCGTTGGAAAAAGAGAAAAAAAAACTTTTCGTATAAAAGTCAAGTTTTCCTTCCCTTCTCCCCCTCCTCTCTCTCTCTCTACATCCGATCCTATGGCAATATCTTCTGTTTTTCTTTCTTGATTCGCATTTGTTGGCCATCTGAGAGTTTTTTTTTCCTCCTTTCGGTATAAATTTGCCGGATGGCAAGAGATTTGTAGTAGTTGTAATTGGAGAATTTGACTCCTTGGACCATTTGCTTTTTGGGTGATGATTCCGTCTCCGTTTGGCCACTAAGATTTTTGCCTAATTTGATTAAGCAGGCCAGAAAAAGCACTAATTGGGGTTTATCTAATTGCGGCCAAGCAGGCAAAAGGCAAAACTTCTGCTCAGGGTATAAAATTGGAATTGAAAACTCCAAAAAGATTTTGGTTAAAAAAAAAAAAGAAAAAGGAAAACGTTTAAGCAGTTGACTTGTGGTTAAATAATTGGCTTTTAAGATATAATTGCATCTTTTAAAAGTTATAAAAAAAATAAAAATTAAATGAGGAAATTTATGTAATGGAATACTTTGAAAACTGATTTATTTTGGTTTCTTTTTTTAGATAAATTTAAATATTTAAGATTGATTAGCTATTTTATATAAAAGTAAATGTTTTAAACAAAGAAAAGATTCTAATAGATTACACATTTTAATAACTTAGGATTTAGTTTAAATGGCTGGAAGTTTTCTTAGATAAAGCTAAACTATTGGAATTCTGCAATTTTAGATACATATATTTATTATCGCAATATTGTACTGAAGTATATATTATATATATATTGTATATACTTATATGGAATATATTCTATACATGGAATTTCTCTTTTGTAAAATAATTCAAGCTAAACCATTAAAATTTTCTAATATTAAATATAAATTTTAGAAGTATACGAAATATCTAATCTATATATAGCATTTATATGCTGTATTTATAATATTTATTCTTACGACTCATCTCATATAAGTGAACTATAATGAAGTCATGATTATAAAGGAACCATTGGAATTTTCTTATTTAAATAAAATTATTATCGCAATATTGTACTTATATATATATTCCATATATAGAATACATATATAGAAGAAATATATATTCTATATATAAAATATATATATACTATACATATTTATAATATTAATTTATTATAGTTTATTCATAAATGAGTCGTAAGATCTAAGAGTAAACTATAATGAAATCATTCGGGAAAATTTCAATTATTCCATTATCCACCGATTTAAGGTTTTAAACTATAAAGAATCATATTTCTGATTTACCCTATATTTATAATACTAATTTTTACGATACATCGAAGTAACTCTATATCCTTTGAGTGAACTAAAATTGTTTCACCATGAGCTAAGATTTTTAAACTATAATAAATCATATATATCTCACTTATTCAAGGGGTTTTTATTGACAATTATCCCCTACATCTATTCATTTATCAAAAGTCCTTTTCCCTATTTTCAAAGGAAATCCCAATTGGGAAAACCGATTTTACTTAATAACTCTGGAAGCAGTGCATTTTGTAGGTTTCTCACAAATTGTTAATAAAAAACTAAGAAGAAATAAATAAATTTAAATTTATATTCAACTCAGCTAATTTTTTTGAGGAGGAATTGGAATAGATTGTGGGATTATAGTTCAGTTTTTTTAAGCCATAGCATTTATGAGGCAATTTCACTTTGTTCTATTAAGGTATAAGAAGACTCTCCAACGAAATGATCAGCCCTGGATTTACAATAGGTGGTTTGAAAGCCCAAGAAAGGAGGTCTGTTTTCAAGGGCCGGAAAATTTTGGGGGGCAGTAAAATTCGGAAAATCTCGTAAAGCAAGGACAACCGCGATTTACGATTCTATTGATTGTTTTCTTTTCCTTTTATATGATTTAAGGGCGTCATTTTCAGGAGTGCCCATGGCGGCATTTTCGGTAAATCCAACCCTGGAAATGATCTATGAAATCCATGTTGATTGACAAATAGGAACAATTCTTTTGTATTGTAGATTATTCAACAGGATTGGTCACCAATTTCAAGGTCATAGGCAAGCTTTTTAAACCTTCTTGTAATCCGTTTTTTTTTAAAGCCATGACTCTGCTTTAAAGGAATTTTGACTTCTATTAAACAACTCTGTTTTTTTTCTCTTAATTTTTTTTTTGTTATTACTTACAATGTAATGGGTATCAATTTGATAGATTTCAAACTTTAGTAGGCAATCTCAATCACTTTCTAAAATCAAGTTATATTACACAAATTTCTATATATTCTATATTGACTGTAAACCATTGTAAATTTGAACTATCATTGCCAATTGCATAGATATTTAACCATATTACACATTCCTGTTTTGGAGTTAACAATTTTATGTTCTAAGGAAAACATACAAAATGAAGTTTTGCCGATCAAAAGAGGATGCTAAAAAAGCATTGGCTGCTCCTGCCAGACGTTCATATCCGGTTGTAATATCAGCTAAACGTTTCGATGGCATCAAATCGAGAGCTTGCCAAGAAAAGAAATTTGCCCAAATAGCAGCTGTTGAGGAGGAACGTCATTATAGACAATATCTAAAAGAGGGCAACGATTTGCTTTGTAGTTATTTCAAGGAGAACGTATTGAAACAAAAACAAATAGCTGATGCAGAAGATCAAAAAACTAAATCGGATACACCAGTTGATAATGAAACGAAACTTTTGCAAGATCATTTGCGTAGGGAACGCATTTTGCGTGCCAATAAAATGTTAGATAGACTTAAACCAGGTCCTAGGGCATTACATCAAGCATTACTTCAGAGCGATATGATCCATCAGCGTAAATATCATGAAGATCTTAATCGTGAAATAGCCAAAGCTGCTGCCGATCAACAGAAACTTGATGAACAACTTTGTCCAGAGGTACTCATACCCTTTACCAATCTAACCGAAGCTGAGGTGGTGGCCCAAGAGAAGGCAAAAATTCAGACATTTCGTAATGATGTTATACGTGATATGTCGGAAAGATGTAAGCGAAGGGAAGAGGCTCTATTTAATAAATTACATGAAGGTGCCATGGAGCGGGTCCAATGTCAAAATTTATTAGACGAAGATGAGAAAAAAGCAAAGGAATTGAGGGCACATAAATTTGATGTCGCTCGTCAAGCCTATCGCGATGCTGTCAAGGAGAAGGCCGAAAGATTAGAACGTAAGTGTAAAAAAACTAGAAAGATGGACTTACTTCGGCCGTGCCGATGTTCGTATACCCTTGCAGATTTTCTCTATATAATTCACCAGAAGCATTATTGTAAATTAAACATAGCAAATTTACAAATTCAAAATTTTGAGCTTGAGGAAAAAAATTTTTCATACAAAATTTTTTTTTGTTCCGATTGTTCCTATAGCAGCTATATGATATAGCCAACCGATTCTGATAAAACTTAATTGAAGTATTAATAAGTATATTAAACTCACAAATATCAAATTTCGTGGCATTCGGTTGGAAAACAACAGAGTTATTGAGGATAAGCCTTATTCATGAGCGATTGTTCCTATGGGAGCTATATGATACAGTCGTCCGATTCTAATAAAGCTTAATTCAAGTATTAATAAGGATATTAAACTTACAAATATCAAATTTCGCATTGGCATTCGGTTGAGAAACAACAAAGTTATTGAGGATAAACCTATATGATATAGTCGTCCGATCGGGATGATTCTTAGATATGCAATGCCTGCAATGCAAAAAGGAGCCTATGCTGAAAATTTCAGCTCTGTAGCTCGTATGGTCTGGGAGGAGAAGTTGTTGATCCAGACAGACGGACAGGGCTATATCGATTCGTCTATTTATGCTGATTAAGAATATATATATACTTTATATAGTCGGAGATGCTTCCTTCTGTGCGTTGCAAACTTCTGACCAAAATTAATATACCCTCTGCAAGGGTATAAAAAGGGGGCGGTGGGGGTGGAATATAGTTGCATTATCTTGTTCTTTTTCTTATCTTTAGATGAACGCATTTGCGATGCGATCGATGAAAGACGCAACTGTGTCTATCAGGTGGCCAGTCGGAATTTAAGCTCACGCTATAATAATCATGTGAAGAAGATGCGTGCCGATCAGATAGCAAGTCGTGAGGCTCGTGCCTTGCGTGTATGCCAAATGCAACAGGCTCATAAACAGGAAGCCGAACAGCGGCAATTGGTCGATGAGGATCGCTATCAATTTGAGGTTAAAGTGGATGAAGAGCGACGCCAATGTGAATTGGTTGAATTGGCCAAGCAGCGAAGGGCCTATCAGTTGGAGGAAAGCAAACAGGCAGCGCAGAAACGTCAACGTGAACGCGAGATTAAACGTTTTGAGATAGCGCGTCGTTTGAAGAACGATGAAGCTAATAAACACTTTAAAATTACGGAGGAAGGCCTCGTGGAGAAGGAGAAGGACAATTTACGTAATATCCTTTATGATCAACGGGATGATTTCCTTGAGCAACGCAGAGTGGAACTGATGCGTATTAGCCGATGCAATGATGATCCCTATTTGGAGGATGATAAAAAGTTCTTTGCCCAGGCGGTGGATGATATGGAAGCGTCACGAGAAGTTGGTCGTCCATTGTATCCAATTGCTGCGGCTGCTGATCGTTATAGAATTCAAAATAATCTCGATATGCGTCCCGAAGCGCGGGTATTAAGGCGTAGTAAACTCCGTGATTATTGCTGGCCTGGGTTTGTGTCCAAAGCGGATTTGGCATATCGAAAATATGAGCAGCGCGAAAAATGTCAAGAGGCAATGGAAAATGATCGTCATCAGATTTATTGCAATTCGATTAAGATCCAGAAAATGGCGGCATTAGAAAAACCCTATCAGCCATGCGAATCATCGTGTCCCATTAATTGTTTCCGTCATCATCCCATTATTCCTTGCACGAAAAAGGTTGAAGAAGATAATGATATTGATCTTGAATGTGACCTGCCAATTCCGCCAATAGACACTTGCCCAAAAGAACCGCCAGCAATCCAGAAATCAGCAGCCAAAAACAAAATGCTAAAAGTCGTTAGAAAGGTGCTAAATGAGGCGAAATCTGCACCCAAGGACAGTTTTCCCTCAAATGACTTAGTTGACGTTGTTGTGTCTGTACCAATTTTAATTCAAGTTTCGTCAAGTGCCGCCGCCGGGAACCCACCTCCGAAAATGAAGAAGGCAAGCAAGCAAAGAGGTTCACTGTCTAAGCAAAGTGGTTTCGGTGGCGGTCCACTTCCCGGTCAAGATCGTCCAGCAGATGTTCCAAATCCCAAGGGAACCTGGGGCGATGGCCCCTTAAGGGGTCCTCCCATTCAACGCGTTTACACGAAACGTCCTAGTGGTTTTACAGGTGGTCCTCTACCCGGTCAGAATCGTCCAGCTGGTGTTCCCAATCCCAAAGGTACCTGGGGCGATGGTCCTTTATTGCCAAGATGCTGTCCACCAGGTCAGCTTGTCCGTTGTCCACAGAGTCATGCCAACTGTGGAATTTCTGGACAGGATCGTCTTGCACCAATACCAAATCCAAAGGGAACCTGGGGAACAGGTCCTTTGCCACCATCGCAGCAAGTACCGAAATCTGGTGGATCACCCCGACTAAAGCTAATGTAAAAAAATGAGCCGCCAATTCAATCCTCGTGACAATTTCAAAATTTATGTTTCAAATGCTCATTGTATCGATGTTTGTCCATTTGTGTGTCTGAAATAAAAGAGAAGAAATGAAGAGGAAACGCGAGAGAGGGGGTGGAAACCACACAACCACCGTTGGTGGACTATGACGATGCCGACGCCGATGCCGGCACACAGACAGCAACAGGAAATGACGTTAATGGTTTTTTAAAAGCACTTAAACTTGGCGCAAAAGTTTTTTTTTTTTGTCTTTTATTTTTATTTTTTTTTTGTACTTCCATTTGCTTTGGCTGGTGTCGTCCAGCAAAGCGCCGCTGTGGTAGGACCGCACACTCGTAACCCTTGCATCCTTCCAGTGACACTTGGCACTTGGGTTTACGCGCTTTGTTTAGCACAAGTTGAAAGCGGAGGAGGAGAGTGGCCAGTATGATGTTTGAGTACAAGTGGCCAAAGCAAAATGCTCCATAAATTCCAATTAATGCGTGGACAAAGTTATTAGGTTACGCGTTGCTCTACGTCTTCATCAATTTGCGACTGACTGACATCCATTTTTGTTTTCATTTAGCTTATTAGTTGGTGTCCGCTGAGCGGACGAACGGGAGGAGGGGAGGGGGGGGGGATCGAATGGGTCTTGGTGATATGTCAAGCGTAACCGCCCATAACTTAATTTAGCCCTTGGCCCGTCTAACCAGGCTGTTGAACCCTAGACTTGAGGTCACCTTCTAAATACTCTCCATCACTTGGTCAGCAATCTCATCAGGATAATTACGATGGAACACTTCTCATCTTCATCTTCCTTTTTTTTTTTTTTTTTTTCATCCGCCAAGATGCAACTCCCGAAGGGTTAATCAGTAACCGGTTAGAACTTTGCAGTCTTTGTCGCTTAGTGGAGCGCACAGCTTCAATTAACCGAATGTTGGCAAAGGGGGGTTGGTGGGCAAGTATTTGGCCTCCACTTTGTCAAAGTAATGAAAAGTTTTGTCGGTCGGCAAAGTTAACCAATTTGTGACATTAATAGCTTAGCATGGCCCAAGCGATCGGGGACTTCAAAAAAAAAAAAAAAAAAAAAAAAAAATGAAGTAAAAAAGTTTAATGGTTTTGGCTATTATTATATCCTTTTAGTTCAAACTGAAATGGCTGACAAGGATACAAACTAACAGGATTGTGCAGGCAAAAAATGAAATGAAATTTATTACTATTTCTACCATTTGGCCTAAAATATACAATACACGATTTTTCCTTCGATATGTAGCAAATATTTATCATGCAAAAGGCAACTTTTCGATATACTTCGAATACCCCGTATCTAATCAAGGGTATATTATAATTGCCTTTATATAGCTTTAACTGATAAAAAATTGATTTATATCCTATCTAATTCTAATAATCAGTTTCTTTTGTGGAATTAACTTCAATTTCTATAGAAACCTCAAATATATACAGAAATTTTTAGAGAAATAGTTGATACCAAGAAAGAAAATATATATAATTTGATATATTAAATTTAATTGGAAATTCTATATAGTTCGAGTTATAGTTCTGTTTCTTGAGGCAAAGAATCTTAAAAAAATTTGCTCAAGTTCCTCAAGTAAAATTTTTGAGTAAATTTCAATTTTCTTATTGATTTCAAAGTGTATTTAAAGCATATTCAAATGTAAGGGAAACCTTTAAAATATATAAAATTTTTAAAAATTATGTCAAAATTATAAATAAACAAATTTTTAAATCATAAGATCTTATACAATAAGAAAAAAATAAAAATTATATTAATACTTTTATTTATTTTTTCATTATGCAGATTTTAAACAAATGCTTCTAAGTTTTATAAAGCTTTGTGAAAATCTTTAATAAAATTTGTTTTAAAAATTTTGTCATGTCCTAAACTATTTAATTTTAATTAACTTTTATTTATTTATTTTTAATTAAATAGATTTAAAACAAATGTTTGTAAGTTTTTTAAAACTTTGTGAAAGTATTTAATAAATTTGTCAAAATTTTTGGTTAAAATATTTTGTCACTATTATCATAAAATTTGGGTAAAAGATTTTATAAAATTGTTTAAATTTAATTTTTATTTAATTTTAATTATATTTATTTCTTAATTTAATAGCTTTAAAACAAAAGTTAGTGAAAGAACTAAATGAATTTGTGTAAAATTTTGGTTAAAAATATTCGTCAACATTACCCTAAAATTTCTAGAAACTTAACCAAAATTTTTAACTTTTTTTATTATTTTGGAAAACTTGTCTAATTTCAGTAACATTTTCACAAGCTTGTAAACTAGAATACGGATTTCTATCGCCCTTAAAAACAGGATATCTAAAAGTAGACTCTCTACAACAATTTATTGATTTTTTCATATTTTTCAATTTCATTTTCCTGGACAATATATGTACATATATAGATATATGTACATGCATAGAATTTAGTTGTTTACTAGTCTGACCAAAAATCATGGATTTGTTTTTAAATTCTATTTGGGGTTTCATTGAATAGAAATGGAATAAATCTTATTAAAGTTAAGAAAATAAGTTTTTAAATTTACATGATGAAAAAAATGGGTAGAACAAAAAGCTCAATTGTTATAAACAATTCACATAGTAATAACATAAATATTTAATAAAGTGCATAAGCAACAGGTGAGAAAATGTGAAATGGTAAAAACATTTCCAAAGGCTAAAGAACAAAAGCTATCAAATGGAAAAGGGAGAAAATGAAAACCAAAAAAAAAAAAGAAGAAAACGAACCTGTGAAAAGACAATAAGCACATTACGTATACGCAGTGTGGGCAAGTGGCATTCCATTGCAATTGTAATGTAAAAGAAAGTGCTTGTTCTCTCTCTCTCTCTCTCTCTCTTTTTCTCTCTCTCTCTCCATTTACACACTTTATGCCATTCTTCTCGTTCTCAGCAATTTAAAACTCAATAAAAGTTGCTGTATGAAAAATTACTTAATGAAATTAAGTGTGAAAAAGTGTGAGAGAACTTTGTATTAAGGCTAAAAACGAATTCAAAAGTATAAGCCAAGACCGTGCCCAGGCGCTACTCGACAATGTTAAGTGAGTGGCAATGTAGAAAGAGCCCAAAAGAAATAGCAGTAAATAATAATCAAGCCATGACTTATAGGTCTGCCAGCTGCCTTGAAATGTTTATAAAAAGGACGACTCGAAGGAACTGCTGGCTCCTCCTTGCTGAAAGTAATACACATTATCGGCTCAGCAAATTGTAAGCCAAGTGGATTTCAATTGCACACACACACACACACACAATTTAAACCAAGGTCAGCAACAAGTTGGTCAAAATAAATTACGATTTCGGTTTTGTATATTGTTAACAGAAACAATTAAACTTTATTGAAATTCTCTCTCTCTATATATTGAAATATATATATGTATATCGGATTATCTAGTTTCTAGAGATTTAATCGTCTACCAGATGTACGTCTCATACTTGAATTCGGTGTTGTTGTTGTTGTTGTTGTTGCTGCTGCTGCTGCAATATTAGATCTTTTACAAGGTGACTTTTCATTAGAAATATTTTTATCTGGAGATTCGGTCAATGGCATTAGAGCCAATTTATGCAGCTTAAAACCATAGAGGCTAAAAAAAAAAAAAAAAATGATTAAATAATATTTGATTACAATCAATTTTTGTACATTTTTTTTTTTATTATGTCATATTGCAAACTCACCGCGCTGTATATTTCTCTTTGGGTGCCTCTGGCCGTAATTCGGGCAATTGCATAAGGAACATATGAGGAAAACTGGTGCCAAACATGGCGCCATCTAACAGAGCGCATCGTGAACGCGGCTGATAAATGTCATGACAGCGGGGACAATAGACTTTAACATTCGATCGACCAAAATCATCATGCTGACCTATGGGCAAGACACGTTGTCCTGTCGTTGTTGTACTGCAATAGACCCGTGGACACATCCCAAAATCACCTCGTTCATATTTCATACACATGTCATTAATGCCCCGGAGTGTTAGTATGTAACGTGCATGTATTAGGCCATACAATTTGGCAGCATTCTCTGCTTCCACCTCACAGATGTGATTCCACACCTGTGGATTGAAACGAGACTCCATTATAATGTTGAAGGATCGATTAAAATTAAGAACGAATGTCTCCAATCCGGTTAAATTGAATTTATCCTTCATATATTCATTGGGGACTCGACAAAGAAATTCATTGCCATGAAGGCCAACAAACCAACTGATCCAACTTGTATCGCATACCGATAAAGGTGAGTCATCATTAGCACTGCTTCATTTCATCCATTAAAAAGAGAATATTAATAAGAAAAGATCAGTATATTTTAGTTATCATATTTATGAATATATGTATATATATATATACATCTATATAAACATATGTATCAACTAAACTTACTTGCAAGACATTTTCGTGTATTCTTCTCTGTAGAAAGTGTGTCAATTATCTAAACGTCAATCCAATGAACAAATATCAAATAAGACCTTTACGAATTAATACTCATGGCTAGAATTGTTTAAATTATTTAGAAAATCTATATTCTTTAAAAAGTTATCTGGCGATATATATATATATAAATTAATGACTCATCTATTATCTGTTTACTAAGAATGATATTTCCATTTAGTCTTTTTTTGTTATCCGGCAGCCTTTGTTAGCTCATGAAAAGGAAAGCCTGCACTTGTTATCTGAATCTTCTGATTTATATGTTGTATATATATATATGTTAGATATGATATATTGGTATTGATATATACAATATAACTACATTTTGCAATGGACGGAATTGCCAGGCATTCCACATCGGCCATGCTTTTTGGGATATCTTTTGGAGATAGAAAAGCCTACCTCTAGCAATCTTAGAAGAGAGTTGGGAACTTTCAAAAAGTAGCATAAAGTTGAATTAAGAATTAAAATCATATATATTTACCCTTTATTTCACATAATTTGCACACATTATAGAAGTTTACTAAATGGATAAACGTCACATGTTACATCATTTTTAATTATTTTTGGATACAATTTATATTGTTATATATATGGAAAATAATAATAAAAATATACAGATATATATATATAAATATATATATCTTATATTCAGACTTCATATTCCTTACTATGCATATAGGACTTTTCATTCATACAGGACTTTTTTTTCCTTTTCAACAATTTGTTGTAATTATATTTATGCCATAATATTTCTAAAAGGCTTTTTTTATATCCTTCACAGACTTTTGTTATAACTCTCTCTTATTAATAATTAATATTTAATTTGTATTTATTAATTTAATTATTTTTTACTCTTCGGTCTTAGCCTGGAAATCTCAGAAAAACTAATCAGAAATGAATGAATTACTCTTTGATGAAGTTAGCAGTGAAAATTCTTAGTTCAGGATAAAATAACTATAGAAACTATAGAAAAATTTGATCTTTATAAATTTTTATAAATTATCTATATAAATTATAAATTTTTTTTCTTGCCCAATGGTAACTATAAAAGAAATTTAATTTGGAAAAAGCTAAATAGCATAATTTGTAAATCGATTACTAATACCTGGAGATCTTATATAAAAGGCTTTACTTTGATATATTTAAAGTTGCAAAAATTAATTTTATTAAGAATAATATATTATGATTAATTTTTTAATTAATCATACTTGAAAATGTGTTAAAAATTTGCCTTGAAAACTAAGAAAAATCTGTAAAATCAAAATCAAGAAATATTGATTTATTAATCTTTATTTAATTTTCTTTAAAGGTTATAGGCTAATTTCAAAATATGTCTGGGTAAGCCATAGACTAATCACTCGGCAATACTTCGAGGAAGAAATCGTTCAAAACGAAAAGCCTTAAATCCCATCGTTTCTTTTGAGTAAGACCTATTCCCAAGAATTGCTTGAAACCAATACCAGAATATCTATAAACTAACTAGATAGTTAATCTATCTAGACACCCATATTCGAGTGTTAAAAGATACCAACCAAAGCTCGACTAGTATAACGATTATAACTTCCAATTCAACACTCCCTTGCATTACCTGAGGCACACAGATTTTGATTAAAATCCCCACCCCTTATCCCCCTTGATGCTTGCCCCCCCATGTAGGCCTTTCGCACACAAAAACTTTTGCCCGGCATATGATAGCCCTGGGACGAGCGATGAATGGGATGGATGGATGGATGGAAGGGATGGGATGGGATGGCTTGGGATGGAAGTGGGGACGTTGCCTGAGATTGAAGTAACAAACAAGCCAAAACAAATACAAAAAAAAAAAAAAAAAGAAAAGGCTGTAGTATATATACAGAACGCATGTGTGTATGCAATTTTTTGGCACAAATTCAATTCCAATTTTCACTTAAAAGTTTTTAACTTGCTTTCAGTTGGTCATAAACCAGATACCAGAGACGAACAAGAGAGAGAAAAAAAAAGAATCGAAAGCGTTCCATCGTCCATGCAGTTCGTATGAAGATGCCCTTGAGACAAATTAAGTGATTTGCTCGCTTTTTACACATTTTTCCTTCTGATTACTTTTTCTCCTTTTTTTCCAGAGGGCAGAGGTTAAAATTAAATTGCAAGAAACACAAAAAAAACACAAAGTGAGATAGAGAAAGAACAAAAGCAGAAACAAAAAAACCAAAAAAAGAACTCCATTTAGTAAGAGGCCAATGGGAAAAACTAAACGTTACTAAAAATGTTTTTTGGCCCCAAAAAAAAAACTTATGGGGTCACATGCATTTGATTTTGACGAGCCTCCTCCTCGTTCTCCCTTTCAATGACCTCGATATAATCTTTTATAACATGATGATCCACCATACGCATTGGTCTCTTATATTTAAGTACGGCAACATCGAATTGATGTTCACCCATTACCGATGGAGCGACTGTCATTAAAGTGCGAACGACATGTTTTATCGCTGATTCCTCATCAAGTAAATTAATCATAATATCCTTATTCTTTTCCATAAATCCACGAACTGTTTGACCAGAACGACCAGTGGAAGCGGCTAACCATTCATAACAGATGCCCGATGGTTCAGTTTGATATAAATGCGGTATACCGTTCTCCTCAAAACCACCAATGAGACATGATATGCCAAATGGACGGCTACCATTACTTTGTGTATACTTTTGTTTTAGTTCTGCTATATAACTAAAATATAACGATATTAACTGAAACCTATGGAAAATTTACTTTGGCATTTACCGTGCTATATAATCCACACTGACAGGTCTTTCAAAATTTAAACGATGACTCTGTGCCTCAACCTGGGCACGATTGATCACAATTCGTGCATCTGCTGTTAGTCCCGAAAAGGTCATCAATACATGATCATCAAGGGACCAAATTTTACGTATGGAACGTTCTTCTTGTAGATTACCAATTGATTTCCTTTCCACACCCATTATAACGCAATCTTTAGTACAAAGACCAACCTGGAATGATAAGAGAATTAATGGAATATCTAACTGGAATCGAAGATGATATAATCAACTAACTGCTGTGGATCCTTTGCGTACTGCCTCCTGGGCATATTCCACTTGTAAAAGATGACCATCTGGTGAATAAATGGTTACGGCACGATCATAACGTTCACCCATTCTCAAGATATAGTTAAAAATCAAATTTATAGAATTTATACAATATGCTAGGAATTTATTATAAATTTTTTTTTTTTTGTGTGGAATAAATAAACAGATAAACAATGTCAATGGGAAAAAATGATAACTAAATGTCATAGAAGTGTTTTATATATACAATAAATATAAACAAATGTTAATAATAAAATACAATTATTAATTTATTATAAAGAAAAAATATAACTACATATTTGAAAGTAATATTAATATATTATTTTTCTTTTTTCATTTTTTAAGGTTCAATTTAAAAATGTTTCAATATTAATTAAAATTTAAATAAAGGCCGCACAGCAAATGGCTTAGCCTTGATATTTTGCAGGTTATTAAATAAGCTTCGCTATTGGCTAAAAATCTAAGGTGCTTAGTGTTAATTAAGACAAAGCTTTAATTAATCACTAAAACTATGTTAAGCAACTATAACATGAGCCTTTTGCCGCCGGTTTAATGCGTGACAAGCAAAAATTCATCTTTTCTCTAACTCCATTTTGCAGCTTTTACTGCCAGTTGTTGTTCAAATGGTTCATCATTAATTTTCACACACACACACATACATACACACATCCTTTTACACACACTTGAACACATTCGTGAATAGATGTGAAAGCACTTGAAGCTATACTCAAAAACCTTTGCCTCTTGTCTTTATCCCTAACAACATTTATTGGTCTTTAGCCTGTGACGAGGATGTCGAAATTAAGGTGGATTTAGTATGAAAGGGGGGAGGGGAGGTTAGGGCGACAGGGTGATGAGCAAGAAAAACAACAATCAACACCATTTGCCGCTACAAATTAAGCTCGAAGCAAACAAATCGTGGAATCGTTCAGCCAGTTAACCAAAACCCGAAGACCAAAAAATACTCCTCCACTTCTTCACGTCTTCACTTCTCCCCTTCCATATGAAAATGTTGCCACTGTCTGTTTTATGTGGCGTCTGACTCAGTCAGTCTTGGCCCAAAGGCAATTTCGTTTTGTATTTAGAACAGCAAGAGGGGCAATGGAGGAGCAAGAGGGGCAATTGAGGAGCAAGAGGTGCAGTAGGGGTGAGGTAAACAGGGTCTATTCTTCGATTTTGTTGAGTCAAATTTATAGGCTGATGTAAAGGGCAAACAAGAAATAGAGGGGGGGAGGTGTGGGTTAAAGTGCTTAATCAAAATGCCTTGGAAACGTTGCGTATACTTAATTTTAGTTCTTTGCCTTCGACTGATGTGCCAATAACAAACTAATGAATTAACTGTCGTTGTTGTTGTTGCTTTTGTTGTTGTTATTGTTGTTTTTGCTATGTTTATGTTTATTTAATTTACAAGTCTATTAAGCACTTTTTAAAGAACTCTTCAATTGTTTTTGTAAAAGTTGCAAAAAAAAAGGGGGTAGAAAAAGGAAGAATTTCTTCATACTTGAAATGAATTATTGAAAATATTTTCTTTATCAATACATATAATTAAATATAAATAATATTTTAATTATTTTATACATTTGATTAAATTATTGAAAATTACATTTTCTGTATTGTCAATTTTGATAAATGTTTATATAAATTCATTTAACATATACATATACCACAATCCATTTTGCGAGGTGTAATATAAAAGAAAATGAAATGCTTCTTTAACCAATTTTTCCTATCTATATGAATATATATATATATATAGGATCGTTTTCTAAAGAAGCCTCTTCCACATATGATATGTAAATAAAACAAAGTTTAAAACTTTTTCTTAAAATCGTAAAAAAAAACTTAAAATGAAAGGATATCTAAGTTTATAAATATAATTTTTGGAATCCAAAAAAGTGACATTTTTTAGTGCAATTTCATACTTTTAACTTGATTTTCATTAATCTAATTCATCACAAAAATCGTAAAAACAATAGTAATCCATTAAAGTACCTATCAATTTTTATTTCTATCAATTTACTTGTCAAACTTACCTCGCACACGTCTGTAACAAATGCACCACGAAACCGCATAAAACATATTTTTCTCAATTGTCTCTGTACCGTGCAAAATAATTGCATTTTATGTGATTCTATTCATTTTTTGTTTACAATTCATTTGTAATTTATTTATTTAGAGGTACAATTTTCGAAACTTGGTATCAATAACGGGTGTGTGTGGGGGGAGGGGGAGGGTTAGCATAACACAACGTAACATTGGCACGTATTTAATCCTACTAAGTATACTGCAAAATAAAACAAAAACAAAAACCAAAAAAAAAAAAAAAGAAAATCACCCGAGTTCTATTCCTGTTGGCCCATCATCCTCGTTTAGCTTTGGATTCGGCTACTGGTCCTGGTTCCGTTTCTGTTGTGACAGCAGTCCTGCCTTTACACACGGTTGTCATAAAATGTTAAATACAAAATTTATGGCAAACTGCGCGTTTGTGGCATACTAAACATCCAATGCGATGCGGTAAACCGAGATGATGGAGACACAGAAGTGGAACTGTGTGATGGTGTTGGAGAGCTGTAGCTGGAGCTATGCTTCTCGGTCTAAGCACATTAGCAAAATGAAGCTGTTTCGATTACGATTACATTTCTACAGATTTGCTCCTTTTTTTTCTTCCATTTTTTGTATTTAAACATTTTGTTGTCAGCATTTGTGACACTAAGTGAGGATGATGATGATGATGCTGCTCCAGCTACTGCTCCCTGGGAGCAGCTGTTGTTACTTGGACAGCATTAAACTTTTACTAAAGGGTCAGGTAATGGAAGGGTGCCCATGGCAAAACTAGGGGAAAATTGCAACTATATTGCGTTTACTTTACATTGTAATAATTTGCATAGACATGGACATGGAGTGAGAGGAGGGAATTCCAAACGAAAAAAATTATTTGATTGGTGGCCAAAGACTTATGTTTTTTCGATTTTTTAAAAATTGTTTTATGGTCGATTTTGATCCATTAAAAAATCCCCTTTTATAGCCTACGATTCTGTTATCTAAATTTTAGCCTTCTTTGGAAAACTTTTTAATATGGAAAATCTCTATAAAAACTTAGATTTTTATTAATAATGTATGAATGAATAAATATCAAAAATTATTAAATAGTTGCTAAGGCTATAAAAATATTTGAAATATTGACTTTCCAACTGTTGATCAAATTTAGATAAGTATTACTTTCCAGAAATGTTTCTGTCTTCAAAATATTTCCTGGAAGAACTCAACCAAAAAACCAGAGATGTGATATCATTCTTCTCAACAAGACCTTGAAATTTACAATTAAAGAAATCTCTATAATCTCTATAAAATCTTTGATTTTCATATTAAGCACAATTAATAATGAATTCATATAAAATATTCTTAATTAAATAATTGTTGCTAGATCTATAAAAAATATTTAAAACAAGGGTTTAAAAATGACTTGTTTTTAGCCTTAATTAAATCAAATGAATCAAATTAGTTATTGTTTTACAGATATGAGTATCATTCCGTCACCAACACGTTTTCCGGAGAATTAAAGCCACAGTTATAATAATTTTTATAAAGTACTAATTAAAAATCACAATAAAAGAAATAATGATTTATAATAACTTTTCATTTTTCAAGTTGGAATTCTATTAGAAATTAACTATTTACAATATATAAATTTTTTTTCATTAAAACTTTCTCTTACTTTAAACTAAAACTTTAAGCTTACTTTAAAGTAAATAATACATAAGTAATAAATATCTGCTAGAAAAAATTCTAGTGAAATAATGACTAAACCATATTTATCCACCAATGCTTTATAATATACTTAACATATAAGAGATTCATAGAAAAATATTTGAATATTGAAAATTTAATGTATTCACATGAAAATCTGCTTTTACTTTTCATTTCACTGACTAGGAATAAATAATTTGGCCCGACATCTAAAGGGAAAACAGATTTAAATTTCGATTACAACAAATTTATTCGGAATTGGCAACGAGATAATAATCCTGATAAATAATATATAAAATAAATGACTATAATTTCATTTAAATTGATTTAAAAAGGCTTCAGAAAAATATATATTCATTCAGTCTATTAAGGATATTTGCTCAATTTTACTAAATATTCTTGAATTTTTGAATTTCTTTGCAGTTTTTTATCTATTTTTTTTTTTTTTGCAATCAAATTAATATGCAATTGAAAATCACAAGGTTTTTACTTTGAATCACAGTTTGATATTTATTTATTTTTGTATAAATTCAAGTACATAGTTTTGAGGTGTATATTTTCTTTTGGAAACGACAATCTCTGCACTCTTGACTGGCATCTTTTGGCTGACGATGGCAAAATGCAAACAACCTTTGACCATTGACTGCAGTCAACTTCAGGGCAACAGACATGCCAGAATCAGGAGCATATCTGCATGTATATGTATATATGTATATATATGTACATATGTATTTTTGTCTCGTCTAAGTAAACAGAGGACAAGAGGAACCCATGTACACCTGATGGCGCCCAGACACTCACATTCACCCCAAGCCCTTTTAATAAACCGAGCAACGCACACTCTATTGTTGACTTAGTCAAAGTCCACATCCCTTACCCACCATACTCAGCTTGGACGGCAGTATGCTCCAAAGTGCCATTTAGTGTCAACGAACTCATCTTCTCTCATATACACACACGCACACACACCTTACCCCCGGAACTGTTGTCCTCCAGTTGCCAAGTTATTAAGTCGTTTGTGTTTATGGTAAAGCCGCCGTTAAACTTGACGGACGTGATACAGATGCCGCTCGCCTTGTATAACTGCCTGGTGGACTCTTGTAGCTCATTATGAAACAGACAGACAACCAACCAACCAACCAACTGCTGTCCAACTCATTAGATGAAAGTTTCAGGGCAAACTAGATTTTAGGTTGAAATTGGATCTATTGTATGAGTATTGTTGGCCCTTTCAATCATTAGGTGAACTTAAATTTGATTTGACTAATATTTGATTTAATTGAACCATCATTTCCTGCAGCTGTCACTGGGTGGTGTGATGTGATGTGATGTGATGTGGTGCGTGGTCTAGGGAATTATGTAAGATTTTGCGTTTGCCACAATGATAATTGATATTCGAAACGCGAAAACTTTATGCAATTGAATGAAAATAAAGTTTAATGCACAAAAGTTTTAGAGTAAAGTGCAGGCAATTGCAGTAAAGTGCAGCTACAATTGCAACTCTAACTCCAATCAGTCATTCTCTTTCCCCTCCTATCGCGCTCTCTCTCTCTCTCTCTATCTCTCTCTATTGACTACCCCTCAACTAAAAGCCAAATGGGCGACAAATGCTGTGCAAATTAATGGCAAAGAGGCTACGCGTAGCACTTGAAAGTATTGATAGATAAAAATGTGCAGCATGGTAAATGGGAAAAATGGTAAAGCGACTCAACGGCAACTCAACTCAAGATGAACAAAGAAAATGCGAGCAAAAAAAAAAAAAGAAAGGAAAACTAAAGGAAGGGAAAGCACAACTTGCACTAATGGTCAACAATGAAGCAGAAAAAGAGCAGCTGCAGCAGGGGAAAAAAAAAAAAATAGTGGAGCAAATTGTAAGTGCTAAGACTGTCGCTTCACTTGACAGCTCCTGCTCCAACTGACTTATGTCAAATTGAAGTAGCTTCTTTTTATACCCTTGCAGAGGGTATACTAAAATTGATCACATGTTTGTAATGCATATAAATAAATATTTCCGATCCCATAAAGTACAAATATTCTTGGTCAGCATCATTAGCCGAGTCGATATGATCATGTCCGGTCTGTCCATCTGTCTGTTTCTTCGCATATTTTCGAACTTAAATTTTAAGCTATGGCAATAAAAGTCATATCATATTGTTCATTGATCATTTATCAAAATCTTGTTTAAGAATTGGTCGGATCGTACAATCTATAGAATAGATCAGAGTTATCGGGGCATTGTTCAAAACAGTTCTTGTGAGAGAAGCTTTTTTATTTCTTGAGCTATCTCAACCAAATTTGATATACAGATAATAATTCTTCTTTTACACCATTTTACACCAGTAAGTTTAAATCAAATCGGATTCCAGGCGAGTTGAAAATTCATTAAAATTAATTCATTCACTAATTTTTAAAATTTTATATTTACAATGTTCAAAAAGTCTTAAGGCCGATATGACAGAGTAAGTAAGGGTATACCAACTTTGGCACGGCCGAAGTTAGCTTCTTTGATATTTTTTTGAATAAGACTAAAAGCATATTTATATAAAATTGATCGGATCTATACAATTGTCATTTTTGATTTAGTTCTTTCAATTTCACGAGATTTTAGCTACAAAAAAAAAAAAAGAAGAGAAAGTATCCGTTTCGGAAATAAATTCCAACACGTTTTGTCTAATTTATGCAGTTGCCCGTAAGGTAGGAAAGAAAAAATAACCAACCAGGTGAGAAGAAAATAAACCAAAACATAACGAAAAGCAAACCAAATTACATCTAACAAAAATACTAAATAATCAAACTGGATTCTGGTCATGATGAGAGTTTGCACAAGTGCCAAAATAAACGAGTCAATTGAAACACAGAAGGCAAACGAAACACACACACAGACACAGCACACGTACACAGGGAAAGAGTTGGGGGAACAGAAGAGGATTAAGTCCTTCGAACTGTTAAGGATATTAGCCACAAGGCAACCACAAGGAAGAGCACGAAAGAAAGAAGCAAATAGCAGCGGGTCAGTTTCAGGCATTTATGTCAAGAATACAGTTGATACATATATATATCGTATATATGTACATATATACATATATAGTATGTAGACACACTGCCTGTCAATACCATAGAGTTTTATATAGTTTTCTTCTTCTACATCTTCTTCTGTTGGCTGCATCGACGACACGCGACCCACATGCATATAAACATTTCACGGCTGGCGACATATCAGCGATATTTTTATGGCCAACATGCACTCGATTCGGTTTCCGGTGAACTCCAAAAGAGGAGCTCTCTGTCTCTCTATGTGTATGTGTGTGTGTGTTTTTGTGGACAACAACTACATGGCATAAAGATGAAAAAAAATATTTGAAAATCTACCATTAGCAGTGCCGAAGAGCGCATATCCTTGCCACTCATAAACGGAAAAATTCTTGCAAAGTTTTCTTTGAAATCGAAAATGGGTAAGCTAATGATGTTATAGTTCGATCTGAAAGATCTGTTATGAAAAAAAATTTGGAAGCCAAAATGTTTAAACAAATTTTATTTCCCATTTGAATTGATTATCCAATGGAAGTTAAATCATATAACTCATATAAACTTTAAACGATATTCAAAGTATATAGAATTTTATATAATTCTTTAAAATCGATTAAAGTTGCAAACATTTAAAGAAACAAAATAGTTTCTGAAACATAAAGTTCATTTTAAACCGGTTCTTTCTAAGAAAGCTATATTATATATAGTAGTCCAACCTGAATTTGGACCATGTTAAGCACAATTAGGGTGAATTGAAAACCTATTTAGATAATTATAAAATCTATATAAAAGAACAACTTAATTTTGAACTGATTGATGATGCAAAATTTGTATATATTACTTAATATACATATGTATCGTATATGTATACATATATATATATATATATATATGTAAATATTTAATTATATAAGTATATATATAATTAAGATATATGGGAATATACTAAATGATGTAATATATTGAAAAAAATAAATAACAAAATTATAATTTTTAAATGATGTAAAATAATATATGGCTATATAATATAGTTGTTCGGTTTTTAAGTAAAAAAAACTTATAATCGCTAATCGGCTGTCCGTGAGTGTACATATACATAACATCTAAGCAATTACATTATACCCTATTTATAGAGTATAAAAACAACGTGGATGGAGAAAAAGAAATAAATACTGTGAGAAAATGTATCTGTACTCCGCTCTTATCTGTATATAATCCACTTTATATTTTCACACTACCAAAAACTGAAATTGAAAATAAACATAAATTCGGTTAAAAAACATTCCAATACGGATTATCATATATGTATATATATAAATATATATCAATCTATATATACATACATTGATGAACGTTGTAAGAACAATTCGAGTGTTAAATGCCATTTAGATTTAACCGATTTAATTGAGAAAAAAATTTTGCGAAAATTAAAATATTTTTAGGCAATAAAGTATGGAAAATCTTGTGACAAAAAGGAGCCCTCCATATGTACATATGTGTATAAAAACTTTAAAGTGCCTGCAAAAAGTTTTTTTACAAACACAAGTTGGAGTTAAGTAAAAGTTTTTGGACAGAAGGCACATTGCGGCTTTGGTAAGCATTTGATTGACTCCTCCCAAAAGTTTTTGAAAGTTCTTAGTTTTTAATTGTTTTGTTGCATAAATAAATACATATATCCATATACAGATAGATATATGTATTTATATTTTATAGTTTTTGTTATTGTTAAAAAAGTCAGCTGCAGTGGCAAACAGCTTTATTTAATTGGCAGTTTAGTTTTTAAAAGCGGTCGTTGGCATGGTAAAAGTTTATTAACTTTCTACCATGACGAAAACACTTTTGAATTTCCTCCTTGTTGATGTATATCGGTTGCTGTTGCTTCACTCTTGTCTAAAGGATTTTGTCCTTTTTGCTTTTGCTTTGCTTTTGCTGATTGTCTGCAATTCATGGCAGCTTTTGAATTTCATTGTTGCATTCCAAGCACTTTGAGTCAAGCTAAAACTTTCACCAGACGTTCACTGACTGCAATTTTCTTATACAGCTATATCTTCACTTCGTGTCCATGTCCTGTCTGTGTCCTATCGTCGGTATTGTCTGCGATCCTATGGTTTGGTTTTGCTTGATTGCAAACACAACAATTCTCACTTGGCCTGAAGCTCCCAGTGGAGCTGAAAGTTTATTATTATTATTTGGCTTGTTTCGCATCTTATTTATTTATTTTGCTGCTTTTTTCTTTTTTTTCTTTTCTTCATCTTTTTCTCTTTTACTGGTTTTATTTACCTTAAAATAAAATTTCCCTCTTCGCTTGAGTTTTGTTTGCCCCGCGGTGACTACAATAGGGAGGGAGGGAGGGAGGGTGGTAGCGAGGATTCCCAAGAATCTTTAGTATTTATTTATTCGTTTGCCATTCCCCTTTTGCTATTGAAGGACCTGTGATGATACAACTTTATGAGGCGATAATGTGATTTATAATTGACCATAAATATTAGAAAAAGGAATTCTATTTTGAAATCTGCAAGCAAAGGAAAAGGATATGAGCAGCAGGATATAATAGGAATTTCAATATTTTTTTACAGTTAAAGAATTTATGGGTCAGTTTGGTTTAAAGTTATGAAATTTTTGAACATTTTGTGGTAAGTTTTTATTACTTTTACATGCAACACAGTTTGCTTTTGGCCTCCATTACCAAAGCCGGAGAGTAGAGAGATTGCCGCATGGTTGGAGTAAAAGTTGGGTTTTCTTCTTTTCATTCATTTTTTTTTTTTTTGGCCCTTTCGTGTGCGCTGGTTTGCTGGTGGATACTAGATGGAATTTAAAGCAATCAATGCGGTTTAGTAAACACAATTCTGGTTAGAATTCATTATTTGCAAGGACTGACAATCAGTTGAAAACCAATATTTACTACCAATTTGAAAAATTTCATTATAAAGTTACATATTTTTTTTGTATTTTTGAGGGTAAATTTATCTTCTGTGTCCTTTCTGGTAAACGCTGCCCTATCAATGGCCATTTCTGAATAGAAAATCCACGGAAAACTATTGAAAATTTCGGTAATATTGGGGTCACAGGCAATCGATTTATAGGGTATCACCAATTTTAGGTTGTGTCTGACGATGAAACCAACCATAACGCCAACTTGTTGCCTGTGGATAGTTATATTTGACGTCCGGAGTTCTATCATAGCGTTGCTCTAAATATGTTGTCCTTTGGCCACTCTGCAATAATTGAAGTTCATCGTGTGGAACTGATTTCATGGGCGGATCACGACTCTGACAATGACGAAAGTTATTCTGCTCCACCTGCGATAAGTCATAATCAAAGATGGCTGAAGACGAGGGACGAACAATTCGACGTTGGGACAAAACATAATTTCCCAAACCACGTGCTTTTTGTCCATGGTGTCGTGTAATATCTACAGACCCGGTAGCTCCAAGACCAGAACGTGGTTTCAAAAGCGCCACTGCCAGATCCATGGACTTAGGCTTTGTCTTACCATCACTGCAGCGTATGGGCGTCGACTTTGTCTGGTTGATTTTTGGGCTGGTGGGAACTGAACTCTGCACTGGTCTCTGTTTGGATGACGCCACATTCTCAACGGACTTTACTGTGGGTGTTGGGGTGGCGGCATTCACCTTTCCTTTGGCTGTTGTCCTGCTTATTGAGGGCTTGTAAACAAAGCCCGTTGGAGATTTTACCTTAGTTAGTCTCCTTTGACTTGTATTTAATGGAACATCTTTGGTGCCCACAGATTTCCTGCCTGCATTTTGGAATTTCGTTGAGACTTGTGTATTTTGAGTGCTAAACATAGTGTATATATTACAGTTTCAAAACTGTACATTAAGAGTTATGTAAAAAAGTCAATGCTGACTCGTAGAAATTTCATTAAACTAAATTCGTTCAAGAAAACCTAATAATTCTTAAGTTAAAAAGTATATTGAGAGCTAGAAAAGTTTTTTAGTAACTTATAGAAATTATACACCTTCATGGGGGGATTATCTAGGCTATTAATATTTGTACTGTACTTGTAGATTTTTTCCTACTGACAATTCATTAAAATGGAAATTGATCTAGCCATGTCCATCCGGCGTTCTGTCTATTTCTTTGCAGGTTTTAGACCTTAAATTTTGAGCCATGTAGATGAAAATCGGTAGCTAAGCTTCTTATTAATGCAGGAAAATAAAGTGTAGCAATTGGTTCGATCGGAACACTATAAGTTATATATAAATGGGATTTGATGTTGCAGAGATCGAAATTAACTTTAATTAACTTTTAGCCGATATAACTGCAAGGCTATACAAACATCTCGGCATGGTCAAAGTTAACTTTTTGGATATATTCAAATATATAATATTTATAAATATATTTCTTTGCTTAGATAGCCCAGATAATAAGTATGACTTTTTCTTGTGTTTAACTCTTATCTTTATTGCGAAACATTCTATACAAATTCATTTTTATTACCTATTTAGTTCCATATTTAAGCACACACAATTAATTGTTGTTTTTAAGTTATCACGTGTTTTTTTTTTTTTTTGTTGCATTATATCTTTCGTTTTGCTTCATACAATTTTCAGCTTAACTCATTTATATAGAATAGACAACATTTCGCTTAATGATCACAATCAATATATAATATATATATATGTAGTTACTAATATTTTAAAGGGTGACACGAATGCCGCCAAAAGGAAAATTGGGGGCAAGTTCAGCGCACACATACACAACTATCTGATCATAATTGATGGGGCGGGGTGGGAGTGGGATGGGATCTAGTTTGGATATACATTAACTATAAAAAAATTATATATTCATACAAAACTAATTGCAATTATGTAATTTTAAGGTAATCCAGATTTTTGTGCTGCGACTGTAGTTGTTCCGACTGCTCTTAGTCCCAAGTTAAATACAGAATGCGATTTTCGATATTGGGTTAAATTGTTTTTCTCGTTTTTTAGTAACAAACAATCAAGCGTTTCATTAGATATATATTTCATTAATCCACAAAACAGATCACTTCGTCTTAGGTACATCGTCATCATTACTGAATTTGAATTCATCTCGATTGCCTTTACTATCTCTCGTTGGACACTTCTGACTAGGTCAAAGCAATTTTTTCGATCCACCAGATGTTGTACTAGATGCATTTGTTGCCGTGGCACCAGTTGTGGATGCCGCTGATTTTGTTGATACCGGTGGTTTTGCACTGGGTGTGGATGTTGTTGACGATGGTAACGTGGGCGGCAAGGATATATTGTTCGGTGGCAAAAGTTTTTCCACTTGACGTTCGGTTGCCTCACGAAGTTTGCTTTCGGTAGCTGAAGTGCTAAAGGATGTTGTTGGACTGTTCCCAGAACCACTCCCACTCTGATTAGAATTGGATGAGCTTTTTGGTGGTGCAGATGATCGATAGCCAATCCCAGTTTTGTTATCCGTTGGCTTTGGTGGCGTTACATCTTTCAATTCCTTGGCATTATCCTTTATGATCGGTGCCTTGTCTTGGGTAGCGGGCTTTGAAAAATATATATAGATTAATATAGATTTATATAGCTTATATCGTTTATGTAATACTTACCTCGGATTTCAGCTCTTGGGCCTTGTCCTGGGCGGGTGGATCCACAGCACCAAGCTGTTTGGCTATATCATGAATTTCTTTTGCCGAATCGTGTATATCATCGACAATTTTAGCCATATCCTTATCCGTTTTGATAACCTCAGCTTTAAGTTTCTCCGCCTCCTTCATGCTCTTGGCTATGGCCTTTTCAATCTTCTGTTCAGCCTCAAGAATTTGCTCCTTATCCAACAGACAAATGAGTTCTTCAATGGCCTTTTCGCTAAGTTTAATGTTATCGCGACCGATTGATTCCATCACCTGGCATGAAATAATAAACAATTAATAATAAACAATAAATTAATTAAAGGATCGATTACTTACCTTTCGTATCTCATTGACGGTAACCACACCATCTTTATCGGCATCAAATTTATCTAAAACGGCCTCTATATGACGCAGACGTGCCTCATCACTGGTCTCTTTTAGTTTCTTAATATTAAGCATGAGATCATCAATGCGAACAATTTCCTCATGTCGCCGTTTTGTTGCCTGCTTTGAGAGAAGTTCGGTAAATTCCTCCAGTTGCTTCTTATCAATATTGACGGCTTCACTATCGATACTTTGCACCACTTTTGTTATTTCATTAACCGAAATGGCGCCATCCTTATCCGCATCCAATTTGATAAGCAAATCCTCAACAACTTTAAATCTTTCACCATCGGAGGCTTCCTTCATGCGTTTAATGGTGGCAACCATCTCATCGATATGCACCACTGGCTGTGATTGACTTTGTCCAGTTGCATTACAACAATCGGTTGATTCTGCTTGTTTAATTTGCTTTTGTCTATGTTCGAGATCATTTAGAACATGATCCAAATGTGAAATCATTTTATTGACACGATTGTAAAGCAATTTGGCAGCCCGACTCTCACGGACTGGCTCCTTGACCACCTGTCGCACTTCTCGCAATTCCTCAACATCCTCCTGATAGTCACGCAATTCTTCCTTTAGCTCCTTAATGGTTTCCTTTTCAACAACTAATTGTTTATCAGATGAGAGCGTTTTTAAGGCATCGGACAATAGTTGGACATCTGTCGATGAGATACTCTTTTCGGCGGATGGGGCTGATGTTACTGCCTCCGTGTTAAGAGTATGCTGAGCCTTGACCAATTCTTCCGTAAAAACATAAGGAGCCGGTTGCTCTTCCTTTAATGCTGTACGTTTTGCAATCGTCTCCTCATGCTCTTCTTCACGTTCTTCTCGAATCTTACGCTCCTCCTCACGAATAATCTCAATCTTTGTCTTATTATCCACTTTGCCTTCACTTTCGCCAATGGCATGCCTGGTATGGGCACCAACGGCATCGGGCAGCACTCGCATTGTCTCCTTCAGCTTGTCGGTGGTAATGCTATCATCAGAAATGAGCATGGCCCGCGACAGAAGCAGCAATGTGGGCGGCACCTGCTCATTTAGGCTAAGATCAATCCATTCCTTTAGCTGGAAACGCAAACGTTCGGCAGTAAGTCCATAGGCACGCATACCCCTAGACTTGCAAGCCTGCTGCAGTTCAAAAAGATTTAACGAATCAACACCCTCACGTGCAATCACGCGATCATCAGTGGCCAGAGATCGCAACTTTAAACGCAATTGGAATCGCAATAATGTTGTTGTACCAATTGTATTCAATTCAAGGACACGACACAAAGCAGCCAATTGTTCTCGCGAAAGGGAATCCAATGTTATCTCATCATCGAATCGTTTGGCAAACTTTATAATCTCCTCATTGCTGACCTGCTCGTTGGGAGAACGAATTTTTCGAAAGAATGCCTCAAATTGTTTAGCCTCCTCGCTGCTATGCTCTTTGTGTTGAACTGGCATTTGATCGAGGGTTTTTTGCAAAAATTTGGCAACCTCCAAACGCACGGCTAACGATTGCCTAAGACGCTCTTGTCGATCTTTGGCCGTTTGGAACGTGGAGGGAAGCATACCAGGAAAGAATTTAATAAAGAGTGGCAATAGCAATTCCATAAAAGGTACAATTATAAATACCGAAAATGGTATCAGCCGGAATAGATCGGAGGTAGTTCTTTGCAATTGTTTATTCTCACGACGAGTCAGTGTCTTGCCATTGAGAACACGCCACAGGAGTTTAGAACTGATTGCCACATCGATGAAGAGCAAACGAAAGCCATGATAATAATGGACCAATTCCTCCCAAATACGTTGAGATAGGGGTTTTTTAGGTTTGGCCACCGTCTTATCTGATGATTCAGTCAAGGCGGCTGCTCCATTTGCCGTTGATTTATCAACATCGGCTGTCTTGGCCAATGGCTCTGCAATGGATGTGGTTGCTGCAGGTGATGCCTTTGTTGTACCTGCTACCTGACAATTTGCTACCTCTTTCATAATCTCCTCGACCTTCTCCTTTTGTTGAGTCTTCAATTTCTTAACCGTAACATCGATTTTCGAAGATGAGGTTTCAGAAAGTGACCGAGTCGAATGGAAATCCCGGAATCCATGTCCAGAAAAATGATAACCATATTGATGTTGTGGATGATAACGTCCAAAAGATTCCAATGCCATTACAGATGTGGATCTTCTTTGCGATTGTCTCGACTGTCGGCCATCATGTGACCCATTAACACTTTCTGATCTTTTATGCGGGTGATCTGTGTACTTGGCCGAACTACATTCGCAGCAATTTAATCTTAGATCTGCAATAAGAAAAATTTTATAGTATTAAATAAACATAATAAGATTATAAAGTTCATTAAAAATGCAACGCTATTGGGGAACAAGAGTTAACGGACCTATCTATATAAATATATATATGTAAATATATTGTACATACATATGTATGATTCATTCATCTGTTCTAAAGAAAAGATCACGTTTTCCTACAATGTTTCCGCTCAAAAAAAAATAAATATAAATAAAATAAAAAAGATGAAAACAAATAAAAAGGAAAAAAAGTTCAATAATCTCTCTCACACACAGCCGGCATATTGTATAAAACATGCGAAAGAGAAAACATAAAAAAAGAAAGAAATGAATAATAAATTAATAAGCCTGCAAAATAATATATTATATACAATAACAAGTTATATGATAAGAAAAGCTCCTCACAATTTGAATTGCTTTGGCTAACCAGTCGAGACACAAACTGATAAAGAAATCGATCCAAAGAAATAATCAAAAATTAACACCTTGGAGATTATATAAAAGCGCAAAAAAAAAGCAACACTCACACATATATACAAACACTTATATATACAAATCGGCTATAGGAAAATTCTGTATTAGACAATTTGCTATAAATATAAAATTAAGTGACGGTCATTGAAAAATGTGCACTTTTCCTTTTTTCTTCCCCTCCCTCCCTCTTTTCTATCTTTTTCTTCATTTGTATCAATTTTTCTTTTTTGGCAAGCAATCAAGGTAAAATGCAATAGGAATGACAAGTAAAATTAATTTAAGAAAGAAAGGAAAATGTTTTTAAAGAGAAAGTGGACAAATTTTTGGCATAAAATTATTGTGAAAGAGCAATAGCTCATCTACAACTGTTTAATATATAAAAGTCAGTGAGTGTATTAGTTGTTCTATGGCGTCGCTTTGTCTACATAGGTACCTGAAGCTAGCAGGCACCTGCACTTTATTCTAAGAATTTAGACGCAAAAACAAATGAGAAAAGAAGAAATAGACAATGCTGCGGAAAAAGATTCTACTCTGAACTCTTAGAAAATATTATTCCACTAATTCGTCCCTTTCCTGATTTCGGAGCTGTTATTTTCATTAGAAAACTGTTACAAATAAACGCTAAACAATTACATCATGCGCATAAGTAAGGTATTCTTCTATGGATTACTTCACTTTTTTTTACTTTATAATGTCAAAACTCTTCTAAAAAAAATTGTCAGCACTAGAATTTCTCTTAATGGACCTGAACTATTAAACTCTAAACAAGTTTGTTGACTTGCCATGACCAAAGTCTAATAAAAATTTCTATGATAAGAAAACAAAAATGGTACGATTAAGAAAATCTAAACCAAAATACATACATATATGTATAATAATGACAAAATAAAAACAAAAACTGACATATAAATAATGAATAATTAGCACGAATCTTCTAACAATATCTTGGATGAGATCATATCCATCACCTGAGGGGAAATTTTATAAACGCGAGGAAAAATTACCCTCAATAATAGCGCGAGGGATATTTATCAGCTGTTGACGAGAAATTGCAGTCAAAACAAAATAATAGATACGAAGCACTAACACAGACACAAGCACACCACAAACACGAACACACATATGCATGCATATACAGCGCGAGACATTGGGTTCTCTTGATGTAAAATCAATGGAAAGTTTTCACGGTTTTGTTGTTGTAGTTCCCCAATAGCGTTTACAGCTATTGACTGCTGCTAACGGCACTTACGTCGCTTATAGAAATTCAGGTATATGAAATTCGATTTGAGAGGCATCCCCTTATGTCGCAGCAGGGCATTCATGTTATTGCTTTTGCTTGGGGGGGGCGGGGCTGCTCTGTTTGCCAATCCAAATTTCGAACAATTTTTTAAATATAATTTAGAAATTCCGACCAATTTGTCTACGGAGTGTATGTGTAATCTTTGAAATTGTTGTCGTCTTATCGTTCCGTTTCCTTTTGTTTTCGCTTTGTCGCTTTCTTTATCCTTTCCTTTTGCTAATCAATTTGAATGTTACAATCGCTTATTTTGTTTGTTGCGTGGCGTTGGGTTAACGGGGGGCGGGGGGACACACGGTATAGCTTTCGTATCCAAAACTGTCGTTTTACGCCTATAAGAGAATTCATTAAACAATTAATTTTGTTCGCATTATAACATCAAAAGTATGTAAGTATTCTTAATGGTTGGTGTAAAGTAAAACGCATGTATTAAATCCGTTTAAAATAATTTTTAGCACACGTTCGCCGACGTCAACATCGCGCGATATTTTTTGTTCTTGTTTCGCACATTTTTTATGCCTAAAACCAAAAAAAAAAATAAATTACACAACTACAACAAATTTCGAATGAGCTCGATTGTTGTAGCTGCTGTTGCTGTTGTTGTTTCTAAATTTCGCACAAGTGGCACCCTTTTTTGTCACTCATAAGTAATTCGCATTGGATGCAAAATGAATACATTTTGTGTCATATGGGTATACACATTTCAGTGATTTACCATTTACTTATGAACTTGGCTTATTAATATTTCTATTGTGGTCGACTCGTTTTAGCGTTTCGAACCTTTGATTTCCACTTACTTTCACGCTCTTTTGAGTGTGTGTGCGTGTGTGCGCAATTTCCAGTGTGGCCCGCATCGTGCAAAGTGAAAAAATCCGAAAATCTAGATGGCGCTAGCAAAATAGGTCACATGAAATTTAAAATGTACGCCACTGTGGCGAAAATCAACCGGCAGAACAAATAATAAAGAATAACATTTAAACTTATACATAAAAGTACATTCAGATTTAGTACAAACCAAACTTTAAGAACTAAGGCCTTAAAAATCTACTTACTGGTTAACGAGGATATTGGATAAAATAAGTTAGAAAGCAAGCCTTTGTTTTTCTCCATCGATAAGCGTGTTTTGCAATTAATAATATTTATTTCGGTATCTGGAGCCGTTACATTTCAATAATCAAATATAAAAACGCAGTAACGTATAAATTCCTGTGATTATGAAAACGTAAGTTTAATAAATAGATCAATCTTAGTATTTTACTTTGAATAAAATTTATACGAAATGTTTAAACTTGAAATAGTGTAAGAATTTGAAATTATGTATGTATATGTATGTATGTATGTATGTATATGTGATGTTTATTAGAACTTTTAATTTTTTTGTGTTTTTTCTAAGTTAATTGTCTTCATACTGCAAAATTTTTAAATTAAATTAATGAAGTTAATATCTAAGCTTGTTTATTTAAATACTATATTTAAATGTAATAAATTGTGAATTCATAATGTAAAAACAATCGCACAATCAATATGAAGTTTTATTCTGAAATCAATTTAAAATTTTCAGCAAATTGGGCAAAAGGTGTGAACTGCATGACCGACAATAAGTTTTTCCACATCAACTAATTATGGCTCAATTTCTTTTTTGAACCGCATTTATCGATTGATCTAATCTCACTGCAGTATAATTGCATTTTTTCTCCTGCCAGTCAACCCTTTTCAAATAGCCGTCAAATAAATCTTTCGTTGTTTATCAGTAAATAAAATGCTCGGTCATCGATTTCAAAAAAATTAATTAATGCACATTTAAATGTCTTCACTCGACTAAGTTTTTCTACCAGTTTCAAACTGCGGTCCATAAAATGCAATTGTCATTAACGTTTGCACTCTTTTTTGCTGTTTTAGTCAGTGTTGCTAATGGCAAAAAATTTACACTAAGTCAAATATTGGAACGACTAAAAAATGAACTGAACTATGAGTCTTTATTCCTACTGCAAAACATTAAGGATGATTGCTGGAACGATTTTCAAAAGGATATCACCTCGCCCATAATTAACTTAAATAATGGACAAAATTATCAACTAAAAAATCATTTTAATAAGCGCATTTTGGCCTTAGTATGTCTAAAGAGCAACGATGAAGTAGCGAAAAATAATGCTATAATGAAGACTTTGTATCAAACTTTGGATGGAATAAGAAATACACCCATTTTGTTTCTGGTAGAACCTAATGCTAATTTAAGTGTAATCTTCGAGAAATGTTTTTACCACAAAATGGTGAACGTTGTAACCTTGAAGAGATCAGATGAAAGACAGCGTTTAGACCAAATCTACAGTTACAATGCCTTTCCTCACCTTCAAATTATTCAACGTCGCCTGTCTGAAATTCGTGTCATCTTCGAAACAAAGGTTAAAAATCTATTTCATTATCCGATTGTTGCTTGGCCAGTGAATGTACTACCCCGTGCCATATTCCACAAAGATCCAAAGGGAAACATTCAGATAAATGGATATATTGCGCAACTTTTGAAAACCTTTGCAGGGAACTTGAATGCCTCATTGCAATTTGTTTTAGATACGAAGATGCCTACAGACGAAAGGATAACCACTCTATTGAATAACGGTAGTCTTGACTTCTGCGTTCACTTGACAGTGCCAACGAACAAAATGTTTACATATAGCAGATTTGTGGAGATTGCCCATTACAGGCTAATGGTGCCTGAGGAGCCGTTAATGGATCGTGCCGAACTCTATTTCTCTCCAAAACGTTTCATTTATGGAATGAGTCTTCATATAATATTTGCTCTATTGCTATCCAATACTCAGCGCATCGAGGCTGGTAAAAATTTCAGCTTAAGTTTCTTTAATCAATTTTTAGACCCTGTTCTAAGAGCATTCTTATCCCAGCCATTTGTATTGCCCAACCGACTATCTTGGCGGCTTGTTCTCATATATTGCCTACTAATTTTTAATGGATTATTTAGTACAAATTTTTATATAGCGAACTTGACAACGCTATTCCTTAATCCTCCTGCAAGGCACCGAATTGTCAGTTTTCAAGATATAAGAGAGGCAAATCATAAGATTTTATTTTATGCATTTGACTATAGGGCACTTAAAAATTACAGTAATGAGTTGCTTCTACACGAATATAAGGATATTGTTGTAACAACCGATGCAGAGAAATTTCAACGACTTCGAAATGAATTAATTCCCTTGTATACCTATCCGATTACAGATACTCTATGGCCGTTGCTGAAGCAAAAACAAATCAAATTGGATCGTCCTATATTTCGTATTTCTGAAGAGATTACATTTAATTACTTTTTAATACTTATTATGCCGATTGCGAAAAATTCAATTTTTGAAGAATCCTTCAATCGCTTTGTAAGTCATACCCATTGCAGTGGTCTATTCAATTTCTGGTTTGAACGAACCTTCAATGAAATGCTGGAAATTGGCAAAATTACCTACTCTCATAGGGACATTAATGAAAGCTTTCAGCAAATTCATCTAAAAGATTTATTCCTCATATATTTGAACTATATGGTTACCATAGCGTTGAGTATAATTGTATTCGCTTACGAATTACTATACTACAAGTGGACACGGAACTAAATGAAAAACTGAAGGAAAAAAGAAATGATTTGTCATCGTTTGGAATGAAGTAATTGACCTTTAAACAAAACAAAAAAAAAAGAGTTTATCTATGCACTTTATCTTTGGCAACTTCAGTAGATTTAAATCACAATTATTATAATTATTATAACCTGTTATTAATGTAATTGAATAACAAACTGTAGCAGAAAATCAAATGAACTAACTCTCTTCATTTGATTCATTCATACGAAGTTCTTTGTGAAGTAAATCAAAAATGTGGCTTAAATCAAAACTTTATTTTCTTATTATAATCTATTTTGTTGAAATTGAAAGTTTATCGAAGTTTGGTAAACTTCTCGAGTTAATACAACAAGAGATTCACTTTGAGTCTATGTTGATTTTACAAAATTCTAAGGAAAGCTGCTGGACGGACTTACGCACTAATGCTGCAATTTTCAACTTTAACGATCGACAAAGATTTCAACTTAAAACTAATTTTAACAAACACATACTAGCTTTAGTATGTCTGAATGGTAAAAGGGATCACAAACTAAAGAACACTTTGTATGAGAATCTACAAGATATGCGCGAAACTTCAACTATATTTTTAGTAAACTCCCATGTAAATGTGAGTGATCTCTTCCAGGAGTGCCGTTCCCATATGATGCTTAATGTCCTGGCTCTAAGAATATCGGAAGAGAATCAAACTCTAAACTATATCTACAGCTATCGTGCCTTTCCGCATTTTCACATAGTCGAGCGACGAATAAGTGAAGTGAAAAATTTCTTTGAGCCACAGCTTAAAAATCTATATGGTTATACGATCACCGCTATGCCGGACAATGTATCACCACGGGCTGTAATCTACACGGATGGACAAGGACAACGTCAAGTAATTGGTTACTTGGATTATCTTTTTAGGAATTTCGCTAGAAGTTTGAATGCCTCATTACAATATTGTTGCCTTATGCAGGAGGAAATTTACTCTGATGAAGCATTGTCAACACTTATGAAAAATGGTAGTGTGGATCTATCAATTAGTTTAACAAGTCCATCATTTGATAGATTTGAAATTAAGAATAGTATAACTGTGGAAATATCAAGATGGTTCGTCATGATACCAGTGGAGCCGATAGTAGAGCGTTCCAGTTTATATTTTACTTGGAATGGTTTTCCCTACGTATTTCTTGTATCGATTCTTTTAGCATTTTTGCTGCGCAATGCCGAACGTTTGGAATCGGGCCAAAGTCCAAGTTGGCAAATTTTTAGCTATCTAGGCGATCAGGTGTTAAGGGGCATGTTATCACAATCTTTTGTGCTTCCAGCACATCTATCACTGAAACGTCATTTTATCTACTGGCTGCTACTTTTTAGTGGTTTACTTTTATGCAATATTTATTTGGCCCGACTTGATACCTTCTTTATACATCCGCCGACAACAAAGAAAATTCAAAGTTACGAGGATTTTCGTGGTGCAAATTTGAAAATTTGTATTGCCCGACATGATTATGAATTGCTGGAAGAGACTATTGATCCGAGTATTCTTAATAAATATGCGGATATATTTGTTATAACCGATTCTTCGATATATTTTATAAATATGCGAAATGCATTGAATACATCGTATGCCTATTCGGTTACAGATACATTATGGCCAATGTTGGTATTGAAACAGGCCAGGCTACAACGTCCCATATTCCGAGATTCCGATGAGATAATATTCCTTTCGCAACTTTTACTTTCATTACCAATACCAAGAAACTCCATATATGAAAATGCTCTCAATCGTTATATATCCCAGACCCATAGCAGTGGCCTCTATACATATTGGCTAAAACGTACCTTTGATGAATTGATATTAATTGGCAAGATGAATTATCATCATAGTGAAGAGAATCCAATCTATCATGATTTAAATATTGATGATTTACTATGGTTTTGGTTACTTTATGTCATTGGAATTGCATTAAGTTTAATAGCTTTCATTATGGAACGTTTCCTATGTAAAGGACACAGACAAAACGAATGAATGATTTAATGTGAGTGACGAAAATGGAAAAGTTACTTGTCATCGTTTTCAATAAAGACCAACAAAATAAATGTTATATCTCTATCTCTATTATTTTCCTTATCTCAATCATAACTAAAGTTTTTTTTTTTTTTTTGGTTCGGATTTCGTTTATTGTTTATTGATTGCAAGTGATAGTTGAACAGAAAGTAAAATACAAAAAAAACTACACAAGTGCTTGAACACGCTCTATGGGGGTTAGTTAGTTGGTTGGTATTTGGGCTTTTTTTTTGACGACCCTTAGGCCACATTGGTGTGCTCATCACGGTGGAAGATCTTGACATCGAAGAACTTGAAGTTGTTCACATCAAAGTAGAAATCATGTTTCACCGGCCTGTTGAAGGGGAAACCGAAGGGTAGGGCATCCACATAGCGGGAACCGTGTCCAATGCCACAGCTAACAATAGGATCGTATCCAGTGTATTGCTGAACGGCAGGTTCATGATAAGGATAGACCATGTAGAAGAATTGATACACTTGACCGCCCTTCTTGCCCTTGGGCAACATCAAACGATTGGGTACACCGCAATGGGTTTCCGATTGATCAAGCTTGAATTTGTAGTCACTGTTGGTGGCATCCATCAGTTTTTGGTAGAGCTCCAAGTATGTGGTACGATCGTTTACCCAGAAGCTAAAATCACCGCTGGCACGCTTAACATGATTGACACCGGCCTCCAATTGCACCTTGAAGTGTTCCAGCTCAAAGAAGTTCTGGTAGTTGTGCTCCAGGGGAATATAACGTCCGTTTTCATCGTATTTGGGACCAATGAATACCTTAACAACGGCAGGTTGAGCCTTCTCTGAGGTAATGTCCAAGGTGAACTCGAATGGTTTGTGGTTGAGACGTTGCTGGCGGGCCTTAATCACATAGCTAGCACCATTGTAGTGAGAGTTGCGTCCAAAGCCATATAGAGCATCCTGGCTACCCTCAGCCACTGGCTCCACATTGACGGCATTGCTAATATCGGAATCAAAGGACTCAAAATAGGTGGTCAGACTCTCGGGCATATGGACAGCATCAATTTTGACGCCTTCGAATCCATAATCCTTCTGGGTATACTCGGGGAAAGTGTCCATCATATGCCAGTAATGTTCAACAATGTTCTTGTAGATCTCATAGAACAAAGGATCCCGAAGGGATGTGTCGTAGTGCATGAAAGTTCCAGGGAAGGGCTCTTGGTACTTACCAAATGGACGTCCCTCGTTCACAATATAACGATACCACTTGTCCAAACTGCCATAGAACTTCTTGTCCACGCTATCAACATTACCTTGAATAATGTTACCCAATTGGTTAACAATATCTATATCGAATTTCTCGTTCTTATGAATCCAATCCATAATACGTTGGGTGTACAGCTCTACGTTGTGAACATATTCGATATTGTTGGTATGATAGAAATTGTGATGGTTCTCACGATTGGGATATGGTACACCATTATAGTCACGCAAACCTGGATAGTAACCAGTCTCCTCAGGCTCATACATATTGAAATGAGGCACTTCACCCAAATCGTTGGACAATCTCTCCATGTAATAACGGGCCAACAATTGCCAATGGACATACAAATAGAGCTCACCGCGACGATCCTTATTCAGCACATGTTCCTCACCACCCTTGGTCCAGAAGGGATAATCCAAATTGAAGTAATAGTAGAAGCTGTTGAAACCAACATCCTCCAAATAGTAGGCCAGACCATTATCGTAGTTAAGTTCGCCATAAACATTCGAGTAATTTGATTTCAAGACAACATTGTAAAGATTGTCCAACTGTTTGACATGATGGAAGCCATGCATTTTATAATGTTCGGCCATCTCAAGAGTCTGACCATCAAAGAAGCTCCATGGTTGAATCTCATATTGTGCTGGCAGAATAATACCCTGCATATCGTCACGGAATAGTGTGGCAATGGTCAGGGCATAGACGAAGAGCTGTTTGTTGACATGTTGGCGTGCCCAGAATACAGCATGTTGGAACGTTTCCCAGTTCTTGGCAAAATAGAAGAGTCGGACCAAACCCACAGCATATTCCTCATGACGATCATACATCACTGACCAGACCTGATCATCGTTAAATGGATGATGTTCCCATAACTCAAAGAAATGTTGCAATTTCTCAGGATGTTGATAATCGCTGACATGTTCCCATGGCTTATACTCAATGTAGCTGGTTTCGTATTTGGTGACAAAAACATCATCCTGATAGATGTGCTGCATCACATCAAAGATGAATTTCTGTTTAATCAGAAAGTCCTTGTCGGCCACCTTGGAATCAATATGCTTGCCATGGCCACCTAGTGCCAATAGGGTAAGAGTGAGAACTGCAACCGCCGTATACGACTTCATCTTGCGGAATCATATCGTTGCAGTGCTTTCGACCTGCATTTATAGTCCGAATCGTCTGAACGTACAAAGAGATATGCAAGCGTCAGACCAATGGCCGTTCATCACAATCGCCTTGACATTATCATAACAGATCCGTCCGACCTCTGGTATATTGCGCAACCCTCCTCCAAATTCATACATTTTTTTTTTTTTTTTTTTTGATAAGCATTACAAATCGTATGAGAATGACGAGCCCTATTTTACATTATATGTATATATAGACAAACGATAATGTCTAAGATGTAAGCGATCAAATCAAGGTTACACAGACACCTGGTGATAGAACACTATATAATTATATATATATATATCATATACATTGTACGGATTTCTATATACTTATGTATGTATGTAAATTATAGCAAGTGCACGGCAACAGAATTTTTTGCACCTTGATAGCATTTGCCATTTTTATTTTGTTATTTCGACCGAGGGTCATAAAAATATCGATGCGTTTTTTTTTTTTTTATTCAAGTCTTATCAAGTCATGTTGCCATTGCTATAGTCTAAAAATATAAACGAAATTGAAAAACATTAATCATTAATCATATCAAGAATTAACAACCCGGGGTAGACAACAAAGGAACAGCATAAGGAATCATAGACCTTCAACAGTTGGACCCAATCCATCCACTCACCCACACACTATATAGTAAGTGTTATCAGTTAATTAAGTTTATTTTATTTTTTAAACTTTTCCCAGACTTTTAGTTGAAATTATTCAATTTCTTTTTTTTTTTTGATTTATTTTTTTAAACGTTTCCATATGATAATCTCTAGGCCAAATACAATGAAGGCTAAAATAAGGAGAAACATATAGGCATATAATATCCATTTAAGATCATTTATATTTAAAGATACACCATTACGTTTCTCGGTACGTTGTCCTTGGCTAAAATCCTTGAAGCTAACCAATTTAGCGGCTGCCATATCACTAAAATGCATACCCACATAATATTGATATATACCATTGAATCTTATTTCAAAGGTAAGTCTACTGATTGGCTCAATAAACCATGAATCCTCATCTAATGGAAATGACATCAATGTCAATGTACTATAGCAGGCATCCATCGAGTAAAGGAACAGTTCATAGGCAAAATATTTTTGCTGTTGACTTAGAAGTGTCCAATGGAGACGTGAGGAGAAATAGACATGACTGGTATTTAAATTACCACGTAAATGTTGAAGTTCACTGACATTAACAACATGCAATCTCAAATTCATTTCCGTACCCATAGACATATCTGCATCATTAATGGCCAATTGTAAACCGACACGCTGAAGATCATCCACATTTCGTGGTTGATAATATTTTGGTGGATGTGTTAACAATGTGCCCAGAGCAGCCTCATAAATGCAACTGAGATTGAGTCCAATGATGCTGAGTATAAAATATACACCTTTGATGCCAAGACTCCTGCAATTAGTTGGAGTCAATTTAAAGGATTGACCCAACAGGCCACGCAGTGCTCGATCATTTAGTAGGAAATCTGCCAAGCAAACAATTTCCTTTTTCAAATATTGATGAAAGCTTAAAAATAATCCAAATCCATAGACAATGGCCAAAGCGATGAACACATTCTGGGCACTGGCCAAAATGCGAAAGATTTCCGCCAAGGGCACTTGCTGGGCTAATGGTATCATTAGGCAAATGTGAGTCAATTCAAAGGGATAACTCCGAATGTGCTCTGGTTGTGTGGCCAGGATTATGCTCACTGGAATATCAATGGGAAACTCTTTGGCCAATCGTAGTACTTCATTGGAATGGAGCGTTTGACCTGGTTTCATTGGTGGGGCAAACTTTAAGGTGGCATTCAATTTTTGGGCAAATAATCCTATAAATCTACCCACAGATCCTCCAAGAATTAATTTACCCGTATGTGAATCAACATAGACCATAGAGCGAGGATGAGCTTGATCGGGCATTACCATCAACGGACGCCCCTGCATATTTGGATACTGGCTGAGTCTTTTTTCAAAAAAGCCTGAAAAGGATTCTAGACTAAATTGCTCCATTTCGAAATGTGGTTGCGGGGAAAAGCTATAAAAGTTTTGGAGCTTCTTTTCCTCATCCATCTGTAAGACCAATATTTTTGGCATCTTCAATTGATGACAAGTCCTAAGCAGAGATAATAGCTCATCTGAGTTGGATCCCTGTAGATATATAATGCTTCTCTCTCTGCGTTTTACTTGTTCCGACCAGGATGTCTTCAAACCACTTGGTAAACAGATTACTTGTAAAGATCTAGAGATTTGTTGGTCAAAAGAAATATTGAGCGATTGCAGAAGAACTGGACAAGGTGATTCCATTAGCAACTCCTGTAGCCAAGCCTCGGGAACAGTGATCATAGCGAATTCTTAACACAGATGTATCCGATTCCTTAGCTACTTCTCTGATGAAATCAACAACTGTATCCATTGAGCCAACTCTGGACCAACCGAATGCAAACAGGAGTAAGATGTTTCTTAGTCCCAACATAATTACTACTGATGGATGTGCCAAGAGTAGTTAAGCTTTTTTATATGGGCCACATTTGGTGTGTCATGCAGAGGACACACCCAACATTGAAATAGAATTGAATGGAGGCCGTAACTTGGTTCATTTAATATGCATATCTCAAAATATGTACTCTTTATTTGTTAGTTTTAGTTAGTGTTTAGTATGTGTATTAGTGATAAGAACTGAAAACAATCAATCAAATCAAATAATCAATTGTTTGATTGATTGATTGATTGATTCATCGTTTTTAGTTCTTTTACAATTATTTGTCCGTTTGCTGTTGTTGCAAAAATAAATCATGTAATTAAGTAAGATCTTCTTAAAAACTATACAATATATATGCATGTATGTATGTTTGTGTGTGTGTGTGGGTGTATATATATGTATGTGTGTGTGTGTATTTTTTTCTCTAGGTACATAAGTCATGGTGAATCATTTAAAAGAAAACCAATTAATTTCGTTTTAAAATAGAGAACGCAAATTGCTTTGAGATATTTGGAGAGAGAGATTCAAATCAATTTAAGACAAAGTACATCATGGAGATCGCTTAGTTAACTACAATTAATCAAATTATTAACTTAAATAACTAAGGTTAATTTGCACTAATTTGGGGGGAATGTACAATACATTGATAGAATGTCACAATATTCGGCTATTAAAAGAGTTTAACAAAATAATAAATTATAAATAAAATTGGTTTATATAAAATAAAAAACAAAAAATAAATATATATATATATATATGTATGTATAATTTCCATTTCCAGTTTAGATAACATTGCTCAGATTGGAGCCTGTATTGGAGCTATGCTTGTGCGGCGTTGTGCTGGGCGTGCCACCTCCTCCTCCTCCTCCTGTAGTTGCTCCACCCTCCAATAATTGGAGCAATCTCTGCCTTGTGCGCTTATCACTGACACAAATGCAATGTATCAGATTTGTCAATTGTTTGGTTGAATATTCTACATCCTGACGCTGTTGTTCAATCCATTGCTCAAATTGCTCGGGTGAATAATAATAGGTTTTAATAAAAACATCCACATAAGAACGATGTTGTGGATACTTTTGATTAGAGATTAACTCAAGGAATGACATAAAATTAGCAAAATCCAATTGCATGAGAGCTCGTCCGCCGGCTGAACATTTTTTTACATTGGCGAAACTAAAAAAGAAAAAGGGAGAGAAAATACAATTAATATTTAATTTTTATTACAAATGGAAAGTTAGACCCACCCTTCCACTAGTAAATGTGTGGCAACATGGGCCATGGAGTTCCATATTTGTTTAGGTATGGGCACCTCCTTGGTTATCTCCTCCAGACGCATGGCAAAGCTTTGTATATTCTGTAAACAAACAAAATTGATTGAGTTTTCAATAAGTTCTTTAAATCTGGTTAATTTTATTCTTACCCGATTCAAGACATCACTATAACTGCTATGTTGGTGTATAACATGATTTACATCCCACTTAACTTTGGCCATTTGTGATAATATGGCCGATAGATCAATGACACGTGAGGTTACACATGTATATACGGGCTTGGCCAAATCCAACATAAATTCATTATACTCCAGATAATTATTTAATAATGGCCTCTCGCTTGAGGGCAATAAATGATTTAAATAATGCTGCAATATATGGAATTGTTGAAGCATACTACGTCCAGCCTCTACGGCCACAATACGTTGCGGTAGACCGTAAAGTGTGTCCGGATTGGCTAACTCATTGTTAGTCTGTTAAAGGTAAAGATTGGTTAGGGTTATAAGTATATTTGTGTCTTAATCCTTCTTACCAGGGAAGAGAAATTGAGTGGCCATAATTTGATTTGAGGCAATACATTGGTCTCCACCGAGCGTAGACGTTGCTCCAGTCGTGGTGCATACAAATTATCCGTGGGCACCAACTGGAATTGAATTATAAATAATAATTGTAATTAAATTGTAAACAATAATATATTATATAATATATTCGTATATCCCATATCATGGATTAAATTATAATTCTGTTTTGATTAAATTACAGATTTTGGGTATAGGATATGGATCTAGATATCCTTGGAAAATAATTCTTTTGGATGGATTTGTAAGTAGGAATTTCATATATAAATTAAATTCTCTCAAGACCCATTAAGACATTTGTAATCTAAACTTAAGTTTGAGAATTTGCAATCACTTTTCCATTTAGACAAGCAAATCCTTTCTTTTTAGTACCGAATCCCATCTCCGAAATCTTTTAGCATTTTAATGACATCTCCAATTTCTAGTTCACTTACCGCATCATTTCCAAAAATCTCATGTACTGCATAGGCATAAAAATCAAGCAATTCCAGCATACAGGATACAATTTTCGGTGAGATGCAGTGGAGCAGTTTACACATTTGCAAATAGCGTCCAATGCAACGTAAAACATTCAAGGCAGTATTATTCACCAGCAGTTGGCTAAAACACAATAAATTCAAGATTAAATAAGGTTTCTCTTTAATCTAAATCTTTTGGCCAACTTACTTGCTAACTGGATCATCAAATTCTTTGCTTTGCAAACTCAATTTTTGATCATCGTCGCTCTCCTCGCTAAAATAGCATGAAGCCTCATCCACAATGCCAGATAGTATATCCTCTTCTAACATTGCTGCATCGAGGCCACCATCAAAGGGTGAACTCTTCTCGGAGAAACGCAAAAAATAGCCATAGGAACCATAAATGGAGCTGCCACCATCCTGAGAGTGTACAGAGACAAGCTCATCGCAATTATTATTGCTTATTGGGGAATTATTTGATGAGGAAGCCAGCAAAGCTGTCGTTGGAGATTTATGACGACGCAAAGTATGACGCACTGAGCGGAATTCCTAAAAGAATCCAAAATAAAATAAAATAAAAGAGGATCCATCAATTCATTGGAATTAAATGACTTACCGGTAGCTGTAGGATATGAGCAAATGAATCCACTGCCGTCCATGATTCATTGTCCAAAAATAAACAAATCTCTTCCACACAGCAGATGTGATAGCGCCGGAAGAACTCCTCGCTCTGCCTTTGCATGGTCTCGATAAGTTTCTCAGATTGCTCACCACAGAATTCCAAGCCGACCTTCTTAAGGCGCTGCACTATGGACAGAACCTGAATAAACTGATCATATTTCAGGGATGTCAATTTGGCGCTCTGCAGGAAGAGGCAAACTTTATTTAATATATCATTCCATATGCGAGATTGACCCTTCTTTAGTTTCTGTTGTATATCGATGTCAGGCGAGTCCACATCATGATCGGGATACAATTTATAGTTATTATGCCACATGACCACCTGATAGTAAGAGGCCAAAATTGTCCAAAATGTTTTGCATAGACTAATCAGGCAAGGGATTAGTTTATCGGCCGGAAGCTGTTCGCACAATTGTTCATAGAGTAATTTGATTGGTTGCTCATCCTGGCTACCACTTAGTGGATCATTATAACCACGCAAAACACCATTCACCGAAGAGTGTATTGCCGAAATGTAGTTGATATGCAACTGATCCATGGCTATAAGGGATTTATTTGCCAATTTGTAGGCCTCCTGCAATTTGGCATATTTACGCATATCAAACTGCAATACCATCTCATTTAGCACCGTATCCAATTGGAATTCCATCATTAGCATTGTCTCCTGTAGCTTCTTGTAGAGCGATTGCACGCAATTATATTGCATGAAGGCCTCAGCGGAACTTTTACACTGTAAGAGGAGAGCAGTGGCAGCACTATAATTGTGATCCTCTAGCAATTTTTGCAATTCCACATCCGTTGTGCGTAGCTTCTTAATGGCCATCAGTGTGTCAAGTACTTCTTTAAGAACCTCCCGTTTGCGATAGCTGGCCAGAATCTCTAAGCTGGTTGTGGTTAGATTTGTGCGTGCATAATTTAAATATGAACGTGCCTTCTGGCACGTCCAAAGGGATTCCTCCAATCTCTTTTGCGTCTCATTAATGGCAGCGAATTCACTGCTACAGGCATTCCTTTGCTCCAATATATTCTGCAGTACCTGTTTGGTTAAAACCTTTTGTTGGGTACGTAACTGTGCTATGGTCAGCTCAATTAGCTCCTGATCAATGCCAGATTGTAAAACTTTCTATATTAAAGGAAAAAAAAGGAGCAATAAAGGGATTTAGTTATACTAATTGGATAACAATTGGTTTACCTTAAGCTCATACAGACTGGGATTACTGTCACTATCTGTGGTATAATAGCATTCTTCAATGCTTTCTAAAATCTCTTGATCAGATCTTTGTGCATTTGCCGATGACGAGGGGGCGGCATCCGCATCCACCTCGCCATCTGTTACGTCTGTTGCTGTTGTTGTTGCCTTATGGCTAGGACTGTGGGTATCCGCATCTCTTGTGACCGATTGCACAAAGTAATCCGAGAAACCCATTGCTGGGATTTTCATTTGACGATTCGTCTGCATATGTGTGTGTGTGTGTGTTAGCCAACATTTATACATTTGTGTGTGTGTGGTATGTAAAGCGGAAACGGGAGTTGTTTAGATGAGTAATCTCAGTTATCTCACATCAGTTTCATCTTACCTGTTTGTGCAACAGATCCATGAATTTTGTTTTGAACTCCATTGTTTTAGCCTTGGAGTTCTGCATATTTTAGCCATGAAGAAATATGCACAAAAGCGAGACAACAACAAGCAGAGCTGGAACGAACATCGATGGTATCATCGATATATCGATGGTTTTTTATTTTCGGAAACATCGATGTTTTCCCAGCTCTATATCACGGACAAGAGAGTCACACACTCTCATATTTAGCTATAGCCGTTTTTAGACAAAAATCTAGCTCGGACATTCCGGTAGGTGGCAGCACTTAGCAAATGTCAAAACAGGGAGGTAGTAGAGGTATTTGAAGAGGGATACCTTAAGGTGAGAATTTACAAGAATATCTGGCACGTAACAATAGTTTGAGATGAATACATAGTACATAGTGAAATTTATATTCCAAATAATAATATACTTCAATTATTTTAACATAAATATAATATTTCCATATTTTGTGTCAATTAATATTATTTCTGTTGGATTAACTGAAAGCAAATTATGTAAAAACTATTGTTAATTATATACTATTTTTAGTATAAAATTAACATCTACTTTATTTTTGTTAAAATAATTATTAAAATTACTTTATTAATATGTTCAAGATCCAATACCTATGAGATTTTATATGAATATTTGTTCAAAATGTTTAAAAAGATTAATATAATATAAGTTGAGACATATTATTATCGATTTACTTTAAAAAAACTATTGATATTTTAGTAAAATTAATGTTTTTTATCTATTGTATATATTATAAGTAAGGCCATATTCATTCACAAAGTTAAGATTTTTGAATTGACTGATTAAGGCAACTAAATTTGCTAGTTTTATTGTAATGATCTTTTACAATTTTTTATTTTTAAAATTCTTCGTTTATATTATTAATTTCTTTAGTATTGTTAGTGAAAGTAATAAAGAATCATTCTGGAATTCTAATGATTTTGTTCTCTTCTATTTATGTTTGAGTTTTCAGCAGGGCCCCTCTTGGGTTGCACCAACTACGCCCCTGGCAAAACGGCAATTTGGCGTTCATATTTTTTTGGGTTAACTGTTTTTGTTCAGTTATTTAATTTCTGCCTTGTTGAATTTGGTAATATTCACATAATTTGACACGTTTTCTGTGTAATGTCAACTGCATCCGAGTGGCTAAGGGATAAGTGTGAAGGATGCGCATCTGCATGGTGTCGGATTTTTTCTATCCGAGCATTGGAGGAGTCGAAGAGCATGTTTACAATCTTAGTCAAAAATTATTGGATCTGGGACACAAGGTAAGAGGTTATTTCATTATCAATTGCATTAGCAGAATATATGTACATAAGAATCTTTTCCAGGTTGTGGTGCTGACCCATGCCTATGGGGATTATAAAGGAATTCGTTATGTGACCCACGGTCTTAAGGTCTACTATTTGCCCATTATGGTTTGTTACAATCAATGCATTTTGCCCACAGCCATTTGCAATGTGCCTCTGCTGAGGGCTGTTTTACTCAGGGAAAGGATCGAAGTGGTCCATGGCCATTCAGCATTTAGTGCCTTGGCCCACGAGGCATTGATGGTGGGCTCACTCTTGGGACTTAAGGTGAGTTTGTTAAAGCTTTATATTTCGTTGTCTATAATAAATCCATTTCAGACTGTCTTTACGGATCATAGTCTTTTTGGTTTTGCGGATTTATCGGCTGCTTTGACCAACAATTTGCTTGAAGTGAATCTAAGTATGGTTAATCATGCCATTTGTGTATCCCACATAGGCAAAGAGAATACCGTGCTACGTGCCCGTGTGGCCAAAGATCGTGTTTCCGTTATACCAAATGCCGTAGACACATCTCTATTTACTCCCGATCCTAGTCAGCGTCCCAGCGATGGAACAAGTGAGTTGGACAATTAAACCAATCCAATTGGATGCCATAACAATAGTTTCATTTCCTTGCAGTCGTATTTGTGGTAGCTTCACGTTTGGTCTATCGGAAAGGCATTGATCTACTCGCTGGCCTCATTCCAAGATTCAAAAACATGCCAAATATAAAATTTATAATTGTGGGTGATGGACCCAAACGAGATTTGTTAGAGGAGATACGTGAAAAGACCAATATGCAGGATCGTGTTGAGATTGTTGGAGCTGTGGAACATGCCCAGGTTAGAAATTTCCTGGTGCGTGGTCATATCTTTTTGAATACCTCTTTAACAGAGGCCTATTGCATGGCCATTGTGGAGGCGGCATCATGTGGCCTTCAAGTGGTATCCACTAGTGTTGGTGGCATACCCGAAGTCTTACCAAAAAGTCTGATAATACTGGCTGAGCCAGATATTGATGCTATATATGCGGCCATGTTGGTGGCCATTAAACGCCATAATCTTAGTGTTTCCATGATGAATACTGCCATGTCCAGTGGAGGAACAACAGACGGATCATCCGAAAGCCAATCCAAGCGAAGACGTCGTAAAAACAAAGCAAAGATGACTGCGCCTACTCATCCTCCTAGTTCAACTGATTCAACCTCGTCTTCCATCGACATGACGCCTACATCTACGTCCCCAGAGGCGGCTGATGAAAGTAGCCAAGTGGAACCAGTGCTTTGTCCATACAAATGTAATGAACTAGTACAGACCCTCTACAACTGGGAGGATGTGGCCCAACGCACTGTTCGAGTCTATCAGCGTGTTCTCCAAGAGCGTTCCTTCACGATCAGTGAACTGATTTATGCCGTCTATCAGCATGGTTCGTGGTTCCTCATCTTTCTAGTTGTAGGACATTTCCTGATACGTTTACTAGAATTCTGGCGTCCACGGAATCGGGTAGAGCACGCTCATGATCTCCAAAGATCAAACAAATAGTCAAAATCTCTCAAATTCCTTAATGCTACTTACTTTAGCTGATCTGATCTTCCATCAATTAGCCAATAATTATTATTAAATCAAACTTTTTGCATTCCAAAAAAAGAAAAACAAAAAAAAGGAAGTTGTTTGGGTTGCAGATAATCTGGATAAATCTTAGCCAGATTGTTTTATCTATTGCTTTCTGAAAGTTGTCAAATTTTATTAATCTCTGCCAAATTTTTTGTAATGAATGCGAATAATCGTCAAAATGAACCTAAGATGGATGGAGACACTGTCATTGAATATTTTCCTGTACAGCAGAACATTACCAAGCGAAATGTCCAGACTTGTATGTGTTTCCATAGCCTTTAACTTTATTTAAACTAAATGGTTAAATGTTAAATTCATCTTTAATCTGGCAGCGGAAAATGAACCCAGATCGTGTTTTGAGAATGTTTTATGGTTGCTGTCGGTTATCTTAATGCTCATCACATTCCCAATCTCTATATTTATGTGCCTTGTCATACTACAAGAGTATCAACGGGCGGTAATATTACGATTAGGCCGTCTACGTCCTGGCGGGGCACGTGGTCCAGGCATGATCTTTATATTACCATGCATTGATACTTATGTTAAAGTCGATTTGCGGACCACTTCATTTGATGTGCCGCCACAGGAGATACTTACCAAGGATTCAGTTACTATCAGTGTGGATGCTGTTGTATATTATAGCATTAAACAGCCGCTGGATGCTGTCCTTCAAGTAGCTGATCCCCGCGAAGCTACCCAAATGCTTGCAATGACAACATTAAGAAATGTTTCTGGTACCCACATGTTAATGGAACTTCTAACCACTAAAGAGATGTTATCCAAGCAAATTGAATGGGTACTTGAGGGGGCCACAGAGCCATGGGGTGTACGCGTCGAACGTGTGGAGATGTAAGTTCTTACAAAATCAAAAATTTCTATTAATAAATTGTCGATCTTCAATTTTTGCCCGATAGCAAAGAGATCTATATGCCGGATCAATTACAACGGGCAATGGCCGTGGAACAGGAGGCAGCTCGCGAAGCCAAGGCCAAGGTGGCAGCAGCACAAGGTGAACGTGATGCGGTTAAGACTCTTAAAGAGGCTGCCGATATTATGGAAAGAAATCCCATAGCCTTACAATTGCGTTATCTTCAAACCCTCAACACAATTGCCAATTCGAATACGAAAGCCTATGTCTTTCCCTTCCCCGTAGACATTATAAAGAAGTTAATTAAATAGTATTAAATTTAGGAATAGGTTTCAAACAATTATCCAGGGATTACTCACTAAATCCACAAAAAAGGAGGATTTCCGTCACTTAAGATGCTTCTCCATTCGAAATTTCTCTTTAAAAATCACGTGTTTAATCCCTTAAATATGTCTTGGAATTTGCAATAGTTATGTAATCTGTAAACTTAATATTATATTTATATATATATATATGTATTTATTTATGTCGTATTGTCAAAACACTATGGTTAAAGCTGTTGTTGTTCCTGTTACCCTTTCGTACTGTCATGAGTTAAGTGATTCTTTTTCAATTTCTCGTAATTGCCACATATTGCTGCAGTTATTTGAGTGGGAAGATGGAAGGGCTCATGATTACGAAAGTAACCGGTCACCTGCACTTAGGTGTAAATCGAACTAACAGTGGAAAGGATCCAAAAGTTTGAATGCGTAAGACCGAAATAGTCGTTGCTGAAGATAGTCCCAAGTTTAGCAAAGTAAGAGCGAGGCGACTATATTTGACTTATTTTTAAGGTTATGTGAACTCTGTTCCTGTAAAGAAGATTCGATAACTGGGGAAAACCAAGTTATAAATGGTAGATGACTTCCTTTAGTCATGTTTTATTTTAATTTAAATTTAAAATACAGTTTCGTTACGTTAGGCTTTTGCGGCAATTTCTAGAGCCTGTTTAAGATCATTTATCAAATCTTCAGCGTCCTCCAGGCCAACAGATAAACGTATAAGTGCATCAGAAATGCCCAATGCTTCCCTCTCCTCCGCTGGTACGGATGCATGGGTCATCAGAGATGGTAATTCCGCCAGACTCTCATAACCTCCAAGGCTCTCAGCGACGGTAAATATTTGAATAGCATTTAGAAACGCTGTTGAATGTTTCAGATCTCCTTTGATATAGAAGGAGAATACTCCGCTATAACCATACGTCTGCTGTAAGGCGATCTGATGTTGTGGATGTGATGGTAATCCAGGATGTAATACTTTAGTTACAAATGGGTGAGATTCGAGGTACTTGGCCACGGCAATTGCATTGCTTTGATGCTTCTCCATACGAATTGAAAGGGTTTTAAGACTGCGATTCACCTGATAGCAATCAAAGGGTGAGGGAACAATGCCAGCAGCTGGAAAAAATAATTAACTTAGATAAGTTTGAAATGAATAAGAATTTTATAATTATACTAACAGTTTTGTATAAACTTTAAACTCTTATAGAGCTTATCGGAATTCAATGTAATGCCTCCCATGACCACATCAGTGTGTCCATTCATATACTTGGTCATAGAATAAACTGCGAGATCAGCACCCAATTCTAGGGGCCTTTGGAAGTAGGATGTCAAAAATGTGTTATCCACAGCTAGAGTAATATGATCTCCGATCTCGCGGCAGAGAGCACTAACCGCTTTGATATCTGCAACCTTGATCAAAGGATTTGTTGGCGACTCGATCCAAACCAGTTTTGTCTCGGGCTTAAAGGAGGCTCTCAAGGTCTTCAAATCGGTTGGATTAACAAAAGTCGCAGAAATTCCCTGACGAGAAGCTATATCTCTTACCAACCGACTTGTACCCCCATAGACATCATCTCCCATTATAATATGATCTCCACAACTGAGCATGGTTAATACAGCAGTAGTTGCTCCAAGTCCCGATGAAAATGTTAATCCATATTTGGCATTATCGAGAGCAGCTAAACATGTTTCCAAAACCTTTCGAGTGGGATTTCCACCACGGGAATACTTAAATCCCTGTAATGAATTGGGTTGTTTTCAGCATTTAGATTTGTTTTAAAAAATCGGTTCTTTTTTCTAAAACTCGAGATGAATGCTATATGTACATATCTTTATTAAAAAGATTGAAGAATCTTTTATCAGCCAATTAAATAAACAACTACAATTAGAGTTTCCTATCTAATTTTAGATAAGCATTATCTAAGCATATATATTATTTTTTTCTATAATTTAAGTGTAGTCAGTCTAAGTTTAATTTTTTATAATTAGATATGTGTATATATGTTTGTTCCTATTTTTCCTGTAGGTACTTTAGAGAGCGTGAAGTGGTCAAACGAATATTGATAATGACAATTCCTTTATCTTCGAAGAAAGACTATAAAAATCCCCTTAATCAAGAGGTCCCCCACAATTGTTTAAATTTTTTTACTAAAACAAATGTAACATACATATGTATGTATATGTATAAAGTTCACTTAAATTTATCAACAATTAAATTCAATTAAGTCCAATTTGCACTAAGCAAAGAGAATGCAGATGTTTTTTTGGCTTTTATACAAATATAATTGATAACTGAAATCTGAAAAATATTTTTATTTTTCCGGTTAAATATTAAAATTCATGACCTAAAAATCTATCTATATATGTATATAGTATATGTTGTTTATATGTATTTAAACCAATTAATTGGGGGATTTAAAAGCATTGCCCACTTTTAATCCTACAATAATGACATATATGTATATTATATTTATATATGGATTAATGATAATTGCGAAAGTTTGTGAAATTCTAAGTGCTCATGTTTGATAATAGACAATAGTTTGATAATTGCAAAAGGTTTTTGTTAGTACGAGTTTAAGTGACGAAAGGGGGTAGGGAACTGGACATCTGGCAGGTAAACATGATAAAATGATTTATTGACAAAACATTTAGCAGTCTTAATCAAAACATTGGGGATATTCGTATTTAAAGTTTAAATAAATTTATCTCTGGCATGTCACATTAAACGATGGGAAAGTGGGAAGAACTTGGAATGAAATTTATCTACATACAGCTCAAAGATTTTTTATGAACAGATTGACATTTAAATACTTCATGCTTTGATATTTCTATTAACATATACATATATTCCTTAGAACGTATTTGTTACCTATATATCATTGTTCCCGTTTTAAGAATTGGAGTAATGTGACACCCACTTGGGTTCTTAGGTAATTGAAAATAAATAAATAATCAATCAATATACAACCTTTTGATAAGAATGAATTCTTGTTAAATAAAATAAAGAAATAAATGCAACTATGTAGAAGTTTTGTTTGATATGATTCATGAATAAGAATTTTAACTTAAATATAGACACATACAGCAAGAATATGCAATTTAAATAGTTTTCAATATATAATTTAATAAATATTAACCGATAAAATCGAAACACATGTGTATAAAGCTCAGATGCCAACTTTTTAATTAAAATCTATATATATATATTCATAATCTGTTTTGCTGTCCCAAACAATAATAGAAGTTTTCTTTATTATATTTTACAACGTTTTTGAGTAGTTTTCAAATTTTCACTTTTTACTCTTACTAAAAAACGTGTGAACCATGTGAACTAAAATATTTTATTTTTAGAATGATTTTGAGTAATTAAAAAAACTTCGAATATTACATTTATTTATTAGTTTATCTTTTACAAGTCTTTAGTTTTCTTTAGCAACATTCAATTATAGTTGTATTTTTTATTATATATGTATACTTACTTCTTTTTCCGGGGGAAAATTCTGTTTAAAATTGGTACTCAAAGAAATTGGAGGTATGACAGATCGGCTATTCCATTGCTCTGGTTCCTGACCAGCGTGGATGGATTTGGTGGCAAATCCCTTTGGTTGAACTCTAAAACTCATGTTGAAGGCGTACAATCAGCTATCGCAATAGAAGTGCGTCTGTCTGAAGACTTGCAATAACTAAAAAAATTGTATAATATATTTATGAATCCGTTACCAATCGATATCGATAGTCTTAATGGAAATTTGATCAGAAGTCTTATCTACATGGGTGAAACTATTTAATAGCTCAGTGTCGCCTTTGACGAAAATAGCCGTTACACATATGAAACAAAATTTTGTTAGCAAAGGAAAAAGGAAATGGGCGTGCAAAAAGTTAAAAGGATGGCATGAAAAATTACCCAAAAAAAGGCATAGAATCTTCGTGGAAACTAAAATATTTCTTTCACAATATAAATTACTCTATTTTTGTTAAAGAAAACACAGCTTGTAAAGTTCGGAGACATTGAAAGAACTTGCCAGGATGTGAATTGTCAGGCTTGCGGTAAAAGAGATCGCTGTTCTTTAGGATTATTACATATACATGTTAAGGCACTGCCGTGATTAATACAGAAGATCACAATTTGGTCAATATGGCTGCTATGGAGGAATACATAGTTAACCTTAAATAAAGTGTCAAGGTCATGATTACCATTGGAAGCATACAGGGGACAATAAAAAACTTGTTAACGTAAAATTTCTTTACAATTTTTGAAAAAATTGAAAAATATGGCAACAAACATATTACAACTAAGCCGATGTATACTGGATGCATATAATTTAATATAAGATCAAAACTCTCTAAAATATATATACTGGATACTCAACTCGTCGAACCATTACACCCAAGAAGTTTCCCTTAAATAACATCTGTACAATGACTAAGTAAATTTATGGTTAACGTCATGTAGCCATATTTTGAATTTTAGCTCAATAATATGAATGAACAAGCGATTTTCTTATCAATAGCTTCGATTAGATTCATAGAACTAAATGAAGAATCCAATTGGAAACAACATTTTCAGACAACAAACAAATAAATTCAACATCAATCAGTTTTATTTGCAGATAAAAAAAAATCTGTCAATAAAGATATAGAATTTAAGTCAGCAAATTGTAGTTTGACTGGCAATATCAAACTGAAGTTCTTGCCATCAAAATATTGACATATGTGTATAATTAAACGTATTAGCCAAATATAACTGGAATACCTATATATAGAATATGACATCATCGCATTTTGGGAATCTATATGTTATATATATAACTAATGGCTATATTCTAACAGAATTTTCTTCCATTATATATGATTTGGATAAGTCAGTTTAACACCTTATGTAGACCAAGAAACCTTTATTCCAGATTTCTTGTAGAACAATGCTGCCCAGAAATCCCCAGATAATGGCCATGACCTTCGATTTATATATAGATTGAAATTTTCGGTAAACATATTATTCAAAATGGACACGCAGATCGGCCCCCCAAGAATCATACGATTTAATGCCCCTGACCTGCACAGATAAGCCAAAGAAGATTGTCATCTGGGGAGAACAACATTTGTTAAGTTATAACTGGTAAACGTTTTCCATTGCTGTATTTTATTTCACTTTTTAACACATCAAAAATTCCCATTACACATTAGGCTTTTTCGGCAATTTCCAGGGCCTGTTTAAGATCATTTATCAAATCTTCAGCGTCCTCCAAGCCAACAGATAAACGTATAAGCGCATCAGAGATTCCCAATGTTTTCCTATCCTCAGCTGGAACGGATGCATGGGTCATGATAGATGGCAATTCCGCTAAACTTTCATAACCTCCAAGACTCTCAGCGAGGGTAAATATTTGAATGGCTTTCAGAAATGCTGTTGAATGTTTCAGATCTCCTTTGATATAAAAGGAGAATACTCCGCTATAACCATACGTCTGCTGTAAGGCGATCTGATGTTGTGGATGTGATGGTAATCCAGGATGTAATACTTTAGTTACAAATGGGTGAGATTCGAGGTACTTGGCCACGGCAATTGCATTGCTTTGATGCTTCTCCATACGAATTGAAAGGGTTTTAAGACTGCGATTCACCTGATAGCAATCAAAGGGTGAGGGAACAATGCCAACAGCTGGAAAAAATAATCAACTTAGATAAGTCTGAAATGGATAAGAATTTTATAATTATACTAACCGTTTTGTAAGAACTTTAAGCTCTCATAAAGCTTATCAGAATTCAATGTAATGCCCCCCATGACCACATCAGTGTGTCCATTCATGTACTTGGTCAATGAATAGCAAACAAGATCAGCACCCAATTCTAGGGGCCTTTGGAAGTAGGATGTTAAAAATGTGTTGTCCACAGCTAGAATTATATGATCTCCGATCTCACGGCAGAGAGCACTAACTGCTTTGATATCTGCAATCTTGATCAAAGGATTTGTGGGCGATTCGATCCAAACCAGTTTTGTCTCGGGTTTAAAGGAGGCTCTCAAAGTTTTCAAATCGGTTGGATCGACAAAAGTAGCCGAGATTCCCAGACGCGAAGCTACCTGCCTTATTAGCCGATTTGTACCTCCATAGACATCATCTGCCATAATAATGTGATCTCCACTATTTAGCATGGTTAAAACAGCAGTAGTTGCTCCAAGTCCGGATGAAAATGTTAATCCATATTTGGCATTATCGAGAGCAGCTAGACATTGCTCTAGGACATTACGAGTGGGATTGCCACTGCGGGAATACTCGTATCCTCTATGTTCACCAGGTCCATCCTGTTTAAATGTTGTACTTAATGATATTAATGGAATCACAGCATTGCTCTTCCATTGTCCAGGATCCTGACCGGCATGAATTGATTTGGTGGCAAATCCTTTTGGTTGAACTTTAAAACTCATCTTGACGAAATTAAACAAATCTGGCGAAATGCACCGTGTCTATATCTGATCAGTGGATCTTCCCAAATATGAATATAAAAAAAACAACTATCGAGTACACGTGTACATTTAATAATCGACTAGTCTTATCAATACCGGTTTTGAAATAGTGGTCTGTTAATCAGCAGACTCATAACAGAGTTAACAGTAACAAGTGACCGTTAAATCAAATTTAACAGAGATTAACAGAACTAAATGAGACTAACAGAACTAAATGAGATAACATGAGATTTACAGAAGAGACTAACAGAAGCAAACGGTACAGTGGGACCTTTAAACCAAATTTAACGTATAATTTTGTTTGTTTGAAAAATAAGAAATGTTATTTTACCGTTTAGTGTTGTTTTTGTTTTTGAGGTAAGCGGTTGTGCGGTCGGTTGTTTAACAAAATAAGAAAAATAATAAAAGAAAAAAATTCGATCGAAATTAAATTGATAATTGTCAGTGTGAAAATTGAAATATAATTATTTGCAACAAATACCGATAAATAAATAATGCAATAATTTAAAACTGGTTTTGGCCAAGAGTTTCGCACGCGCTAAACAATTTGAGTGAAATTTGCGACCGTTTAAAGGCGGCTTAAAGATACAATTAAAGCAAAACATTTTCAAATATCTTAACGGTAAACAACGGCAGCAACAATCATAAATTGTTGAATACGTTCAAAAAAAATCGTAAAATTTTATTGGCAAAGACTGCGGGCAATTTTTTTTTGTTTAAGAATCGAATTTCAATGGCCATCAAAAAAAAGGCTCCAGCATCCTTGTGTATGACGTTCCGTCGATGACGTCATTCGCCTTTTGACCAGCTTAGCTCAATTGTCTCTCTCACTCTCTCTTTCCCTTTTCTTACTCTCTGCTCTATCTCTTTCTGTGTATGTGCAATTCTGTATATGTGTTGAAATTAGAACGAAGGAACGGTAAATAAGAGGCACGAACTGCTTGCTGGTGGCAAGTTTATTTATTTCGCATTTTGATTCCAAGGCCAAAAAGGCCTACCTAGGCTCCTGCCTGTCGCGCGTGCCACACCAATTGGCCACAATTTCGTTTGAAGAAGACTAACAAACCAAAAACAAAAAAATAAAAAGAAAGAAAGAAGAAAAAAATACTAAAAGGAATTATTTTCGCGCTTATAATCAAATTTTGTGTCTTGATTTTAGAACACCTTTTTTCGGAAAATTGGAATTGCTGAATAAGTGCATACTTATTGAATTGCGAAATTTCGCTAAAAATAAATTAACTGAGGTAAGAATTGTTAACAATTTATTCAATAAGTTTCTCCCATTTGTTAGTAAAATTCAGGCTTTGCTCTTATTTCCGTTGAAATGATTGCCAAATATTCGTTTGGGTTGCAGGAAGTTTAATTAACACGTAAAACTGTTTTAATTAACTAAAAATTAAATTAAAAGTCTCCTTATCGTTAAATTTGTTGTCTCGAGAGTAACAAAATTACTTTTAATTTTGCCATCGATTCCTCGGAATAAGTACAGATCTCTTCTAGGAAAATTCAGGCTGTGTCTCTCTCTCTTGGAAACAAAATATTCGCAATTTTTGCTTTAAATTTGAATTTGTGCTAAAAAATAAGAGAAATAAGTTTTCTAAAATGGGGTTTAAAACATCATTTAAATTTATTTTTTATCTTATTTAATCACCTTTTAATATTAAGGTTTGTGAAAAAATATTTATATTTATATTTTTTTTTTTATTATTTTCACAATTTATTCTTTAAATCAATCATTATTTTATTTATTTATTTTTATAATTTAATACATTTATTTATTTAATTTTACGATTTTCATTTATTTAATATTTCTTTTAATTTATTTTGAAGTTTTATTTAATTTTATAATTTATTCATTTATTTTTACTATTTTCACGTTATAGTTTTACTATAATTTATTTTCTCTTTATTTATTATTTATTTAATATGTATGTATATTAATTTCTTTTTTACAATTTATTATACATACATACATATGTATGTATTTATTTATTTAATTATTTTTATTTTATTTTTTTCACTATTTATTCTTTAAATTAATTATTATATTTACACATTTACATACATATGTATGTATGTATTCATTTATTTTTATAATTTAATACATTTATTTATTTAACTTACTATTTTCATTTATTAAATTTTTTAAATTTATTATGCATATTTATTTATTTTTATAATTTATTTATTTATTTTTACTATTTTCACGTTATAGTTATTTACTGTTTATTAAAAATATTTATTTCTTTTTACAATTTATTATAGCATATGCATTTATTTATTTAATTGTTTTTATAATTTTCACAATTTACTCTTTTTATTTATTATATGTATGTATGTATGTATTTATGTTTGCAAGTCATTATATTAATTTTTCTAACAAATTATATTAATTTATTATATTTTACAATTTATTTATATTTATAAAAGGACAACATACATATGTACATATTAATCTTTTTTAATTTTTTGATTTATAAAAATTATTTTATACATATGTATGTACATTTATTTATTTATTTTCACACTGTGGGCTTACATATCCATACATATGTATGTACATAGATAGACCCAAGGTGTTTATTATTTTATTTACATAAAAATGTAAATGAAGTATTCAATAAAGTGGAATACTAAAAAATAATATAAAATAGTTTTGTAAAAGGTTTACAGGTGCTACAGCTAGTCATTTTAACTAGGTTCGATAGTTAAACTTGCCTAATTGCAGCGATGGATTAAAAAATCAAACAAATAATCTAGGTTTAAATATTTCTAATGCCTTATGATTCCTTTATCTATCGTACTATACATACATACATACATATGTATGTATATATGTACATTAGTTGGCATACATTTTTTAGATAAACTTCCCAATATTAAAGTTTTACATAATAAAGGGCAGGTGCAAACTCTTTATTGGAAAATTCGATTGCAATTGAAATATATACATACATACATACATATGTATGTAAATTATAATTAATTATTACATATATGTAAATATATACATACATATGTATGTATGTATACGAGTAACCCAAAAATGTTTAATAGGTATTATGAAAAAAACTTCAATATGTTTACATATGTACATATATGTATGTACGTATGTATGTACATTCTAATGAAAATAAATATTAAAAATGTTTTTAATATTAACTTGCTTTGTTACCATTATAAAAACACAACCTTATCTTCCAGTAAAAATTGCTAAAGTAACCGAAACTAAATCTAGCCGTCCCTTTATTTCATTTTGTTTGCATTCCTTCACTCGTCTTGAACTTCAAAAACAGATAAAGATAAAAAATGTTGAAAAGGAGCAGCCAGCCAGCATCCCAGAACTGGCACTTCAGTATTTGAAGTAACATTTTGTTGTTGTTGTTGTTGGAGTTTTTTTTTTTTTTTTTGTTTTTTCCGGCAACCCCCAAAAGTGTTGCCCTTTTTGGGCGAAGGCTGTAAATAATGAAACAGCAGACAAGCAGCAGACTGTACGAACAAGAACAACAACAACAAAAAAAACATGGAAGAAGAAAAAAACTCCATTGGAGTTCAACGGAAGGGGGTGGGGGGGGAGGAGGAGGAGGAGGAAGGGGGGCTCACTCTCTCAAAGGAATACAGGGTCGTAGGTACAAATGGGGAGACAGCATAATCAAAGGCTTTTTATGGCGCCATCAAATAACCAGAAAACTGTTGACTGAACGAAAGTGGATTCTGTCTCTGTTATTAGGCCGGAAACTTTGCTTTGGCTTCCGTCATCTAGTCCTTTGCTGCGTCCTGAATACATACATACATATGTACATACATATCTCGTGACTGAGCACGTTCGACCTAATAAGCATATAAGGGGTGGCGCTCCATTCGTCCGCTCCTCCGCCCACTCCACTTAACTCCAAAGAGTTGCAAGTGCTTCCGCGTGCGTTTGAGAGGGTAGGCTAAATCGATTTTTATTGATAATTCAAGTTGAATGCCCGGCCAATTCGATTTTAGTTTTCCTTTTCCTTTACATTTTTTTCCCCCAATTTTTTTCCCATCTTTTTTTTTTGGGTGGGCGTGCGATAATTTTCTATATATTTATCGCAAACTCAAACTGTCTCAAAGTCAGTATAAACTTTTACTCAATGTTTTTTCTTTCTTGGCACGCAATTCCTGCTGTTTATTCCTTGGAGTTGTTTCGTGACAATGTCTACAAAGAACTTGATGAAATTTCTTATCTTATACGTACCTATACATATACATACATTTTTATGTATATACATATATATGTATATGTATATATATATGTATAGGTATATACATAGAATTTTTGCCATCTACAAAAAAAACTTGTTTTATTTAAACATTCTGGTTGTGTTTATTCGTTTTATGCGTTCTATTTTTATTTGACTACGTTTTACTTCTCATTCTTTTCACCCCTCTTTCCCTCCTCCCAAAAAAAAAGGTTAAAAAGTTAAGTGCCTTTTTAGGCAACAGATTTTGGTCAGTTCTAATTGAATTTGGCTGGGGATAAAGTGAAAATGTCTTAGCCTAAAAGAACACAAAGAAAAAACCAGATGGCTTAAGGTCCTGTCAGGTCCAGCTTGCAGGATATTCAACGAATTTGACACTTGTTTCGCGTTTTGCAACAAATTCAATTAGGAAAGTTGTTGTAGCTAAAAAAGGCAACTTTCTTAAGCAAATTCTTAACTCAATTGTTAATTTTGAACTTTAAACTATTGTTTAATATAAGCTTAGATGACGTCACAAAGAAACCGTGTCTAGGTGGCCCTTCTTTTGCAAAGTATCGCAAAACGTTTCTCATTACAATTAACATTAACATAATTTCATTTCAATTAGTTAGTTTTAATATGCCTTTAATGTTCTAAACTAATTTTAATGATGCTTTTAAGAACGCTTTCATTTTTCTTTTCTTTTCTTAGTATGTATACAAATCATGTCGCTTGTGGCACTTGAATGGCATTCACTCTGGGAATGCTCTTTCTTGCTTTTGTAATATGTCCTTGCACATTCCAGACAGATGGGACAATCCTCTATATACATATTATGTATATACTGATACTCATCATATACATACATATATATTTTTTGTCTTCGTCTCTTATTTATATAGCTCTTAGACTAAAGTACATGAAAATGGCGCCAACACGCTGTTTGCTCGTCTGTCGCCTTGCCTGCCATAGGCCACCCACCTACACAAATGCCCTTCCATTCACCAATTCGCCTTCCCATCCTTTCTCTCAATCCAATTCAGGGATATGAAAGCTAACAGCTGAGCTGGCAGAGAGAGAGAGGCATGAAAACAAACAAATGTTCAAGGATAATGAGAGAAACGAATTGTGGGAGGAACAACAACAACAACAACAACAACAACAAGAAAAAGCAATTGTTGAAAACAAAAGGCATAAAAAAAAACTCACACATATGTGTATGAAAAAAGTTCCAAGTTTCAAGTTAATTTCAGTCAGGGAACATACATACATATGTAGGTATATATGTATATATGCATATACATATGTATATAGATGAATTCAGTTCAGTTCATTTGAGTTGAGTTTGCTTTTTGTTTTTGGTAATCCTATTGAAGGACGCCTCCGGGTTTGTTTCGATGAGTCATTCGCACGCATTGTCAATTCTTTATGACTTCCAATGTTAATATCATAAATTTCACAATATTGTTGGCGTCTCGTTTCTCTTGATTATGAAATTTCATTTTTGGGGAGTCTCAATTAACTCTGGCCGAGCACGCGATTCTCTTGGATGTGGGCCACATTGGAGTGGAGTTTTTCTTTGACTTTGCTTTTTGCGGTAGGTTGTTGTCGTTGCTTAGGTCTCATTTAATGGCCTTTTAAATGTGGCGCCAACTGACGCATTTGGTTTGTGTGTGTTTCTTTTTATTTTTGTTTATTTGAATGCCGCATTTAACGTTTGTCGTGTTCTTCTCCTTTTCTACTTTTCTACTTCATTTCATGTGCGGAAGACCTTCAAAGGACAAATGGCTCATGACGTTGTGAATGAAGTCAAAATGTTATATTTGTTGGGGGAGGGACTTGAGCGCGCCCGTATATGCAATCCCTTGACAAAGGTCAATTCTACTTTCCAAGGGGTTGCTAATCACAATAAAGTGTGACTGAGAGACGAAAAGTCTTTCTTGATTACACTAAAAACATCTTTTCAATTTTACCTTGAGCAAAACAATTTCATTACCTTCCATTTTCCACTTGAGTTTATTTATTTATTTACTTAGTTGACCATGATAAGAAAAAAAAAAGAAAAAAAAAACATTTTCAATTTGCGCCACATTCAATTTAATTGAAAGGAATATAAAAATATAAAATTGTATCAAACACAGTTGGCTACTCAATTTTCATTCATTCCATTGACCATTTGTGATGTCATCGAATTGAAGATGTGTGTGTGTGTGTGTGAGTGTGTGTGTTTTTAAGACTTTCTCATCGTAAAAAAGTGACTCATTCAAATGAAATTCCTTTAAATGGAATGAAATTTATCATATTTTTTTTCTAGTAGTAGATCTCTTTCAAGTGGAAACTCCTCATCTAAATAGGATGATGATACATGTTGGATGATTTTTTTTTTTGGCTCTTGATGAATAAGTTCACTTTTTATATGAATCACGTTCTACTTTACTTTTTTTTTTTGGTACGAATATTGAGGCTGATCCGTGAGCCTGTTTCCTGTACCTGTAACACTTCAGTGACGCTTAAGCGCATTGGTATGGGTAGCGCGTGAGGTTGCTGTTATGGCGGAGATTCCTGCTAGACAAGGACGATGCTGGTGATGTGGTGATGGTGATGTGGTGATGATGACGCGTCGGTAAAATGCCTGCAAGCCAACTAGCAACAGCATTAGCAGAAGTAACGGCAGCTGCTGCTGCTTCTTCTTCTTCTTCATGTGGCATTGTCCTTTGACTGTTATCCTTGTTATGCGAGGGGTGGTTTGGTTTTGGTGTGTGTCTGTTCTCGCTTACAGCGAAAAATTTTTGCTTGTTGCCACTCGCAGAAATCGTTGCTTCTATTTCATTTTTTTTTTTCGGGCAAAGCAGACAACAACAACAACAACATGAAAGAAGGACTCGTGGAGGAAGGAACATAGAGCAGAGAGCGCGCATCCATCCCAGTTGAACATTTTGTTGTAGACAGGGGTTGGCCCTGCCATTGCGCTTATATTTTATTATTTATTTTCTATTTCATTCTCTATTACGCTTTTGTGCGGCATTTCGTTGTTGGTCTTTGCCTCTCTGTTGTGTTCGCACATTCGTCAAATATTTTCCCCATGGTGTTTGAGTTGAAACATTTTGAGTGGAATTTCAGAGTCCTGAGGACAAGGGAGAGGAGTATGCAGCATACAGCAGACACAGTGGTGGCAATAAATATTGTGACGGGTACTTAAATTAAATGGAGAAGGCATTCCCAAAAAAACAGTGTTGGTTAACTAATGCTGCTTTCTAACCTTAAGCTTTCTTAGCTTTGCTTTTAAATAACTTTTTTCTATCATAACGTTCGTTTTATGTTGAATTTCATCTCTAAAAATATTCAAAAGTTTTTCTTAAACAAAAAATCAACTGCAATTCACATTGCTGAAGATGAAAGATAAACTTTTTTTTTTTGCACTTTATGCAATTAATAAACGGAAATAAGTTGAAATCAAAAGCCAACTCAACGGGATGCTTTGGCTGGATGTCAAGTATAAAATGCACTTTTCCTACTCAAAATTGTCAATTGGTTGGCAGTTGTGGTGGTGCTTCTCTTTTCTGAATTTCTTGGTTTCCTTTGTGAAATCTCTGGAAGCAATTTTCACCGCATTTCCGTTTGCTTGTGAAAATACTAATAAAATTTCCGCAAAAGAGAAACGAGAGGGCAAGTGCCAAGAACTGAGGAGACCACCAAGAAACCAATTCCGAGAATTTAAGCTGCCCCAAAATACACCCAAATACACACACACACACACACAGAGAGAGAGAGAGACACACACCACCGCAAAAGTAGCGTAACGCACCGCAGGCGTCATTGTGATTGTTGTCCCGTGATCTGATCCTGGATATGCCAGGATATGCCATACCGTTTTATCAACAAAAACACCCGCCATGCGGCGCCCGCCAGCAATTATTTCACGTTCTGTAAACAAACAAACAACAGGCACATAAAATTAATTTCAACAATCAGACAGAGGGAATTGGGCACACGAAATTGTTATTTTGCGTGAAATTTTTCAACACCGTTCATCGTCCTCTCAGTCCCGTTTAATGAAAAAACCACCCCGCAAAATGTCCCACATTAATGCCATGCAATGCATCCATCCCCCTTTACCTTTTACCTTTACTTTACTGCATTTTTCAGGGTTTTTGTATTAAAATTTTCTTTCTTTTTTTTTTTTTTGAGAAATTACCCACATTGTTATTAGAATTGGGCTTATTGGCTTTTTTCTTCCTCATTCATTTTTGGGGGTGCTTTCTGGTCGGTTGGTCGGTCGGTCTGTCTGTCCTCACATGTGTCTTGCATGCTCCCACACGACACGGAACACACTCGCACAGTGCGTCATTTGTTGTGCCTCTCTCCGCTGCTTCTTTACTCTACTCAAGTGGTTAATGTGCCTTTGAAATTGTTTGCTTGTTCTTGATTGAAGAGTTTTTCATAAAAGTTTCAAGTTTTGAAAAGCGTAAACAGTTTAGCTTTGCAAAGGAGAAAAGGAAAAAGAAAGAAAAGGATTTAACATCAGCAGATCTCTTCATGATGAGCTAAGCATAAGGAGTACATATAGGTTCTTGAAGCCAAAATTTGACATGGGATTTAGCTAGAGATGGATGAGCACGGGACATGAATTGAACCTAAACCTAAAACGATAGAAATAAAAGGTAAAAATTTTCCTTGTTACGCGAATCTAGCGTTTGTTGACCTCATCTCCAAGCCAACAGGTCACGGGTTCATTCCATTCCTAAACAATTCTCACCTCTCACAATCTTTCTTTGGCGGCTCCCCAAAACCCTTTAACTTCATGAACTTTAATACCATTGCCAAGGCTATTATTTCCACCAACTGGCAAAGGTATAAACAGAATTTTCGCCCTTTTGTGTTAGAGAGGGGGGGAGGGGATTTTTCACTTTCCTTCCAAGGGTAAATCCTGTAAGAAACGTTAAATAAAAAAAAACGGAGCCAAAGCCTGCACAAAAAGTTTACGCTAAATTTCAAATATACAAAAGGTAAGCTTTCCCCTCACCCCACCCCCCCTTTCTGTCATTTCCTTTAGATTTTCAACATGAATCTTGCATCGTACATATATCAAGGTGTGTGTATGCACAGCTGTTGCCAACTCTCTTAAGCTCACCCACAATCGACAACACAGTCTCGTTGTACCTTCTCCTTCCAACCCGAGGCAACGAATTCGATATGGGCTCCACTCTATTTTCCCGCTTCTTCCTCCAAAACTCCCCCTCCCCCCCAAAAAACAAACCACATTCAAGCAACCATCCATGCTGAATTGCAGTTTCGCTGAGACCACAGCAGACGGCTGCAAATGGAATTTATGAATTCGCCCTCTCCCCCCCCCCCTCCCCCTCCCCCCGCTGTTTCATGGCCATGACCATAACCCTGGTTGAGGTGCACGATTTAAGCTGCCTAAAGGTGTTGCTGATAACACACAGAGAGTCAGAGGGAGAGAGACAGAGACAGAGAGAGAGAGAGAGCAGCATTTCATATAATAGATCTGAAAGGGAGTCCATCTTACAGTTGCCCAAAAGCGAACAATGTTAGATAAAACGCCCTCACTTGTTCCATTCAAGAAATTATATTAAAAGTTTGTAGAAAAAAATATATGTATATATGTATGTACATATATTTTTAGTGGAGATTTTGTACTCTATGTCTGAGGAAGTGTTTTAAAGTCGTCGGGGGTTTATAATCAACTAAAAAGGACACATGCTTAGCAGAAGTTGAAAGTCGTAAGAAAAATAAAGATCGAGTTTAGGATCGATTAGGGTTCCCAATTAAATTAGAACATATATGTATGGAGTTCCCCACAGTCCTCTTAGCAGAAAGCGAGAAGTATTCACTGCTTTATATTGTGTGTATGTATGTATGTATATATATTTATGATCTGAATTTTTCTGTTCATCTATTTCCTGCTGAGGTTTACACATCGTTTTCTTAATTCATTTCCATAAGCCTATCACTGAATTTTATATGATCAGATAAGAAAATGTAAAGTTTTTTGGAATAATGTTTGAAAGAAAGTATAAAAAAGGAACTTATTGGCTATATCTTATTGATACTAAAAGACATCTAGATGAAGAAACCTTTTCTAATTCTGGTTTCATATTAACATTGTCTCATACTAGAAAGTATTCGGAAAGTTTAGTGGAATGATATATAAATATTAAACATTATATGAGTATTAAAGAAGGAAGGCGAGTTAAGAACGAAGTGCGGTGGTGAGTGTATTAAACCATATAGTATAGGAACCTGCCTGGGCAAACATATTCTTTGTACCATCCTCCGTACTTTTGAGGATCTTAGAAACTATATTCAAGATGCATACAGTCAGCAAAAAATTTATTCGAACACCCATATGTATGATTCAACTTTTTTCATAAATAACTTCAAAAGTATTTAACTTAAACAAAAAATGTTTATTTCATTATGAAGATCTTTGTTACTAAAACAAATTTTAAACATAAAAATAAAAAAAAACCTTCTTTGGCATAGGAAAAAAACTTAAAACAATCAGAAAAGCCATAAAATTTATTCGGACAACGTTTTGTATTGAACATATCGTAGATATCTTAACTATGAGTCGGAAAGATAAAACTATACAAAGGAAGTTAGAAGCTGTGTCTTAGATACACAAATGTTTTAAACTAAAACGCGTTAAGTACATTTTAAATTGTTTTAAATTTAAGAATGTCATTAAAATAAACGTAGTAGGATAGGTGAATTTTTAGTTAGCATGTCAAAAGAAAAGTCATTAACTATTAATGTGGAAGTCTGGCGACTTGACTGGGTAGGTTAGTCAACAGAAAATGGTTTCTAAAATTCACTAGATGGAAAACTTCCCACCAAATGAACTAGAGAATCATTTGGACATTGACTAGGTGAGATGAATCTCTATCCGTGATATGAACAAGGGGATAAAGGATTCACCCGGAGACCGATTCGCTTAAGGCTATCCCATTTCTCATAGGGAACTTAATGTTAACTATTTTTAAGCTATATGCAAGAAATCTTATATATAAATAGAACGTAGAGTGCTAAATGCCTTTTTGATATCGCTGCCTATTGTAAATTAGAAGCAAGAATATCTCCGGTCAGTCTGTGATCCTATTTAGGAACCAATAGAACTAGGAAAGAGAACCTTTTGTATTAGGAAATAGGTTACCTAAAAATTGGCCACTTCAAATACTTTTCTTTTTTCTTTTTTTTCCATTGCATAGGTAAAAAGTATTTTTAAATCGAACCGAACACAATGAATGCCGCCCCCAGATTCCACTTTTCCACGTTTTTGTGCGCTTCAATTTTGATTGTGTATTGTTGAGAAGCAAATATTCCCTTGTCAGTGGACCATTTATGTGCTTGACAACATGGCAACAGCATACCAATGTTGAAGGATAACATAACAAACTGACAGGATAACATAGAACACAACAACAATAACAAAACAAAGACAACAACGACAAAAAAAAATAGAGAAAAATAAAATTGAATACAAGAGAAGAAAACATTCGGTGTGGTACAATGAAAAATCAATAGTCAGACACTTTGGAGACTCGAGAATTGTTGTGGACACACACACACACTACGCAATGTCACATTCCTGTTTAACTAACAACTAAGCCCAAGCACTCGATGTTGTGGCGCCATGTTCATGTTATGTACTCCAGTCCTGGCTTTTGGCCTGGCTCCTGGCACTTCTGCCACTGGCACTTGACATGGTAACTTCTGTTTTGTTGTTTCTGCAAATTAAATGTATGAACAAGAGGGGGGGTGGATGGAAAGGGGAACAATTGGAAACTTTTGCATAGAGTAGAACCTTCTCATATATCGCCCCCCCCCTCATTTGTGTTGGGGTTTTGTTGGCGTCAGTGGCAATTTTCCATGTGGTTGACCACCGCCGACAATTGTTGCTCTATGAAATTCTTTTTCAAGTAAATCCATTAGCTAGGTAAAATATAATCATAACTGGGCCTCCTTTGTGTCCATTGGCTCTATAATTTACTCTGAAACCAACTAATGGACTGGGTCAATTGCAATTGTGTGTGTGTTATTGATTTATATAGAATATGGACGTAGGCCAATAAAACCACAGAAGGGGTAGCTTAATTGAAATTGTGGTTCGATTTGGCAAAAGGAACCAATCAACTATGAAAATTCAATAAGTTTTTGCCAGGATTACTACAAATCATTCCGACAAATATTTTATTTTAAATGATGACCTCTCAAAGGATTTTGGCATTTCAAATAACTGATATCTAGGCACTTTATCGTATCCAGTGTACGCCGCCCTCATTTTTGAGGTATTCGGTTCTATATCTTATCGTTTGTGGAGCAATGGAAGAGCTCATGTTTCGGACATTTGGAACTTGCAATCCGAGTGTGTCTTGTGTGTGTGTGTGTGTGTGTGTGTGTCATTTCCATAGAAATGCCAGACTCAATTAAAATGCCGTTTGTCGTTTGATTTCAAGTGCTGTGTGTTGACTGCAACTTAATCATGAGCTTCCGCTGCAGTTGACTACAGTGTCAGGCAAAAGTATGGCGCCAAATAATCAACAACACAGTCAGTAAAACAGTCTTGCCAACACATTAAAAGATAATAATATAATCTTGTCGGCTGTGTGGGTGTAAATCTTGATTTTCCTCTTCTTTTTTTTTTTTTGTAATTACACACACACAGCAATTAATGATGATGTCTTTATTTGAAAGTTTTTTTTCTCCAAAGAGTTTCTCTGGCGGTTGAAGCGTCTGTTTTTTTACAGCGGTTTTTTCTTATTTTTTTTTTTTTTTGAGGTGCGCCAACTTATACTTGTGTATATGCCCTCTTGCTGTTTGTTGGTTAAATTTGTATTTTAAGATCGTGGTGAAAGGAGGAAAAGTTATCAATGTTGATTGGAAAAAAAGTAAATAGAAGAGCATGGATTGTGGTATATTAGATTCTTATTTGTTATATCTTAAAAATATAATACCAAAAGGTAAAATATTTGTGGTAGAAAATTCTCTGATTATAGATCTAAGTAGGTAGTCAAAATAGGTTCTTATATCATGTTTGTCTAAAGAATGCATATATCTGCATTCTTAAGTTCTATTATATTCTTCTTCTATTACATTTCTCTAAAGGATATATCTATTTTTAAGCTTTTCTCCTTCTTCTATAATATTTCTCTTAAAGATACAAATTTTTCAGAGCTTTTTTCCTTCTATCATGATATTTTCAAGCATATATGTAAGTAAATAGATATTCGGTTCATCTTGGTTTAAATAATTATAAAAATCTTTTGGTAGATGTTTCTATTTAGTTCTTTATTTTTTCCTTAACAAAATAAATATATGTAAATAGTTTTATTATGATTGCGTAAGTAAAAGCTTGAATGATTAAAAGAAAACAATCATTAGCGAATTACTAAGATGCAAAATGCATACATGATATAGTAATGGATATATATAGCATAACATATAGGTCTATATATGTATGTATTTGTTTTACTAAATCTCTCTTCAACATACGAATTTATGTAATAAACAATCTATAACATATATATAACATAATATATATATATGTAGGTCTATATATTTATTTTACTAAATTTCTCTTTTACAGTTGTTAAACATCAATAATCTATAAGAGATATATAATATTACATAGGTTCATATATTTATTTTACTAAATCTGTCTTTTACATAATTACATCTATGTATATACATATATGTACAACAGATATTTACATAATATAATATAAATCTCTCTTTTACATACAAAAATATCTTAACTATATATAGTCCTTGGATTTCTTTTTTTTTTTCTTTTAAGAGTATTCCACAGTCATCACTCCTTATTTCTTTTATTTTATTTATTTACTTATTTTTTGCAAATTTTTATTTGTTATTTTTGTGTGGAAAATTGACCGCAACTCGAACTCTGCTTTTTTTATGGGTTTCTCTGTCGCCTGTCAATCAATTGTTGAATGGGGGAAAAATGACCTTACCGCAAAAAAAAAAAAAATAAAAATGATGAACCTTTCACACCTTAATAGCTAATGAGAAGGCTAAGAGGGTAAAAAAATAAACATCAAGGGTTCTCGTTATTTACCTGTTAGAATATAAAATTTTATGGCCTGACCCATAAACAAAAAACAGTGGAAAAATATATAGGAAAAAAATAGGCAAAAACCGAACGAATGAACGAGCGCATGGTTTCATAATTAATTAGTTTTATATATATATTATGTCATTTTATGGTTAAAAAGCTATTAATTAATGAATTAGTTTGATGACCTACTAGAACAATGACTATAAAAATGTTTTTTTTTCTTGCTGATTGCAAAAAAAATAAGAAGAAAAACAATGAAAGAAATGAAAAAATTGAAACAATTTCCTACTATAGTTACAAACGTCATCGCTAAAGTCGTGCACTATCATTAACTTTTCTTTTCTTTTTTTTTTTGTTGCCCTTCTCTGCTAACAAGCTTTCATTTTGGGTTTGGTTGGTATAAGCTGCAATTTCCTTAACCGTCGGCTTCTTTGTTCTAACGGATTTGAACGCAATTGCCGGGGTCCACGTGCAACAAGACGATCATCTCATTGACTTTCAAACAATGCCACCGCTTAGGGAACGAGTTTCCCCTACTTTATACCAACATATGCCACACAGTGGCTTTGGCTTACATCTCTCCTACATACATACATACATACTCTGCTCTCTGCTCCACCATTTCCTTTTTGACTTTTGCTGCTGCACCACTGCAATTAGTCTGGCTAAAGTCGTGCCTAACGGTAAACCATATAACTCTCTAACTTCAATTTTACACACACACACACACAACACACAACACTTACACTTCATAAACTGGCCGCGAACTCGACTGTAATCGCATCACAAGACTCGTGAGATTTAATGTCGATAATGTCGAGCTCAAGTGATAGATTATAAATATATACGAGTACGATATATATACATAGATATTTATATAGGTGGATGCCAACCAACTGCTATGTGTGGAGTCTAACCAAGTTATTTTTTGATAACTTTTGCCCCAAGGCTATGTATCATATATTGCCTTTTATTTTTCAGTTTTCATTTTTTGAACATGTCTAATGGTATTTTTATGTTTAATTTTTTTATTAATTGATTTTCCATAAATTTTTGTATATTTTTTTTTTACCATTAAAAGTGCATTTTGAAGTTGGTTAGTGGTTAAGCAATTTAAGTTTCAATCACCTGCACAACAAGACCAAAAATCATCAACATTAAACGCACCATTTTTAGTGTGTACTGGTAAAGCGGTTCCTTATATAGAGAGAGAAGTTTTCATGCCTTACATCATACATAGTACACATACATATATATCTACATACATATATGTATATTTGCTACATCAATTAGCGAAATACGACGCGTTGAAAACGACTTCATTACCATCAATCTTAATTGAAAAATCATTGAAAGAAGAGAGCGTGATAGAGAGAGGAAGAGGGGAGAAGTTCTTCCACTGGCTTATTCAATTCAGTGAGAAAATGTCAGATATCTCACTTCACTTGTTTTTCTTCTTTTTCAATGCAATTCCTTGAGATGATTTGTGGCCCTCTCGATTTGTTGCGTATAATGTTTGACCGTGCGACAACTTAAGTAGCTTGAATTATGAGACAAGACCCGCTGGGCAGGCCTCTAGAGTAGCTACAACAACAAACAAGTGTATATGCATTTATATACATATATCTGTATCTGACAATTTGCATCTTGACTTTGCCGCATTTTGTGTGTTGAGCAAATTGTGGGCAATCATTGTCAATTTACAATGCATATGCAAAAAAACTGACTTGGACTTGTACTTGTACTTGTACTTGTAGTTGTACTTGTACTTATACTTGTAGTTGTTTGTTCTGTCTGAAAGAAAGTCATCCTATAGAAAACAGTAAAGATTTTATAATAAAGTTTCATGATAATAGTATCATTTGAGTTGGTGTATGGTTGTTTAGTGTTGTTTTCACTGTATCTCACAGCACCTTGAACTACAGCAGGGGAGATGGAGAAGGAGAAGGAGGAGGGGAGGCAAAGGCGGCAGGCACTTTACATGAGCGCATGATGGTCTCGAAGGCGGCTTATCCAAGCACTCAGATCGTTTGGTTGGCTTGGCATCGTCTTTTTTCCTCTTTTTTTCCCCTTTTTGCGGGGTTTTTGGGGTCGTTCGCTTTTATTTACCTTGTCTGCGATTTTTATGAGGTGCCCCCACCGCTACCTTTCCATTACATTTTGTGTCGCGTTTAGTTGATGCAATTTTGCCTCTTTATACACTTCAAATAAGTAGTGTATATTAATTTTGAACAGAAGTTTGCAACGATGGAAGAACCCATTATAAGTGTAATTAGTTTTTGTTTTTGTTAGTTGTTCTTTGTAAGATTAATATTAAATTTAATATTTAAGTTCTTAGTATATCTCTTAAATGCCATGCCAAATTTCATAAAGATCAGATAACTATATCATATGGATTCTATGGAAGTATTTTATTAGAAGCAGAGTTTACAGGTGAAAACTATTCGTATTGATTTTCCTGAGATTATCATGACTTCAAATACTTTCAAGTTTAGTAAGCCATCCAATTCTTTTTGTAAATTTTATTAAGGATATATGACTATTTATTATATCTCCCGAAAGAGTAATCATAATACCGGAATACAATTTTAGATCAATAACTTACTTATATATCAAGCGATACTCAAGAAATTTAATATTTTGAAGTTGAGTGTATATCTAAAGAACTGTATAAAATTTCATAGGAATTGATTGACTATTTTATATAGAACACATAGGAAATATCGGTCAAAAGTAGCTTTTAACTTCTTTGTTTGCTTTATATGTTTTCAGGGTATTGAAAATTATTCGTTTTAGAAGTCAGAAGCATTTTCATTATTATCCACAGATAATATTATACTTTATATACTTTTTAATGTTTCTGCGATTATGATCGATATTAGTTAGCTCTAACTTAGAACTGTCAAACAAAAACTGGAGAATAAGCGATTATACATACATAGCACGACTTTTGGCTAGAAAGAAGAATTTCTAAAGGGTATAGAAATTTCGGCATAGACACAAGTAATCGATTTAGTTTGCAGTTCATTTTTTGCTCTTTTCTGGATAATTTTATTTTATTTTGTTTTTTTGATACTGATATCCTGTTTACTTATTTGACTTTAGCGTTAATTTATTTAGATTTTTATGTTTGTATGTACATATGTATGTATATATATATATATATATATATATATATCTTTAGCTTCCCACAATCGCAGCAAATGTTTTATTGCTTTCATTTTGTGACCATTTGTTTTGTGTTCGGTAATTTGCACAGTTAAAAAAAACATTGAAAAAAACTGTTGAATTCCAAAAATATTCCACATCTGAGTGGCTCTTTGGGTTTATATTTTCTGTGATTAATTTTCATGTGGCGTTCATTTATATAAATTTATGGCTTAACTGCTCCGACATACTAATAGAGTTTGTTCAATTTATGAACCAATGTGAGAAGCATGTCTCTGGCGAAAATTTCCGCTACTGAGAGGCACATGCAAACATTGATATATATACATATATATATATATACATATGTACATATGTATGTATCCATCTATAGACGTAGTTCTTCAATAATCAACTTAAGTGAAGACTTTACCCAGTAACATAGTTACATATGTAAGTAGTGTCTCTCTACACTTGATATTCTTCCTTTTGATGGGAAGCAAATGCTGCTTATCACATTTAACGCCTCATATCACTTTGCGTACCAGCATTTTAGTCTTATCTCACTTTATACATACATACATATGTATGTACATATACATATAGTCAGTCTCCTCCTCTATCATTTGGACCCAATTTATAGGCCATTAGGTACTCGCTGGGGTTCATCGATGCGTTTTTGAAGATGCGTGTCAATGTTGTCAAACGATGTCATCAGCATTAGTTCATTTTATTTAATGTCAAGTGTCTGGCATACATTTTTCAATTTTATATCAGTTAGATCATCACAGAGATATGTATATATATAGCTACTGCTTTCAACTTTAATTAGTTGTTGCATCTTGTCCTAGCTGCTGGTGTTCAAGTCAAACTCAATTATATAATTGCTCTGCTTGACATTTTCTAATTGCAATTGTATGGGAATGAAAATGGAGATTAAGGAAATTCCTTTTACGTCTACGCGCCCTGCCTGTCATCACCAATTAAACTGGGCGTGGTAATAATGGAAAAAAGAAAATTGTTGCAATTGTTGTGGGTTGAGCCGCCTGTCCGCCCGCCCACCTGTAAAGCCATTAATATCATTAGTTTGCATGACTTTGCTACTCCTTTTCATATCTATGCTAAACGTGTTCTACTTTATTCAATTGTTGCATGCAAAAATGTATTGTTAATTTGCCGTATTTGTGATTAGCATAGTTTTTTTTTCTCCTTTTTCTTTTTTTTTTTTTGGTTCTAAAATACTTGCATACATACTTACATTCCAGGTATGTATGTAATTGCAACATGCAATTGCATTTTAGTAATTGCCCAAGGTCATTTGTGATTGAATGCATTTACATGCATGTACTAGTTGTTATGTTAATTGTTTTTAGATCAAAAAGCTGACTAAATAGATATTGAAAAGTTTAGAAGCAATTCAATTAATACCATATAATATTTTAGTTTACTAGTGATAGATGAAAAGAGACTTAAATATAATTAGATTGTTAAATTTTAGTTTCTTTTATTGATGAATAAAAAAAATCTTTCTTTATATTGAGAATCTAAAATATATTTCCAGTAAGCAAAGTATCTTCTCCTTTATCTTTGCTTATTATAAAAACAAATTTAAATCATTGGCAATATTATTACAGCCTCAGATATATGTATCTCTAGTTCAACATTGTATCTTTTCTTCTTAAATGTTATCTCATTTATAAAGTAAATAGTTTTTGGCCCATTTCTATCCTCCTCCTAGATGATTGTTGTTCAAAAGTATCCCGACAATTGGCTTAAAAATGTATCTGCATTAAACTATTGTATCTTTACTTGAATCTTGGTCTCATTCGTTGAGTAAATTTTGTAAGTTTGCAACAGTTTGACGCATCCTCCTTGGTTATGTGTCTTGTTTAGAAATGTATCTTACGAACAGTTTTATATCTTTTGTATTTTGTAGAATAAATTTCAATAGGTTGAATTTCTTTTGTATCCTCCTCTGATGTTCAGCAAGTGTGTTGGTGGCAACTGCTGCTTTATAAAATGTATCTGCAATGAGGTATTGTTTGTGTGTGTGTGTGTGCTTAGCTCTGATAAGCTTCTTTACAATTTGTATCTTTAGGTTATGCTTTTTATGGATTTATATTTCTTTCAAGTCTACTTTAGGCTACCTTTTACATAAAATAGGTTAAAGTGATTGGGCTTAGGATATACCACATATGTATATATTTACAGTTAATGTATCCTTAGGTATATACTAGATACATATATATTTTTGCTTTCATATTAAAGCGCAATTTAGTTCGATTTTTATACCCTTGCAGAGGGTATAATAAAATTGGTCAGATGTTTGTAACGCATAGAAATAATCGTTTCCGACCCCATAAAGTATATATATTCTTGATCAGCATCGAAAGCCGAGTCGATATGACCATGTCCGTCTGTCCGTCTGTCCGTCTGTCCGTCTGTCCGTCTGTCCGTCTGTCTGTTTCTTCGCAAGGAATCGAACTTAAATTTTGAGCTACGTGAATAAAAGTCATATCATTCTCTTCATTGATGATTTATCTAAATTAAGTTCGAGAGTTGGTATGATCGGACAACTATAAGTTATAGAAAAATAGGAAAGATCAGAGGTACCTCGGTTAAAATTTGTGTTGTTCAAAACAGTTCTTGTGAGAAAAACTTTTTTGTTTTTTGAGATATCTCAACCAAATTTGGCACACAGATGAGAATTCTACTTCTACACCTTACCAGCAAGTTTGATTCAGATCGGATAATAAACACCGACATAAATCAATAAAAACAGTAATCAACCCCCATCAGAAAAAGTATGTTTTTGTGAGAAAAACTTTTTTGTTTTTTAAGATATCTCAACCAAATTTGGTGAACAGATGAGAATTATACTTTTACATCATATCAGTAAGTTTGAATCAGATCGGATAATAAACACCGACATAAATCAATAAAATCAATGAATCAACCCCCATCAGCATCAGTATGTTTGCATATGCAGCCAATTAAATACATACGTTTATATTTGCTTTTATATATTCGTACACAAACAACATACATGGAAACATACAAACATACATACATACATATATGCGAACACGTGCTTGAAAAAACTACAAGCTGAGTGCGAAACAGAAAGAGACAGAAAACTATTTGTATTGTGTTGTTGTTTTCTAGAATTCGTCAGAAACTTTAGAGAGCGAGAAGCTGGACGCTTGCAATGTATACCGAAATAGCGAGACAGTGAATTATAAGTTTGGTAGCGCAATAGGTAGAGATCGATTGTAGAAATGACGTGAGCGGAGGTTCAAATCCGGCCGTTGGCAAACTCGAATTTTTTCTTACTGTTTCTTTTTTTGGTTTAAATTTTTTTTAAATTTTATATTTCTAATTTTTAAAATATCTTGAATCCGATATGACGGAGAAAGTAATCAATTAATCTGCAAGGGTATACAAACTTCGGCACGGCCGAAGTTAGCTTCTTTGATATTTAAAAAAATAAATTAGCTTGCAATAAAGATGCAAATTTTTTTTTTTTTATAAAATTCGGTGCAAAATAATTTAGTTATATTAAAAAAACATTGCTAAACCGTATAAAGAATTCACACTTTTATGGCAAACAATTAAATACCAATTAAAAAATGATAAAAAGAAAGAATAATAATTTCTTTTTATATACATATATATCTGAAAATAACGATGATGAAATGTTATTTTATTATTATATATTTTTATTTTATTCTAATTTATTTAATATGCGTAAAGAAAGGAAGGAATGAATGTAGATTTTTCTATGATTAGAATTTATATTCCATTCCTTTTTTTTTGCATTAAAATAAGTAATGTTTATAGGTATATAATTAACATAAATCTGTATAATGAGTTAGGTAACTTTATTAAAAGAAAACTTATAGACGTAGAAGTCGTTCTTTATTGCCTTCTAAATCTGAAAATATGTGGAATAAAACTGTCAAAGTTCAGAAATGATTTCATTTAAGTAATAGATGACCCTTCATATTGGTTTTTCACACAAATTGTTGATAATTTTCAATCATTTAATATAGAAAACAATGGAAACTCTCATACCTAATCAGACAGTTGCGACTCATTAAAAAATGTCATTTTGCTTGACTTAGTTTAAATGCTGACCTCATTTGATATATATATATGTATGTACATATATCAAAGTAGACATATATAAATGCTACTATATAGTACCATATATGTATGTCTATATCTATGTCTGTATCTATGTTTATATGTGGCACACACAGACACAAACATTGTCAGCTGCAAATGCGAATTAAATTGCTAGAAATTGAAAGTGACACTGAACATAAATTGTTATTATTATTATTGTTGTTGCTATAGTTAGTTAAAAGCCATCCAAATATAAAAATATAAATAAATTTTTGCAGAGACTTATTAAGCAACAAAAAAAAAAAAAAAAAAAAAACAAAAATTGCAAAACAAAATTTAGAACAGATGTTATAACGAGCAGACAAACAAATGAAATTATTATTAATATTATTATTATTATTGTCTTAAGGGCTTAAGTAAAAAATTGCTACAAAAAACAATTGAAGAGACAAACAAATTTGAAGAAAGAGAGAGAGAGAGAGAGAGGGAAACCGGAAGAGGGTTTGTGTCTCACACTCTTTTTGTTTATTTCTTTGTTTGTTTGTTTGTTTGTTAATTATACATTTACAACAAAAGTCAAAGAAAAGGATACAGGGCACTTTAAATTTAACAAATATTTGTTGGCAGAAAGTTAAATAAACATCAAATATTTTTTTACTAAGTTGCATTTTAAAGATACATTAATGAGTGTGGCACGCGATATGCCAGTTTGAACCGGACATATGGGCAATATCTATTGGAGCGCAACATCATTAGTTGTTGTTGTTGTGTGTAGCCAAGTTTTAAAGCCTTGTCGTTGTAACATGATGCCCCCACCTATTCAATATGAGGAGGTGCTAATGGTTTCTAGCTCCTCCTCCTCCTCCTCCTCCTCCTCTTCCTCTGCCTTCCTTCCTTTTCCATTGCTCTTGGCATTGAAATGCCTCCTCTGTGTCATTGCATGCTTCAATGCCATCATCATCATCATCATCAGCTTTTTTTTTCTTCCACACTATCTGCTGCAGTTGATTCAGTTTCCAACCGTAACCATCCATAACCATAAACATAAGTTTGATGTACAGTTAGTCCAACAGAAACCGCAGCAGCAGCACTCATGATTTATCATATTAAAAAAAGAAAAAATAAGAAAAAGAAAAAAAAAGACAAAAGAGTTGTTGCAAGAACTTCAAGTGGTACGCGTAATATGAGGAAAAGCACAGTGTGTGGTTGTTGGTTTTGGCTTTCCTTTTTGTTTTAGAGAAGAAGATCCAAAACAACAACAACTCACACACACACACGCACTCGTAAATGTAAAATCAACAATCTAAATGCATAATTCAACAATTAAATATATCTAAATTGCAAAATAAACGGCAGCTGCCGTAAGAATACAAAATGTAAAAAAGAAAAAAAGGGGGGGAAAAAAAAATTAAAGCTAAATTGAACAATACACAAAAAAAAACTCAAACAAAAGCTGTGTGATATGTTGCCAACGTTTTTGTAAGATTAAGAAGAATGAAATACGCTCACGCTATTCATATTCAAACAATTAGAAAACTGGAAACTGTATACACAGTCTTTCAGATACACAAAGATATATACATATATGTACATACATACATACATACATATACAAATTTCGTGTGTATATATGTGTGTATGTATGTGAGTGAGCAACAATTACAATTTATACATACAGACAAGAGTATAGTATCTACTATATCTATCTATCTATCGTTTCAAAGTCAGCTCCAAAAATAAAAAAATATAAAAACAAAAATGATTTGTGATGTGTATTATGGCACTTTTAATGCTGACATATGCGATTTTGATGTCAGGCTTTATATGCTCAGCTCAAAGCATATGCAAATGAGTTTATTACACACAAAACACAACAACGAAAAAAAAACCGTTTCTATGTACATTAACAATATATATACCAAAATTGGCAACTAAAATGAAGGAGAGGCTGTGATGATCATGATGATGAATGACGACATCTAGATAAATCTCGGTACAAAATTAAAAATATTGATTAAAAATGCGAGTGATGAAAAAAAAAGTAGGAGTGGGAGGAGGCGTAGCAGTCAAGTCACCTTGAAAATGTGCTTACAATTTAAATTAGCTATAGATATATATATGGGCATAGCTTTACATGTTTTACACATGTAACAGATATAGAGATACATTTGTTAAAAAACATTTATCTTAAGTAAAAGATGCTCCCAAATGTACCTTAACGGTTACGCTTAATAAGCATAGCTAAAAGATACATTTGTTAGCTTTAGTATTAACTAAAAATATATAGAAAGAGCTTTAAGATACATTTGCTATATATGCGGATTAACATAAAAATACATTTTGTTTAAAGCTGAAACTAAAATATTGAATGTGTAATTCTAATAGAAAAAGCGGTTTCATTAAAGCTGAAACTAATATTTTGTATATACATACATATATTATTTCTTATACATAAGTATAAGTAGAAGAATATATTCCCGAGTGACTTTTGATTTTATAACTTTATTTATACATACTATGTTTTGTTTTATTTTTTTTCTTTCGCTTATTTACATTTAAAAAATAATTAACGAAAAAAATCGTGCACGTTGATCTACTTAGATTCATAAACACTAATTTTATAGTCAAAAAATCATAATAATGCAGTTTAAATGGGACTACTCAAATTTAAGTAGTATAAATTTATAAAGTGTTTAATAATGCACATTTAAAACTAAATAAATATTATTTTTATATATTTTAAGATCTGGAAACCCTAGAACAGTGGGTTAAAAATTTGTTATTTTTAATATTAAACAACGATGAAATTTCTTAAAAAATTAAAAAATTCGATAAAAATTTCCTCAAATTTAGAAGAATTCGATAAAAGACCTTAACAAATTAGAAAAATTTGTTATAAATTTCTTTTTACAATCTTTGACAATGAACCTGCTAGATTTACTACGGTTTTCACAATTTTGTTTTTTTTTTTTTTTTTTTTAAACTTTTTTAATTTTGGAAAAAAAAAATTTTTTTCACAGTGATTTTTATTCAATAAAGAATTACATTCCATTTCTGATCCAGTTATCATGCACTTCCGATAGATAAATATGAGAATTAAGCTTAAGAAAGAATATTTCATTTTTTATAAAAAATATTTAATTAAAGAAAATATTTTCTTTATGTGCCAGATTAGTCAGTCATTGTAGTTTTAATTATAATGCAAAGTGTTTTTGTTGCTAATCCCTAGGCTAAAAATGCATTTTTAGTCGTCAACTTGTGATAAATTACATAGATAAGGGTCTAAGTTTGCTTATGAAGAGTTAAATACACAATGTATGAGATTACTTGCTAATTACTTAGTCTATATATTACATTACGCTTAGGATATAGGATGTAGGGATACTTTGAATACTTTAGAAAACTTTGTCAAGCATTCAGAACTATTACGAAACAAGAAAACTTAAAGATACTTTTATAAAAAGATACATGGACCTAACTAAAAGAAATATTGCCAAAGTTACCAAAAGTTATAGTATAAATTTGGTTTTTAATTAAAAATATTTTTATAATTCGTTATATAGTTTCATTCATGTCTTATTTGCAGCTACTTAATTTAAACTTAGAGTTAGAGTTCTATATAGACTAGATTTCTATTTATGAAGACATATAAAATACATTAGTAGAAGCAGGCATAAATAGAGATATATTATGAAGATCTGGTTTAATTGTATAAAATATATTAGCAGAAGCAGGTTATAGAACTGATTTTTATAGCTTTTGATTTATTATAAAAGTATTTATTGATAGTTGGTTGGTTTATATCATCAGCTACAGTAAACAAAGAGTAACGATTATATAATGGTTTATATATCGTGTCACTTACGCAATTTACTTGATATGTATTTAATATAAACTTATGGATACACATGAGTGATTATAGTAAGATGATTCATAATTGATTGGCCAGTTATAAAAGAATATAAATTAAAAACTTAATTCGATGTCTTAGTATAAACTAATATGTAAATTTTTTGAGCAAACTTTTAATGTTGAATCATACGAGTATTGAATCAAATAGTTATTCATAGATATATTTCTACCAGTTACGTAACAACATTTGGTTATAGAATTGGAATAGTTTTATTATACATAAGTTTAACTGATAGAAGTTGAATTCGGCTTTTTTTTCTTCTCTTTTTCCATGAAAAAGTTCATCAATTGTTTAGTTTGTTGCTTGGCGCTCAGTCCCCCTCCTCTCTTTGTCTTTCCCTCTTTCCCTCTCTCTCTCTGTCTCTCTCTCCTACTCTCAATTTGTCTCAAATGCTTTTGGCAGAAATGAAAACCAGTTCAACTTTATGTTCTGCTTTTATTTGGCGGCTTAAAAATATTGAGAGCCAAAAGCTAGCACGTGGTTTCCTTTTGTATTGTGCCCCCTGGTACCGGTTTCGCGTTTTTTCGATTGTTTTCTTTTTGTTTGTACTGATGATGATAATGATGACAACGATGATGATGATGATGATGATGATGATGGTGACGTAGCCCATTTGGTGGCCAAAGCGGAGCAGAAAAAAAACACATGTGGCTTGACTCTCAAACGGCCCATGACCAATTGTATCCAAACTGCGCAGTCGCCTCGAACCTCAAGCTCAAAAAAAGTGGGGTCAATGTTTTTTACGGCAAAGTATTTAATGGAAAAGAAATTAAACCAAAAAAAAAAAAAAAGATATATACATATATGTATCTATATAACAGCAAATTCAAAGAGCCGAAAAAGCTTTGCCTATTAAATTATTGAATTCAATTAATTGAACAAAATTGCTGCCTATATACTATATACTAAATTTATATATCTATTTTTTGTTTTTTTTTTTTGATCAAAGTACATACTTGTGTCTTTTTTCTTGCATAATTAAAAAGCAATTATAATGATATATTGCAAAATGAAGAGGGGGTGCTATGGATCGGATCACTCCCTCTTAAGCCACATGGTCACATCGTTTCAGATGTGTGTGTGTGTGTGTGTGTGTGTGCCACATGAGTTACTTTCAGTTATTCCTTGTGCCTTTCGCCTTGTGCCCATTATTTATCTTTTATGTCAATCAACAGAAATTAATTTCGACATGCAGAAAAGATTCTTGAAACAAGCAGAAACAAAAAAAGAATGAAAAGAATTTATGTATTTTGAATATTTTACAACACACAGACACACAGACACAGATTCAGACAACAAAATTGATTGATTTTGTTTGGTATTACAACAGATTTAATTCAATGTGGCAATATGTTGAAAATATACTCGTATATTTATAAATTTAATTTATAGATTTTTTTTCCTTCTTTTAGTTCTTTTGTTGTTGATATCGAAATATAATATTTTGACAGGTCACGTTTTAAATTAAGTCTGTGAATAATTGAAAATTAAGTTTTTGACACTAAGCCTGTAATTGAAATCTTTATAAAGTTCTCTTGTTATTCGTATTAAATATCTGTTTGCATGCTTGAGATAGACAATCTAAAGAGAGGAACAACTACTTGATTTTGTTTAATCAAAGTTTATGCAATTTGTTTTTACAACTCTTGAGTTAACTTTTCAACTGAATTCAATTGAAACTTTTGCAAGTGTAAGTGTTGCGGCCAAAAAGAAAAGATTTCACTGCATCAAATTTCCATTTGAATGGGCCAACTACCCTGTAATTCATGATTAAAAAGGTTTATTTAGTTGGCGGAAATATATTTTATTTATAGAAGATCGAACTAAATTTTTTTTGTTGAACGAAAATATTGTGAATGTAATATTCGTTTGTAGAAAGTCGATTAAAAACAGCCTAGATATATATATGTAAAAACCATTCGTTGTCAAATCATTATATATTGAAAGTAATAGGTAGTAGTAGTAGTAGGTGGCGCTATGCTGTCAAAGTGATAATATAAGAAAGAAATATAGATGTATGATTCATTGTTAGGATATAAAAATATTCAAATTTTTTTTTCATTTTATCTATATAATATACAATCCAACATACATATATATTATACCATACAAAGATATTCTATCATGCATTTATATTCTATCACCTATATATGTATATTATATCATCCAGGATATCATAAAGTCGACTACCCATTATAACTTAAGAGTTTTTCCTACCCATTTCAATTTTGCTTTCAATGTCGAATGAATAAACAAATTTAAATACTTAATTTTTTGTTTCATATTTGAATAAAGCTTGACAAAATTGAATTAGAAATTAATGAATACAAATTTTCGAAATTCCACTTAAAGAGGTGGAGGGGTCATAAAAAATGCATTTGGTATATTTATTTTGAAATTATTCACGCTTAATTAATTATAGAGGATATCTGGGTAATTAAACGGATCGAATAAAAGACTATTTGGAAGGGGAACCAAGACAAAAGTACACTTATCTCAAATATAAATTATATTCAAATGCAAAATCCATACAAAAGCAAATCTGTTTAACTATATCAATATGACTATATAAATAATTTACAATTTTCTCTTATCGATATATTAAAAAAAAATCCATATAAATTACATTGATTATTTTTATTGCTTCTAAGGCATAAATTAAAAAAATATAAACTATGTCGATGTATGTAAATTCCCATTAGAAAAAAATATAAAAAATTCATCGGCTCAATAGCCCTGAATATCGGCAGCCAAACACCAGTTTTCATTAACCCTATAGGGACCCTCCACTCCGCAATATTTAGACGTACATACCCCGACCGTAAATTTGGATATATTACGTGTATCACGATAATATAAAACTTCCATAGATTTACGTATTAAATCCAAAGCCTCCGAGGCGGTAAATTCACGTGTTCTTGGTTTACGTTCACGTACCAAGGGTAAACATAATTGAACAGCGAATCCCGTGGCCACAACATAATCATGATACTTACGTCCACGTAAATCCACATTGCCTAAAAAGGGACAACCGTCTCCATTGACGCCACCCACAATCATATTGACCGCCAGAGGGGTCAATTTGTTACGACGCTCATATAGAAGACGTGTTAACCAAGTGGCAAACGATTTGGGTTCCATTACAATATTATCACCCATACACTGATCCTCAATCTCTTTAGCATTTATATGCCGTCTAATCGATTGGATATCAGCAAAATCTCCACTACCACTCATAAGTGTCCTTTCATTGATCTTGAAAACGCGTTGAACATTCTGATATCGGGCCAAAGAGAAATATGAAACTAATGTATCGGCTGCAATCATAACTCCACCCTTAAAACGAATCCCCAATACCGATGAACCGGTGGTTGTCGTTGATGTATTATGTCTGGTCTCAGATAAACCAATTGGTGGCAATTCGTTTGGTAATCTCAAATCCGGCTGAGCCCAAGGTGCACCGAATATATCGTCCGGAACAAAATTGGGATCCCAAAAATTCTTTTGATTTTGCTCCTGATTATTAAACATTTTGTATATGAATTTCTATTATTTTACTGGTCAGGAAGTAACAGAATGGCAAGTAGGAATATAAAATATACTTGACTGATTTACAAAAGCAGATATATATATACATATGTATATCTTTTGTTTTTCTGTTTAGTTGTTTTACTCATGAATTGAAATTGATGACAAATTTATTAGGCATCACGAATTAATTAATTAGCTAGCTCATTTGTTTGTCTAATGCCACTTTAATTAACAAAAAAAAAAAAAAAAAGAAGAGAGATATAGAGTGAGGGAAAACTAACCAAAATGAAAGCAAGTATTTTGTATAAATTAATGTGTTTATCTTTTATTATGGAAAGGGTATATACATACGTTGTTGTTTACAAATATTTTTTAAATACAACATTTTTGTAAATTTTTATTTAAAGATGTTGTGGGTTTTCTTTGATGTTATAATTAGGGTTTTTAAATTATTATGACATTCAAAAATGACTAGAAATTAAACTACGTATTAAAACTAAACCAATTAATGAAGAAGCATGTTAATTAATCAATAAACAAATAAGAATAATAATAAAACGATGGAAAACCATATAAAATCATGTATGGGAAACCAGAAACTTTGGGCTGAGACTACTACATATATTATGAGTTTTATAAAGTTTCATTTCCATCTTAGACCAATGATCTTGATTTTAATAAACTTTAAATTTTTCCAAGGCCAAAGATAAACCTGCTTTAATATAATGTACAATAAGTAAAACAGATTCTCTTTACAGAAAAGAAACAGCCAAATAAATAATATTATATATTAAATAACTATAATTATATTGAATTATTAAATATATTGAAACTACAATTCATCTGGCATAATGAACAGTCAGGATTTATCAGAATGATTTTGAATATTGTTTCGTAGTATTTAAATTATGTTTTTGTGCTTTGTATTCGATATATTTAATTCGATATTTTTGTTTATGTATATTTAATTATATATATTTAATTATATACATTTAATTATATACATTTAATTAATAATTTTAACAGAACGAATCAATGTTTTGAAGTTCAATAAGCATAAATTATTACTGTGACAAATACTATAGTATATAGTATATAGTATATAGTATATAGTATGGAAAGGAGATCCGTTGAAACTAATTTTTTTAGTCTTATCCGAAGTTTCTCTTTTAGTATTGATGAAACTTAGATGACAATATTTCCTATACATATATGTATAAGTAGATTAATATATTTTGTTGGAGATTATGATATATATATTCATAGGATGTGAAACTGGCAAAATTATTTTCATCATATTCAACTCTAAACAAAAGACATTTAAAGCCAACTCGATACCGAATAAGTTATTATATTATTATATATCCATATCTGTATTATTATACATATCTTCTGTATTATTACTTATACCTATTATTATATATATATATAGTACTTTATTATACTATGTACCCATATATATTATTATTATATGTACCTATATATATTTTTATAATATGTGCTTATATACATATATTATTATTATACAAAACTGATTCATTATTTTCTTTAAAAGTACAACTTGGTTCTGAACAAGTTTCATTAGGATTACTTTTTATTTCTAATAACACATATTACTTTATGATTTTATACAGATCAAAGTATTACATTAAACTTCTTTGGGAATATTATAATATAAAAGAAAAAACTTTAATCATATATAACATTTAATATTATATAAGAAAGGGTATAAAAACTTCACTATGCTAATGTTAAAAATAATTCTGTAGTTTTTTTTTTATTTTTTTTTTTTTTTTTTTGGTTTGTTAGTTATGTGAAACTAAACTGGTTGTTTGTTGGAGTGAGACTATTTATGAGTTTGCCATTTACATAGCAGAAGTTGATTTGATTTCAAAAATTAATTGAGAACTGGGTTTCTGATAAAGCTAAAATACATATTTAATAAACTATATACATATATATGTATATATATGCATATAATGAAATCTGTTGGCTTTTAATTAAAAGTTATATCAGAGTTGTCTATATAAGTTTAAACAATTGGCTATTTCTACACTATAGATGAGATGATGAATAATGATTATCGGCTGATATAAAAGCTCTTGTAAACAACCGTAACAACAGCAAAAAAAAAAAACAACAACAGCAACAACAACAACAATCTCAACACCTTCTCCCAACTTGTTAATTTAATGACTTTGGTCTCCCCTCAATCAGGCACTGGGCTCAGGTTCGTTCGATCGATTGATCCATTAAATTAATTGAGTGTAGTTAAAACGTTTTGCCAACAGACCAGAGACAAAAGAGGTGCCAAGTGGTGGAAGGGCTCAATAGGTACATACATACATACATATATATACATACACATACGTATATATACATACACATACGTGAGGTAGCTGTGCCATTGTCACGTGTGTCACGTGTGCAAACTGCATTCAATTTAATGGGCTTGACCAGTCGTTGACCATTCCTTTCCCCTACCCCCATCCCAAGAGAATAGAGAGAGAGAGGGCCGTTGGTAGTCACCAGAGCGCAACTCCTCGCCAGACGCCTTAATTGATGCAACAGCAACAGATGCTGATGCAAATGGAGCCCCACCTGGAAGTGCCATCGTGTAGAATGGGAAGCTGTAGGAGTGTGAAAATCGTCTGGTTGCAGCTGACCAAACACCCACTGAAATACCCTTCGGTTATAACCCATACCCTAAAGCTATACATACATATCTAAGTGCAAAAGCAAATAGAAAGTAGAAAAATGTAAAATTTTCTGTCCTAACTAAATCAATATTATAATAAAGTATTAGAAATATATTTGATTTGCTTATTAGAAGGTTCTCTCCTTCTCTCTCTCTCTATATATATATCTATATAAATACACATACACATATAAATATATATGTGTATGTATATGTGTGAAGTGTAGTTTACTTTCGATCTGATCTAGCTATAGGGCACCTCAATGCGGTCACAGTTCTTGACCAAGCGATAACCCCCCACACCCAACACGTGCTTTTCACTTCGCTCTATTGCGGCTGCTTATCTCTTGTTACTTTTTGTGCCGGGCATTTTAATTAAGTTAACAACTGTTTTTTTTTTCTCTCTCCCTCTCTTTCTGTCTCTCTCTCTCTTTCTCTTTATCTGCAACTGCAGCACTAACAACATTGCAATTTCATTTCTTCTTTGATTTTGTCCGAACCCCTCCTAAAAAAAAAAGCCACAAAACAAAAGACAAATGCAACAAGATTTCAACGAGTTGTGGGTCCATGGTTGGCTGGTTAGTTGATTCGCTTGGTTGACTGGTTGCTGGACCTGGGGCTGTATCTATAGCTGTATAGTTGTTGCATAAAGAATCAATATTATGCCGCAGTGTGGGTGAATTGAGTAATGGACGCCAGGTGATCGGGCGGGGATAGGAGGGGGGGTAGGTTAACCTGCTAGCAAGAGTTTCGTGTCTATAAATCTCATAAGCAATTAAAAAAAATTCGATTAAGATTGAGTTTAACCTTTTGTTTTATGTGGAATGAATAATTATATAGCAGCTACCAGAAGACCAACCCAGTTCTATTGTAATTTCATAAGGAAAAATTTTGCCAAGAAAATACTAATTATCACACTATTGCATCAATAATTGAGGAAATGACTGAGCGGAGAGCAGAAGAAAAAAAAATTGAAAAAGCATGCAACATGCCTCTAAACTGAACTATCAATTAAGTTGTATATTGCAAATTGAACGAAAAGAAATGCACAAAAAATAGCAAATACTTTAAGCTATTTATCAGACTGTCTCAAGATTGCGGATATATGTACATACAATTCCACATTATTCCATAGATAAATATATATGTTTGTATATATTACAAGCCATTCCAATAGATACTTTTCATGCAACTGTTTAAACGATTCAAAAAGAAAGAAAAGTTGTATAAGTGAAGTGGTCTAGTTATATTGAATCGATTTACAATTGCAACATGTAATTACTTAATAATGGCAGAATAAGTTCGAAAGAAGAAAATCAAACTAATTAAGACATAACTGTTAAGTTGTTTGGTATTGTAATTATATAAATATGCTGCCACACTTTTTTTTTTAAATAGTGTATGCACAGTTACTGATGAATGGTTTAGGCTGAAGTATGCGTTAAGGAATGAAGGAAGGAATGGACAGCAGGTAACATAAAAAAAAGGTAGTCTGAGTGCCATTTCTAGTATGCAAACTTTAATTAGTAAATATCCAACTAATAACCATTATGTTTTATGATATTTGTCTTGGTGAAGTATGCAGTCATCCTTTTTTATTAGCATGTTCATTATTACAAAAAGATAGAACACATATGTGTGTTTTACTGAATATAAACTTTAGTTAACAAAGGTAAAGTTATTTAATATTCGTCCGCTTCTGTCCGTTGAGGAATTTTCTAGGATTGTCTCTTTATCTTCAATATTTGTTTCGGACTAGTTAATTACGAAGTTATAATCGTAAAGCGGTGAGTCAAAAAAATTGTGAAAAATATTCAGCCACACTGTTTTTTAAGTGGAAAATGGTTTATAAATGGAAAGGATATGGAATAGTGCTACGGAAGCTTTAGTCCTAGTATATGTTACTAAACAATATGCGATAAAATTTTTTTTGTTAAATTTTTGACTTTATAGTGACATATTCTGCCACACAATTTATGAATTTTACAGAACTATATAAAATGGCATTTGTATAGCTGAATGTATAAATAGTATAAAATACAAATTGAGTCTAAATATACATGTATACATTTTTTTTGAGTCAGATCTTAATAATTATTTCTTTTTGGTATTAGTTGTGTAAGAATATGCAGCCACACTTTTTCAAATTACTATTTATAGAAAAACTTTCACAATACATTTGTAAGACACTTTCACGGATTACAATTATATAACTTAATTTATGTTACAACATGAATCACTAGCAAAAAATTGAATGTAATTTATTTACTTTGATATCGAAATTGATTTTCATCTAACTCTCTTGGCCTATGAACTGTAACCTCTCCAATGCATCTCTTAACCCAACTCAATTCAACACAATTGCCCACTAATTCAGTTAAAGAAAGCACTGATTTATGATAGACAACAATGCCAGCAAAGTTGGAAAACTTTTCTTACTTTTCCCTTTCAATAGAAAATGATAGTTGATGAAATTTCAGAGCCAACTTTTTTACACTTGCATTACCAACCCCCTTCAACCCGCTAGATACTCCATATCTTCTCTTGGATTTTACATCAATTATCATGAATCTGGAAATGATGTTGTTGTGTTTTTTCTTCGTTTTTTTTTTTATTTGTTTTTTTTGCCTAAATTCCCATGCCCAATTGCTGGCTATGTCACGTTCAAGGGCTGTTAACAGCTTTTAATGATTTTCTAATTAATTTTTATTTTTTTTACATCGTTTTTGTTTGCTTAACAGTGCATTGAACTCTTAGAGTGGCACCAAGCACCGGAGGCGTCTCTCTCATTCCCATACGGATTCTCACAAGTGAGAAATCAAGAGTGTTGAAATTGCCGGACGTTGGATAAAAATAAAATAAATAAAATTGGGAAGGGAAGGAGGGGGGGATTAGTATAATGTCAAAGTAATAAACATAAAGTCAAATTGAGATGATTGAAGCGCGGACCCTGGGCCCTCATAATAGCATCATCGGACTAACAACAACAACAACAACAGCAACAAAAATTGTGTATCCACTACTACTGCAACTTGGGTGCAACAAGTTGTTGCAACTATGTATATATGTACGAGTATAGCAGTAGTTATTCGTGACCATGAGGGTCAGAGTCAAAGTTCAATAAAATCCAATTAAATTGCCGCAATTGCAGCAGTGCCCAGACCCAGACCTGCCCGCAGACCTTCTCATCATCCATCTAGGGTCGTAAATCTAAATAACCCAACAACCTGCAACCCAAAAAAAAAAAAAAAAAAAAAGAACAACAAAACTCGCCTTTGATTTAATTGAAAAAGGCAACGTGAACTTTCACCAGGTCTTACGTACAGTACACAGTATGTACTAAAAATCATTCACCAAAAGAACTTTTTCTTTTTGAAGGGTGATGGGGAGAGGGGGAGAGGGGGGGGAAGCCTTAATTGAATTACTCTCTTAAGGAACTTGGGATCCGTAATTTTTGTTGGTTTTCTTTTTTAAATAAATAATTTCTGTGTTCACTTTATGACTTTACTTAATTCTCTTTTGCTATTTTTAGCATATTTATTGCATGCGCAAGAATTGTGAGAGCAGAAAAAAAAAAAAAAAAAAAAAAAGGGGGCCAACAATGCGGTTACCAGAGGTCAATTTATGCCTTTGATATATGTATACTATATATGTGTATCTGACATAAGTTTCGCCGTTGGCTTTTCTTGTTGCTTTTGGAATTTTATGACAGTTGCTTCCGGTGATGATGAGAATATGTGAATAAATGAATACTTTTGGCAAGTGCCTTAAGTGTTTAGCTTATGAGTCATTCATGAAGTTATGTATAGGGAAAATAATCATTCTAAAAGTTTGTTATATATATATATATATGTTTATATATATAATATTACCATCGTCTACTAATCGTTGTAATCCTTGTAAGCAGCTTTCATTTATCATACAGTCAAACCACGACACTTTCAACCGCACAGAAGTTGAGCTTTCTCTCAATTTATCTACCTACCTACCTACCATACGATACTCATGCATTATTCAAAAAAAAGAAGTTTTTTTTTTCACTCACATCACTTGAACTCTGGACACTCGAAAGTTGCATGGCGGCTGCCCTACCTCCCCCTCTCTCTCTTGGCGTTGCGTCTTTTGAAACACTATCACAATAACACATCATTTGTCAGGCAAACAAATGATGTTGCATGTAACCTTATCATCTCATATCCGTTGCAGACAGCAGCAGAGAATGGACAGGGTGTGTGTGTGTGTCTATGTAGAGGTGGGGCTAAGGTCAAGCGCTAAGGTTAGACCAAAATGAAGCAACAATGGCAAACATCAAGAAGACCATAACAAAATGCAGTCGACGTGCTTCTAGTGGTTGTCCTTCCTCATGGTCCTTTCTGTCTATTTTTACAATGGTTCCTAATGAATAAACATGGCGTCCATTTACTTCCGCTTTTGTTGTTCTTATTGTGTTGTTGTTGTTGTTGTCATCTCTGTTATAAAGTTACGTATACGCCATCATGTGGCAGAGTGTCAACCATCAAGTTGCAAGTAAACAAGCGACAAATTTATTGGGAATACTTGCACACCTCCATGGGGGATTTAACTGGGAACTGGACATACAAAGTGGACATGGTCGCTGTATAGACATGTCTGCAACATTGATGCCACTAATGACCAGAGGGGGGAGGGAGGGAGGGAGGTAGCTACAGATTGTTAGCCTTTGGTGTGAAATTCATCGAGGCATTGTTTATCCTTTTTTAAGCTTTTAATGGGCGTGTACCCCATACAAATATTTGCCTTTGTGCTCAAAGAGTTCACCAAGCGAACTTCCGCCTTGTCGTCTGTGATGTTGTTGTGACCCTGGGGCGATGGGGAGCATGGGCAATTAATTTTTTTTATAGTTTCTCTACTAAACATTCTTTTCCTTTTTCTTTGCAGATGACAAAAAGCAAAACGCAACCACGACGAACTGGTGGCAAAATGATGATCACCTCCGCATTTATTTTAGCAATGGTTCAACTGCTGATCTCACCCACACAGGCAGCTGTTCATCCAGTGTTGACCTATAAGAATGCTTCCACACAATTGGGACAGATGGTTACATCGAGTACATTGGTCTGGGAGAGTTATGATGCCAAGGATGCCAAACAATTGCAATTTGCTGTCGAAGGTGGCAAATATATTACTGAGGATGAACACTATGCCATCTATGTATGTCGTGTGCCCATCGATGGTGTCTATACTTCGGGCCATACCGAGAAAATTCTCCAGAAACATGTTTGTGTGGCCTCACATTATAAGCATGGCAAATACGATAGTTTTGATGTTTTAATGAACAAGGGACATCTGGGCAAGATTGGTTGGAAACATTGGCGTAAATTTGATGCCGGTGTTCCTGTGGGAGCCATACGTATTGGTGATGATTCATTTATTGGCCGTCATAGGGCATCACGTCAGCAAAATGCCGAAGGAGGTGAAACCCATTGGGGAGCTGACTTTAATTTGGGTCGCTTGGAGCCAGTGGGTTTGGGCAAGATCAAGGTGATTGAGAACGAGCGAGAGAAGTACTACGATGATGGCGAAGTGCTGATTGAAACAGAACCATTCCGCTATGAGCTTAGAGATATTAAATTGGATCGTATTCGCACCGATATAAGAGAAAATCTAACGGAATTGAGTAAGTTTTTTTTTCTATATTTTTAGCTCTGCTTTAGGATATTCCAAACGAATTTTTTTTTCTTCTAGCCACTGCTAAACTGGAGAATACGGGCGATAAATATAGCACTGTGGAGACTGTAATGAGCTATAGTTTCGATTATCTACAAAATTGGGGTTCTCATGAGGGCGTGGCACGTGGTTTACCTACCAAAATCTATGAAAAAGATGTCTCCCAACCGGCAGATATTAATTGGGCTTTGAAACATGGCCAGAAACGTGTCGAAAATAAGGCAGTTCATACAAAACTTTGGCCAGGCACTGCCATCAATGTAACACTGCGTGGTAACTATGTAACCCTAGAGGCACCCTATACAGCCAAATTGTTTGCCTTCTACTATGGCAGTGATGAGAGTGTATCCCGTAAGATTAACGCTGAGGTAATGTAAATTTATCGAAAACTATTTGTTCAATACTTTGCTAATATTTATTCTATATACTTAGGTACGGAAAAGCTATTTAAAGGAAGTTAAATTGGAATTTAGTCCTGTTTATTGGATAGAGAATAATACAATTGTACCAACAACGACAACAACATCGACTACTTCGACCACAACACATGCCACAACAACCAGCACGAAGGAACCGACACCCATTAATGAGCCACCTATAGTACAAGTTGAACATGTGGGTGTATTGCATTCAGGACCTGATACGCTGGAGAAGACACTGCATGATTCACCGTCTTCGATAAGCAGCAATGAGATTAATGCCCATCATGAGGCACCCGAGAATATGTCAAATCCAAGCAAGGATGCGGCATTGGCTGGTTTTGGTGGACCAAATAATGGTGCTAAAACGATTGGCAGGACACTGATGACATTAATTTTAACTACGTTTATGGCAGGCATATTAAATCTGTAGATTTTAGCAGATAGCAACAGATAGATATGTCTCGTATATAGTGTAGCGTTTAATTGTTGTTGTTGTACCTGTTGTACCCGTCTTTGAGAGCGATAAAAGCAAATGGCAAGAGAACAGTAATCGGAGAAGAAATAAACATACACACACACACATACACACACAGATTAGAAACAGACAGATCTTAGAAGAGATATATAAATATATACATATATATATATTTAAATCGCATATATATGTAGGTTATCGAAAATTCCCTTCAAATTAATTGAGAAACAGGGTCAGCTTTCTGTGTGCGAGAAAACAAAACAAAACAGAACAAAAAAAAAACTGAAAAATAAAAACTTGAAAAACTTGATATTTTTTATACTTCTACCAAGGCTTCTAATTCTACAATTTCATCCCGCATACTATATAATAATTACAAATCGTAAAGCGTAGAAAAGGAAACCAATTGATATGATATATAAAAAAATATATATATAAAAAAAAGAAGTAAATAAACTCTAAACATTCCTAAATAGAAAAACCAATCCCTCTCTTTCACACACACACACACACAACAAACAAATGAAACGTAAATGAATCAAAAGTATAAATATTCTATGATATACATAAATATATACATAAATATTTTACGATTTAACAAGAAATTGTCAGAAGGAGTGTTTTATGTTTTTAAGTTGCTTTGCAAACAAAAAAAGGAAAAAAAAGGATGAAACAAAAAAGGAAACCGATGAATCGATTATTCTGTTTAGCTTCTCTTATTTAGTTTTATAAGCCATAAACAAGAACCACATTTAGTAGAAATAATTCATTGACAATGATAAAAAGATATATATAAATATATATTTATATATATATATGATGTATATGTAAAATCGATGTAAAGTTTAAGCATGTATGTATGTACGGTATTATATTTAAGTGAAACACTCCAAAAAAATATGTAAATTAGAATTTGCTATGCTATAATTTGCTATATATTTCATTCTATCTTCTATTCTATAAGTTAATCGATTCATATATGTATTAGACAACAATAATTTTTTATTCTATTTTGTTGAAACAAATCGAAACGAACAAATTTCTCGAATATCAGAATAAAGCTTGTAAATTAAAATATGAAGACTTGTTTTGTTGTTTTATTTTTCTCTTATTTTGTTTAAACAATTTTTTGTGCATTTACCCAAATCAATTGTCAGAATTTGTTAATTAGCATTGAACAACAAATTTTTGTATTTGGCTTTTTGTTTCTTCAAAAAAGAAAAAAACAAATTTGTTGCATAAATTAAACAAGTTTTTTCTTTTTTTTTTTTTGAAATGAATTTGATATGTAAACATATTATTTGATTTGCTATTGGCATTCATTAGTTAAGTACTATATACATATAAATGAGTTTGATTGATGGATCATCTTAATTGATGAGTCATTCAAAATGTAGGGCCAGCAAATCAACAAAATGTTCTTCTTTTAAGTAATTAACAAAAAAAAAAAAAAAACGAAAAGAATCATTAGCAATCAATAAAATACATTAAAATCAAACAAAACCCTTCCATAGAAAATAAATTTAATTATTTCTATGCTTCATGCCAGACACAAACAGACTATTAAGCTCACCTTTATTAACCAATTACAACACTTTAAGCCAAACACCTGTGTGCCTATCTTTGTCTATCTAGCTACCTAACATTTTATTTTATTTATTTATTTGTCAAATTCTTAACTGTGGACAGCCAATTATGGAAAACTGTTTTGACAGTTAGACACTTAACCAATTGAAGGCTGGAAAATAGACAATTGAAATGCCGATTACTCATACCTTTTTATACTCTTTCGTAAATGATATGTTTACATTGCTTAGAAGGTTCTTACAGGTAAAGAAAAGCATTGAATTGTAATGAATATAAGTATATATATAATAATAAGTTACTGATGGGTGTAATGAAAGAAGTCATTTACAACTGGTTGCTTTTTTTTTTTAAAATATTGAACGTGTATGTCTTTGTAGTTTTCTGGAATCGGTAAGATATGACCACAAAGGTTTTCCTATTAATAATTCTGGCAAAAATGGTTTTAAATGAAAAGCTTTTATTGCTTTTTAAATATTATAACTTATATTTTAAATAATACATTCCAATCGGTTCAAAACTGGTTAAGTATGTATTCTAGAAAAAGAACTCAATGAGAGCTGACAATTTTTTTGGAAACCTTTTTCTGACGATTGTTTTCATATTATATCTAACTTTAAAAACTTAAGTTTGTAAAATTAAGTTATAGAACTAAATCTTCTCTACTTCATAAAATAGTTTTACCAAAATTTGATAATCATTAGTTATCCGTGATGTTTAAATAATGTTTCTTAAAATATCTATGTACATATTTGAAATGCACCAACTGGTATTAGGGATACCCAAGGAACCGAGGGTTAGAAATAGGACTTACAATTGTATTTTGTAAGTTATAATTTTGGTTACTTTGAATACTATATAATGAAACTATTATTACATAAGCTATTGACCAGTTTTCTACAACAAATATTTTGAAATGGATCTGAAATTACCATATATTTCTCAAATTTTTTTGAATTTGGAACTAATTTAAAACCAAATTTCAAATTAAATCAAAGTTGGGGAAAATTATTTGCATGAATATTTTATTTAAAAGATGAACCGATTTCAAAATTCTCTGATTTAATTTAATAACGATTATGTATATACATATAATATACTATAAGCAGGAACATTCGGAAGGGTATTAACTATTCGGCAAATCTATTGCCATAACCAATGATTTTTCTTGTCACATATATTTTAAATTCCACTACCAACTTTCAATTCCAGACTTGATTAAACAGGTAATTAACAGCACGTTGCTATTATTCTTTGTATTTTATTTATTTTTATTTTTTTGTTAGTTTTTTGATTTTTGGTTTTGGTCATTGTCAATTTAAATATCAAATTAGCATATTGGAATGCCATGCAGTCTGCGGAGGTCTCCGATTATGATGCAAAGCACGTTGATTTGCTGGACGGGAGCGTTAATATAAGCATACATGAATGTATATATATATCACATGATATATTATATAGCACGATTGTTATTTTTTATTACACATCAATTCACCCGGACAGTTTGGTTCTGCGCTGTTGGTGCCCCCCATACACAAAAGGTCTCCAAAAAGCCAGTTTCTTTTTTTTTACACAAATAATAATAAAAAAGTTGATTCGCATTAGAATCTCATGGTATTGATGGTTTTGTTGTTGTTATCTCTGTGTGTGTGTGAATGATATTTTTAAAGCGTGACCACATGACCATGGTTTAAAAACGGGTTCGGTCTGAGAACGAGGGGCAATCTCGCCCTACGCCTCTGTTTTTTTTTTGGATGGGGCGTCAATGCGAAACGAGCACAAAGCTATTATACATCTAGGCGGTTTTTTTTTTTTATTTTTTGGGTTTTTTTTTGCATTATAGAGAATAGATTATTAACCTGTGAACTCTTTGGTGAGTTGGTGCTTCAGCCACGCCCATAAAAGTAGCAACAAAAGCCATAAATAATATTAATAATTGGTTTCGAAAGAACTCACATAGAAAATTTATATTAGCACTGGAAAATAGTAAAGAAAAAGGTGCTTCACAATATATTATAAAAGATCGAAAATTGTGGGGATTTATTTTTTTGTTTTTACAAGTAAATATAAAATTAATTATAATCTATAATTAAAAAATAAATTTACTTAACGACATGTAATTGATTTATGGAACATCTATCAACAAATTTATCGTGTAAGTCCTGAGCTTAATTGTTCTTTAAATTATTATATTTACTTTGAAATCGATTTAATAACTTAATAACCTTTTTCTCAAAGTTATTTTATTTATTTTAAAATTCAGTTATTAAAGTTTTAATTTTTGTGTGTTTAAATAAGTTTTAAGTCGATTGCTTGGTTAGAAGGATTTAGATAAAATCTTTTAGATACTTTTTAAGTTCTTACAAAAAAAAAAAGGATGATAATCTATTAAAATGTTATTACCCGATTTGTTCTTTCTTATATAGCAAATTTAAATATTTTAAATTATTGTATTATACAATTATTATTATTATATATTATTTATCTCTCTCTCTCTTTATCCTCAATGATATAATATTATATAGTATTTACTTCTTAACCTTTACAGGTACAACATTAATTGTAATAGAAAGAAAGGGGAAACGAAATGTTGTTTAAAAACTGTTTATATATACTATATATTCTGATAGATTGAAAAATAATCCTTCGTTATACATATACATATATAACGTATAATATGTTTTACTTTGGATCATATTAAAAGTTGAAAGGTTGTTAGCCATACTTTTTTTACATATATTTATTAGTGATTCATTGAATATTCCATATCCTGCGAAAAAAGTCTTTAAAGAAAATTTAATATATATTTTAGTGAACAAAGAATTTCAATAACTTTCAAAATAATTTCGATTACTTTTTACCCTACCCTCGTGCATACATATTTATAGTTTTAAACAAATTTATGCCTTACGACTAATTTGAAATATATTCAATTAATTAAGCTAAACCCCCCCCCCACACCCTTTTTTTGTTTGTTCAATATGCTATTGCTGCTGGCAAATTTTTGTGGTTTTATATTGATTTTAAATTATTAGAATTGATTACAGTTGATATATCAAAGTGCAATGCAAATTTATTCATCTGTTTAAAATAAATATCAAAAATTGATTGCATTTAAAATTAATGAAATCAGCATATAATAATATTTAATAATTTAGCAGTTGCACACAATATGCATAATTATGCATTAATTATGAGACCGATGATGATGATATGTTGGCGTCAATGCAGACGCAAGTGATGACGATAATGATGATTATGATGATGATGATGATGCAAAAAGCCAAAACCAAAGTCATCCTTGATAGAGTCGGCTCTGCTCTAGTGACTACCCCTGCGGCTGGAAATTTCATGGTTGGTCTGCCATTGCAGTGCGCTAAATGAATTTTCCTGACAGGTTTATTTTTTTTGTTTTTCTCGTATTTTTTTTTTATACTGTATGCCTTTGCCATATCGGCGTGCAATCTGCTGCATTCAGGCATGACCCGTGCATGAGAGGGCGAGGGTGAGGTGAGAGAACCCTTTCCCTTTACCTACTAACTTGCAATGGTAAATTGCACGCCAACTGCAATTGTGTAAGTGTGTGTGTGTATGTATATATGACGTTATTTATACGGCGGTTACGTACATAATACTGCCTGCCCTTAACGCTTTATAATTTTTTATGTTTTTTCCTTCTGTGTGCATAAATTCAGCTTACATTTCATATCCTTTAGGTCTACGTATGTCAATGCGTGTGCATGTGTGTGTGTGTGACTGGAGGGAAGAGGACACTGCATATGGCTAAGAGTCATGTCATTTGGCTTTATCAAACACATTTACATTTGCCTATTTGGTTATTTATTACTTTTGGGATTTCCATTGACATACATCACACAATGTGAAGCATTTACCTATTTAAGAGTAAGACAATATTTTTTTGTAGAAATCTAATTACCAACATTTATCTTTAATTAAATATCTTGGTATTAGGAAATGGGAAATCGGCCAAACAAAGGCCAGAAAAAAAAGAAACGAAAAAGAAAAGAAAGAAGAAGAATATAAGTAATCGTTGACCAACTCAGAAGTGTCGGGAAGTGTGGGAGGGTGTCGTTTATTAAAAAGTTTTTTCTTACAAGTTTATGACATGATGGTAAATGAATTCTGGCCACACGGTCGGTTGGTCGTCTTGCAGTACTTATGGCCAAGCTCACATTTCGATTTCAATTGAGCCAAATAATGTTGCGAAGTTGCGCAAGTGCTCTTGGCCGGGTTGAATAACGTAATGCATAGCTAACGGTCCCATCGAGAGCATCGCCACCATATGGATAAATTCGCAAGAGAGTTTCCAATATGAACTAAATGAAATTCTACTCTCTTTGATTGGACTTTAAGAGCATATCATTATTGTATTTGTACAGTGTGACAATTGTGATTAGAAATTAATTGGGTGAAACTAAGGCTTTGACTATAATGCAATATCGTTTATTCTATATATACAAATATGACTATATACATCTATTTTTTCGAAGTTTTTTATTTTTTATACAATGACAAATATAGGAATCTATAATATTGAACTGTGATGGTATGTTCTAATACCAAAAATGCGTTTAGATTTAATCAAGCTAAGAATATAAGATACTGTAATCAGTATCAGTCTCAACTGAATTTCCCCATCTTTTCTTTGTTTCTTAACCTCATAATTTAGAATACAATGTTAAATTATATATCTGAACAATAAAATTGTTATAAAGAGTAATCACCATGAACTGCAGTTACTGTCTAAGAGATAACCATGCATCCATTCACCTTGCAATCCCCTGTTAAATTATCAGAAATTTGAGCTATTATCCAATTGTGTTCCAGGGCCATAATAAAATTAATCCGATACATTTCGATAATTCTACATAATACCTAGAAGTTAACATATTAACTATTGATAATGTAGAAAGCAATTCAACTGATAAAAGCAATATTTTTGAAAGTTATATGAAATGGGATTGTGTATTATATTAGATTGTATATAAATTGTATATTAAAAGTCACCTAATAATAAAATATCCATATAAAATGTACCGATATAAATATTACTAAGTAATACGACAGCTTAAATTCATCTTAATAGGAGTTAATGAACACTTATCCTCTAGTTGTTAAATTATTATTGACTAAGGTTTAGCATATGCATATATTAGTTGATTATTTAGTTAGTCTTGCTACCTCAATAAAATAATTCCCAAAAATGTTATATATATACAATCTAAACGATTACGTAAGCCTATCACTAACATCAGTCCAATTTAAATACTTATTTTATTTTATTTTTCATTTAAATTCTTACATAACATTAAACGAAAAATAAATTTCCTTTTTTTTTTAACCATTTCTAGGTCATTGTTTAACCACTATGGAACCACTGTGCTGTGTGCAAGTAACATTTCAGTTACGGCGTGACGTCATTACCTACATAGGCGGCCCACAGAAAACGGGACACGAGAGCCCAAACGCCTAAAAGTATGCCGCTTGCTAGTTAGCAACAGTTGAAAACGACTCCGAAACTTATCCGAGCCTGCTCTCTGATTACTCTCCCGCGAGAGCTACACAGCCCGAAAGCACACGACTGTTGCTAACGGTCCTTTATCCGGCGGGGTATAAATAGCAGCATGGGCCATCAACCAGCATGCAGTCAAACGAAAGACTTTCTTGCGACCATTTCCTGGATGGAGACAAACCAAAAAAAAAAAAAACAATTTCCTAGTAACAGATAATAAAACCGTGAACTAACCGTTAACCGTTACAATTTAATTTTCAACTATCGGTGCTCCGACACCAAGTCAGTATATCCTTCAACCAGTGTTTCCGTGTGTGTGTGTGTCTGTGTGAGATTATTTGTGTGTTGTCTCTCTATTCAAAGTTTTTGGCATTATTGCGCTTTTCGCGTTGCGTCGCATTCAAAAAACCAATTAACAAAGACTTATCAGAAGGAACGACCAACGAACAGTAAAAAAAAAAAAAAAAAGAATTCCGCAATGCAGACCGTGCACAAAATTGCACAAAACAGAAATGGCAAATCTGTGCTCCTGATGCTCTCCATTTTGCTACTGAATGCCGTAAGTCCTATTTTGTGGGGGATTATAATTTCAATTTTGAATGTTTGCCGCTTATCAGCAGCAGCAACAGCGGTTTTTGAAAGTCACCCGCTTTTCTGTGTGTGTGTGTATGTGTGTGTCGGGTGTGTTTTGGGTCCGATTGGTCTATTCTAATTTCAACATTTTATGTGCGGACGTGTGTGCAGCGAATCGTGAATATCATCAAAATTACTGGGATTTTGTTATCTCGGTTTTTTTTTCTCTCTCTTTTCTCGTTTCTTTTTTAACGGATTTATGTCAAAAGAAGGATTCAATTTTTTGTATGCACAGTGTCAGAGCGAATGTACATTTTGTGATTCAATTTTAAGGTTTTTTATGGCTCGAATTTGGTGATAAATTTTTCACCTAATTTTATGGTTTATTGAAAGTTTTTTGAAAACATATTTGTGAACTTAGATGCATAGAAACATATCTTGGAGTTATCTATATTATTAGTTAGTTATCTATTTGAGTGTCATATCAATATGTTTATCATATATTTTTTTGGATAACATTGCTTTAAATTATGTAAAGAAGATTTAATATAATCCAGGGATAATATATTTAAGACTTTTCGGATTAATCTCAATTGATAGAGGTTTTGATTACGTTTTCTTAAAAATTCAGTAGGTAATACTCTAGAAAATATTCTATTAATTTAATATACTTTTTTTACTTATTCGACTTATCCTTATAAATATATATTAATAGTAATGTTTAATAATAATGATTTTGATTGAGATTTATCGAAAATTAAGAAAAAAAATTTATTTAATGGTTACTAAAATTATGATTCGCTCCTGTGAGGTATATTTTGTAGATTTCGAGAGAATCCAATTAAGACTTATTCTATATCCGATCCAATAGATCTTTTCCTTCGAAAATGTCATATTTTCGTCCTTCAAATTAAGATTTATTTTATAGCCAATTCAATAGACCTTTTCCATCTAAAATTTTATATTTTCCTCCTTAAGATTGATTTTATAATCTATACGAAAAGGTCTATTTTCCTTCTAAAATTTTGTAATTTCCTCCATCAAAAAGTAAAAAAATTTTAATTGTGGTGTTTATGACTTAACTAAACCTTTTAAAAGGGAAAAATCTACAGAATCCATAATTCTTTCTAAAAACTAAGTATATCAAGTTCCAAGAAATTTCCAAAGAATATGAAATCACGATCAAAATAATTTATAAGGACTTATGAGAACCATTGCGTGAATAGTCATTTGAATCCCCCTATAAGATCTTTAAATGAATGAAAGAGAGAACGAAATATTTCCCAGGAGTATGATTCCCGATCTTTTTGGTATAATCCTATCAAAGTTCCTTTAAGAAGCGAATCAAGCATAGCTAGTGAAAAGTTACACTACTTTCTTTTAGATAGAAGTATAAATTGTTTGCGAAAGTCCTTTTGAAAGTCAATAATAAAATGATAAAGTCAATAATAAAATGATAAATATAATTATCAAAAGGAGAGCCTAAACCTTTTTCCTCTAGGCAACCTCCTCCATGAATTCTTAATACTAAAAGTATTTTAAACAAACAAACTAAATGTCAGGATACTATTATAAAATTCTGTTCCTCTTTGAAATCGGTGAAGCTAACTTATCTGAAGTTATCATCAGTTCTCTTTAACGAGATTTATTGTTAAGTTAATAGTAAATTAAATAAAAATTTTAACCGAAAATGTTTATATTTATACACTTGTTATGAGTATTATAATTTTTTTACCACATCTGTAACAGATTAAGGAAAACTTTCATAAATTAATCTGTTACATACATAATAAAAAAATTGCACTACTCTCGAGAAGTGTATAAATGTGAACATTTTTCATTTAAATATATATGTATATTTTTTTACACAATGTTTGAGTGGGTTTGAGGCCACTTTAAATGAGAACTTCTTTAAGTGTCCTCAGATAATTAATGTGGAAAATGTAAATGTCCACTTACCATAAATTAGAGTCCTCGATGTGGCAAAGAGGATAAGAATGTGGCATTCATGCAGCTGCTTGCAGCAGTCTCTGGGACTAAATGGTTAGCCATATTTCGCTTTGTAGCAATTTTGTATTTTGCAAGAGCCACGCCTTCTGCGTGCCAATGGGCGGCTCCCGTGGCATTTACTGTAGCAGTTGCAACAGTTGCATCAGTTGTTGCCTCCCCTCCATTTACCATTTACCATTCACCATTTGCCACCTTCACCACAGAGACTGAGGTTGCAAAAGCCAGCACGTCGACCATTTCCGTGCCACGTGGAATGGCAAGTGCAATTTTTCAGGATTCCCTTGTTTCCTGCTTGGTTGACTTTTTTCTAATAATTCACCATTTTGTTCTATGTTTGTATGTGTGTGTGTGTTTTTTAATATTTTCTTTTTTGTTTTTTTATTTCGTATGCCTGCGAATTGAACAATTTATGCGAAATGCATGACATTTTCTATTGTAGTCCGTTGACATTTTGTTGACATTTGTCAACGTTATACTCAACAGATCCTGTTGCTGTCCATCATAAGGACCATGGCCATGACCAAATTGTAGTAATACATTTCATAAACCCTTTTAATTACAATCCCCCCCCTCCGCCTCCACCATCTTAGCTCCCATCGTCATTCTCTAATGAAGTCTGGGATTACAGAATTTTCGTTTTAAGTTACCTAAAAAATTGCGCTTAAAATAAGTTTAAATGCGGTTAAGATGAACAAGCTTAAGCATTTCAAAAGAAAATTAAGATTTTCATTGAATACTTTCTATCAAAGAAAATTTGAGGAAAATTCCTTTTTCTTGTCAAGATTTTTCTTTACCAATTAAAATGGTTTAAATCAATTTTTCTAACAAATTTGATTCATTGCACGAAAGTGCTTACAATTTTCAACTATTTGATTAAATGGATGGGAAAAGTGTCAAATGAAAGTGGGTGGGGCTTTAGGCGGGTTTCTTCTCTTTCTTTAGTTTTTCGAAATCAATTAGAGAACATTTTCTTTTTTGTTGCCTTCTTGGCAAACATTCGTCTGTTGGTTATAGGAATAGGAAAACTAGGAACTGTGCCTTCTTCTGCAATTGACAGTTGGTAACGTCATCGGATTCTTTATTTTAAGCAAAGTTGACATTTATTGAAGTGCATTGCAGCGTAATTGCAAGATATTGGAGTCAATGATAGACTGCAAGTTACCCTAGGTAACTGTAGTAACAGAGTTGTTTAAGTGCAACTTAAATAAAGGAGTTGTAACAAACTTATATAAAAGATTTGAAATAGAAATAAATTTTTTAAAAATAATATATATATATAAAATATATAACATATAATCGTATTATACTTCATAATAAGTTGAGTCCAGTTGCGATTTGATTAGTTAAGTTTAATCTGTTGATGTGCATATAATTACCTGCGATATCTGATTTCTTTGCTATAATTTATAAAATTTTTACAAAAAATTAACAACAAAAATTTGAAAGCACAATAAATAACTGAATGGTGGATATCATTCAGAATGACGTCGATAAACTCAGGCTATTATTATCTGAAATTCTAACGATATTTTGGACATACATATTTATATGCACTTAGTTGTATAGACATTGCTGCATATCTTATAAATTCTTTATAAAAAGTTGTGTAAATAATATTTTTTCAACTTGGAGTTTAACAATATATTTCAAATGCAATGCTAGTCAATAAAGTGAACTACACCTATCAGAAAAAAAATATTCAAAAATAACTACCACATTTCAGAACTCTCTAAACCAACAAAATAGAAGATATCGAAGATAATTATAAATATAAGTAAAAGTATCCAAAATTTATCATGAATTATAAGATATCATTATAAGATATCATTATATAAGAAACAAAATAAAACATTAGCCTTAACTTACTAAATATTAAAACAATCTTAGCCGAAGGACCTAGCAACCTGTGCAAAGTCTGAGTTAGTTCAAGGTTTTTTTTTTTTTAATAAACTATCTGTATTAAATAAATATATAAATTGAAGTTATTTTTGTGAAGGCAGGCACATATTTCAGATGGAATAATTTTTAGAAAAAATATTTATAAATTGGTCTATGTATGTGAAGATGGATATATATTTTAGATACATATATATCTTCTTAAATTCGTATATCTACTTTCGGGAGATTTTATATGTTGCATTCTGCGAAAGTTATTTGTAAAATTGAAAAAAAGTAAAAATTGTTCATCTAACTTTGCCATAGCCTCCAAAATCTGTATAATATTTGTTAGTTTAATAAAATTTTCAAGATTTAATAGCACAAAAACTATAGAACTATAGACCATAAATTTTAAGAATTTATAGTTAACTGAATCATTCAGTCAGAAAAAACAGAATCTTCATATAAAGCTAATGCCTTATAGATCAGTTCAAACTGAAAATTATTAAGCTCATATTAAGCAAACTTCTCTTTGGTTAATTCAAAATGAAAATGAAATAAATATTAATTTAATTTTTTAATTTAAAATTCAAAAATCAAAAAACTAAATCAAAACCATTTGATAATATGTTAAAATCAGTCTTTGTCTGTCCGATTTTGATCACGTATGTATTTAATTTATCTAATGCTTTAATTAGTTTATTTCTGTCAGGTTATGTGCTGAATGAAGACAGATAATATATAGACTACTATATATGTATATATTATGTGGCACATCTATAGTAGAAGCTTGCAACATGCAATTTCCTTTCTGCCTGTCAAATGCATCTTATTGATTCGAATATACCCCTTTATCTATATACATCTACTGAGTATAATAATGCGTGACTAGGCAGACCTTTATATATACTTTGTATATATATATATATGTAGGTCGATTGAAACAAGAGAGGGCGTGGCGAAATGCTGACAACGACATGAACGGTCGGGGGAATTTCTGCTCATGTGAACATACATTCGCTTGCACTCCAAGGAGATTTTTTTTTCTATATTTTTTTATTTTTTTATTTTCAATTTATGACGCAGCTTTCAGTTGCATTTCATATCAATGTCAAAGCCTGCAATGAAATGTGACGCTCAAAAGGAAATATAATTAGAAATCGAATCGATATAAACTACTCGTGCTATCTCATTTCAAATACCATCTAAGAGATGATGAGTAAACATTTAAATCTATATATACATATATATAGATATGTGTGGGTGTGTGTGTGTGCTTGCATCTCATTAAATCCGTAAATCGAGCATACGCAATGTAGTCAAACAGACAAATATTCATTATCTCAAGACAAACACGGAATGTAAGTCAATGGAACTTGCCATAGCCCCATAAATTACATGAATACCGACTGTGAGCATGCGTAATTGCCAATTTGCACCTGAACAGAGAACAATTCCTGTTACCTGACACAAAAAAAAAAACAAAAAATCTATATTATTATTTTTTGTCTTGTCTTTAAGTTGTCACTTTAAGAAAAATGTACGACAAAAAGGTCGATGAGGTTCAAGAAAAGAATTTTTTTGGGTTGGAATGTTGTCTGCAAACTTTTTCAACAAAGTTTACAATTGATTAAGAAATCAAACGGGCGCTTTTACCTAAACCAATATTAAGATTCAATCGAAAATTTCATTTAAGTTAATTGATAAACAAATCTGGCATAAAAATATCAACAAGAATTAGAAAACTTTTCAATATTTACTTTTTGGCTTTCATCTGCAATGCACAAGTTTTTCCTTTTAAGCTAAAACTATTTTCGACATTTTCTTACAAGTTTTTTATTATACCCTTGCAGAGGGTATAATAAAATTGGTCAGATGTTTGTAACGCATAGAAATAATCGTTTCCGACCCCATAAAGTATATATATTCTTGATCAGAATCGAAAGCCGAGTCGATATGACCATGTCCGTCTGTCCGTCTGTCCGTCTGTCCGTCTGTCCGTCTGTCCGTCTGTCCGTCTGTCTGTTTCTTCGCAAGGAATCGAACTTAAATTTTGAGCTACATGAATAAAAGTCATATCATTCTCTTCATTGATGATTTATCTGACACAAGTTTAAGGGTTGGTAGAATCGGACAACTATAAGTTATAGAAAAATAGGAAAGATCAGAGGTACCTCGGTCAAAATGTGAGTTGTTCAAAACAGTTCTTGTGAGAAAAACTTTTTTGTTTTTTAAGATATCTCAACCAAATTTGGCACATAGATGACAATTCTACTTTTACACCTTACCAGCAAGTTTGATTCAGATCGGATAATAAACACCGACATAAATCAATAAAATCAATAATTAACCCCCATCAGAAAAAGTATGTTTTTGTGAGAAAAACTTTTTTGTTTTTTAAGATATCTCAACCAAATTTGGTGAGCAGATGAGAATTATACTTTTACATCATATCAGTAAGTTTGAATCAGATCGGATAATAAACACCGACATAAATCAATAAAATCAATGAATCAACCCCCATCAGCATCAGTATGTTTGCATATGCAGCCAATTAAATACGTTTATATTTGCTTTTATATATGCGTACACAAACAACATACATGGACACATACAAAAATACATACATACATATATGCGAACACGTGCTTGAAAAAACTACAAGCTGAGTGCGAAACAGAAAGAGACGGAAAACTATTTGTATTGTGTTGTTGTTTTCAGAATTCGTCAGAAACTTTAGAGAGCGAGAAGCTGGACGCTTGCAATGTATACCGAAATAGCGTGGCTCCGAATTTAAAGTTTGGTAGCGCAATAGGTAGAGATCGTTTCTGGGAGTGATGGGAGCGGAGGTTCAACTCCGGCCGTTGGCAAACTCGAAATTTTTGTTACTGATTCTTTTCTTGGTTCAAATTTTTTTTAAATTTTATATTTCCAATTTTTAAAATATATTGAATCCGATATGACGGAGAAAGTAATCAATTAATCTGCAAGGGTATACAAACTTCGGCACGGCCGAAGTTAGCTTCTTTGATATTTTTTCTTCTTTTTTGTGTGCAAAATTTTTGCATATTTTTCTTTGGTTTGCAGCTGAGTAAATCATTTTTTGTTTGTGCATATTTCACATTATGCGTTGATAAGATGTTGACAAAAAAAAAAAAAAGAAAAAATGTTGTTCAAATTTATTAAAATATGCTAAATATGACATAGACGAAAAATTTCTGCTACAAAGAAGTAGGGGTTAGGGGTTAGGGGGTATGAAAAGATATCAATATAATGTCATGTTATGTGACTCAACATTTTCATTAAAATGAAAATGTCATCAAAAGTCAAATTGAATTCAATGAAGCACAATGGTAAAAACAACCAAGAAGAACGCCAATAAAGACTTGTCTCAGAATTGATGTTTGTTTGGTAGCGGTTACATCCATACCACCCCCCCTTTTTTCCAACTTTTCACCCTCCCTCCCCTTTCACCTATTTAGCAAAGAACATTCTTGACATTTACCAAACCATTTTGTTGCCTTTACTTTCGTGACATTTTTCCATGTTCATGGCCCACGTGTGGAAACTTTCTACTTCATCTTTTCTTTTTTTCACTCTTATTTTGCACATGTGACAAAAAGTTGTGAATTTTCAAAAGTATACAAAAACAACGTTTCTAAGGATTCACGGCAAAAAATTTTTCATCAAACTTCTGTATGCAGAAACTGAGAACATTTTGCGGTTTTCTCACCATGCATAATGGGATTTTTATATACTATTGTGAAATTGGTCAGATGTCTTTGTTAACCACAAGAAGGAAGCTAATATCAAACCCTTAACATGATGTGAAAGGTAACTGATTTACTTTTGAAATCGTTTTTATATAGGTATAATAAATATATTAACAGATACAATATATGAATAAACATACATATCTGATATAATAACTAAACTTTCGAGATCTCTTACTTTTATTTGGAAAGGATATTATTTTGTACTGTTTCTGGATCGGAATTGGACAACCTGTTAAATGTTGGACCGTCTTATAAGTATACTGTTTGTCTAATGTTCTTTCTAAGTCTAGGGATATATAGATTGACTCTAGATTTGTTCAGAATACTGTATATTATTGAGAGTAAAAAGATAAGAGCTTAATCTATATATTTCAATATAGTAAAATAGTATATGCATATATATATTTATATATATATATACTCTTATCCTTCTACGCTCAATAATATATAGCAAAATATAGTAAAATAGTATATACATATATCTATGAAGGCAGATTGGATGGATAGATAATATACTTTATTACTAATATGTATATTAATTTAAGCTTATGAGTTTCTGCAAAATTTCTAATTGTAAAAATCTTTTTTATATCCTTGCAAAAGGTATAATAAAATTATTCAGATGTTTGTAACGCATAGAAATTAGAGTTTCCTATCCTATAAAGTATATATATTCTTGATCAGTATTGTCCGTTTGTCCATCTCTCCGTCTATCTGTTTCTTCGTATCTTTTTAAACTTAAATTTTGATTTTTTTTAATAAACAAATCTTAAAAAAAATTATAAAATCAATTTTAAAGAAAATCTGTTCAATTTTCTTCTTTCTTCTGGAAAATTATAGAAAGACTATAAAAGTCATATGAAATCCATTGAAAACTAAGTCAAAAACATAAAAAATATAGTTTAAATTAAAGTTCAAAATTATAATGCATAAAAATGGAAACAGTTAGCTAAACTATTTGGATCAGTTTACTATATATTTTTATCACGAAATAGTCATAGGATATTGGCGGAAAATGTCCTTAAAAATAATTTTATACCATCGATCGAAGGAGGTTTTTTTTTAAAACAATTTTCTGTTAAATGTCCTTTCAATAATATCTTTTCTATTTCAAAGAGCAAGGATAACATAAAACTTTAAGAAAAGAAATCAAAATCAGAATACATTTTCCTCGATTTGTCAACATTATTCCCATAGAATCGAATCAAATTGTTTTAAAATAATGGAGGAACTAAGCAAGCATTTATCCAAAGTAAATATTCCTTTTAATACACCCATATACAAGGATGAATGTGTCTATTCATATGATAATCCTGAGACACCGACGGGTCTTTATGTATGTTTGAATAGTTTTCTTGGCTTCGGAGAGGAATATGTAAGGAAATATGCCATGAAAACGGGAAATTGTGTTTTCCTGCACATTAAACGAGATAAATCGATAAATAAATTGAGAGAGGATCAGAATCAGGAGAATCATAAGAATGTCGCTAGCCCATGTTTGGGATTAGGTGTTAATGATAGCCACAATGATGTACATAAGATCATGGATACTTATAGCATTGTAGTGTCGCCCTATTTAAATAAGAAACTTCCCTTTCCGAATCCAAAATTGCCCATGCTCGTTACTCAGTCAGTTGGGGCAATTTTGGCAGCGGATTCGGCCATTCGTCAAATAGAAAAGGACTCTTTAGTTGGGACATGGGATGGTGAAGTTCGTCAGATATCCAAATATGCCAAAGATCTTTTGCAGTTGAATAATGGTAAGAAAATTTCACCATTCGGTTGGCAGTGTGAGAAATGCGGTTTAACCAATAATCTTTGGCTGAATCTTACGGATGGTTCCATACTCTGTGGACGCAAATTTTTTGATGGCAGCGGTGGTAATGATCATGCCATCGAACATTATAAGAATACGAATTATCCTTTAGCAGTTAAACTGGGCACCATTACACCAGATGGCAAATCAGATGTATTTTCCTATCCAGAGGATGATATGGTCATTGATCCATATTTGGATAAGCATCTCTCCCATTTTGGTATTAATATGGCCGCAATGAAGAAGAGCGAAAAATCCATGGCTGAATTGGAGATTGAGATTTGTCAACGGGTTGGAGAAATCTTCTGTTCTTACAGAGAGTGTCAGTGACCTGCAACCTCTGTCTGGACCTGGATATACGGGAATGCGTAATTTGGGTAATTCTTGTTACATCAATAGCGTGATGCAGGTGCTCTTTGTCATTCCTGATTTCCAGCAACGTTTTGTGGGCAACGGTGCTGAGCATTACTTTAAAGAGTTTCCCAATGATCCGGCAAATGATTTCAATATTCAAATGTCCAAACTGGGCAATGGACTATACTCTGGCAAATATAGTAATATTGTGGACAAGGAACACTATACGGGAATTTCGGCAACAATGTTTAAGAATATCGTTGGCAAGAATCATCCAGATTTCAGTACCAGACAGCAACAGGATGCAAGTGAATTCTATTTGCATTTGATGAGCCTGTTGGAAAGCCATTCTCAGAATGAAACGAATCCGGCAGATGCTTTAAAATTTCTGCTAGAGGATCGTATCGAGTGTCTGTCCAGTCATAAGGTCAGATATAAGACACGGGAGGAATATAGCTTCCGTTTACCCATACCCTTGGAGAAGGCCACCAATTTGAATGAGGTGCGCGTGTCTCATGCGCAAGAGCGTCCAATTGGAGACATCCGGTATAAGGTACCACTAAAGGCTTGCCTGGAACGTTTCTTTGACTCCGAAACAATCGAACATTTCTATTCGACGGCTATTAATGGCATGACAAATGCCATAACATCTACCCGTTTGGCCACCATGCCCGATTATCTCATGATCCATTTGATCAAGTTCACTTTGGGTGATGATTGGGTGCCCAAGAAGTTGGATGTTTCAGTGGATATGCCCGATGAACTTGATCTGAACTCATGGCGCTCTTTGGGTGGCTTACAGAATGGCGAGGAGCCGCTGCCACAAGGCGGTGATTTTTTGGGCAATCCCGAAAGTCTCACCCTACTCATGAGCATGGGTTTTGCTGAGCATCAGGTAGTGGCTGCTCTTAAGGCCACCAATGGAAATGTAGATCAAGCCACTGAATGGCTCCTCTCTAATGCCGATAGCTTCATTGCTCCAGATGTTCCATTGTTGGCTAGCAACTATCGTAATGGCTCTGGCAAATATAAATTGGTTGCTTTCATTTCACATATGGGTACATCTGCTCTGGTGGGACATTATGTCTGTCATATACGCAAGGAAGGCAATTGGGTCCTCTTCAATGACACCAAAGTGGTCAAAGCTCATAATCCACCCAAGGATTTGGGATATCTATATCTTTATAGGCGTCGCGATTAATCAGACAGCCATTCATTTGATCGCAGTCGGATTTTAATCGTATATTTAAATATGTTTATATCATATAACTTTTATAAGTAATAAATACCTAGTAATTCTTAAACTTGTATCCTTACGCAAAATATAGTTAAATTTATAAAGTCCCTCTACTTATTACAGGGCATATTATTATTATAAATTTACAAAATTTTCTTCGCCATTTTTATATCTGTATTGCACTTTTCTTATTAAGTTAGTTACTTAATTATGTGGCTTAGTATAAGATTTTGCTTTTGCTTTATATTTAAAACTTTTTTTATTTTATTTCATATTATATTATTTTATATTATTTTCAATTATTTTTTTTTTATACATTTTTTTTTTATTATTTTATTTTCAAATTATTTTGCATTTTAATTTGTTTTATTTTAAACTTATTTTGTTTTAAATTATTTTATTTTAAATTATTTTATTTTAAATTATTTTATTTTAATTATTTTGTTTTAATATTATTTTATTTCATTTTTTATTTACATTTTTTTGGTATTATTTTTATTTTTAAAAAGTGTTGCATACTTCCAGGGTGCGATAAAGATGCAAAATAAAGTCTGAAATCTCTCTAAAAGATTTAGAAGATTTAACAAAAGATAATACTCAAATAGGAGGATAAAGGCTAGGAATCAAATCGGAAAACCACAATTCACTTTCTTTTCCAAAGAAAGTCTTCATTAAAATCAGATTACTTAATTTTCTATATATAAAGCGACATTTAAAGGGTATATAAATATCATTGCGATGAACTTTGTTTCCCCAAATTTTTAATTGAAAACTGTTGCTAAACAAACTAACCAACTTTTCATCTTTATCTTATGTGTGTGCGTGTATTATGTGGCTCTCAAAGGACCTTTTGAGCAAAACTTTATGGATTATTGTACTCATATTTGTCATAAAAGCTAAAAGGACTAAACCACACAGACTCATGAGTCATCGTCATAATCAATCACAAAGCCTTCATTAAATTATAACAAACATTAAAGCAATTGTTGCTTTTAGTTGCCAATCAGAGGTTTTTTCTTTTTTTTGTTGTTGTTGTTGGTAGTAACCCATCCCATCCCGTCCTATCCCATACCATCCCTGGTTACCCATCCCTTTATCTTTTGATAGCATGCGTGTATATGCCATATGTGAATCATTTAAGGCTGTTGGCTTTTATGTAATGGCCCACAAAAAGGAATGAAATCCTCAACCCATTTACCCATTCATACATATATGGATATATGTATGTACCAACTGGGTAATTACAGTTGAAAGTGGAGGCGTTATATAAAAGTTGGGGGAATATTTGAAGTCAGATTGCGTTGGCGTTGCGGGTGAACTAATGGACAATCCAAATGTCATGGGCATGCTATAATAGTCAATGGCTTAAATGACGGCATGGAAAATGTTTCTCTTTATAAATAATATTTTTCTTTTGCTTTTTTTTCCCCATCCATTGCTTTTGGTAAAAATGTTAAAGATTTCAGAGACTTAAATCCGTTTCAATTTTCTACAGTTCAGAGCACTTAAGTTTTAATGCCAGCGCCGTTCCCCCAATGTTTATACAAGTTAAGGGGGAGGGGGGGAAATGAAAGCCAAACGAAAATACCTACAAACGATGTCATTAAATTACCTTGAAGGAGAATATCGGTGGAAGGACACGGGGTTGCTGTCCGGTACCTTGTGGTGGGGCTGGTCCTTGTCTCGTAAGTTTCTGATAATAAAATTTGTTTTGCGGCTATGCTGAGGTGGCACATAAGCCGCTCAACAGGCGGACGAGGATTAAAATGAGAGGAGGAGGAATGCCCAAGGCATTCTTATCTTTAAATGAAAAAAAGTCAATGTCAACAGGACTATAGACTAATGGATAGATAATACCGTTTACCATATGCAATAGATGCATTAATCCTTAATGCCCAATTAGACAAATGAACTTGAAATCAATCCAATTAGTTAGTTGGTCATGTCAGTTAAGTTTTCCACTCAACTGAACGTATATCAATATTTTTAATTGAATTTTATTGTAATTTAACTTTAATTGAGATTTTCACTGAGAGTGACATTTTCATGCCATTGCCATTTTATATATATATATATATATATCTATGTGTATATATATATATTTTTTTTTTCTTTAACAACCTTTTAATTACGCAAAGGCAAAATTAAATAATAAAATATGCCAACAAAGTGTTTCCTTGTCAAAAGCAGACATAAAAACTAAAAGAAAACTCGCCGCTCGGCTAAAGGTATTTTAATTATTCAGGATAATAGGGGAAAGGGCTTTAGAAAAGGACACAGAAGACATTAAAAGAAGAAGGAAGAAAAAATGTAGACCAGGTGAAATAAGCGTAAAGAGTTCATAACTTGAATTGTTCAGAATGAAAATTAAAATTGTTGAAATATTTGCAGATTAAATCGAAAGAATTTGGGGATATATGTAGAGATATATTGGATTCTGCAATGGCACAGTAGAGTCTGTTCCATTATAGATAGATTATCGAAAAGTTTTTTTTGAAGAAAAGTTCTTTGAAAATAATGGAAAATATTGTCAATTTGATAAATGGTATTTAGAGATCTTAGATAAGCTAAATTAGTTTAATAAATTTAATCGTTATAGTTATTAACTTTCGATTGAAAATTAAAGGAAGATTGAACTTGTGGGTACTTGAAGATCATAATGTTGCTAGGGTTATATTTATATATGTATTTATATATACAGTATTAGATATATAAAAATGGAAACGTGACTCCAACAAATCTGTAAGGTTTTCTTTTACTTTATAGTGAAGTTTGATATATATATATGAAATCCTGTTTATTTTTCTATTAGCAAGTTTCAATATAAAGAAAAACTAACAAATAACGTCTAGAACCAAGGAAAAATTAAAACTTTGTACAATATTTTTGAGTATTATAGATTATAAAATATATAAAATGAAGTCCAGAAGTCAAGAAATCAAAATACATATATATTCTACGAGTATTTCGGATTATGTTTTGATCAGACATTTAGAAAAATTGTTTAAGTTTATTAATCTTTTGATTTTTGCAATTTCTTATAAATTTTTATTACACAAACTTTATATTCTATCTACGATATAAGTCCGCTGATTCTGTGTTGCTCGGTGAACATTAAAATCGGACTAAACTTTGATAATTTTCAAAAAGAAATAAAATCATTATAAGAAAACATAAAACCAATTCTTAAGCAATTCCAGAATCGAGAAAAAAGTAACCAATAAAAATTATTTATTAAAATCTTCGCCTAGAGTAAAAGGATATGCCAAATCCAAAGAAAATTGTACAACTGACTGTATTATTAAATGAAATATTCAGGACCTCTAATACACTTATTACCTTTAGCAAAGCAAATGAAATTTTTAAATAATGAACATGGCATTTTGAGCATAATCAAATTCTTATCATTAAATTATAAGTGAAGCGTGAAAATGGCAATTTCCCATTACAGAGTTTTCTTTAAAGGTCAACCATTGACTACATTCATACTCCAACAAACATTTATTCACAAAAATTTACACATTCCAACAACTTGAAGGGAATTTTCTCTGGTATGTTAAGTTAGGTTCCTCACTATTTTTTTTAGGTGCCATCGTTTCGGTTGAGAATCGGCAACCTGTCTGTGAAATGATTCTGAATGCCCTTCACATTCTGCTACTACTACTACGACGACTACATAAACCTAAAAAACATTCTTTTATACAATGTTAGCGAACAGCAAAAATTTCAGAAATTTTCTTTCCATTTCATCAGTATGAAAAAACGAACAAAAAAAATGCCACGCCTACACACACATCAACACCCCTCTTGGCAGGGGGATAGCCAACTTTTTGTTTGTTTAGTAACAAAAAAAAGGAAAAAAATTAGAAGAGAAAGACTACAGCGCAGTTGCATATTCAACAAGGACTTAACATACAAAAAAAAAAAAGGAAACAGCTACTAACAAAAATAGAATTCAAGGATTTTGTTGTTAAAAAATTTCCTCTTAAATTGTGACAACATTCAATTTAGAAATTTTACATTACACGCGCGGTTTTTCCATATCCCCCCCCCATATCACCACTCCACATTCTTTCTTGCTTTGTGGTCGTCCTGGTTATTTGTTCTTCCGCACAAAAGGATCACAAAAAGGCGCTAAAAAAAAAATAAATATATATTTACGTATTTACAAAATATTTTTGGATTTTTTGTCAACGCAACGATTTATGTATGTATGGGGGAAGAAATGAAAATTTATGAGGTTCCAGAAATCATTTATGAACATTTTGTAAATTTTATATATACCCTCCCCTCTTCTCCTGCCACTACCACGCTCTTCACCCTGTTGCTTTTATGACCAAATACAAATGAAAAAACCGAATAATAATAAATACAAAAAGTCAATATGTAAACGATTTGTTTTCGACTATAAATTCACTATAAAATAAAAGATAAAATACATACATATATACTTATAAATATGAGTTTAAAAAATAATATCCTTAAAGCTAGATTAAAGAGTTTCTCTCTTCTTTTTTGTTTTTTTTTAGTAGAAAGAAAATAAATCAAACACCTTGTAGGCATTATTGCGAGTGCTAATAGCAGATAAGTCCTGGCCTGCAGATACTCAACATGACAAATAAAAGGAGCAAGGACAACAACAACAACAACACGCACACACAAACAAACAACGCGTACACACACACATACACTTCACTGCACATAAGTAGTTGTCAATTTCTGTTTGAGATTTATGCCGTCGGCAAGCACATCCTGCAACACACTGGAACACATCCTGCCACCACGTATACTGTGTGCCCGTTCAGTTATTAAAAGCGGAAGCATTGTTTCTCACACACACATACGCACGCACTCTCTCACACACATATTCTATATATCCTTTTGCTACTTAGTCTTGGCATTATCCTTTCACTTGAACGACCATTTGGTTGGCAAAGTGTTTCGACTTTGTTTTCTTCTTCTCTTTCTTCGGCCCCGCCCACTTGTCGCTGTGTACATTAAAAGGAAAATATTATGAGTTTAGCTTAGATGTTCCAGTTGCTTGGTTATCCACACACACACACATACTCACACACACACACACACACATTTGGGTACAAATATTATCCTTTTTCGGTTCTCGAGTGCCAAGCCGTTTAGCAAAGAAAGTTATGAAACTTGATGTGACATGTTAGCGAAAAGTCCTTTAAGTATTTTGTTAACAAGACATCAAATTGCAATGAAAGAGTCCTTTTTAAAAGATTTAAAGACTCTTCTGTGGGCAATTGTCCTAATTGGTCTACAAGGATTGAAGTATAAACGCCAACGTATATAGATGGAAGACACCTACATACATACATATATCGGATAATACACCTACATACGCCCACATCGAATAATAAATATAAATTTATTTTATCTCAGTCAAGCTTTCAGAAGATTGAAGAGAATTCTCGATTACTAGATGAGCGAAAGAATTTAATGTATTTTTTTTTTTTTTAGCTAAATGCATTTTATGTGTTAGTAATAATACTTAAATCGGGTTAAAGATTAAAATGGGGAAAATAAACACCTGGAAGAGATAGAAAGCAGAAATTAAATGAATTCAAGCTTTTAATGTATAAAAATGATTACAGGATAATCGATTACATTTAAACAATTTTGTTGGTTTAATGGATAAAGTTAATATATAGCAAGAATTGCAATTCAGTCAGTTAATCTTAACTCTTCAAGGATGCTATGGAATGCCTTAATATATGCTAAATCTTAGCTATTCAAGGATTCAATGGAATAGCTAAATTAATGCCGATTCTTTCCTATTCAAGGATTCTATGGAGTAGCTAAATATATGATCACCGACTTATAAGAATGAAAAAGTTATCCTAATAAATAGCTCAATACGAAGTATTTTTAAATGATTTGTTGTATCAATTGAAATTTTTTAAGTTACTTATTATATTAGAATTTTATTTATTAGCAAAAACAATTTTTTGTGCCTTATTTTGATAGCCTTAAAAAGATACTTTGAATTTTCCGATCAATTAAAAACTTTGAGAATTTGTTCTTAAGATTAACAAAAAAATTTTAAAAGTTAAAATTTATGAAAGAAAAAATGTTCCTGAGGTCTTTCTCCTATTAATAATATAAAAATTCAAGGATAACTAAATATAAAGAAACTTATATGAATTAGATGGATCAAATAAAAAACATTTTATAGAAAGATAAAAATTAAAATCTAGAAAAGGATTCTATAAAAATTGCTTAATAAGAATTGCAGAATAAATAAAAACTTGTTTCGAAATTATTTTAAAATGGTTGATAATTAAATAATAAATAATTAGAGCTAAATTAAATTAAACTAATGATTAGTGCTTACTACTTTGCCTCCACTCTAAGATCGGATTGAAGAGCTATTTGTTAAAGGGATTGAACACTTAAGTTCTCTTGGATATAGAAGCTATATAATCCACATATATGTATGCTACATATATACAGATGTATATAAATAAATATATTTCCGCATATCCAAAAATTTATAATTTCTTTCTACTATATAGAAAATAAAGAAAATATACCCAATATTTTCTCAGCAGAATTAAACAAAAAGCATAAAGACATTTAGTTAGATGACCTTTCTGTTAGTGTTATGGATAGTTTGATTTAATTATGTAAATTTTATTTAGCATTTTAAAGAATAATTGGCATAGGCAAGAAGAATTAAAAAAAATGAAGCGAAAATTCCTTCATTCTGTAACAAAATTTTGTTTACCAAACAATCGTAGAATAAAAGTAGATTTCATTCAATTTTAAAATCTAAAAATAAACATACTGACGGCTTAAAAAGTGTTAAGTTTAAACCTCCAATTACATACTTTGATGTAAACCAAATCTAAATATAGAAATATATCCCACACCAAACACGATTAAGTTTATGAGGCGAAAAAAAAAAAATAACAACAGAAAACCAATTGAACGATTGAACAATATTCAAAGTATGCAACAAATAAAGTCATAAATTTGGCAAAATGCCTAAAAAGCATCAAATTGTATCTCACTTTGTCTCTCATCCTGAAAAAGAAATTGTAGATTTATGGGTTCTCAAAGAGAAAAGGCGAGAAAAGTGGAGAAAAGAGGGAGTAAAATACTTTTCCATTGGGAGCTAAGTAGGCGAGACGAGTCGCAAATGCGCCAACCATCGACACATTTTCCAAGTCAATTTACTGTAAATAATTGCGGCAATTAAGTGAATGCGTGGCACAGTGTGTGTGTGTGTATGTGTGTGTGGGTGGGTGTTTGTGTGTGTATTTCTTTTCTCAATTGAACTTTTTTTCTTTTTATTTCTTGATAGGCCTTCCAGCAGCGTTCATTTGGTGTGAATGCCGCTGAGGATGATGCTGGTGGCAATGTGACACCCTGTGAGCTGGAGTCCATAATAAATCAATTGATGAATCCCAGTCCGGAATATCAGTTACATGTAAGTCACCTGCTACACAATCGTTTCATATCGTATTTATCTTGTGACAGGTGAAGGGATTTATTTATCCAGCATGGGCTTTAAAATTAAATTGCCTTTACATTCCCATTATCCATTATTTTTTTTAGGCTTCCGCCTTGCGTAATCAGCTAAAGAATCTTCTACGTGAACGTCAATTGTCTGTGGGCGAGGAGCAGCCATTGGGTGATACCTATGTGGAGGAGGATAAACGTTCTGTGGCTGCTTTAGCTGCTCAGGGTTTACTTAATCCACCGAAACGTAGTTTAGCCACACTGGCCAAGAATGGACAGCTACCCACAGTGGAACCAGGCGAGGATTATGTTGATGCCGATTCGGGTGAACCAAGTGCCGAACAAAAGCGTTACATTGGCTCCTTGGCCCGGGCTGGTGGACTTATGACCTATGGCAAACGAAATGTTGGCACTTTGGCACGTGATTTCCAATTGCCCGCCGGTAAACGTAATCTGGCCATGTTGGCACGCCTACAGAGTGCACCCACCAGTCATCGTGAACAACCGAAACGTAATGTAGCCGCTGTGGCCAGATATAATTCCCAACAGCATCATAATCAACGTGGAGCAGCTGCCGAGAAACGTAATTTGGGTGCTTTAAAATCATCCCCTGTCCATGGTGCCCAACAGAAACGTGAAGATGAAGAGATTCTATTGCCAGCCGCTGCTCCCGATTATGCTGATCCCATGCAAAGCTATTGGTGGTATCCAAGCTATGCTGGTTATGCTGATCTCGATTGGAATGATTATCGTCGTGCCGAGAAACGTTTCCTAGGTGAGTACAAATAGAATCATACATAAATGGATATCTATAATTTTGCAGAGTATTCCATGTGACTCTTCAAGATTATTTTTGACTTCGGTTTTTCGGAAGATTCCAAGCAATTTTTTTAATACTCTTTCTTGCTAACTTTGAGCACTTTTGCACCTTAGTTAGCAATTTTTTGCCCGGCACTTAAAAAATAATTAATTGTAAATATATATATATATATACCCTACCTATGTACAATATATGTATGATAAATCTACACTGAAAAAAAAACAAACAAACAAATGAACGCAAAAAAAAAAAGATACCTCTAAGGATCCAGAATTGTTTGGTATTGAAAATGGCGGCCATTATGAGAATGAGGATTCGATCTACGAGGATGCAACAAAAACTTTAGCACAATTGGAGGATCAGCAACAACAACAACAACAACAGCAAGAACTACAACAACAGCCACAAAAGCGTCACATTGGCGCCGTCTATCGTTCCGGTTTTCTACCCAGTTACCGTTATCTAAGAAGCCCCAGCATTACCGGCACCTATGGCGGAGCTGGCGGGCGCTTTAGTCGCTCGGGACGTGATGCCAGGCAATTTGTATGAGTAAATGGCGATGGTTCGATGTGTTCTGCTTAATTTTCTTCTTATTTTTTTCATTTAATTATTTGAAAATTTAATTTAATTTGATTTCTTTTATTGTTGTTAATTTTTTTGTATATTGTTGTTGATATATGTTAATTGGCAATTGAATGAATAATATTTAGTTTTTGGATTGGCTTTTTGTTGAGTTTGAATTTGAGATTTAGTTTTCGCCTGCCTGAGGTCTGCCTCTCTCTCTCTCGCTCTATCTGTCTCTGTCTGCTGGCCTGCCAACTAAACTGGAATGTAATTATTGAATTTCAATGTTAATTTGATTAAATTTTTAAATTTTTATTATATTTTATTTGATTAAATAGAACATCGCCTAGTTGTAGTGTTTGTGTCAGGTATTATTTGTTATATGTTTAATACAAACAGAATTAGTAAATGTTTTTTGTTGTTAAAACTTCTCTTAGATATCTTCTGCAGATGTGAACGTATTATAATTGAGGGTCCTTTCTATATCTAATCTAACACATAACAATCAAACTGATTTGCACATTTCCGTTCACTTATTCTAATGCAATTGCTGTTCATTTGGCAAAGAGTTCCCAAACGGAAATTCGATTTGCTGTCTGCTTTATATATGAATGTGTATATATACATATTTTTTTTCGTTGGCCAAATATCCTCGCCAAATGTTGGTCCATTGCTTCTCTCCTCACTTGTTGTCCTTTCCCTCTAATATACTTGCTTAATAAACAGCCAATTTCCGGCATTTTTCCTTTTGCCTGTTGCTGGCATTTTTCCACCTTAAATTTCAGCATAGTTGATTTTTATTATTAAAGTTTCGGATATAAAATTTTCCTTTTGTTTTAGGGGGAATTTTTATATAACAAACTTTTTTTTTGCCATAACTTTTTAAATGCTTTATGTAATTGTTTGCAAATTGAGAGAATTAAATATTGGATTATATGTAAAATATAAACAGATTATGTATATATACATGGATATATATTTACGTATATATATATATGTTTGTGTACACATGTTTCCATATACTTTTCTGTGGATTTTCACTGGGGTTTTAAGGTTTCTTTTTGTTTTTTCTTTGTTTTTTTTGTATTTTATTCAACTTTAAAAGGTTTTTGTTATTTCATTTTTTGTTTTGAACAAAGTTTTTGTGATGTGATAAAATGTTTGGTTGCTAAGCGTTAAGGGAAATTTTCAACTTAATTGAGTGTCTGAAATGTGTTGCATACCTTCAGGCTGCTAGTAAAAGTTAGCAGTTTTATTGCATCTTTTTAGGGGGCGATGGAAAATTTCACATAAATAAAATAAAGTTTTTAATTGTCTAAAATATATATAAATAAATCAAGCAATCGAAAGTTTATATAAAATATGGTTTCGTAATAACTTAAAAAGTAAAAAAAAAAATCATAAATCATTTGTACAAAAATTTCATCAAATTTTTTAATTTTTTAAATTCTTTTGATTTTAGTCGTTCAGTGTAAACTATTGGCATGATTAAAGACAGCAAAAAAAAAATCAATCAGTAATTGGCATGTTTTAAGTTAAAACCTATCAGTTATTGGTACTAGAGTACTTCTTGTAGAACAAGAACTAATTCTTAATTTCAGAGTAAAATTTAGAGTATATAATAATTAAAATAATGGAACGAGTGTATTTATAGTAAATATATTTTGTTAGTTATATCAATGTTTTAAATTGGCAGAATTCAAACTAATTGAAATATTGTACAAAATCAAATCTACAGGTCGCGTATTACCCCCAACAAGAGCGACTGCGTCAACCAATCGCAGCCGTTTGTAAACGATGTTTTCTACCCAATCAACCGATGATCAACTGGAACAGTGCTGCTGGCATACGTGGTCGTTTCTCCAAATACACTAATAATAATAATAATAATAATAACATTAATAATAATTATAATAATGTTAATAATTATGCTGAAACAGAGTCAAATTGGCAAAGTGTTAACACCAATTCATTGCCAACAAATCGGGCTTTAACACGAACCGGTACATCACCACTACGATCCTATCCGCCCTTCCATACGTGGGGTACACCGCCGCGTATTACAGCACTACTGCATCGTCGTGAATTGCGACGTGACAACATGGACAATTTCGATTATTAAATTACAAATATATAAATATATATATATCTATGACAATATCTATATACTAATCCGATACAAATGCTAACTATAATGTTAATTAAATGGCTAAAATTATAAATGAAAGAAAACCAAAGAAGAAGGAAAGAAAAAACTATACAACACAATATGACGCATAAATGTTAAAATAAACGTATTTACAAGCTAACTTAGTGACATGCACACACTATTTAAAACAAAAGAAAGAAGAAGAAATCTTAGTCACACACACACCTGCTGCACAACCAGCTAAAGCAACAACCCCCCTCCCCTTGCCCTTTCCTCATAGAATAAATGAGTGGGAGGGGGGCGACAATAATTGTCATAGCTGCGAGTGCCACTCAATACGTATCTGTATCTATGTATCTAAAAAATCTCTATATATATATATATACATACATACATATATAAATGTCTGTAAAAATAATAACTCAAGTAACTGATATCAGTGCAAACGTTAAATATCAAAAAAAAACTAAATCATATCGTCTGTTTATGATTTGGAGAAAAAAACAAAAAAAAAAAAAGAAGAAAACCTTTTAATGAGTGCCAATGTCGTACCTTAGCAAAAACAAAAGAAAAAAATAACAACAACAACAACAACAACAAGAAAAAGGAGAAGAGTTTTTCCATCTTAATATTTTTCCAAATTTCCTAACTTTCCTTCCACAAACCAAACCCACCTTTTACTTAAAACTTTTTCCCATCTTAACTAAAAATTTTTCTTTTCGTTTGGAATATGACAATAATTCCTGATCTTGGGTTTAATAATAAACTGCGCCAAAGACAATAAACATCATGTCTAATTCAGACAATAAATGCAAAATTTTGACAATAAGAATCTTGCAAATGTGTGTTTTTATTTTTAAATAAAACAACATTTAAATTGTATTATTAATAAAATAAATAAAATAAACAAAAAAAAAACGAAAGAAATTCAAAAACGAATCCTAAAATAAAACATATTCAATGTGCGTAATTATAAGTCTGATGTCGTCAATAATTCTTAACTTATTATATATCTATTATATATAAATATATATTTACTTCGTTTATGTATCTGTATCTAATGAATATCGGAATAGCGCATGCAGAAAGAAAATGAAAAGGAAGCAAAAGCAAAGCAAAAAAGAGGCAGAAGAAAAAAAAATCCCCAGAAGTAGTCAACAATTATTGAAACAAATGTTATAACTTATATCTATATACACACGCGATTATAATACCTACAAAATCTATATATATATATACATAAAATATACGTATTACCGGTTTGCTCCTATACTACTAACCAGAAACTATTCTTGTTTTATTTTTTATTTCCATGGGTGGGAAAAATTTGTAGAAAAATATAAAAAATTTTAAAGGTAAGTTAAATGGCAGTTAACAAAAACTAATAATAAATATTATATATTATATATGTAATTACTAGTCGAGGCTATTTAATTTTGTAGTTAGTTTAATTAGGGATGGTAATTTAAGTTAAATTTAACTTTAACCAGGAGCTAAAAAAATTTTTATTCATTGCAAATTTGCAGAAATTAAAATTATTCTCGGTACCAAATGATTTTGATTTTTTAGCTTTGATTTTCTCCATATTGATTACAGATAGAAGTTTTTTTTTTTTTTTTTTTTTTTATTTCGGGGAGAGCCCTCCTTCTGCAATCTGTCCGAAAATGGGACAATCAGCAGACATTATTGATAGACGGGACATTTTTTTTACAAATAGTACATATAACAATTCACAATTACAAAGTTGGGAGAGTTTTGCATTTTACTACAATAAAATCAGTGGGGATAAAATGTGGGGGGTTGGAGAAGAAGCAGTCTAGTCGTCCATTCCATGCGGCAGGTCAAGTGTGTGGATTCTCCTTAGGCGTCTGGTTGTTGTACTGTTATCCAACAGGTTTATGGCCAGTGGATTTAAATGCCTGTCGAGGCGGTCCAGATGGGCCCTCGTCAGCCTTTTTATTTCATCCCCTACCCATGGAATTTCCAGCGTGTGGTGGATCTCGGAGTTGGTTGTGAGAAGATTAGCATTAGTCATAATTCTTAATGCCTTGTTTTGGAAAATTTGGATGATTTTTCTGCTGGACATGGAGGCAGTGCCCCAAAGTGGGATCCCGTAGGTCCATACTGGCTTCAAGATGGTTTTGTAAATTAGTATTTTTGAACGTAGCCTTAGGGTAGATCTACGTCCCACCAGCCAGAGGTATTTCTTGAGTCTGTCATCCAGTATTTTCCTTTTGTCCATGATATGCGGTCGCCAGGTTAGCCTCTTATCCAGAGTTAGGCCAAGGTATTTTACTCCGTTAGCTTCTGGTAGAATGGTGTTGTCCATATGTACTGGGGGACAGATCCCTCGTCTCAGCGTGAATGTTATATGCGTCGACTTTTCGGGATTCACCATTATGTTCCATCTGGCAAGCCAGCGAACAGTCTCGTCAAGCTGCTCTTGCAGTAGACTGCTGGCGACCGTTGGTGACTCATCCGTCACAAGGAATGCCGTATCGTCCGCATAAGTGGCAGCCAACACTCTGTGATCTGAGCTGACTGGCATGTCAGCGGTATAAATTGTATAGAGAATTGGGCCCAACACGCTACCTTGGGGCACACCCGCTCTTATGGATTCGATCCCAGATTTAGCGTCTCCACATCTCACATAGAAACTCCTTCCAAGTAGATAGGACTTGAGAAGTCCATAAATGGGTGCCGGGAACAGCGATTTAAGCTTGTATAGCAGACCTGTGTGCCAGACTCTGTCAAATGCCTGTTTAACGTCTAGGAAGGCTGCTGTACAATATTTCTTCTCCTCAAATGTTTCCAGAATTTTGTTACTAACCCGATGGCATTGTTCTGGCGTGCCATGACACTCCCTGAAGCCAAATTGGTGATCGGGGATCAAACCAGCCTCCTCTACTATTGGCCGCAATCTGCGCAAAAGTAGTCTTTCAACTACTTTGGAGAATACGGCCAACAGACTTATCGGACGATATGAGGCGAGTTTGACTGCAGGTTTCCCAGGTTTTTGGATCAGGATGATTTCGGCGCACTTCCACTGAGAGGGAAAGTGTCCTATCAGAAAGCATTTGTTTATAATGTTGAGGAGAAGCTGAACTGCATTTGTTGGGAGGGCTTTGACTGATGGTACGTCAATGCCATCATATCCAGGCGATTTGGACGACTTTAGCTTCGCGATCTCAGCAAGCAGTTCATCTGATTCGACGTGCCGGATGGGGAGAGCCATTTGGCAGGGGACATCTAGGAACTCTAGCGTTTGGCTAGCTTCGAGTTGTGAGCACCTATTAAACCAAAAAGTATTCACTGTACTAAAACGAAAGCCTGGAAAGTGTCCTTGCCGAAGGCTCATTGGAAGTCAAGCGAGAGAGGTGACTGCCTTAAGCTAAATGACTAGAAAGTCAAAAAGAATTCTCCAAGCAGCTTGGGTTTGATTTGTTGCTCCAGGCTTTGGTCCTTTTTCCTTTTTTTTTTAGACAAATTCGCAGACATTCCCGAACTTTTGACGTGGCCTAAAAAAACAAGCAAGGGAATGCGTCTGAATCTGTTTAAGAACCTTTGCTAATGGTATAAGAAATTAACTAACTCATTTAATGATTGGAATTTGGCAAATCCCGAGGAGTTGCAGCCTTGCTCAGACATCAACCTGGAAGGACTTCAGCTTCCCTACCTAACTAGGAAGTCCTTCTCTAGGGGTGCTAAATTTCCCATTGGTAAGTATCATCAAGTCCTTTCCACCTACATCACCCAGTCTCTTCTATATCTAGACAAGGTTTAAAAAATTTATATAAAAAAAAACATTTTTCGTTAAGGGCATTTTCATTTATTACAGCTTCTTTTGTATAACTAAAATAAATATATTAAAAATATACTATATATATATATATATTTACATATATAACTGAATGTATTTGTGTGTGTGTGTAAGTGTTTAAATGGAATTACATTGCCAGCCAGTCAACCTTAATGCACCATGTAATATCTAGAGTCTATAGGCAGTAGGCGAAGTAATCTAAAATTATATAGCCATAGCTTAGGCAATTGGTTTTTTTTTTTTTTTTTTTTTTTTTTTTTTTTAGTTTTTTGTTAAATTTTACACATTTTGCATTGCATCTGCTGGCTTAGCTAACGATAATTGAAAGTCGTTTTCATATTTTTTTTTGTGTGAGAGGGAGGGAGGGAGGTTGGGAGGTTGAAAGTCATCTCTAAACTTGCGGTTAATTAACTACACCTTCTAGCTCCAGTACTTGGCCTGACCCTGCGCTGGCAATGGATGATTGTAGGCAGCGGCTGCTGCCGCATTTCCATGTACCGCTGCGGCGGCATAATCATTCAATTGATGTTGGGCAACATGGGCATTATAGTTGGCCGCCGCCACAGCTGTCTGGTTGAGATGGTAGGCAGCCTGCGACCAATTTGAGGGTGATTCTAATTTTGGATAGTTATCGCTTAAATGCAATGATGGTGAGATCTTTGACACACTGTCAGCGGTTAGTTTAGAAAAATCATCCATCGTTAGCTTAGAATAATCTATAAGGAATTTCAAATTGATTATTAGAAAAATGGTATAAATAGTTATTACTTTATATTTTATCCTTACCTTGATGGTAATAATTTTGACTGGCAAAATGTCCAGGCTGTGCAAAACCACCGGGAAAGCCATGTTGCGCCGCACTCTGTACCAGATCATAGCCACCCATTTGTGTATGATGATGGGCAGCAGCTGCTGCTGCCGCAGCACTATGATGTGAGCTTGGAGCATGGGCGGTATGATGGACACCACCCACACTGCCAATGCCACTGCCCTCACTCATGCCAGCACCACTAGCTGTTGTTCCCGCCGCCGGACTATAACCAGCCATGGAACCCACACCAAGTGAACCAAAACCAAGAGGAGCTGTGGCACCGCTACCACCAATGCCGCTAACACCGCCGCTGCCGCTGCTATTCATGGGCGAGAGACCAGAGGAAGAGCCACCCGAATGTTTGCGCAGGCGTGCCCTTCGATTCGAGAACCAGACTTGTATACGTGCCTCTGTTAGGCCCGTTGTCTGGGCCAATTCCTCTCTGGTATAGACATCTGGATATTGTGTGCGGGCAAAGGCTCGTTCCAGAGCCTCCAATTGTTCGGCTGTGAAAGTAGTGCGTGAACGTCGCTGTTTACGTTTCAATGGTATCCCAGGCTCCGATTCTGTATCACTAATATCCGAATCGCGGCCTGCAACAATCAAAGGGATGAGAAAGTCAAATTTATTGAGTTGGGTTTGCTTCGATTGGAAGTGGAAGTTTTTTTGGAGTTCTTTATTAAAATGCTACTAAAATTATTAACGCCTCGTACAAAGTAATAAAATTGTTCACGGTCTGTGTTTCCCACACACACACACACACACGCACACACACACACATATGTATAAGGCAAATTCACTAAATCATATTCGACGAATCGATTTTTTTTTTTTTGAATTCAATGAACAGAGGCCACCGACGTTGCCCCATTTCGCTCCCCAGAAAGATCTGCTAGTTTCTAGTATGGGGGGGGGCGAATCGAGATATTGTCGTGTGAATGAATGAAAATGGGAGTCAACGCGTTCAGTGCGCGCCATTGCATATTAATTGAAACGTCAGGGAGCGCAACAAATCTGTCAAAAGCCACCGACAATCCGACCGACCACAGAAGGCAACAGAAGGCAACAGAAGGCAAGAGAAGATGACGCCCTGGTTAAGGCGTTGCCGCAGGCAGCTCGTAAAAGTCAAAGCACTTGACAAGTGACACAATATATCACATTACACAAGAAGATGATCGGCAAGTTGTCAACGGATCGCTTGGGACCAATACAATTGCACTGGTAGGAGTGAGCCAATTAACTTCGGCATCGGTTATACTAAAGCGTATGAAGGGAAATGCCGACGCGCCATCATTGGTAATCGAACGTGAAGCGCACGGCGTGTGGCTGAGCTTCCACTCATGCATTCAAATATATGTATGAATTGTATATAGTTAAACCCAAAGAGTCCATGGCCATGCCAAATTATTTGGAGTGCTCATTACACAATAAACTGACAGCGGACTCTTTTTTTATACCCTTGCAGAGGGTATAATAAAATTGGTCAGATGTTTGTAACGCATAGAAATAATCGTTTCCGACCCCATAAAGTATATATATTCTTGATCAGCATCGAAAGCCGAGTCGATATGACCATGTCCGTCTGTCCGTCTGTCCGTCTGTCCGTCTGTCTGTTTCTTCGCAAGGAATCGAACTTAAATTTTGAGCTACATGAATAAAAGTCATATCATTCTCTTCATTGATGATTTATCTGACACAAGTTTAAGAGTTGGTAGAATCGGACAACTATAAGTTATAGAAAAATAGGAAAGATCAGAGGTACCTCGGTCAAAATGTGAGTTGTTCAAAACAGTTCTTGTGAGAAAAACTTTTTTGTTTTTTAAGATATCTCAACCAAATTTGGCACATAGATGACAATTCTACTTTTACACCTTACCAGCAAGTTTGATTCAGATCGGATAATAAACACCGACATAAATCAATAAAATCAATAATTAACCCCCATCAGAAAAAGTATGTTTTTGTGAGAAAAACTTTTTGTTTTTTAAGATATCTCAACCAAATTTGGTGAGCAGATGAGAATTATACTTTTACATCATATCAGTAAGTTTGAATCAGATCGGATAATAAACACCGACATAAATCAATAAAATCAATGAATCAACCCCCATCAGCATCAGTATGTTTGCATATGCAGCCAATTAAATACGTTTATATTTGCTTTTATATATGCGTACACAAACAACATACATGGACACATACAAAAATACATACATACATATATGCGAACACGTGCTTGAAAAAACTACAAGCTGAGTGCGAAACAGAAAGAGACGGAAAACTATTTGTATTGTGTTGTTGTTTTCTAGAATTCGTCAGAAACTTTAGAGAGCGAGAAGCTGGACGCTTGCAATGTATACCGAAATAGCGTGGCCCCGAATTTAAAGTTTGGTAGCGCAATAGGTAGAGATCGTTTCTGGGAGTGATGGGAGCGGAGGTTCAACTCCGGCCGTTGGCAAACTCGAAATTTTTGTTACTGATTCTTTTCTTGGTTCAAATTTTTTTTAAATTTTATATTTCCAATTTTTAAAATATATTGAATCCGATATGACGGAGAAAGTAATCAATTAATCTGCAAGGGTATACAAACTTCGGCACGGCCGAAGTTAGCTTCTTTGATATTTTTTTTCTTAACAACGAAGGGCGGCGTCGAAGGTTTTACCAAAAATGTCTAAAGATCAAAGTATTAAAGCGCTATATTCCCATTGTCTGTTTTGTGGAATTATTCAACACGAATTTGTGATCATTTTTCAAAGGACTTTTTCTTTTTCTGTTTTTTTTTTTTAAGGGGAATCGTTGCACTGTCAACGGAACGGAAATACTTGCCGTACTTCTGACCTGCTTTGATTAAAATGATTGTCCTGTCTGTGCGGGTGTGCGTGTGTGTGTGTGGCATAGCGAGTGATCGCTAAATGATCATTAAGAATGATCATTGTGGTCGCTGCGGTCTAATCTTTTCCGGTCCTTTAGAGTAGAAAATTATTAATTGATGTTATCGAATTTATATAGGACAATCACAGGAAGTTCATATTGCTTTGATTGAGTGCGGAAGTGACCTTCCCCACTCTTTCACACCCTGTAGAAAATAATATTTCATTATTTAATCAGCTTATGGAGATTTCAAAACACTTTTATTTTATTATTATTTTTGTTTTTATCCGCCCATCGCACCTGCGTTTTCATAATTAAATAATGTAAATTTATTAAATCGGATTTGCAAAATTGAAAGCCCAGTTAGATATTGAAAATCTCGATGCATATATAAAGATTCACAATAGAAATGTAAACCAAAAGTTTTACGGCACGCTTATTGGAGAGACTTTCAATTTAAACCACACCCAAAATCCTCTCAAGCGAAACCAACTGGAAAAAAAGAACGAATACCTTTACCACACTTCGACCAAAATCCGGAACGCCCACAGTTTAGTAGATTGAAATAAAATTCACATGCGTATTAAAAAACAACAACAAACGAATGAAAAAAACAAAAATATATATGTATATATAAACGAATGAATATGAATGATAAAATACAGAAGTCGACCATTAATCTTTCAACACACGCAACAATAAAAACTTAATTATACGAAGAGAAGAAACATCGTCAAACTGTAGGTATGGGGGGAGGGGGGGTGACTTCTTCACAGAGATCTGCAAGCTCCAAAAATAATAATAAAAAAAAAAAAAAAGAAACGGCCCAAAAACAAAGGTAGAAAAATCAATTAGTTTTTAAATGTTAAACAATTTATTAATTTGTTGTTACTGTGCCCCATCAATAATATGTGAAAAAGAGCCAACAGAGAGAGAGAGAGAGAGAGAGAGAGAGAGAGAGAGAGAAAAAAACAATCCAACAGCGTTTCAAGACAAAGACCTTTTCTTCTTACGTTTTTTTTTTTTTTTTTTTTTGCACCCGGCATCGCTTTTTGGCTACCGTGGTGTTTGGATCGTTCCTCCCTGTATGTTACTTTTTTATGGCTTTCTTTTTTTTTCTCCCGTTGACTGAAACAGAAAACCGAAAAACCATAACCGTTTCGTTTGGTTTGGAAGCTTTGATAAATCACTGCGGTTTTTTTTTTCTTTTTATTTTTTTTTTTTTTTTTTTGTGTAATCTGAGCGGGGAGAGGCAGGTATTCCATCATTTTCGACGACGACGCATTTACAAACAGCAGGTATTAAGTGAGGGGGGAATGTGAAGAATGCGTCAAGTTTTGTGTGGTCAAACAGCTTGAACTTTTGGGGCACAAAGTGCAAAAGGCAAGTTTATTTACATTCATATGGAGACCAATCACTTTTGATGGACAGTTGCTATAGGCATGTACATACATACAAATGACCTTTACTCGGTATATGGTTTTCCTCCTCCACTCCACCATCTCTCCCTTTTTCTCAGATCAATCGTATCTGTAGGCATTATTGGTATAAACCGAAGTTCAAACACTGTCATCAATCAATCTAAGACACAATTTAAATTGCTGCTTCTACTACATACAATTGCAATTGAAATAAGAATTTAAAAAAAAAAAAAAAATTAAAAATTTTTCATGTTCATTTAAAACACAAAAAAAAAAAAAAAAATTTGTATGGAATGAGCTAAAGAATCACAGAATTTGATGGGTTTGGTATTGGATCTGGGTCTGGGTCTTGGATTGGAACTAAGCTTGGGTCCCGGACTGTCAGCTGTCAGTTTGAGACAAGACACGCGTGTTCTCTGTCGCCGTAAAGATGTGAGGGGGTGCTGGGAGGGGTATATGAATTTTTCTTGGTGACTTGGACATGACTCTGATACCAGCTCAGGTCAGTTTTTTCGATTTCTTTTCGGTTTCATTTCTGGTTTGTAGGGCTTAAGATGCTTGTCAGCAAAAGGATTACAGGAGCATTAAAGATATATATATATGTATATATGTATATACAAATATGCATATTCAAGGTTGATTTGGGTCTTGGCGACATTTGAAAACCATATAATTAAATAGCAAATATTTTATTTAAATTTGGTTTTTCTCCTTTTTTTTTATAATTTATGCCATCAACGCCCTCGCAATGGGGGAAAAACCTTTAACCGAAAAAAAAAGAAAGAAAATATAAATGCTTTAAATTCAAAGATTCCCACCAACATTTAAACTAATTTTCAAACCAAAAAAAAAAAAAAAAAAAGAGACCAAAAATTAGTTATAATCATAATCCGGGCAAAGGTAAAAGGAAGCCGAAATCAGAATCCAGAATGAAATGAAACTAATTTAAATAACAATGCACACAAATACTTGATCAAAACAAATCTTCAATCCAAAAAAAAAAAAAAAAATAAAAGGAGACAAGACAACATATACAAAACGACCAAAGAGAGAGATCGAGTAAGAAAGACATGAGTGTGTTAGAGTGAGATGGATAGATTTTCATTTTCAAGTCTCGAACATGGCTAAAAGTGTGATAATACGTTAATAAAATATTTTGTAACTCATCAACACGACGAACGATGCTTGCTCCCTGAGGTAACAAAATTTGAGAGGAATCCAACTGAGGCAGAGGCTATGGCTATGGCTATAGCGGTGGCGGTGGCGGCGGCGGTAGAGAAGACACAAGAGCCCACAATGAGATCAAACAGAACGGCATCAGGACACCCTGGTGGGCATTAAAGATGCCGCACAAGATCGGTGCATTTGATGTTGTGGCGTTGCTTTTGTTACGTTGACACTTTTTTTCATCTTTTTTTTGGGCATGAACGATTTTAATGGGTTTTTCCAAACGAACAAATGAGGCAGTGTATAGAGTGAGAGTGAGTGCCCCCAGACTGATGGCAACATATGTGTGAGTGAGGCAGTGTTAGAGACAATGGCAAGAGGCAAGAGAGGCAGGGTCCATGGTCCAGGGGCATGGACCTCACGCACATGAAAAGGATATTTTTGCGCAATCACCAAAGAGTCTACCAAGTCAAGTCATTTGTCATGTGACACTGCAAGTATCGGCACTCTCTCTCTCTCTCTCTCTCTCTCACTCTCTCTCTGTCAGTCTATCTCTTTCTTGTTATCTCTCCTTTGCTCTTATTGCAAGCCATGGGCATTGCATTAGGGGAAGGTGTGAACTCGCTATATATCAGTTTAGGATCGGCCATTGCAGTTTTCTGGTTTTCTTTTTTCTTTTTTTTTTTTTTTTTTTTGCAAATAATTGAACCTGTTTGTATATATTTCTCGTGTTTTTTTTTTTGGTTGCCGCATTGTCTGGGCTGAAGTGAAAATATTTGGTAAATAGTCTTAGCCTTAACCTCTTAGATATTCCCACGCGGCGGCCTTCTCTTTATGCCATTGTCCTTAAACGCCTAATTACCCACAAGTGTTCGAAAATTGTGGCATTATATTGACTTCTACTTCTTATGTCGGTGTTTTGGCATTTGATAGCCTTTTTTTTGGTTTTTTTGACTTGTCTTTTGTTGAACTCACTTTCTTTTGAGTGGGCCGAAAATAAAATAAATCGCACGCGTATTTATCAGTCATGTGTTTTTTGTTAAAATTAAAGCCAGTAGACAGTTTGTCTATTGTTTTTTTTTTCTCTCTTCTATTTCTAGCGGAGGCGTTGGCCACATTTAGCGGCATTTTCTTGGACATGGCTTACAGAAACGGTTTGGGGCGTGTTAATGTTATTTATCATAAGGAAAATTTCTTGGAATTACCGTGTAAAATCTTTAAAAAATATATATATATTGTTAAGTTACTAATACTATATATTTAGGTATTTTAATAATCTGCTTTGAATATATTTTAATACAATTTTAATTGGTATTTTTCTGCCCCACATCTTTATCATGATTGGTTTAGTAACATCTTTATTTGTCTCACTTGAAACTTAAATTTGGAGCAAAGTCAATACGAAATTCGGTAGCCCCCACACACACACACACACACACAGGCACATAATTTTCCATCTATCTCTTTTGTATATATATATATATAGATATTTTCACTTATTATTTTTGATATTCCATAATTTTGTCGTGGTCTTTTATTTCTTTTGGTTAAGATCAAAGCGTACCGCAAAGCGACAATGAGCCATGAGAGTGCGAGAGAGATCTTGGATCGTTGGTTTTTTGGGGTCGCGGACGTGTATATAGACACTGAAGTTGTATATATATATATATATAAATCGTACAATATCAAAATCAAACGAAAATTATAAGCGAAATAAAAGACGACGAAGAAATATATATTTAATAATGCATAATTTTACTTTTTTTTTTCAAAGGAAAGAGAACAGAAGAAGAGAAGAAGGTTTCATCGCCGGCGAAGAAGGCGTTGATTATAGGCACCGCCATACCCATACCCATCCCCATCCCCATCTTCCAAATCATCAAACCTCCAATCTCCTATCACAGTTGCATCTTCTGAATGTCTCTGTGATGTTATTCCGATTGTGTTCTGATTGTGGGATAGCAACAGAAGAGTGGGGAAGAGACAGAGAGAGAGTATAAGAGAGAGAGAGAGAGAGATTGGCTGACCATTATAATGATGGGTGCTGTGGATCATTACACAGGTCAGACGGGTTGGGGACGCTGATACGGATGCAGATGTAGCAATGTCAATGATGAGGAGAATGATGATGACGATGATGATGATGGGAAGGCGTGTGCTTATTATACGCTTCGACAACATAATGATAGCCTTCAACTTGCCTGGGTTATATAGATTATATTTAGTGGTATATAATTGGTATTTGTACGATTGGAGCCACCATTTGGTATATTAGTTAAATGGGTTAACCATACAGGTGCTGGCCAAGGGTTGAAGTTCTTAGCATCATATAAGGGGAAAATTTATGTTAATATATTAGCTCAACCCCCCTCTTTTTCTTTTGAAAGATCAATGAACATTCCGAATGCATATTCATTCAAATGACCTTCCTTTAAGAACATTTTTCGCACAGCATGTCAAATATTTCCCATTTCCTTTTCAAGGATACCCAAAAAACAAAATTATGAACAATATATGTCTGTACATTGAGTCGGCAGTTCATTCAAGGTGACAAGGTAGTGTCCGGTGACCCTCTGAGCCATTGTGTAAATGTTTTCGTGTTGTGACAGGAACAGGTCGATGGATCGGCAAAATATCACACAAAAAATTGAAGTCGGCAAAAAAAAGAAAGGAAAATACAATTGGCAAAGAAGTCAACTTACAATCACCTATGGCTTCTAATGATGCACCGATCGTTGATATACTCAGACAGACAGAAAGAGAGGGGGAGAGAGAGAGAGAGAAAAAGAGAAAGAGAGAATTTTCTACTCAATGTTTCCCCAAAAAAGAAACCAAATCACAACATTATATATAAATTGTTGATCGTACGTACACTCGCTTTGACCTGACCGATCGTTTATCGAATGACTTTGCATATTTAGGATGATTATTGGCCCTGTCCAAAAAGATACTCAGAGACTTGAACTTGTTGGGAATCTCACGCCGGGCAATGAAAAACCGGGTTATTAGCTGCGACTGTAATATAAAGAGTCTTGGCGTTTCTGTCTCGTGTAGTTACTTTTGATTCTCAGGTGTCATCATCTACACCTATTTCTGTTTCTGTATTTTTTTTTTTCTTTCTGATCACTAACAACAACAATAACAGAGGGCCGAAGATCGTTATCGTATCAATATAGCAAAAGGGCGATCTATTGTAGTGATTTTTCTTTCCCTCTCTCTCTCTCTCTCTTATTTTTTTTCTCCTTTGGAGCGGCTTTGATTTAAGTTTAAGTCGCTCGTTCTAAGACGATCAAAGCCGTGTTGCCGACTCACAAAAGTTTGTGTTGATTTGAGCAACAAATGATTTGATGATGATTTTCCGAAATTATCAAATAAATGATCGGTAATTTTTTATTGAATGTATTTGTATGTAACAGAAAAAAAATGTATATGTATATGTATGTGTATGTGTATATGTATGTATGTATATTCTTATATCAACTTACTGCCTAGAAGACCGTGTATGGTATAGTCCTTGCGTCCATCTTCGCTGCTCCGATCATTGCCCCTCAATAAGCGACTGATCGATGATGTTGACGGCGGATCCGCAAAGCCCTCCTAAAGAAAGAAACGGTATTATTAGGCAAAAGATAGGAAATTTTTGTATATCTTATCTAAATGAGCATTGGAATTTGTAATAAAAATCACAGCCAATAAATCACATCAATCCAATTAAGATAAGCAAACATATTTTGGTTTGGAGCTACTGTTGGCCCTATTAATTAAACATAAGCATGTAAAGATATATATGCTTATTTATATGTGTAGATTGGGTTTTAGTCTTGTTTTTTTTTTTTTTTTTTGTGAGAACTAAATTTTTGCTTTTATCATGTACAGAAGAGAAAATTGGGTTGATGAACTGATTAAATATCTTCAATCTCTGATCGAATTAGTTGTCCAATTTTTATCTAAATGATTTTCTTATTTTTCTTTCATTTCAGATCGGCAAGACTTGCATTTTCGAGTCCATAGCCAAAATTTAGATTGGATGCGGTAATAAGTTCTGTTAAGATATTATTTTTTTTACGTATCACATGTTAAATTAAAGAGTTAAGAAAAAAGAAAATGTTATTAAAAAGTTCTTAACAATTTGAAAAATAACGTTTTTTCTTTATCAAATGGCAACACTAATCGCACATTCCTTTTACTGCATTAGCAAACACTGATATCGCGATTCCGTTAGGATCAAGCAATATCAATGCTCTCTCCAAATGCGCAATTGCTTTTTCTCTCTCTCTCTGGTTTTCAGTTTTACTTTGCCGCTCGTTGAATTCGCTTGCCAAAATTGGTGTGAAAATTAAATTTACGTTTTCTTGTGTCAAAAGTAGGTACTTAAAAGAGAAAAATATTTAGAACCGCATAGAGTTAATTCAATTAGCTTTCAAATGATTAAGTTCGCAATTAAATTTATTCAGTGGCTCTCGACTTTTCTTTGCTGATTGTTTTAATTAGAAAAGTAAAAAGCACATGCTAAATTTTCAGCGACAGCGCATCGCTGCCTCTGCCGCAGTCGCCGTCGCGTACGGGAAGATGAATTGGTAGAAAGAGAGATATAGAGAAAGAGAGAGCACAAGTGCGACTTAGCTTTTGTATACGTGTTTAAATATGTGTGTGAGTGAGAGGGAATAGTGATATCTGTGCAAATAAAATCAACCATTGTTCTTTTCCCCATTTTTTTATGTGTGTGTTTAGTGTAAGCAAGTGCAAGTTTTTTAATTTGCTTTGAGTTATTGCTTCTTATGTTTTTGTGAGAGTGAGTGCAACCTTAAGAGAATATGAATCGAGAGAGTCATAAATAAAAGAGAAAGAGTGCGAGCGTAAGGTAAGTGGTTTTTAACTCTTTTTTTCTTCTTATTTTCAATGGATAAATTAATGAGTTATTATCTTTAAATGAAGTCGACAATAATTATTTTTATTATATACTAAAATAACTATTAGACAGTAAAAAATCCCTTCTCCTATTATAATATTTTAAACATGCCGCCCCTCTCGCCCTTATGATGTAATAACTTTTTTCCACAGTTTGACATTATGTATTCCCATAGATCTGGTAACACCAATCGTAAAATTATTTTGCGCAGTATGACGAATCGGTGTAAATGCAAATTTGAAAGGGCTCTAAAAGTGTTGTTAGTGGGCTGACCTTTGACTTTTTAACCACTACTTTTACCCGAAGTATGCAATAAATCTATTTTGTATATTTTCTTTACAAGTTTTAACTTAATTTGTTTTTTTTGTTTTGAGTATTAGTTTAAAAATTTCTGGTTCTTATTTTATAGTTTTATGTGCATATATATAACATAAATATATATACATAAATAGTGACAAAAGGAAATGCAATAAAGTAGAGTGCGCTAAGATATGTTTTATTACACATTTGGCAACATAAAAGTCGTGTCATTACTTTATTTAAACAAAAATATAAAAACACAAGAAAATCGAACCAAAAAAGATTAAGTAAACTCAAGAAAAACTTATTATAGTAAAGATTAATATTTAGTTGGTTCTACTTGGTATATAAGAACGCATGTCAATATGTATGTATATGTATGTACTAAAATTTAAGATATTCGAAAGAAATTCGAAGTTCTTATATCCATATACATATCAGGAAATATTTAATTGTAATGATTATTAAACGATCTTACATATCATAACCAACTTCCGCCATCGGATCTTAGAAAAGGTTTTCTAATTTGAACAATGATATTTGAATCAATTTTATTATGTATTATGAAAATTACAAATTACAAAATTTACATGTCAGGATTATTTAATATATCAACTATATTAAAATAAATATAAAATCTATTGCTTTAGATTTCAAATATTTCAGAATCTTTAATCAGAGTTGTCCTGGGTAAAAGTTATAGTAACTGTTTTCTGGTTAAAAAACTTGTTTTTTTTTTAAATTGGTATATACAGATATTAAAGTTCAGGCTGGATTTTTCTTTTATTTTTCCATCCCCCCATCCAGTTTTATATGTACTATGTATAATGCACTTGGAGATTTGAAGAGTAGTGACATTAATGCTACAGTTGCTGGGCAGCTGTTTGTGTTTGGACAATTTTCATGCTGCTCCCCTCCCCATCCCTCCATTTTACTTTATTCTCTTTGCCACTGTTGGCAATGTCTGCTCTTGTAATCCAATTAGGAAAATGTCAAGCCAAGCTAAGACTTGGGTCAGCCATGAGAATTTTTGCCTTGTCGGAGCTGTGATTGTGTCTGGTTGTGTCTGTCTTTGTCGCTTGTGTCGCGTGTTGTCTTAAGACAAACGACAATTTCACAGGTGTTGAGAGTTGAACCGAGAAGATGATGATGATGAGCGGAGAAGAGAAATGAAAAATGTAGCGGTATTTGAAATGGCAAGAAAATGCTATAGGGAGGATAGTTAATCCCTTTAGATATATGTACATAGATTATATATCTAAAAGTTAACCTTATCGTGTTTGGTAACTGAAACTGCTATCTATCTATATAATTTCCATCTTTTCCATCTAAAAGTTAACCTTATCTTTGTTTACTGAAACTGCTATCTATCTATGTAGAGAAAATTGGTTAATCAATTTCCATATCAATTCTAAATCAAAACCAAAGCCACAAATGCAAAGTAAAAACCGAAAACTGTCAGTTTTCATTAGAGGAACATGTCGGCTTCCACTTTAACCAACAAGCGGCGACGAATCTGATCCAAGATCTCAGAACTGGATATACTGTCTGGAAAGTGTCTTGTCTCAAATAGAGTGGCATGTGCCGCAAACATTTTCATGATTAATAATAATAATAATAATATTTTTTTCTCCACACTAATATAAAAATGATGTGTGGTATGTTTACCTTCAGTTAATACCCAAATGAACAAAGGTGCCACAACTGGCACCTCATAGACAAGATACAAGACACAAGGCGCGACGCTAAAGCAAAAAAAAAAAAAAAAAAAACACCGATTCAAGCTCAAGAAAACCGAAACTGACATTTTGTCCAGTTGAAGGAAACTTGGGGGCCAAAAACCGCTGTAGGCTATAGCCGTTGTCTCTCGGTCTCTCTGTCTGTCTGTCGGTCTGTCTGATTCTCTTGGCTACTGGCTCTTATTTCTATTGAATGTGTCATGAAAACAAGCAAAGAAATAGTTTTTTTTTTTGATTTTCAACTAGAGTTTCTTACATTATTTATGAGCAAAAGACGAGGAACGTAGTAGATAGAGGAGCTAGCGACTGGAGCTCGTCTGGGGGCTACCGGTTTAGCCGGGTAACTGGAATGTGTGACAGCTTATCTTGTAGCAACTGACAACTGGATCCCCCAATACCGATCTTAAACCAAAACCGAGCCCCCAACTGTGAGGCACAGTTTTTATTTTTATTTAAATTTTTTTTTTTTCTTTCTTTACTTCTCTTTTTCTGGCTTAACAATTTCAATTGAAATTTAATTAATTAGTTGACAGTCGGATTGACACTGTGAGTGAGCTTTATAATCCAAGAATTATTCATCTATATCATTTCGATTGTTTGAGTGACAGGTGTGGTCTAAGGTCCAGGTCAGGATATAACTTCTTGGAAATCAACAGAGGGTAAATGAAAACAGGAATCTAATCCGAAATAGAAATATGTACATATATAGAACTTTAAATTTTATATTTTGAATCCATATCAAATGTCCATTTGCCTACTACCAATTAAATCAATCACGATCAATCCGGAGAAGAACAAAGTGCCCAAAACTGAAGAAGAACGATCAACGACAGTGTAAAAGAAGAGAAGAGAAGGAACAAGAAGTATTGAAAGGAGTATGAAAACGAAGAGGGATGCCGATACCGTATTCTAATTAAGCGTGAAGCGCACCTGGAGGCACTTTTTACGCCTACTGCCTACAGTTGGACAGGGATCAAGATACACTGATACAGATACAAAATGATGCAACCACGGATACATATACATATACATATATATATTTATATTTATGTATGTGTGTATTTGTGTGTCCATGTGCAATATATCTGACTCGATCATATCGATAAACTGTAACTAATTGCGGCTCCAAATAAAGAACCACCAACAACAACAACGGGCGTTGAAAAAACATTCATATGTACATATGTATATATATACATATACATATATTTATATGCATGTATGTGTATAGGTGTGCATCTTTTTTTTGTTTTTTGGGGTAGTCACAATATTCGCCCAAAGGCACATGGTAAGAGTCAAAAAATTGAGTCAAAGTAACCATCGATTCATCCATCACATCCCATCTAAGGCCCAGTAGGCAGCATGCCGAAATCGAAATATTATCCGAGACAGTTGGTCTGCCCAGCCCTGCCCTGCTCTCTCTCTCTTTCTCACATCCATTCTGGTCTGAATAAACATCGAGATGTTGATGTAGGTTCTGATTTTCGAATTCTCTTTTCATTGTTTTTGTTTGTGCTCTTTTTTTTTTTGTTACTCTTCCATAAGTCTTAACGCTAATTTGTGGCAAAAATAATGGCCAAAACGTACATAAATACGTTTAAGTATGTATGAGTGAAGTTAGTGACAAGTAAACGTCTTTGAATATCAGTCAATCTATCCATCTGATATATATGTACATATTAAGAAGACCCTCAAGTTAATTGAAACGACCCTTGAAACGTGACATGCATTAACTATGCTTTGCCTAACACTCATACTATATATGTAAATCTGTATAGTATATTCAATATATGTGTCTATATATGTACATATGTATGCAAAACAAACACTGACACAAAATAATTAACTATTATTTGAAATGAAAGTTGAAAGTTTCTGGGAATAACCATGATAGAATTCGTATTCTGATACGAATTGTTATCTGTTTGAATCTTAAGTATGAATAGATATTTTATTAATATTTATAATCTGCAAATTATAAGCGATCCTCAACATAAGGCTCAATTTGATTTAGAATTTTTCATCTGTTAAACAAAAAAGAATTCACTTATGAATGGAACAAATATTTTTAAAATAAATAAAAAGAATGTATTAATCCGTTGTAAAAAATGTTAAAAAATATATATATTATATATATATATAATATAATATGTATATTTAGTTGACATTCTTAAACATTTGGGAGAAAAAATGATGTCCAATAGTATACAATATTACATACATATATATTCATATACAAGCGAAGAAATATTTACTTGTGAACTTTTGTTAGATACTTTTCTGATAGCTTTAACTTCATTTGTCACATTGTATTTTATATTTGTTGATTAAAAGAAAAGTAATAGCAGAGACTAACTAGTCAGGCTTATAGATATTTCTGTTTTTACATTTTTCTTTTGGAGATCTGAATATAGTTAAAAAAAATATGTAGTTGATTGAACTGAATTTAAAAAAATTGAATAATTTAATTTAGGAATTTAAACTTTTTATTCATAACTTTTTAAAAAGCTTTAAGTCTCTATGATTAATCTGCATTATATAATAATTAAGCGTCTTTTTTTGGCTATTCCCAAATAGGAAAAAAAAAAATGGATTTATAAAATTTTCTTCCTTTAGGGAACAAAAGATTTTTATCTTCTGATTCAAAGCACTATAAATATGTTCCTTATAATGCAGTCCTCGGTAGACGAGTTGTCTTGGCCCAGTCATTTAGGCAACTGAACAACGAGGATCCGGGCTCGAATCCCAGGCTAGTGTATGGATGTAGTTTTCGTCTAAGCCGAAGGCCTTAGTTGCCAGTGCTTGTAAAATATAGTTTGATTGATAGTTTACAACTATATCCTATACTTTAATAATAATAAAGTTCCTTAAAAGCTTTTAATGCTATAAAATTCTGATCTTCCAAAACTTTTGTAAATCTAGTATTTAGTGTAATTGGTTAGCAACTATTTAAGATGTTATATATTTAGATCAGATTTAGATTTAGATTTAGATTTTAAGGATTAGGGTGTTACATAAACGAACCCAAACTAGCACTGTACTTGATCTATTGATAAGATCTAAACAAAAGTTCATTTTACATATGAACATATATCGTTAATGATCACATCAAAGTTATATTATGACTTATATATTATAATATACTACTTAATGTACTCAAATTTCTCTCAGTGCTTTAACCATTTGATGCGCCTTAAAATGTTGGGCTTGATTTAACAAATTGCGTGTCAAACCGGAAGTTTAGTCCGGAGTCGCTGGGCTAGGTAAAATGGCTAGATAAACAAATTGCATCTTTTCCCTTTTTTTTTGCTTTTGCACCTTGCCGCCGCCTCAAGGATGTAAAACAATCGATGTCGATGCCGACAAGAAGATGGCAACAACAACAACAACAAAAAGAACAGCAATGGAAGAAAAAAAAAACGCTGTTGGCGTTGCCGACTTTTATGCTATAATCGATTTCTTAACGGTTTGGGTGGCATGTGCAAAAATTTGTCGTCAATGTAATACAACAAATTTGTCAATGGCCAACAGGAAGAGAAGAGAGAGTGGAAGAGAATGAGAGGGAGATCATTTTTGGGCCAACTTGCCGGTCTGACCGGCATATGCAAAAGGCCTAAAAATAAGATGCGAAACAATAGACGACTGAATGGCTAAAAGTTGTCGCCAATGCCGGCAACGTGCCCATAAACAAAGCCAGCGGGAGGCCCGAGTGTGCCACGTGACTTTTCAGAAAACGGAAGTGAGCCACCGTCATTGTGATGGTGTGTGTGTGTGTATAGAATGGACACAATGGCTCTGTGGCTATTACTTGGCTACTGGCCAAAACAAAAATCTTTAAAACATTTGCCCGATCACAATTTTATTGCTTCCTGTTAAAGAGAAGCAGGTGAAACTCACCTTGATCAGCTTCTCGCGTATTTCCCAACTAAATATGCCGGGATTTTCCTTACGCATCTCATCGATGCGCGTTTCAATCTCCGGTGAGGTAACCTTGGGCTTTGACCCACCTATAACACCGGGCCGTATCGAACCCGTCTCTTGGTAACGATTTAATATCTTGGATACACAACCATGCGATACACGCAACTGGCGTGAGATGACACATGGACGTACTCCACTGGCCGCCATTTCAACAATTTTTAAACGTATGTGATTGGGCAATGGTCGGCCGTTAATAAAGACTCCTCCAAGTTGATTGAAGCGACCCTGGCCTGAAAAAAAGCAAATAGAAAATGTGAAGAAAAGAAAATGGGGGAACAAAATATTAAATATCAATCGATATTGGATTGGACTTTGGATATGATAGATATGAATTCGCTCTGAACTATTAACGGAAATTTACCTTGAAAAGGATAACCAGCGAGCAAAGGTCGCAACGAATTGTGGCTGGACATATCCATTTTAATAGATTTTCTTATGTAATCGTTAGACTTAGAAACTAATGATTAAATCTTCACTGCACCCACTAGTTGATTTGATTAGTTAAACACACATTGAAAAGAACACACAGAACTTTTTGCCTGGGCTCTCTCCCACTAAATAAAAGGAAGGGCTAAACATGCGATTCCGACGGTAGTTTTACAGCAGCAGCAACAGAAGAAGAAAAAAACGACGAATCCAAGACAACGACGAGACGAACGCGTACCGTGGGCTGCTGCTTCTTTTTTTTTTTTTTTTTTTTGGTTTAGTTGTTGTTTCTCTTATTTCCTTCTTGGAATTACGCGCGCTTCAACGATCAAACAGCACGAGACTTGCAAAGCAACTAAAGAGAAGCGCGAGCATAAATTAACGAAGGCCGGCCGGGCGACGATTGTCGGATGGGCCAACAATGAGATCGCGCCATAAACTGGTTTCCCACCACCACCACCACCAGCACCAACCACTACAGCAACGAGGCGAGAGCAGCTTTCGCGTCCGCCCTTTTGTCCCGGGGGCGCCACAGTCACCATACAGTCAGCCAGCCAGCCAGCTAGTCTCACTCTAAGTATGGCAACGATCAAAAAAAAAAAAAAAAAAAAAAAGAAAAATAAAAGTTGCTGGTTGTTAGAGCGAGAGGCATGAACTCGTTTTAATCGAGCTGCAATCGCCACGCCTTGAAAGAATTCTGATTGGTTGATGTGCAGGGAGGTTCACACACTCCACTGAGCTGGCTTTTGATATCAAAGAAAGGAAAAGAGAGAGAGAGAGCGAGAGAGAGTGAGAGAGTGAGAAAGAGGCAGAATCACATTAACAACCCCCCTCCCCCCTCAGCAACTGATCATATGGGTTAAAATGCAGCTGTCCTAGGTCCTGTCATGGCCGACACTCGCCTTGTGACACTTTTTTTTTCTTCTTTTGTCGTTTGGCAGCCAATTAAAGCGTGAAGGCTGTCGTCAGAAGCCAGTCGACAGTCGGCAGTCAGGACACATGCCGCCTGGCCAACGTTCATATTTACTCTCCATTATCAATCGTCGTTCCGGTTTGGCATTTTTAGCACCCACGGTTTTTGTCGTTATTTCCCCTCTCTCCCGTCTCCCCTCACTAAACCAATCTATCCCGCATATTGTATCAGTACTATTATATTTTGTCCTATACCGTAGATGCTAGTTGCTAGTTGGGTTAGGTCTTTGTCATCAAGTTTTATGGTGGTGATGACTTTCCTTTAGCCAACCTCCATCTTCCCCCCCCACACCCCAATATACATATATCCCCCTTTAGGTCTTGTTGGCTTATCCCAGCAACTAACTGACAATGCAAGTTCATGCTTATTTACGAGTTTGTCAAACGATGGTTGGTGACCTGCGTATTTGTTTGCCTAGTAAAATGGATTTAACGTTTTTGTTGTTGTTGTTGTTGTTGCTGTTGTATGTTTCGTTAGCAGATAAAGCTCGATATGATTTATGATGATTTAAGCAATGTAATAATGACTTTTGTCAGACTTTAAGGAGAGGGAGAGGGATGAACGGAATTTACATAGATTTAGGAAATTGTTAGATAGTTTTGATTTGGATTTTTATTCCTGCTTGTTTTTTGAGTACAACAATTAGTAAAATAACAACAAATCGAAATGTTATGCTTAAGTATTCTTCCTCCAGGAATCCTTAATTGTTGAGGAATTTTATAAAAGAATTCAGCGTGAAATTATTAAAGAATTAGAAACCAGATGACATTATGACGATCTATAAACAAGGAACGTGCTATGATTATGGAAACAGGAACAGATATCTTTAACCATTGGGGTCACAGTGTCACATGATGAGGACATTATATTAAGAAATAGTTAAGGAATTAATGCTTCTAAAATTGTGTTAGCAAAGGATATATCATTTATGTAATTTGAGAATTTTCCAGTTCCTTCATCAGCAAACTTTGCCGTCAATCTTTAGACTCATTCAACGCTTTAACTAGTTGAGAATTGCAAACTAACGAAACAAGAAAAGGGTTTATATCCTCAACTAAACAAACATCTGGTTAGTTAAGATATGGTTTCATTTTTCGATATTTAACTCTTGCCTTTGTTTTGAAAAATAAATTGAATAATATTAATCATATAAAATGAAAAAAATTTGTGTACATAACGATAGTTAGTAGATTTGCCTCACTCTCTTATTTCTCTGCTTGAATCTCACATAAGTCGCCTTCATATACTTCAGACATATGGCAATACCTTTAAATCGTCACCCTCTAAAAACTTCAACCCTCAAATGGAAAAGTCATCGTATATACATATATGCCATATATACAAACATAAAAATCTATCAACAGCCATTAATTGCATACGATGTCGATATGAGCAAATGAAAGTCACACCTGGTATCAGAAATATTTCGGTATATATATACCGAAATATATATGGGTATAGTATTTTTTGAAAAATTGAAAAACTGACAAACAAAAGCCAAAAACAGCGAAAGGACATCAACATAATATAAAGAATTAAGCGTGAAGTTTACGGATATTAAGGATACGCACATGCCGCCTGCATCTGGCATGAAGTGAGAGGGAGAGAGAGAGGGGGAGAGAGAGAGAGAGAGAGAGAGACAAATAAGTGAAAGAGAGAGAGAGAGAGGGAGCCAGACCGCATAAAGGACCAGCAAAATGGCTACTTCATTTTGTGCTGTGCGTGTGTGTGTTTCTTTGAGTGTGTTGGCCAAATGCAAATGCAAATGCAAATGCAATCTATATGTTCCTTTTTCTTTGTTGGAAATTGAGCGTAATGAGCTGGCCAGGCTGTTAAAACAGTTACAGGATCAGGACTCTCGAGTATATACTCTCCTATGCGTAGCGCTAATCAGCATAAAATTGAACGCTAATGAAGCGAACGAGAGTACTTGAATGCACTCGTATGCCTCATCTAAAATGCAATACCAATGCAAATGAGCCACAGGATATACATACATACATACATACACACATACTTATATACAATAAAATTTCCCACAACAACCACAAACAAAAAAAAAAAAAAAAAAAGAAGGAAAACATGATAAATTCTTTAATTTGCGTATTGACAGTTTTCAATTATTGAAATTTGTCAAGCGTAGCAACCACCAATTGGATCCATGTGCCCCACTCAAACGGAAGTTTATTCAATTCATGTGGTGGGCGTTCCAAGTGGCTTGGCTTCCTGCATTAAATTAAATATTTAAATCTAAGTAAGTACCAAAACAAGCTTCTAAATCATATCACGTAAAGAAAAAAAAAAAAAAAAAAAAATATATATATACTAAAAATCTGTCGTCTACAGAAATTACAAACAAATCCTGCAAATAAAATAAAAAAAAAACGAAAATGAACAAAGTTCTTTCCAAGAAATTGAGAGAGAAGAGATTTCAACACACAAAATCAGCGTAAATGTGTGAAAATGTCCATCGACTTGATTCCAGTTAATATTGCATAAACAAAGCCCCCAATTAGTGTCCCATAAATTGAAATTTGAAAAATCGAAACTATATATAAAATTCTGGCTACTGAATAGGAATACAGATAGATGGAGGGAAACGTTTTCTCTTTTCGCTTGTTATACCCTTGCAGAGGGTATATTAATTTTGGTCAAAAGTTTGCCACGCACAGAAGGAAGCATCTCCGACTATATAAAGTATACATATATATTCTTGATCAGCATGAATAGACGAATCGATCTAGCCCTGTCCGTCTGTCTGGATCAACAGCTTCTCCTCCGAGACCATAATAGCTACAGAGCTAAAATTTTCAACATAAACTGCTTTTTGCTGACGGCATTGTATACCTCGGAATCATCCCGATCGGACGACTATATCATATAGCTCCCATAGGAACGATCGGTCATGAATAAGGTTTATCCTCAATAACTCTGTTGTTTTTCAACTGAATGCCACGAAATTTGATATTTGTGAGTTTAATGTACTTCTTAATACTTCAACCAAGTTTGATCAGAATCGGTAGACTACATCATATAGCTGCTATAGGAACAATCGGTACAAAAAAAAATTTTGTATGAAAATTTTTTTTTCTCAAGCACAAAATTTGGAACTCTTAAATTTGGTATGTATAGTTTACAATAATGGTTCTGGTAAATTATATAGAGAAAATCTGCAAGGGTATACGAACTTCGGAACGGCCGATGTTAGTCCATTTTTCTAGTTTTTTCTTTTTTTCTTTTTTGCTGAATGGAAGTGCTAAAAATTGGAGCACATGTTGAACGGTGATTTACACACACACAACCAATCGCAAAGGCTGTAAATTTCTGTCGCCAAGGCGAAATCATAAAATTTATATATATGTACTTGTATAGGATAGATCATTGCCATCATTATTGTAGGCTGTAAAAAATTTAAGTACAAAAAAAAAAATGAAAAGAAAAATGAAAAATTCATTCAACAATCATGGATCATAAACAGTCACTCAGAGAAGATGTGTGAAGTGCGAGACGTGAGTGCGCGTGTGTTCTTGAAAATTTTGTTATTTTTTTTTTGGGAGTAAGAATAGAGGAATAGTTGGAGAGAGGTGAGGTGTATATGTATGTAGGTGTTGCTTCCCAGAATATATGTATATATATGCATACCCAATACCAACTGAACTGCATTTCTGTATTGTTTAAGTGAGTTTATGACTACTGAATCTGAAACGAGTAGCTGCTGAATGTCCTTGTTGCCACTTGCTGTGAGCTGATGAGCAGCACCCCCTGTTGGCCGGGTCCAAGGGGACCGAGGCAAACAGCGTTTGTTTGCTGGGCAAATTTAGCATGAAGGAGTGAAAAAACGACGGTCAGGCAATTGTCCTTTCAACGTGTTTTTTCTATTCCTAATTTTTGACTTGTTACTATGTCCTCTATGTCCCAGATGGTTAAACAATCTGTCATATGGTTAGACTCTGTATGGTCCTGTACCTATGTATATCCCTGTGATTGTTCAATATTTGCTGTTATTTTTATTTTTTTCGGTTAAAGGACCTTAGCTACTGCTGCTAGCGTAGGGCGTAGATTGATTGTTGACAGTCCTGTTTGATCGATCATTTAGTGGAATTTGATTGGGGCATCGAACGGTTGCAAAAAAAAAAGGATTGTGAAACGGTAAAAGGATTGAGACTTTAATATATAGAAATTCTTTTCCAAGAATTTAATGACTTCTAGCAGAGGAAAATCAAGATTAATTATTTAATAATTTTATGTGCAATAATATTAATCTACTTAAAATAGTTGAAGATGAATTGTTTTATAGCCAAAAAATTAACAAAAAAATCAACAAAAATTTTGTGTAAATCCAAAAATAAGAGGAAAAAATTTAAATTTCATTTGTCATGCTGTTGAATCTGGTAAGTCTGTAAGTCTGTGTGTGTGTGTGTGTGTGAAAGCGGTGAAAGATGGAGCAATATTATTAAGACTTTGATGGATCCGCCAGGGCCAATCCCAAGTAAGGAAAGGAAGCAAAAGTGATGGAAAAGGGGAGAAACGTTTCGCTTAAATGAAGTACCAAAAACTCAATTTATTTGCAATTAAATTGTGAAACGAAATCTGCATGAAAAAAACATGCGAAATTTCTGCAGCATTTTTTTTTTGCATTGTCCGAAAGATGCTGGGAAAAGACAAAAGAAAGATAAAGAAAAACATTGGTCAACACTCATAAGATTGCGACCATCTGCCATCTATATCTCCTTCATGTCTACAACAAACCTACCTATCTATCTATCTCTTTCACAGTCACAAGTGCGTCATTTGTGCGGCATTAACTTTTGATCTTCAGTCGGCTCACACGCATACAAAACAAAACTTTTAACTTACCCCACCGGGGGCCCTGAGAGACAAGAGAGAGAGAGTGGAGGAGATGCAGCCAAAAGTCTCACATGCTGGACTTGGGCTATATGTCATTGTAACATAAAAGTTCAATTTTAATTGCCGCGCTTGACGTGCTCAAGGTATTTGGCTTGGCATTTTTACGATCACTTTGGCAAATGTGCGCGCTTCAAAGCCATTTTCAGTCAGCAACAGTATCCATCCCCGTACCCGGTGCTTGGATCTCAGCATCTCCGACATACGACTGACTTTTGTCGGCCACTTTGTCCAGTCACTCCAAACACCATCTCCATCTCCAACTCCATCCATCCATCGTCCATACTACTGAGCGAACCATCATCCTCCATCTGAGTGGAGGCTCTGTGTCAAGTCGTTAAAAACGTCAGCATCAGAGGCAAGCAACAGCAGGGCATCAGCACGGATTTTACATATGTTCATTTGTTTATATGACTGAAGTTTTGGGGCCGGTTCAGATTGGCACTCAACTTAAGCGATTGCAAATCCGTAACTCATTTCACATATTCTTTTTTCTCTTTTTTCCCCCCTTTTTTTTTGTTTTGCTTCTTTTTTTATTTTTTAACCTAACTGGCAACCTTCACCGAAATTTTTGTTTCTCGCATTTGCATTCACTGCATTTTCCCACACACGCATACACATCCACGCATCGGGTGTGGCACAGGGGCGTCTTAGAAGCCAGATATTTGCCATGCACTGAGCAAAAGTATCATAATATTAACTTGGGTTAATTGTGACTCTAAAAGGGCATGTCAAACATTGTTAACTTTCAATTTGTTTGGGGTTTCAGTTTTTAGCATTTTGTGTTTTCGTGAAATTGATTAAATTGATTAAGAAGTGGGCAAATAATTTAGTTTATTCAAATGATTTATCATTAAATTAATGAGCGAAAAAATGTTGTAATAAAAATCAAATTATTAATGTGTCGAATGTAACGATTTACCATAGTGTACTGTAGGGATATCTCTCAGTTTGCACATATCCATACAACAGCACAGGCGGAAAAGTGATTGATTAAGAAAATTCATATTTTTCAGTTTTTTTAAAATTATACTAAGAATATTTTTTAAAACACTAAATAAAAAAAGTTTCTATTAGGTAGTAAGGATAACCCCCGATTATTTTAGACGTAATTAAAAAATTAATGAAATTCCACTTCTACATATTTATAGTATTTATAATATTTATCTTAACAAAAAAACTTAATTAAATTAACAAACAAATTTACATTCACAATAAGTTAAAAATTTAAAAACAAATTCCTTGCCTAATAGCAAGTCAAAGAAATGTTGCAACATTGACGAAATTGTTCTAAAAAATTTCAATAAATTTATAGAGGTAGTACTTACAGCTATGGTCTCATAATTGGCACAAAAAAAATTAATATTTTTAATAGAATTTTTTATTAAATAATAAAAAAAAGGAACACATATTGGATGGCCTTTTCTAGCCATATTTTGACCAATCTTCCGAAAAAAATTTTTAAAGCAAAATTTTTTTTGTGCCAATTATGTGACCATAGCTGTATATATGTAGAGATTTATAGAGTTAAACCATGGCCTAGCAGTGGAGAAGAGGAAGAGGACTTAGAGTTCCTTTAAGCTTTGATTTGAATACCGATTTCCCATTGAAGATGCCCAGGAAGTTTGCCGTTAAATTTTCTGATAATATTTCAAAAATTTTGATGAAATAATTGAAATAAAAATGTAATACCAAGAGGAGGCAAATAAAAACATGAAATCGACTTATTTAAACAATTTAATGAAATAATATTAGATATGCCCAGTAGCTAGTGCTCTGCTTTGTAAATAATTTGTTATAGTATTATTGCTTTAATGTACAATAATTAATTTTAATAAATAAAAATAAAATAATATTAGAAATATGTATATGTAGGTATAGGAAATTGTTTGCATAATTAATTTGTCAAACAATTTGAACAGTGTATGACATAAATATCATTCACATCAATAACATAAATTAAAAAACTCAGCACAAAAAGGGCGGAGGGGTTAAAAAAAAAAAAAAAAAATACGCAGCGGCTTGTGCTTTGTGGCCAAGCCACGTTGTTGTTTCACCACATATTCCCCCTACCTATTCCATGGAGTTGGTCCAGCAATTGAGCAACTGCAGCAGCAGACTGCATGTCGTCTCCCCCACATGGAGTTAAAGTCAATCCCCATTCGACTTGTGTTCATTTTTCGTTATAATTTATTTAATGGCTAGCAACAAGCTAATTCTGTTGAGTAATTTGCTAAACATGCCAACTGCCAATCGAGAGTGCTTAAGAACTTGTGAATATCTCAACAGATTTATGGGGCAGGCGGCAGTAAATGTACAAACATATATCTTTTTATTTTGTTCTTCATTTTAGTATATATATATATATATATATACTTTTTTTTTGAGACTGCCGAATGGGTTTTTAAACAGTGCATTTCTACATGTAAATCAAAGATCTGTAAAGACCGCCAACTGAACCTGTCTGTCAATTTCCGGTGAAAATTGCTTATAGCAGCCTTGCAGCGAAGATAACTAAATTACCGCAAATATACGCAATTACAGAAGAAAGAGAGAGAGAGAGAGAGACAGAGACAAATATAAATTTGTGGTTAGCAGGGGGGCGGTTGGGCGTAAAATCATACGTTATCCTAACCGCAAGCGAAAACAGGTGACTACAATATGCCAAGGACCAAGGACAAGTCAAGATACTAACAAACTATTAACACTCGAACCGCAAACTGCCAACAGATCTTTGCTACCTGTTTTTTGGCAGTTTTCGGTTCGGCGGTAGGTCCTCCTTGGGACTAGACTGGACTGCGACTACAACTTTGTCGCATGATTAGAGCCCATTACAAATTGTAAGTGTTACGCTAGGCGACACTGGGTGAGAAGAGAAGAGACGACTATGCTGCCAGGTGGTCTTCTTAGGTTCTACTTTTTGTCTTGTCTTGTTTTGTTTTGTTTTATTTTATTTGTTTTGTTCGTTCGTTCAAATAGACTTGTCAAACTGTTCGAATGATCGATTTGACACACCAACTTAGTCAACTTCTGGATGCTAACATCCTGTCCATGGCCATGCCCCGTATTTCTATCTCTCTATGCCTGCCCTGGCGTTGCCAATTGCTTTAGCAGCGCTTTTTAGCCTAAACACACACACACACAGAGACACACACGTACAAGGGGCACACAAAATATACACAAACACACACACAGACAGGCAAAATCGACGCATCTGCTTTTTGGTAGGCGTCGACTCTCTCATATAACCAAAAACCAAAACCAAATTAAAAAAAAAAAAAAAAAAAAGGTGTTGCCAAATTATGCTAATTTAATTAGTCTGCCTCTCGGCCTTTTATTTCGCTTTGAATTTTCGTCATAGTGACAATAATTAACTCTGCCTCACCATTTCGTTGCTAATGTGTTAATTGACCTACTAATTGATTTTGGACGCCTACTAAATTTTTGTGTCTATTTAATGACATTTGTCTTCATTTTTGCCCAACAAAAAACCACTTAAACAAAGAAACTATTTAGACAAGTTAAATATTCATAATTAATAACTTACTATAACTTGGTTGATTTTTAATTTGATATTTCGGAAGCGATTCCGTTGAGATATTTTACCTTTTTTTCTGAAACGAAAATTAGAATTGGAAAAAGTGTGCAAAATAATTAAAATGAAATTGTCAACATATGTACATATAGCTGCCATAGGAACGATCGGTCGAGAATAAGGTTTAACCTTAATATCTCTGTTGTTTTTTAAGCAAATATCACGAAATTTAATATTTAGGAGTTTAATATACTTCTTGACACTTCAACAAATGTTTTATCAGAGTCGGTTGGCTATATCACATAGTTGTCATAGGAACAATCAGTCTAAAAAAGTATTTTATATGGAAATTTTTTTTGTTTCTCATTGAAGCTCGAAATTTGGTATGTATGCCTGTTAAGTTGTAAAAGATTTGATTGTCTACATGCTATAGCTTGTTCTCCTCAATGGTAAATTACAGTCATTGAATAAAGTCAACACACACCACCAATTTTGCGATATTTCGTACTTTCGCAAAGAAAATCAAAAAAGTTGGTATGACATTATTTAGGACACTTATAGTTATCATTATTCCAAAAAAAAAGAATTATTAAAAAATGATGCATACTAAAGTTACAAGCAAAAAACATAAAATTTGCACGGAAGAAAGTCTACATACAGCGTAGGAATCCCTTTAATAATTCAAAAATAAGAAGGTAAAATGTATGCATATAGGGACAATTTGCAAGGGTATATGAACGTTGGCATGGTCGAAGTTAGATCATCTCTTTTCTACGACATTCTCAACAACAACATTAATGTCATTAAAATTCACTATAATGACCAACTTTTTCACCCTTAGAGCAAAAAGAAATATCTCAAACGTCAGTGGATGAGCAATAACACCACGAAATAGATCCAAACCGATTTCAAACATCTTATAAAATAGAAAAGTTTATCAAATTAATATAAATTGAAAATCTATCGAATGTTGCTTTTAATCAAGGAAAATTTATTTTCCAATTTTTTAATATAAATTTCTTTCCTGGAAATCTCATAAAGTTCGATTCTTATCGATCGACAGTTTGATAATTTCACGATTTCTCAAATGAATATTTTTCAGCGGTAAAGTTCAAATATTATTTACAAAACTTTCGGTGTGATTCTTGGAAAAAAAAAAACAAATAACATCAATTAAATGCAAAAATGCCGCAACAAATCAAAATCTAATTAAATCAACTAAAGATAACATGCAGCTTAATTCTTCACAGTCGAAATTATTAAAGTTGCCGTCATTTCTTTGGAAAGATTTAAACATTTTTTTTTTTTTTTTTTGGTGGCGGCACGAGACCGAAACCAAAACGAAAATTGTGACCAAGATTCTGCGAGAGAAAGAGAGAGAGATAGAGACAGAGACAAAGAAAAAGAGTTAGTGAGAGAGGGAGAGAGGGAAACGGGGCTTAACGGCAAAATTCAACTGCTGCTGTTGCTGGCTTGATGCCACAATTATAACTGAATCAACTTTGACATGTGCCGCCGACATCAGATCGGATATATGTGCAACTATCTATGTATATATATATATCTATGTTTGTATGTGGAAATAATTGAAAATCACCGCTGGCCAATTGTCACTTTGAAATCTGTTGGAAAAATCAACAAAAATTGAAATTGTAGCAAATCGATTTAGAGCACAGCAAGAAGAAAATTTACAGAAATGCGCCTTTAATTAGAAGTAGAATCCACTGCACGAATCTATATTTTTATCTCACTTTAGCTCTCTCTCTCTCTCTCTCTCTGTCTTTGAATGAGAAAACCTTACCATAATTATTTATTTTCCCCATTTGCTGGCTGATAACTAATTTTTGGTGGCGGGAACCATCGTGGTGTCAATGTCTAAGAGGAGCATCCTCTGGTCTCTTCTCTCCATCTAATGCAGAACTAAAATGCATTACGAAAATCCATTTACTATGGAAAATAAATCAAAAAAACGGGAAAGCGACCAAAATGAAAAACTGAAGAAGGAAAAAAAAACCGAGTGAAAAACTGATTCAAATGTGCGTATTTATGTTGATTATTTATGTATTTTTGTATAAGTAAGTAGTATACTACACTATATATCTATCTCGATTCTTGAGTTGAGCCGCTTTGCATGGCATCAGAATTGGTCATCAAAGGATTGATTGCTTTCTCTGTGTGTTGTGTGTATTGGGGTGGGAGGGGAGGGTAAATGCCTTTTAATAATTCAATGTCAAATTAGTTGTAATCAAAATGTGATAAATATGTGAATTATTATAGATTTTATGTTACTTCATGGTTATGGTTGAGGGAAAATATCACTGAAGTGGATCGATGGTTTATTTTGGAATCGGAGTACAACATATAGAAAAGTGAAAATATAAATATAATAAGGAAACTGCTTGATCTTGATTTTATTGTAGTCAACTAGGAACTTTTGATGAACAAGGTAATATATAGATGCTATTTAGAAATTTGGAGAAATATTTAAAGAAATCCTTTGCTCAGAGTCGAGTATTAGATATGTAAAATTAGTTTGTAAAAAAGGTTGAATCGGTCTGAGGACTTTTCAGATATTATGAAAATGTAATGATTGTTGGCCATTTAAAATTAACACTTTGCCCTCCTGCCTAAGCGTTGCAGAACATCTACATAGATGACCATTTTCTCATGAATTTAAAAATTATATTATATGCAAAAGCTTCCCACCCTGTAATGCAGCATAACGATTCGCAAGTCTCACATTTTATACTTTATCAAACTCTCTTCCAAAACATTTATAACGAATAACTAACTGTCTGACATATACATACATACATATATCTCTGTGATTATATTATAATCTGTATAAGAAAATCGATTTCCCAACACTTCAACCTTTATTATATAGATTGACTTATTAAATAAGAAATAATCCATATCATTTATTCCATACATATATGCTTAGATTCTTTAAAGAGATTATATTAAATTCCCAAAGCGTATTACAGTGGCACCTCAATCTATGTACAGCCACACCTCAAATTGAGACCGCACAATCGGTTCTAAGAGATCAATATGATTGGTTTCTGGCATGTCGGTAAAAACCCTTTCATTAGTTAAATTCATATCATCATTATCATTGACATCACACCTATATATCTACACGTAGGTACAAACAGACATATATTGGGCAGGTGTTAAACGAATTTTATGGCTTAACGCCACGAGCACGAAGGTTTTTCGCCAAAGTGAAAAAAAAATAATGCAGGAGAGATATCCCTATCAGAAGGCGATCAAGTGTTAATCAAGGATCAACTGAAAATTAACAGGAATGCGTTAAATAAAGGGCGCTACGATGCTCTGCAATGTGTTGTTGTTGCCTGTGAGGCAATTAATGTTCATCTTCATGAGTTCATATTTTCTTTTTTTTTATAGTTCTTTTTTTTTTTTTTTCAAAAGAATCCGCCACATCTCTTACGCCGACGCGGGCTGTTAGAATTCACACTTCTTGGGTGTCCTTGACTGCTGCCGACAAAGCGCCGCAAACGGAGCGAGAAAACCGAAACCACAGATCATGCACATAATGGTATCCTTTGTTCTAACTCCTCCATACCCTCCCTCCAATCAACATCGCTTTGATACCCATAGACAACAGGAAAAAAAGAAGAAGAAGAAAACTAAGAGTACCCGATGAGTATTAAACTCCTTTTGCTGTGTCATGTCATTGGCTGGTCAGCATTTGCCAACAGTGTTATCCTTAGTATTAGTTAATTTAACGCCTTTCCCTCCAACAACTGTCACTCACACGAAGAGAGAGAGAGAGAGAGATAGAAGCGACAGAGAGAGAGAGAGAGGTTTTTTCTTATGGGCGTTATCCGATCTCACACATTATTATTAATACGTTTTTAAATCGCCTTTAAAGGAGTGATATATTTGTACATATTTGTCTTATCACCTTGAACAGCATCAAGTCTAACCAAATGCTGCCCATCTTGATGATGATCATCGTTATAATGATAATAATGAGGATCGGATCGGATCGGATCGGATCCTCTGGCCAAGTAGCTCACCTTAATTAATCATTTTTTGGGGATCCGCCAGCCTTTTTGTGGTAACATTTGCTGTGTAAACAGTTGCGGTTTGGGTTTTAATTTAGTTTTCTTGTTTTAGGGTATCCACTCGCTCTCTCTCTCCAAACGCCCTCACAACAGCTGTTAGTCTTGTTCTTATTGTTGGTAGAAGAGGCGAGGGGGGAGAGACGTTTGGGAGCTTTCATTTAAGCTGACATATGGGGCGTTAGTAGTAATTTTTCAGCGGCATTTATTTTTTGGGAACATTTTAAGAATCATTAGCGTAACATATATTCATTTCTATAACGAAAATCAATAGACAATTTGTGGACTTAAAGTTAACCGACAAAAAAAAACATAAAAAAAAATAAAGAAGAAAAAACCGAGAACCATGCAGTGAAAAAAGAAGAGAGAGAGGGGAATAGAATTGAAATTAAATTCCACAGCATTTCAAAGCCATCACTCAAGTCAAGTTGAAAACCGTTTTGCAAATGAATTTCTTTTTCTATGTTTTTTTCCATACTCTTGCGAAAAGGGTGGCTAAACTTTGGTTAGAAATTTGTAACACAAACACAAACCGAAACATCACCGTCAATAAAAAGTTTATATACTTATTCTTAATTAGCATAATGAACTAAGGTTTATTAACTTAACTATATAGTTATATATATGGCCTTTGAGTTTATCTGTCTATATAAGTGCAATCGCTTCAAAGAGTTTTAAAGACCAATAACTTATTTCGCTTTAAGTGAGCCTTATTAAATTTGATATACGTAAGTTTCAGATATATTGAAATACTGATAGCAAGTTTTATAAGAATCGGTTGACTATATCATATAGCTATATCATTGGAACAATCGTATTAGAAAAATTATTCCAAGTGAAAAACGTTTTCTAGATTTTCAGATAGTTTTAACTAGTTTTAAATACTTTTTCATAATTTCTATAAATCCTATGTATCAATAAGGCTATCTAACATATAAAATATATATGTATGATATAATATCTAATAGCTGTGATCAGATAAAATTGCGATATATGGATTTTAATTTTTATTCTTAACTAACAGAGCAGATTTGGCTTGTAACAACCAAATGAGAAGTCTGATATAGGGTATAAAAACATCGGCTTATCTTGATCTTAGCTCACTCTTCTAGTTTTTTACTTTATTTTTTTTTTTGTATACCAACTTCGTATTAGACAACTTCAGACAGTTGGGCAAAATTTGTTACAGAAGAACGTTATGCCAACAGAAAATATTCCCACAGAAATGTTGCAAAATAAAAGGAACTGCGATAGCTAGTTTCCCCTTACTTTTGCCTCATTCCCCCGCATCTACAATTGGTTTGAATTGAAAGTGAAGCAGGAGAAGCATAAAAGTGTAAATATTAATATTCAAAAGAGCTATTGGGCAGACAAAAAACAAAAATACAAAAAAAAAAAATGAGAAAAAAAAATACCAAAATACAGATACATCAATGACAGGCAATCTTTATAGCAATGATGAAGGTGTGTGTGTGTATGTGTGGGGAGGGGCAAGGGAGATGGAGGAGTAAATCGCACAGTAGCCGTTTGAGTTGTCATAAGTTTTGAGCGATTGCCTTCAAGGCAAAAACCAAACGAAACCAAACCGCACCACACACAGCGTGTCGGCCAGTCAAACAATAGCAGCACAATTATTGCCAAATGGCACACACACAAAGTTGTACGTACGTATATATGTATGTATGCAGAGATATGTGAGGCACCCACGCAGCAGTATCTCACACACGTACACACACACAGATACATAAACAGTGGCAATACCACAGTAACTTTGTTCACATATGTATGTAACGTTTGCCATGCCGCATATAATTTACTCTCGCACACTCGGCGTATACGTTACATGGACAAAAAAAAATAAAAGTTCTTTGATTTTGGCCGACAGCAAATTAAACAAAAGTCATGCACTCGCTGTCGGAAGTAAACTTTACCAACTACGAGACTATACATATATATACATACATATATATACATATATGTATATATATACATACATATATATACATACATATATATACATACATATTTTGCTCGTGCGAAAATCTTAACTCAACTCAGTTTTAGTTGTAGGTTTTTATTTCTTTCTCATGAATATATTAAATTTTTGACCTCTTTGGCTTTTCCTAATTAACAACTACGTTACATAACAACTTGTAGTTTTTAGAAGTAATTAAATCACAGTTGCTAAAGTTTTCAAACAGCTGGAGTTGAGACTTAATACAAAAAAAAAAAAAAACTACAAAATAAAGACAACACAACACCCATATATGTATGTAAAACTGTGTGTGTAATGTGTATTACATTGAAACATTGAAACGTAAACTATTTGCCATTTCCATTAGTTAGTTTATCCAACATTGTATGCAATGCAATGTACTGCAGCTTAAGCAAGTTCACTTGGTTAAAAGCATGGCCAACACAACAAAGACGTACCTAAAGACCCACAAAGTGGCCTTGCTCCTCTCCATGGAATGCAAACAATAAATTTCTAACCAAAGTGAACTATGCAAAAGATGAATGCAATTCATACTTGGCATACTTGATGGGATTCTCTCTCTCTTTTTTTTTTCTTGCCATGCTCTTGCCTGCCAGTTATCCAATATCAAATCAAATCAATTGAGTGATGTAAAATTTTTATTTGCATTTTGCCTTTTTTTTTTTTCTTTCAAAATTCTATTTATAAGATACACCCCCACAAGAATTGCAACAGGCAGGAAACATAAAATAAGTGTGTGGCGAAATCATAGAACATAATTCCAAATCAAGAGCAAATAAAATAAATAATCAACCATAGTTAAAGTAACTAAAAACTGGAAAAATATATATACATACATATGTACATATATATGTATGTACATACATAGATATAATACAACTCGAGCAACTTCGGGGCGGAGTTAAAATATAAAATTGCAGCCATGCTAAGAAAATTCATTGGTCCGTTTGGTATAGTCTGAACTGCTCTAACTTATGGTAATTTTCTTTTTACACTACTCGTTTGGTCTGATCACTTTTCTCTCTCTCTGGTTCTCACTCGCTCTTGCTTGCTCTCTCTCTCTCTCTCTCTCTCTCTCTCTCCTTCACTCTGTTGCTCTCTTGGTTTTACTCTTTCTCGCTCTTGCTTATGTGTAATAATACCACCCTCGCGTGTATTTAATCTTGCTCACTCACACACGCTCTGTCCGACTGAAACTTGTTTTTTTTTTGTTTTTGGTTTTCTGTTGGTTCTGTCGACGTCGTCGTCCCGGGGATCTGAGAATCTCACAAATTCGTTTTAGTCTTGCTGGCTGACCGTTTCAAAATCAGTTTCGAGCTGTCAAGCAAACGAGCAGCATCACACAACAACAACAACAACAAAAAAAAAAAGAAAGAAAAAAACATCTAACGAGAAATAGAAAAATAAAACAGAAAGAAAAACAACAACAAGAAACACTGTTGCACATGCGCTTAAACATAATCTTAAAAATATTTTTGTGAGTGAAACGAAATTTTTAAACAAAGTGTCGTGAAAAAAAAGAAAAAAACTAAAATCGAAACCAAATAACAAAAATTTAAAAAAAGAAACGGATTACAAACATATAATATATATACATATCATCAAAGAGACATGACTGTATCGGCTCTAAATATGACACCATATTTTGCTGGATATCCCTTTCAAGGTAAGCAAACGAACGATCTCTCTCTCTCTCTCTCTCTACTGATCAAAAGCATCGCTCTATTACCAATTACCACAATTACTAGTACAAAACGGGCCCGGCATAGAAAAACTGCATGCTCATCGTTTTTGGTGGGTTAGTCGGAAAGGGGGGAGGGGGGATTCAAGAGTGTTGGCTTTCGCCGCTGGTACCCCAAACGAGAGATCATTACCCGCTCGGTCGGCAATCATGATCAGCTTTTTGACTTATTGATTGTGATCGGTCCACCGGACCGACGACCGACGACCGACGAAGCTCATGCCCATGCCCAGGTCCAAGACCAAGACTCAGACTCAAATACAAAAGCCAAGCCACATTCTTTGGCTTCCACACCAGACTTTGCAGACTTTTTGGCGCGATCGTCTCTCACTCTCTCAATGTCGGCTCATACACTTTGATCTTGGCTCAGTGTCTGTATTGGAGTTGGAGTTGGAGTTGGAGTCTCAGTTTTGGGGTCTTGTGTATCACGTAGCGTAGCAGCAATATCAGCGCGCCCCAAACAACGGACGACTTCTTCGTCTCCGTCTCCGTTTCCAACTCTGGGGTTCGGGTTCGGGAGTTTGAGTTTAGGTTTAATTTCATATTTTTTTTTTTTTTTTTTTTTGGGGCCGACACAGCTGGGTGTCTGCTGCGCTTATGGATTATTAGTTTGATTTGATTGGGATGCAGCTGTGCATGATCGGTATATTTTTTTTTATTTTCCTTCTTGCTGCTGCTGCTGGTGCTGCTGCTTACTGATCAGGGCTTTCTTTCTTCTTTTGATGCCTACGCAAATTGGCAATTTACGCTTTGTTATGTCTACAAATGGCCAACAACGCATGGGAGGCATGAATAGATATAGTCTTGTATTGAGTACAACAATAGATCCTCTTGGGTTGATCCTGCTTAGGCAATTTGAATGCAATACCATTTAGAACTGGCTAACTGGATTACTTATTTACGCTCAATCGAGCGCAGAAGAAAAGTTAATTGGAATAGAGCCACACACACACACACACACAAAGATAAAGATACAATTTCCATATATACATATACTAATCATCTGTTGATCTCTTTTTACTTTTTAGGACAAGGTCGCGTCAATCAACTTGGCGGCGTCTTCATCAATGGTCGACCCCTGCCCAATCATGTTCGTCGTCAGATTGTCGAAATGGCTGCAGCTGGAGTACGTCCTTGTGCCATTTCACGTCAATTGCGTGTGTCTCATGGTTGCGTCTCGAAGATTTTGAATCGTTTCCAGGAAACGGGTTCCATACGTCCTGGTGTAATTGGTGGCAGCAAACCACGTGTAGCCACACCCGATATCGAAGCACACATTGAGGAATTGAAGCAATCTCAACCGGGCATCTATAGCTGGGAGATTCGCGCCAAATTGATTGAGACTGGTGTATGTGACAAACAAAATGCTCCATCGGTTAGCTCAATTTCAAGATTATTGCGAGGAACATCAGCTGGACCGGGCACATCGCACAGCATTGATGGCATCTTAAGTGGAGGTGGTAGTGGTCCTGGATCGGCGGGTAGCGAGGGTGAGGAGAGTGATGATGACACTGAACCAAGTGTTCAGCTTAAAAGGAAACAGCGACGATCCCGCACTACATTCTCCAATGATCAAATCGATGCCCTCGAACGCATCTTTGCCCGCACTCAATATCCGGATGTCTATACCCGCGAGGAATTGGCACAGGGTACAGGTTTAACAGAGGCTCGTGTCCAAGTTTGGTTCTCCAATCGTCGAGCTCGTCTACGTAAACAATTGAATACCCAACAGGTGCCTAGTTTCGCCACCACAGCCAGTTCGTATGGTGCTGGACCAACATCTTCCGCAGTTACTGCAGCTACTTCCAATATGTCGATGGGCTTGTACAGCTCACAGGCATGGTCTGGAGTTGGCGCATCTGCTGGCTATGAGCCTCATACTGGCTATGGTGGTTCAGTTGCCTCCATGTCACCTGCCAGCAGTAGCAGTGGTGGCTCTAGCAGTGGATCTGCTGCCAATAGTCCAGTGCAGGCACAAAGTTCCAATTTCATCAATTCCTCAACTACCACATATGGCATGGCTGGATCCTCAAGTGGAGCATATTCGGCATCGACCTACACAATGCCAACTGCTGCAAGTGCTGCTAGTTCAGCTGAACAATTACGTTCCCAGTTTGCATCTGCTGCCGCTTCTGGTGCCTCATCCTGGGATACAGGCTACAATTTTGCACCCAGTTCCTTTTTCCCGACTGCTGCACCCAGCTCAAATCATATGGCTAGCTATCATCCCCATTCTCATCATCATCATCATCATCAGACGGAACAATCGAAGAGCTCCATGGTTCCAGCAGCTCCAACTTATCCCTACTTTGGCTTCTAATTTTAATTTGTTAGCGGCTGCACTAGCTCCAGTTTCTAGATTTATATAGTTTTATATTATTTTCGTTTAATTTAAGTTCATAAGACTGGTTATATTTTATATTATTAAGATTATTAGAAATAAGATAAACATCAAATAAAATAAAATAATCAAAGTTTAAACTAAAACAAAATTGAATTTTTTTATTATGCAAAATCTTTTTCAAATAATTTTCCCTGAGGAAAATTCTCTTATATAGATCACATATCATTAATCCTATATTGAATGGATTCTTAATACATATTTTGCAAGCCTCTCTATAAGTAGTTTTGAAATATCTCATTAGAGAGGATATGAAACAAAGCAAATCATATACAATATCCTTACACTCCATTAGTCCTTTGGACCACACATGCAGACACGTTTGTTAAACAGGTTCAACTAACTGACTTAATCCTCGAAAGCCATACAGAAATTGTCCCCTAAAAATGACATTATAACAATGGAATGAACATGACGATCCAACAGGATCGTGTATCTATAGTAAACCCCTGATGAAGGGCGCTCTCTCTCTCACTCTCTCTGACATATCTAGACAACAAGCCGACTCATGAGCTGACAATTAAACAATTAAATGACAAAACCGAAACAAAAATCTATATACGCTCGATAATACGAAAATAATTTCGGCAATTCCTTTTATTATTGTTCATGAAAATGGACCCACACACATTGCCGAAGCAAAATAGAGCAATTGACAATAGAAGATGCGCAAAATATGACTAGAAGAAGCCCACCAAAGACCACCAACGTGACAGTGTGCAGTGGTAAGAGGGGAGTGGAGGAGTTTGTCGTGTATTTATCAAAGATGCCGCCGAATTGTGGGCCTAACCAAAGAGATAGAGATGAGAGGGTCCCGAAAGGACCTCAACGACATACACAAAAAAAAATATTACAAACGGGAGTGGACAAAGCCATTGACAAAATGCGGGAGGAGGATAGGATCTACTTGTAGGCTAGTTGCACTAGCCGATCAAAGTCAAAGTCCTAGTTTCTTGGGTGGTTGTGTACGTGTGTGCAGTGTGCAGTGTGCATTAGATGTAGGTAGTTCAAAGTCCCAGCGATCTTCCCGCTGCTCTCAATTATGTGTGCACAGCGGGCGTCGCACTTACCACCTAGAATGAATACATTCTTTTGGGTCGTCCGAGTGTCTAAATGAAAACATCAATTAGTTCATATCGCTTGGGTCCGAGACATCATACAGAGAGAGAGAGAGAGCGAGAGATATCCCATGTCTTGGAGGACTCTGTTTTAGTGCACAGGAACCTGTTCCCTACAAGGGTGATAATTGTGCATCAACTGTGACAATCATAATTGATCGCCTTGCTACTCATCCTAGTTTCTGGGGTTTTCCTGTCTTCCACTTTGTCAGTGAATCCTGCCATACAGTAGCCTGCGGCAACGTTTGTCCCATCATCGTTGTCTTGTCTTGTCTCTTTGCTCTTATCCTGGGCCCACCAACTTGGATATTTTTATACAAATTTAATTTGTCCAGCAAGTGAGTGAGTGAGCTAGAGTTCCTTTTTTTTCTCCCTTTATTTTCTATTCTCATGCGGCACTTTTGACAAAACTGTTGAAAGGCCCCTCGTTCTCACTCCTCGCACTCTTCACCGACCAGCAGACCGAGAGAGTTCGTGATTTATGCGTTTTTGATATGCGAATTCTCTTTTGGCCAAACTAACTTCCTGTGTGGCCGGACCAAAAAATGAAAAAGGAAAGAAAAAGAAACCATAATAAAATAGTGTAGCTCCGGTAGCAAAAAATTTTTGTTTTGTGGCCGCTTTGTCTGACTTTTCTTCATTTTGATTGATGATGATCCATTCGATAAATTTTGATGGTTACTGCGAATTCATTTCACTAAAACAGATCGAATTCAAACTACAAGTTGAAAGTTACAAAGTTTCCCGTTCTTTATGCAAAAGTGAAGATTTATTTCATCTCATTGCCGTTCACTTAATTTTTTCTCTTTCTATTATTGTTTTAAAGGAAGAACGCTTTAGATTTTAATAAAATTCATTAACCGATTTAACTTTTGTAATTATCAGATGTAGCAGAAATGTTATCTATCGGAATAAGTTAAAACCAGAAGTAGGAATATTTTCAAGCAGATGCTGAGTAAGGACTCCATGTCGTATCCATTCTATTTTTTCGGATTGGTTGTAGATTTTCTTTGATTTGATTGGACAATCCCTCTGATGTACATATAATATAAGGCTCGGAAATAAATTTAAATATTATTACATTGACTTTGATTCCCTCCTTCAGTTAAAAGGAGTGATAAAGTCTTTCAGTTTTGTATTGCCTTTTTTTTCTCTTATAAAAATATTTAAAGTCGATGGTGAATAATCCGTAAATATTTTGACTTGTTTGTTTGCCTCTTATCCTTTAACTTTATCTTCTAAATATCTCAAGTATGAAATAGTTCTTCCTGAGAACCCTCTTAAATAATCGGTGATCTTTCTCATTTGAATAAGGATTTATATTAAATTTCTAAACGTATTCCATCTATCGTCTTTATTCATATAGAATATCTTCCAATAACGATTAGATTTTGATTTTTTTTGTAGTCACAAAGATTTTTCAATTACAAAATGGCGAGACACATTGTGACAAATGGCAGTTTTCTCTTTGAATGACCAGCCGACATTTTAAAAATTAAGAAAAATTATAATCAGAGATTGTTGAGGGAAGGGCTTAATAACTATATTAATAACAATTTGCAATGTTTTTAATTTCACAAACATTACTAAGTACAATAATCAGTGCAAATTTTCTTAACCTCTTTATAAATATACAAAAAAGATTTGATTAAATTTGCTTTACTCGTATACAAATATCCTAAAATAGTTGATTATTTCTCGCTGTAAATTCCTTATTGAATCCTTTTTAGCATATGGATAACTTCACCTTACACGAAACCGCAATCAACTTAGCTATATATTTATACATATCTATATTCCTTTAAATTAACACACACTTTCAACGCTCTATACTCTTATATTTATACACTTAATCGGTCAAATTTAATGTAACCAATTGTAATTGCCACCGATCTACCAATAACCAAAAACCAACATCAATATGTTCGCTAAATAACATGACAGCCAATAATACATATAAAATGTTGATGAAATTTTCCGCTTATTTTTCACGTACTCATTCGCTTATTTTATATACCGCACACGCCAAAAACAAAAATGAGTAAAAATACCACAAAAATAACACATACTCATATATGTTTATGTATGTATGTATATATCCCAGTGGAGGTATATTTATCATATATACATTAAAAATTATTTACGTATATTAAATAGCGCAACAGATACAACAACAGCAACAACAACAATAGTAAATCAGCAACGGAAGTTGAGAGATATTCGGCGTTGATAAAACATCAAAACCAATCTGATAAGGAACGCTTTAAATTCCGTTACGTAACGCAAATTTAGAGCGTAACAATTCTGTGAGTGTGAGTGTGTGTGTGAGTGAGTGTGTGCGTGCGCTCAGAATGAAGGAGTTCACACAATGGTTTTCTGTCTCTTCTCTCTTTTGGGTTGTTTCTTTAGGGAACGCTTAAAGGCAATTTACGCATGAGTTTTGATCGATTCGCGTTGAAAATTTGATAAGCCTTGTGTTTGAGTTACGCATGTTGAGCTTTTAATTATGCCAACAAAAAAAAAGAACAACAAAAAGTGGCCAAAAACAATGGTTTTTGGTTGATCTGGCCTTTGTCTCTAAAAAAGGGAATCTTCAGCTCTTCAAGTAACTAATAATTTCATATTTTTGCAAATCTTAACGATCAAGAGGCATTCCTTCCATTCTCCCTGATTCCTTTCCTCATTTTTGTGCTGCCATCAAGTCTGGTCCAATCGATGACGTAGATGATCGGTGCTGTAGAAGCTTTGATGGACTGGAGGGGAGTGGGAAGAGCAACCAAATAACATTATAATTCAATAAGAAAAAGAATGACTGTATAATGGCGCTGTATATGAGATGCAGCTGGTCAGCTAGCTGGCAATGATCCCAAGGAAGAGGCATCAACGGCAGCCAGTTAGTCTGCAGTGTTTCGATATTGTTGTTGCAATTGTAGAAATCATCATCAGAAAAGTGGGCAACATGCAATTTAGGTTCATCGCCTGATGGTGGCTGTTGTCGGTGGTGGTGATACCCGTCGGCGATTTTATTTTATGTTTTGATCTTGGCACACCGAAAACCCAAGTGAGACCTTAAGCGAGCGTAAAAATATGCACAAAACGTCAACTGGTTGGAAGATTGGCAAAGGAAGGGTTCCCTTTCAGTTTGGTGGAAAAAAGAGAGAGAGAGAGAGAAAGAGGGGAGAGAGAATATGGATTAAAGAAATCTGATTACAATGTGGTGATGGATGGTGATCGCCGACCGAACGCTTGATGATGGAATTGCTTGATCAGAGTTTTATACAAATTGAATGTTATTTTACAAAATGCGCTCACGTAGTTAGCCGTGCAATATGCTTGAAGACAGGCATACAATAACTATGCTAGTGGTAGTCACTATGATAGTAGACAGACAGTGTGTTTTTTTTTTCCTTTTATTTTTTTTGTGGATCTGTAGACCTGTAGAGTTGGCATAGCGCGCGAAGATTCTTTGATCATTTTACGCTTATTTGGCTGGACTGACACTCGCTGATCTTTAGCATATTTTACGCTCAACTTGTGATCAAACCGTAACTTTGGACTTGTACCCCTCTCCCTCCTCTCTCTCTCCTTCTTTCTTTCACACTGGTTGGTATGACTCATGAGCCCATTTGCCATGTACCATCCATCAGATCTGGGTAACTAGCCGTTCTCTTGGTGATATATTTGCATATTGCTTGGGAAAGTCGACGAGTTTGAGTCCAAGTTAAAGTCAAAGTTGGAGTTATAGTCGTGGAGCTATGTTGCCGTTGTGTCTGTGCCATTTTTGTTGTATATTATTTTATTTTTCTTTTGGCTTATATTTTATTATTTTTACTTTTATTGTTATTGTTGTTATTTTTTCTTTTTTTTTTTTGTTAGCTGGCAAGGCTATTTTCTGTGTGATTTCTTTCTTTCTTCTTGTTTTTTTTTTGCACATAGCTTTTGTGGGTTTTTTTTTCTTTTATTTTTTTTTTGCTTTGATCTTTTGCCGAACTGAAAGCCTTCAAACTTCAAATCAACACGAGTGAGTGAGTGTGTGTGTGTGTGTGAGTGAGTAGAGTTTTGGTGGCCCTGCACATAGTTTTCTTTCAGTTATTTTCTTTTCAAAGTTTTGTTGATTGGAACAATAGACTAGACGAGCATTTGTTATTAGCAATGTCAATTGTTTGTGCTTTTTGCCATTTCCAATCAAATGGCTTTCAATTTAAATCTACGAGGGAAGGCTCAAAAAGTAACAAAATTGTCGATTAATAATTAAAAAATTATTGTCCAGGCCCAGACCCATAAAATGGTTGTTAAAATCAACGAAATTGATTAAGTAATAAAGGTGCATCCAATTACTAAGGTCAAGCTATAATAGATTCCTGATATAACTAAATTAGTTAATAAGACAATTAATTATATGCGGCACTTTTGACAAAAAAAGTAATAAAAATTAAAAGTAATTTTCTGAAAGCCATACAAAAAGTGTAATTTTTTTAATGTCTTTTATTGCTGTTATTTAAAATTTTTCATTTACTTTTCGCTTTTTTTCTCTTTTTGAAATAGGTTATTTAACTTTTTTGGGGTAGTCACTTATCATAAATATTTATTTAAAAGACATTTTGTTGAAAATTTTGTTCGAAACATTAATTGTTTAAAATTTCTTTTTTTTTTTTTAATTTAAAAAAGTGTTTATAGCAGGGTGTAAAAAAATTATTGAAATATTTCAGTTTGTAGAAATTATTTAAACGAATTTAGACTTTGTTTCGGAAGTCTAGAAAATATTTATAAATATTAAATAGAAAAATTGTTGAAATACTTATGTCAAATTTATGTACATAAATATTTTTTTTATAATTTATAATATTTATTTTATCAGCTCAATTATTCTGTCGGCTCACCTCGCATATTCATGGCTAAAAATAGCGAATTTCATTAAAATGGTTGACATCACGTATACATACTTTACCTACATATACGAATGCATTGTAACCATTTCATACATCCCCCCTCCCCCACCACCACCCGTAGTCAGTCAAATATTGGCAACATAATGGATTTTCTAATGAGAAAAAATCATCATCGCAGTGTGAACGTTTGATAAAATGTATTTCCACGCCATCTCCACGCAGCGCGAAATCTATGCTATACAAACAACCCAATCATTTAAATGATTTATATTTCTACAACAGACTAAGATAGAAAGGGAGAGTGACACAAAGAGAGAGATAGAGAGAGAGAGAGAAAAGGAGAGCTAAATGTGGGAACAATATGTGGCAAAGGATGCAGTAGTAGTAGGAAGTCGAAAAATCATGAAGGGAAATCAATGCTACCACCACCATCGCCACCAACATCGGTCCGCCCGGCTCTGGCTCTGGCTCTGGCTCTGGGGTATGATGATGATGAGTGTGGCCCAGGAACTGGGAATGAACTGTAGTTGGTTGATAGGCGCACAAATTAGCGTGAAGCGTGCAGAAATTGTTGAAAAAAAAGGACCATAGTTGCCATTATTTTTCAACATATCTAAAATGAAACATTTCTTGACACTTTTTTTTCTTTCATCTCTCTCTCTCTCTCTCAGTCTCTCTCTCTCTCTCTCTCTGTTTTCTATTATATATATTTATATATATTTTTGTTTTTGCTTTCGCTGGCAGCTGCAGACTTTGATCTGATCGTTTGTATGTATGTACATATAAAGGACTAAACAAAAGGGCATAAGGGGGATGAGGAGGTGGCAGCTTGCTTAGGGCAAAGATGGATTATTTTTACGCTTATTTTGATCTGCTCGGTGGATGTTTGCTTTGGGCAGTTATAAACGCATGGTGTGACCGAGAGCACAACTTACACAGTTCTTTCCCTTTAATAAAGGGGAGGCTGTAGAACTACATATATTTCCATTTTCCTGTTTTCCAACTAAAAGCAGCCATTTGCAAAAAAAAAAGGAAAGGAAAATATAAAATGGATGTGAGAAATTGTCAAGGACCAGACAGAAGTCATCGTTCAACTTTTTAAAATTCGCTTTGCAAATCATGTTCAGTTCTTAAAGGAAATGAGTTATTACAATTTGACACACTTCTACTGATAATTAATAATCTGTATATATATATATACATATATACATACACTGGCACATTGCCAATCTCTTCCGGATCTATAGCCATTGATTATTGATAATTTGACAGCAAAAATAAAAAAAAATATATATATATATATATATGTGTTAGACACCTTTAAAGAAATCTATCTAAAGCTGTTAATACGGCATGACCAAGTTGAATTTGTTGCGCCCCTGAGGAGGCGACACGATGACCATGGTCAGTCTATGTCTATGCCCATGTGGGGGTGCCTCATCCTAATACCTTTATAGTTAGATAGATATCTAAGATTGCGCTATGCTTAAACTAAGCTGAAAATCCAATAAAACCAAATAAATATTACCGAAACGTTAAGGATCAGGGCAAAAATGAGAAGAAGAAAAAAAAGGTGCAAGAAATTGTGTCAGTGCACAACATGACATGACTTTTACGGACCAAGGAGGCGTTTACTCGTCTTAACAACGGCTCGAGATCAAGTAATCCAAATGGCAACAGGATCAGGATCAGTCGTATCTACTTCTCTCTCATTCGCTCTCTATCTGTGTATGTGTGTGTGTGTGTGTGTGTGTATGATGAGTTCATCTTTGCTCTTCAACTTGCTCCTGGGTCAGCCTCTGCTGCTGCCGTTGCACAGGTTGCAATTTATTTATTCAATGTGTTCTATGTGTAACAAGTGCACAAGGATAATGATAATCCGCTGCACGCGCAACTCACGTCTTTCGTGTGTCGTCCTTCCCCTTTTCTATTTTTTTTTTCTTCTTCATCTTCTGCACTCTTGGCCAAATAAATAAATTGTAATCCGCTTTTGTGTGTTGATTTCAATCAAAATGCAGCAACGCCCACATTGCCTTTGGCCCAAAAAAAAAAAAAACAAAAAAAAAATGAAATCTTGATGCCCTTCGCTGAGCTACCTTCTCACCTACCTCAACCTTTCCACTGAGCCCATCTCCGTTCACCATTTTATGTCAGAGATTTAAGCTTGGCTTGCGGCTGAGCCAACTCAACGTTTGACAACATGCCGTTTTCTTGTTTTGTGGCCTGATCGCGTTGAGCTATATAATCGGATATTGCAAATATTTCTTTTGATTCTAGCGAAAAACCAAAAAAAATAATCCACTGGCTTAAGAAGTTGTGAAAAATATTTTGGTTGATTTTTTGATTTTGTGACAATTTATGGATTAACTTTGTGATCAGCTTGAGTTATTCTTATTCTTGTGAATGAAAAATGTTGACCATATAGAAAGAGAGAGAGAGAGAGAGAGAAATGGAGATACATAAGTTATATATTTTACATCTATTATTTAATCTCAAGTAGTTTATCAACCTGGATGCCGGTCTCTCCCTCTCTCTCTCTCTCTCTCTCCCACTCTCTTTCTCATTTAGCATAAACTTGAATACGATTATCATAGTAAAATAGACTAAAATCCAAGGATCAAGATCAAAAGATCGTAAAGCAAAAGCTAAATTGCCGTTAGACTTTTTTCTTTTGTAGTTTTGCCGACAAAATGAGCACAATATTCATATCGATCAGTCAATCGACATGAGCTGATCGGCATCGGCATCAGCAACACAATTTAGCCCTAGGAACACTAAGCACTATGAATCACTTATAGAAACAAGACCCATCATCCAGATCAAGCCACATACATATTTAGTAAGGGGAAAGGAATAGAGTTAAATCCATGACCACATCATCACCACCTTAAGGCTGAATGCACCGAAAGTAGGCGTTGGAAAAAAATGTTCTATATTATAGGGAATCTATCCATCTATCAGCTACTCAATTGAAGGTCAAACTGTATTTGGTTCGTAGTATATATAATATCGATTTCTGTCTGTCCTAACCAAAAAAAAAAAAAGCCACTAACAAAAAGTTGAAAATGCATTCAACTTGAAATGCAATGGCAATTCGATGCTGACTATGTGTGTGTATTACTATTATCTGTGTGGGTATGTTTGTGTGTGTGTGTATGTGTGTGTGCAATAAGAGGAAAGCAAATCCATTGGAAAGCATCCACGAACAAGACCAATAAGAGCCAAAGTTAACAGTAGTTTTTTTTTTGACTGCACAATGGGTAAATTTGATACATTTTGTAGTCATAATTATTGCAGGTTACGTAATGGGGCAATTTAGAACGCCAGGAAAGAAATGCAACTTTAAAAATCTATTCAAAAATGCAGAAATTTTTTTCAAATCAAGTTTAAAGATAGATAAATATTGTAAATATATAGGAATAAATCTATTGAAATAAGTCCACATCTATATTAGATCCTATCTTATATCTTAATCTGTTGTCATTTAAATAATATAATGATAATAATAATATAAATTAATAAGTCTTAAGAGAACAAATAATGCAGTCAGTTACTTTAATATATATGTATATATGATTATTATAATATGTATTTGCATTATAATGTATAATTACCATTAGATAGCTATTCCTGTTACTATTAGCTAAGTCAAAGTTATCTTTTATTGTTTTAAGATTGAATGCTTCTAAATTACAGATAAAGTCGGTCGAACTCGTGGGATATATATGTATTTGACAAAGTCCTGATAAATTAGCTTTGTCGCTTGAGGTCCCTTTTCGCTTTACCCGTACCCGTTAGAAATATGATTTAAGATAATTGTATATATGCCATAGGAACAATCGTTTGTATGGAAAACTTTCTTTTTTCAACAATGGGGATTAAATAAAGGTTTCACAAATGTTATAGACTTCTTCCAGATTTTTCTTCTGCGTAGTTTCTGAATATTATCGCAATGCTTAGATTCTATAAAGCTTCTTTATCGCAATTTAGCCCAATTCGTTATTTGCATTTTTCGATTTTAACAACCTTTTATGCTCAATTGCCCATAGTGCAATGGGTGGGTGGTGCATTACATGGACTTGGACTTGAACATGAAAATGACAACGAAGATGATGATACGACATTTCTAATTGATGATATATGATTGCTGGTCTCCAGGCTAACACTTGCAAGTTCTTTCCTAATGGCTTAATGAATAGCAAGAGTTGACCGCGTGGGCAGTGAAAAGTGTGAAAGCTAAGCGAATGTGTTAAAGTTCAAACGTTTAATAAATGTTAAAAATGTTATTTATTTTTGCAATCATTTAAAAAAAAAAAAACTGATTGATTTTCTATGTCTAACAATTCTTTTCTTTGGCTGAGAAATTTGTGTCATAGTACGAGCCAAATCTCTTCTACAGCAAAATCAGCGCATGCCAAGATTCCTTGTGAGTGAAGAGTATAGCAATAGTACTGCCACTAAGGTTGACACACCCAAACCACAGTCCAAGCCCGAGTCAATGTCGGAATATTTTTTTGTTGTGAATTGTGAGTTGAGTCGGGGTTGATCATCGGCAAAACATGACAAGACAGCGCAACGAATCGCCATTTTTGCGCTATCCTTTGGCCGATCCTGTCACGCGATCTTTGTTTCTTCTTCTTTGTTTCCTTTTTTTTTTTCGTTTCATTTTTTCTCTCTTTTCTTTTGGGGTGTTTGCTATTTGCACAAAAACACATTTTAAAGCCAATATTGAATGGTTGGAATATATATTACAATGAATAAAATAATGGGCTAAAATCTCTCGAAAATGACACTAAAAACTGTAGGTCAGGGCTCTATCTCTGTCTCTCTCTCTCTCTGTATCTCTTTTTATCTCTATCTCTCTTTCGCTTTTGGGGGGTTCGCTTATCCATTGATTGGATTTAACTTCACACATTGCATTTTATTGTTTTCACAATTAGTTCCGATTGGAAGACTGGCAGAGTCATAGCCATTGCCATAGCCAGGATTCATTCCTTTTAGCATGCAGACGATCCTTTTGGCTGATGTCAATGATTGCCATTGCTTCATGTTGCTCATTTACAGCAGATTAGCGACGGCGGCAGCAGTATCGGTTACTCCATTGTGGCTTCGATATAGGGCCAAGGAACTAGGCAATCTGTTAAACACCGGATCGGGATGCCAAAAGGGAACACACACATAACCACACACACACACACACACACACACACACACACATACACACACACACACACACACACATCTGCCGCTTATGCAATTTGTTGCGCCTCACTGACATTGCCTCCTACTTGCCACATTGGCACGGTGCATTGTACTCGTATTTGTCGTGTGTGCTATTTATGTGCCCCGATTTATGACTTTCAATCTTAAACCAGGAAAAATTCAATAGGGTTGACATTAGACTTAGAAATGCTTCACCTAAACCAGATGCCATCTATAATATACATAGGAGAAGAGCATGAATTGGAGTTGAGTTTAGAGAAAATGGAAAGATTTCCTATATATAAATTGCTACATAATTCAAAGTAAAAGTTTCTTTTTCCAGGATATTTATGGGCATTGAAAGTCTAATTCAAAATAGAGAATAAAATTTTATTTCAGTTATAATTCATTTAGGATTCAGTATAGTTATTCCTGATCAATTAAAAAGTTGATAAGTTTTGATATTTGTAACGGTTTTTGCTAATGTCCTTTTCAACACAGTCATGTGACGTAAGGTTCGGCTCATGAGGAAGAGATACGAACAAAGAGAAATAACGTATTATATGCTCAGTTGCGCAGGAATTTCAAATATCGTAAGCGCTATCCTTTCCATCATATATCCATACGTAAGGCACGTCTCATAAGGAAGAGATACGAACAAAGAGAAATAACGTATAGTGTGCAAAGAATGTCGAATATCGTAAGCGTTGTAAGGATCGTAAGGATAAGCAGCTGTTTTATCCTTTCCACCATATATCCATATAATAAACGTAGTCACGTAACGTAACGAATATCGTGAATCAAGTCAAACTACGTGAAATATGCTCACTAGCGCCACCTGACCATAAGGATAAAGAATTGCCAGATCTTTTATCCTTTTTAACATACTTTCATTATGTGAATGCAGTCACTTAACGTAATGAAAGACGTAACTCAAGTCAAATAACGTAAAATATGTTTACCAGCGCCATCTCATCTTCTTTCTATTCACAAGGATAACAAATTGGCATCTCTTTTATCCATTTCAGCGTCTTATTGACTTAAACACAATCATTTAACAAAAAGAAGTTGAACTTTGCTCAGTAGCGCCATCTGGGATCAATAACAGAGTCTCTATGAATTGAAAGATAAACGATAAGCAGCTTCACTCCAAAAAGTTGTCTCATTCAGTAAACAAAAAAAAAACCTGAATTTACCTTTTTTTCCGATCACATTTAAGTGCAAATCTTAATCCGCAATCTTTTGTCCAATTTGTGCAATGAAATATTTATGCTGCTTAATAGACATCAACACGTCCCGATACACGGATACTATAAAATCCAGAGACTTTTGTTCCATGAATGTACATACATATGTAGATGGGAGAGGAGAGAAGATTTTTCTCTGCTTTATATTCAGCTTGTTTTATTACCCACGGCTTACAGCGGCAGCGGCAACGGCGGCGGTGTCGGCGGCGACCTGCACATCCAACAATATAATAATTTTATCTTGAATGTGCCCTGAAACGCCCACTACCACAGACACGCCCACTTTGGATCCTCAAGGGGGAACCTTCAACAATAAAAAAAACAACAACAAAAAGAAGAACAAGAAGAAAGAAATTTGTACGTGCTGTCATCGATCGCGATCGTGGGATATACGTATATATATATATATATGAAAGGAAGCGAGAAGATGAAGCTGGAGTATTGCCAAGCTTGGCCAACAGTTGGTCAACATCTGAGAGACCTAAGCTCGCCTTTGACTACATGGGGCCTAATGTGATTACAGACTTTAAGTTTATAAACATCGACTGGCCACGATGATGATGATGATGATGATAATGATGATAATGATGAGGATGAGGATCATTAGAATGACGATAATGATGTTGATGGTAAAGCTGCTGTGGTTGCTCCTGATCTGAGAGGAATTCTGAGACTTGTGGGCCCTCCTGTAGTGTTGCAATTACGGCGCGTGCAGGCCTTCTTTCTACACACACACACTCCTTCTTTCATTCCGCCCATCCATTCTGACCGACCGACCGGCCGGCCGGCTGCCTGCCTGCCTGCCCTTCTTCTCTTGTATATATGATGAATTCTTATTAGCTGTCGTTGGCCGCGGCAAACATCAACCGTTGGCTTCCTTATAACTTTTGCTCTATTTTTTTTTTTTGCACTCATCTTTGGAGCTTGGGGGATTGGGATCTCCCTCAAGCTGGTTTTTTTCTCTCCACTTTTTTTTGCTTGGTGTTGTATAGATGCCTCACTGTCTGCACTGGCCACCACCAACAACATATCACTCGCCTGGAATCAGCTGTGCTGAAGAAAAGAATTGGTTTCTATGCCAAGGCACGCGCATATCCCCAATGGAATTTGGACTCGTTGTAAGGCACGAGTGCAAAGTTCTTGAATTTGGTGACTAAACTTTGAGAAAAAAATTTTCAATGATCGGACGGATCGTACAGCAGTTTATAATTTACATTTTATTCACAAATTTTGGTATATAGATAATAGGTAAAGAGATATACATATATAGATTTAACATTTTCATTCATTATTCATTCTTTAATTATCTCCAAGATCAACACCCTCGCCATTTACTTGTATGGTAATATGATCTCTATCTTCTGTAACATTATCATCTCTTTCACCTGCTGGTGGTGCCATTCCAGCAGCACCCACCAGATTGGTGCCCCTACGTCTCGGTAATGAACGCAAGGATATCTCATCGTTATCCCGTTGCATGAACAGGCGTCGCGTACGAGCAAAATCGAAAGTTTCACGCTGCCTTTGACGTGATTGGGCATAAGAGGCATCTGTCAATTGCTGTAGGCCATGGGAAGAACTAGAGCGACGCAATTGATTATTAACCTCTTGGGATTGAGGCTGTTGTTGAGCAGTAGGTCCACCCAATATCGGTGCCTGTCCCTGTACCGATGGCTGGCGTTGACGACCACCGAAACAACCGGTGCTATAACGACCATCCGCTGAACGTGAGCGACGATGACGAGCAGATTCCCTAGCACTTAGGAGTTGCTGTAGAAAAAAATCCATTACATTTAGAACAAAAAAAAAGAAGAAAAAAAGACTTAAGTTTTCGTTGGTGGGAAGAATACCTGTTGCATATCATCCTTGCGCAAACGTCTGAGACCCTGTTGCTCCTCTAGCTTATTACTCATCAGACACATCCAATCCCTGGCCTGTCTCAACGACAAAGAACTCTGCGATCGCTCTGGTAGGCGTGTGGGAAATAGCATTTCCCTAGCGCCTACGACACTGCCGCTGTCGAGAACAAAAACGCGTGGAAAATCTATCACAAAATCTCGACTGCGAATTAAATCCGTTAAGGCACTAGGACGGGTTGATGGTCCACCAACTGTAGCAGCAGACGATTCAACAACTGCTGCTTGTTGCACATTCAAATTGGGATTTGGAACGGCGGCCACTATACGTTCTGGCTCATATTCCAAAATACTTTCTTCACTCCCCAGAAACTGCAAGAAATCAAATAAAAGATACTATATGCCTTTCCACATAGATCCGTGAGGAAATGACACAAGGAAATGGGCGGAGGTGGTAAATCAAATGGAAAATCAAGTTACAGATCAGTCAAAAGGAAAATGTTTAACATTTTAATAATTTATTTGCTAAAATTAGTCTTTAGAAAATAAATCACATATATAAAATATTATGACTGGTAAATTGATATTCCTTAACTCTTTATATGATCCTAGCCATATCTACAAGCAAAAAGCATTTTCAATTTCAAATAATTTATTTGTTATATTCTTAAATATTCTTGAGTCCACAATTATTTTAGAGTTTAGCCAGGGAGATGAAATTATATATGTATCTCTATTTTATATATAAATATATATCTAACTAAGGCTGCAACGAATCAACATTGCTCTGATACAGTAAAAGATATGGATATTCGAGATGATAATGAAAAAGTTATAATTTTAAACAAATAAAAGTGGTAAGAAATCATCAAAAATATTTATAGCAAAAATTAAAGGCAGAAATCAACTTAAATGAAACTTTATTTATTCTCAGGAAAATACTCAGCTCTGATTTGAATTTCTATTCAATTTTTCAAATTTTCAAATGTTAATTTTCATTTTCTTCTAAAATTACTTTTGGAACTCTTGGCTTTACATACCGTAAAAGTAAATTTTTTAAATGACTTGTGGATTTTTATCAATATCTATTTTAAAGTAGACAAAATTTGCATTCCAAGTAAAGCCAAATTATGAAATTTCCGAATTTATTGATCATATACCATTAGTTGGTGTTGAAAGTAATCGAATTATTAACTTAATCGAACTTGTGTATTGTGTAGTACAATCCAATCGGAGTTGGAAAAATTTCTCAACTTGTTAAGCTAGGGAATCGTCTATAAACTATGTGGAAAAACTATGTCAAAAAAGGGGCAAAGAGGATTGTTCGAAAAAGTATATAAAAAATTAAGAAAGTGAAAAAAACTAAATAAAAGAATTATAAATAAAGGGAATCCAAATTGGTTGCTTCTATATAATAAGAGGAGGTATTCCAGGATGGCTATGTTAGTTAGTTTATGGAGGGGCAATCGGAGAAAGTCTCTGAAAATTACTTCAAGGAACACTACATGAAATTTGCATTTAATTGTTTATGGACAATCCCCGATTAATATTGAAAACCTTCTATAATGACAAATTATTCCGATCTAAAAGATCTTCAGTAGGGAAAAAATGAAACTTAATAAACAAAAAGAAATTGCGAACTTTGGATTTTCTAGATTTTAAATTCTTGTATTCCGATCGTTGTTTTAAATTTCAAATAAAGTTTTGAGTCGGAATTGTTTGTAATATGGTGGGATTTATGAAATGAATTCGATCAATTATGCTGCTTGTTTTTTTCCAATTTTGTTCTTTCCAGTTATTGCATAAAAATTAAATACCATTGAAAATATTAAAATAAAATAAAATTGAAATATTTTAAAATAGCTAATTATAGATTTATTCAATTTGAACAACTAAAAGCAAATACTTTGGCACCTTTGTAATGAAATATTTTTTAAACATTTATGCATAATGTGTGCTGCTGCATTTTGTATTTATAAATGTTAGGGGTATGTGTGTGTGTGTGTGTGTGTGTGTATGTGAGATTGTGCGTGTGTATGTGTGAGATAGGCAGAGCATGTAAATTGTTTTAATGCCCCTTGACTAGCAAAATAGGCGCTGGATTTTGCTACAAATTGTTGCATTCAACATTACAGCTACTACGGCTAGGCAACATAGTTTATCGTTTATAATTATGTATGTATATATATTTAGTATATATATATATTTAGCATACATTTAGGTAGTTTTTAATTATAGTTATTGTTATTAATCTTAAGTATTTTCTTTTCTTGTTTTTTCGCTTTTCCTCGTTTCATTCATGTTTTTCTTTGTTGGTTTTCATTTTTTCTTTTTATATGTTTTTATCGACAATTGGTACAATTAGAACTTATACATATATAGTATATATATAGATATTAAACTTAGAACTCTATGCGCTTTAGGGATAATTCCGTTATCAAGTTGAACTTCTAGCGGTAATTTTCAATGTGCGTGGGTTGGTTGGTTGGTTGTTTTGTTTTGTTTTGTTTTGTTTGTTTAAAATTAAAGTCTTCTTATCAGCATTCTTTAAGTACAAATGTAGATCTAGGTTTGGATAATTTAAACATCAGTCACCTGATGACTGGCAGTACAAATGATTGCATGCGGCATTGTGGCCGGAGCGGAGTTTCGTCTGCCACGCTGTTGTGGCAATGGCTGACCCTGACCCTGTGGCTGCAGCACCTGCGGCTGCAGCTGGAGTTGAAGTTGCTGTGGATTACTATTGCTAGGACTACGACTACGCGATTGCATTTGATGATGATGATGATGATAATTGTTAGCGCTAAGACTACCGATGTTGTTACTATTGGCCTGTGGCAGGGCCACTACAATAACGGGCACTTCCTCATCGGAGGCAGATGGTGCCGGGAATTGTTGTGGCGGGCCAGCAGCAGCAGGAGCAACCGCCATTGGAACTGGGGCATTATGTTGCGGGCTGGGTGTTTGATAGATTTGATCACCCACCACATAACCATAGAATTTCAGCACATCCAATTTACACATTGGACAAGTTCGATGCTCGATGAGCCAAGGATCGATGCAATTCTTGTGGAATTCGTGTCTAGGGGAGGGAAGGGAAAAGTTCAAATTAAATTAGATTTTAGTTTAAGTAAAATCAATAAACAAATCAGTACTCACTTGCATGGCAAAATTCTAATTATATCGGCCGGTTTATAGGCCTCAATACAAATGGCACAACAGTCACTGTCCAAATCCTTTTCGTCGCTCATTTTTCCCGTTTTTGTTGGTATTTTCATTATAGCCTTTTTCGTAACAGAGCAAAGATTGCGCTAAACGATTAAGAATTATTTAAACAATTAATAAAGAATTAGTATTAAATTAAAGAATATTATTCATACCGATTGCTGGTCTTTGGCCTGCATATAACGGAATCTCTGTATATAGTATAAAATTAACCAAACAAGAGATATTATCATCAGAATAATGAATGAGATCGAAACGAATAGCACAGAGGTACTGCAAAGAAAATAGAAATTTAATTAGAATTTATTACAATTGAAAATTGGTTAAAATGGATCCATTTATGTATTACTATAAAATTATTTAATATCTAATTTAAAAAAAAAAAAAAGAATAATATAAATAACATATTCTAAATCAAAAAAAAAGAAGCAGATAGAGATCTGTACACCACGTGGAGACGCCGGGGTTTGAACCCGGGGCTTCTCACATGCGAAGCGAGCGCTCTACCACTGAGCTACGTCCCCATGTTGCTTCCCACTGACTAAAGTGCCAAATGATATTAGGGAACTGCTTTGTCGACAGTTGAGAAACACACCGAGTGCCAAGTATCGGCTAAGCAGTTTGAGTGGTTGTTTCATTTCCACAAGCAGTGCGAAACGAACTTAAAGCTTTCTGAAAGCTCTCATTTGGTTGGCGGGTAATTCAAATTAAGGAAGGGAAATATCTCAAGAAGTGTTTTTTATTTTAAAAATTAATTTAGAGTTGGGAGCTGATCAAAAAGTAAGCAAAGAAATGCCCAAATGCGCATATAACACGTAAGCAAACCAAAATTTAGATTGAAGTGCCGTTTTTTCTCGAAATTATTGAAAAACTCTTCGTATTGAGGATGTCAACTTACCGATTCAAGTTGCTAACAGTTCGAACACCGCGACGTCCTTCAATAATTGACAGCGTCACATTATAATTTTTGTCGAGAGTCATGGCCAAATCCATTCCAATATTTTGATATGTTATCACTGCTGCAATGTTGCCTGAAAAAAATAATTCAGTGATTAGGTTGCTTAGGGTTTCTCAAGCGTTATAACTTTAATAAACTTACGTGTTTTGACCTTTATCTGCATTTTCTCCAGCTGCATCACCTGCTTGTCATTGTAGATGATCACTCCGGCTGCATTGTGCTGATAGACATGTTTCACCTTGTCCTCGAAAGTGCAGCGACCACGGCGTACCAGCGCAATCCAGGTCACACCCTTCTCGGGCATGGGAGCGCCCAAAGTGCCGCGTATAGACGGTGTACAAGCATAATCATCGGCATGATCTTCCGCCGTGCTAATATGGACCAAACGACCGGTAACATTCATGACACGACCTTCACCATAACGTGCCTGCTCCTGCGGGAATTCCGTATAAAATAGCGTATTCTCTTGATCCACATATGACCAATTGAGGAAGGCATAATTATACACATCCATGGCGACACGTTCATCGATGCTGGCAAATGTATGCGTTGCATTCGCTGGCCTAAAAAACCGTTCCAAATCCTGATTAGCAATCGACATGGCTGCCACCAGGGTGGTTGTGGTTGTGGTGGAAGTCAAATGTGGCAAGCCACCCAATAGCAGCACAAGACAGGCCAACAAAATCTGTTCCCGGAAATACATGGCTATGGCTATTTCTCTATCTACGTTGTCGTCTAATCACAATATGGCATTTGCCACGGCCTAAAGTTGAATACTAACTGAAACGATAGAAAAAGGCAATAGTGGGTGAATCTTAAATATTATTTAGAATTAAAATTATATTTCATTTCGTTTTCATTATCAGCCAATATGTCGCTACCCGCCATATTCGAGTGTTTTACTACCAGAGCTACTAAGCTGACCAAAATGATAAGCCAAAATTCTTATCAATAGTGCGCAGTTTTTTCTTTTGTTGTTTTTGGCACACGGTTCTTAACATAGGTAAACGAATACCCGCTCAGGAAAATATGATTAATTTCCTAAGGGAGAATCGCACAGAACGGGAACATAAAAAAATGTTTGTATATTTAATGTGAAATCCCAAATTGTCTAGGTCAAGTTCAATATACAATCTCATACATATGTCACTATATATTGGCCATTTTTTTTGAATGCCAATCATTAGTTTCTAGGTCGATTTCCTTTTTCTTTTTTTTTGTGTTTTCTTTTTCATTTGTATGCCAAAAGGCAACAGCAACGCCAACTGAAGGCCAATGTCGGTGAAAAAGAAATGCATTCGCTGCTTGCCTGAATGGTGTTTAAATCTTTTAATACCCTTACAAATGGAGTATATGTGCTTTGACAAGTAGCAAGTATATTTGACTATATTAGGGTATATTGTATATTCCTGTTTAGCATAACGAGTTGACTTCTCTTTCTGTATTTATGCTATAAAGGACATAACTTTAAGAGTATCGTGATAAAATTTTACTTGTGCGGAAACCTGGCTGGATCTGCTGTCTATATCATAGAAACAGTTGGTCGACAAAAGAGTTTAAGATCCACAATTTTTTTTTTCTTTTCAAAATATTGCCAACAAATTAGATATTTAACAATTTAAAGTATATCTAAATAAAACTAACTTTCATCATAATCCGTTGACTATATCATATAGTTGCCATAGAAAAAAATCATACGAAGAAAACGATTTGGTATAATCTATTTATTTCTTAATTAATTAATATAGTATTTAGTATACATATGTATATATTTCTTAAAGTGGAAGTGTATACAAACTTCGGCAAGATCGAAGTTAGTATTTTTTTTATTTTTTTTTTTTTTTTTTTAAAGTATTATGTGCTACCCAAGGTGTCCAGCAAAATGGCAAATGGGTGGCCCTGGCGTGGTGGTGTGTGCGGTAGGGGGGTGGTGGAGAATGTAACCAAAACCAAGATTCGTAGGCGTGCGCCTGACACATGAAAAGTGGTTCGGTTGGGTCAACCTAGCAAAGACAACAACCAGTTCATTCTCTCGCTCACTCATTCTTCTTCGCTCTCTGTCTTGCTGTTGCTCTATCTCTGTTTGGTATCTGTGCTGACAGTTACAGAGACCATAAATCGGCTGCCCAGGCAGGCGTTGGTATATAGCCTCAGCTACACACACCATTTGCATATGTATGGTAATATCTTTTGTTAAAAACCTCGACGCGATTCGGACTGAGCCGCCACCTACTTGCTATCCCTATCCAAGGCGAATGTGACGCCGTCTGGCAAAAAAATAATAAATTAAATTTTATATGCATTTAGTTTTATAATCAGGGGGTGGAGAGAGGGAGGGAGGTAGGGGTGGGTCCCCTATCACCTCAATGCATTGCGTAAAGATACTTGAATTGAATACGCAAGAAATTTTTTTTTTTGAGAAGTAAAAATGCATTTCATCTATTAGCCATCTTTAGCATAGTTGGCCATTATCAATTGTTCAATATGCACATTTTGCATGCATCGATGCATTTAATTTCAACATATTTTTTATGTTTTGGCTTTTGTTTTGTTTTGTTTTGTTGGCATGTGGCAAAGGCTAAAGCGGACCATCAACTTGGCTGCCACTTTGCGTATGCGAAAACAACAACAACAAAAAAAAATAAATAAAAAACCGGAGACAAAAAACAAGCTGTGCCAAAAAGTAACAACAACCCGTGTTGCCTGTTTAGGATAATGACCCTGGCAGTTGGCTTATATATATGTGTCTGTATGTAAGTATCTTTATCTGAATAAAAGTGAAAAATGGCATGAATTCATATGGCTTTGGTATGCATGTATATATACATTTTTTTTTTGTATTTCATATTTTCTCGTTTTTTTTTTTTTGTTTTGTTTTATTTTTATTTTTGCAGCTTGAATTTTTGATATTGAAAAAAAAAAACATTGTTTTGATAGTCGTCGTTGTCCTTATGCTAAATCGAAATGGGTGTGTCTGATGTTGAAGCATTTCTCTCTCAAAGTGCTTTCAAATTGCGTTGTTCCATTTGCAAATGCGTTTTGAAATTGGGAAAATACGTTGAAAGAGTTGTTTTTATATATATATATATATGTAAATATCCAACCTATTTGGCAACGAATTTAAATAATTGGGAACACATATGAATCACTAAGATATCTGAGATATAGCCAAAAGAAAAGATGAGAAAAAAATGCTATATACTGGCCAAACCAGGGTTTGAATTTAAAACCGGTTCAGAAAGCATTTATATGAAGAACAGAATTAAATTTATTTTGGGTTTAATTAAAGTATGCAGATTTAATATAGAAGTAAAATGATTGAAGGGTATCAACAAATTTAAATTGATGGATGATGGACAACTTTTTGTTTAATATTTTGAATGCCTTTTGTTTTTTAAATATAAAAAAGTATTAAATTAAGTTTACAATATAATTTAATTAAATTTCAAAAATAAATTCCCATTTCAATAGTTAAAAATTTACAATTTAAAATTTATTTTATGGAAAGCGGAAAATAAATATAATTCACTTTTGGGTTGATTTATTATTATTATTATTGTTATTTTTTCTTCTTTCTTTTTTAAATTTTGTGGATTATTCAACTTTGAAAATTTATATTTTGTATATTAAATTTGGAAAATTGAAGAAAAAATAACATAAATCCTTTAAGTATTTTTATTATCAATTGACTTAGTACTTAAAATTTGTCGGCTACCTTGACTAAAAATGATCGGCCTAAACAATAAATCATCAACCAATATAATTCCAATTCAAATAAACATTTAATTATTTAATTAATTAACACCTTGTTTTTTCATTGTCTTTTACTAAAAGGCAGCTTAATTGTAGAAAACAATTGTATAATTAGATAGTTAATATGTTTATTGTATTTAGAATTAGTCATAGATAATCCTTACTCATTTTATTAAGATTTTTTTTTTGTACCGATATCACTTGATTTCGAAAACCATTAATGCCTTTCTATTTTATTTCCATTCTAAATCATTTCTCCTAAATTTCAACTTTTTGTTGTACTTTATCGATATACATAAATAATTTTAATTAACCATTACATTATTTTCTGCCATATTGAACTTTGTATTGCAAATTTGCCAATTAATTTCAATTTTCTTAAATCATAATGCATAACAATTATGTAAAAATTATTCAACCAAAATAATCTTAAGGAATTTTTGAGAGAATGTTTTATTCTTAATATTATTTCATTTCAATCGTAACGATTTTGATTTGTTTATAAATTGTTGTGGTTGTAGATGTGTATGTTTCCGTGTCTGTGTGTGTGTATGTGTGTGTGTGTGTGTGTGTGTGTGTGTGTGTGTGTGTGTGTGTGTGTGTGTGTGTGTGTGTGTGTGTGTGTGTGTGTGTGTGTGTGTGTATGTGTGTGTGTGTGTGTGTGTGTTTGTTTTTAGGTGTGATTGTTGTCGTTATTGCACTTTTCTTTGTTTATTATTTCGCCAACTGTTTTATTCATTTTGGCCAATTGCCAATACAATAAAGTATTCTCCCCCATAAGCATCTACACAATATATAGCTAGACTATAGCTATATAGAATAACATATAAAATATATATTATATATATTTATATAGTATACTTTAATCGGTTTTTTTCTCTCTTTCCCCTTTCTTTGTTTGGTTTTTTTTGTTCTTTTTTTTTATATTTTTCTTTGTTAAACTTTTCATTCACATACAGATCTACAGGTGTCTCTATTTTTAGTCTATATTGTTGTTTTCTTCTTTATTTAATGCCAGATATAAGCTACGTTTTTATTTATCAAAAATTTATCGCAAAAGCCAATGAAATTAAAAACTAAAAAGTTTCAATTGAAAAACAACAAAACCGAAATATTTTCTTTTCTCAATTATAAATCAAATTGTTTAAAAGCCACAAAATTGTTGCTAACCAAAAACTACAAAATAAATTCGAAACTAAAAATGCCAAAAAGAAAAAAATTAAGCTGAGAGACAGAGTCGGAGTTTTTATACCCTGTTTAAGTTGAATTTTGATAGCTGCAATGTAAGGAAATTCCAAGAAAATGAATACCAACTAATTTTCCACTGACCAATCGACCCTAATTTAAGCCAATAAAGTTACATAAAAAGATATATGTACATATATCAATGTTATATATATTCATAATTCCCATTTAAAAAAAAAGAAAAAGGCAAACGGCTTTGGTTATATCAACTTGTGGGCAGAGCATGTTGAACAAGAATATATATGCACATATTTTAATACACATATGTATAAAGTACTATAAAAATACTTCCTTAATTCAACTGCCAAAATCAATTTACACATTTTGCACACACAGGGTATAAAAGAGCAAAAGAAAAAGCAGAAAAAAGAAAAAAAAATGCCACATGCCAAAACTAAAAATCGCATAGATAAATCTATAAATAAATTGTAAACATTTCGATTTATACATGCGTATATATGTATATACGTATATATCTATACAAACATACTAAGATAATACTTATACATTTGTATATATTTATTTATTCCGTCTGTCGGTTTGTATAGACTAAAACGTGATTTGCCAAAACGTGCTACGAATGATAATGATTTATTTATGTTTAATATTCTTCAGTTTTTATTTCTTGTCTCTTTTTTTTTTTTTTTTTTTGTTATTTTTGTTTCACATGTGTGTTTTGTTAAATAAATAAATATTTAATTTGTTTGCCGCTTTGCATATCAAATGAAGCGAAACGAAGGAAACCTAATACATTGCCCACTCTGTTGGCCAAGGAAGTGGACAGCAAAGATTTTATAAAAGGATAAACAGATGGTGGGACCAAGACAAGGTAAAAGTGAAGTTTACACTCACACACACAAAGAGCAATTAAAAATGAATTAACAAATTGCCCAAATATTATCGAAATATTCAATTTTCATATTGCTGCTAATGTGCTTGGAATTTTGAATGAGGAAGAGTCAATTTGCACAAAAGCACACAAATTGAAATCAAATATTTCCGAAAAAAAAATGTAGAATAATTTAAACAGTTTTGCTATGGCAAACTGAAACTTTGTTTAGCTCTTGATGCAAAAATGTTTCAAGGGAATATAATATTTAATTTGCACAAAACAAAAATACAAAAACTAGTTGAAAAAGAAAAAAAATCGTGGTGAAACTTTTTTAATGACACTTTTATTTTGCATCAGAAGTTGTTTATTTTTCTAGTATACCCTGTGGAAATGTAACAAAAAGGGTATTTAGGGTTTATATAAATTATGAAGAATATTATAAATGAAAAGTGTCTTCAATCATATCGTGACATCATTCATAGACATTATACATATATTTCTGAATTTTAGTTATTTATTTGTATATTTTTTTAATAAATATTTTCAAAAATGAAAATAAAATCATGATTCGCTTTAAAAAGAAAATAAATGGAATGGAAAAAAAATATGATTGAAAATAAATGATAGAATAATAGAATTTAAAATAAGAATAAAATGGTTCTCAAACTATGATTAACCATATTTTATAGTCACTCCTCTCAATATTAATTGTCATATAGGGTATTCTCAAGTCGTTGTTGTCAAATGTATACATAAATATTTTATTTCATATGCAGAAGTAACATTTGAGTGATTCTGTTGCATTTTATGCGCTCTGTTGAATTATTTAATGCATTTCGCTGAACTTTAAACAAACAAAAAAAAAAAAAAACAAGTAACAACAATAACAACAATTATAAAAAAAAACGAAAAAAAAAACATAGTTGGTCGGGAAAGCAAACGGGAAAACTAGTAAGGGGGAAAAAATCCATGGGTAGCTTAGCACGGAAAGGAAATATGCACTGATTATGAGTATAATTTTAATGCCATTTGGCTCGTGTATTTGTTGTTGCGTATACACACACATACTTAACAAAAATAATTGTGATTGTTGCAACAACAACAACAATAACAGCAACAACAATAGCTGGGCAATAGTAATTAGCATGTTGCAAACAAAAACTGAATTATCTCGCATTTGAATTGGACTTGCGCCATTTGGCTACACTTTTGATGTCTGGCTGACTGCTCTCCATTTGATGCTTATTGCCCCCGATGCTTCAATTGCATTACACAAGCATTTCAATTTGCTGAAAGTGCTACAAGAAGAGCCACACACAGATAGAGATAGAGAGAGAGAGAGAGAGAGAGACAGAATGACAGAGAGTAAGATAGAGAGGGGGAGGGAGAGAGAGAAAGAAATGAAAACTCTTTGTCTCACTTAGCTTTATTAGTAGATTTTATCTGATTTTTCCTCCTCTTCATCTGCTGCTGCCTGCTTCTCTCTCTCTCTCTCTCTCTCTCTATTTATCTCTGTCATTTGCAGTTGAAATCAAAAGGACTCTCAAGTACATAGACATCAGAATGCCAAAATTATCCTGGACGGGTACACAAAACGAAACTTTCAAGGCTGCCAAAAAAAAGGATTATATTGGTAATTAAAGTTGACCCAAATCCCAACACAACATACACACACACGCACACACACAACAAGAAATGGAATTCAAAAGTTTTCTTCTTTTTTCCCTTTCTTTTTTTCTCTTGGCTCAAAGTTCTAAAAATGAGGATTAGACAGCAATGAAAACTCTCTAAGTGGAAAATCTTGAATGAAATTAATATATAGATATATATATACATACATATATACGATATGCGATGTATGTATTTGGATTTTATTTGGTTTTTTTTTTATTTTGTAGTCTTGACTTTAATCTTAATTTCGAAAGTTGATATCATTTTTTCAGTTGCCTGCGGCTTTTAACCATATTTATATCGTTTTGTGGAAAATTAAGTAAGCAACACACCCGCAACACAACAGTTAAAAGTAATATACACATATACATATATATATTTGTTGGGTATATGTTATACTTTCATACATATATACATTTATCATATACATACATACATATATCATATTTATGCAAATGTTTTTCCAAATGCTTCTATTTACATAGACCAAAAGAAAATTGTTTTTATCAGCGCGCGGCTGTTTCCTTTAGTTTAGTGTTTGCTTCTTATTCAACAGGGATAACATACTACCTACCACTCACACACACTCATACCCAAAACACACCACCACTCATACACAGACACCCATTTTGTGTGTGTGTGTGTGTCCATGAATATGATTCACATTCTACTCGTACTTGTATCACAGAGAGTGCAAGGCAAAACCGCAGTTTGCAGCAGATTGTTGGTTGTCGTTCACTTTCAGACCCTTTGCTCTTCTTCCTCCTTCCTGCCCGGCGTTACGACGCGTTGTTCCATTCGTTTTTCACTGTCAGCACCACCGCTGCCGGTTGCCACCTTATTCTGGCAGTGTGTGTGTATCTGAGTGTGTGTGTGTGTGAGTGTGTGTGGTGACTGCTGTTCCGCTTGTTTGCATATTGCAACATCTGTGCAAGCGAGACCAATTTAAACTATATGACCGAACAAAGCATTGTGAAAGCCGAATTTTACATACCCTTTCCATTCCAATGTTAATTATTTGTGCGATAAAACAAATCAGGTAAAAAGCTTTTAGGTCTAAGAATTGCAATCAACGAGTTGTCCATGTTATTTTATTAAAAGTTTGTATGGTAATTAAATGATATAGTCGATTGTATCTATATGTTAGAGTTAACCGATTCTTATGAAACTTGGTGAACCATTCTATGCATATACTAAGTTTATTAATACAAAATTTTAAAATAATCGATTGAAGCAAAATAAAGTTAATTAACTGAAACTGTTTTTCTGATAAGATCCCATGGGAGTTTTGTAATATAATTCAACAAATGGTACGATTTCGAGATAATTCTCAGTATTGTGGAGACATTTGGGTCAAATCATATAGCCTTCGACACCTAAAACATAATCATACTTTATCTAATCGAACGTGCTACCTATCCCAAACAAATATACCCTTTTTTGCTAGGGTATAAACATAGCCCCAGCACATGCTCACAAAGACATACAAACTAACACACACCCACACAACCTCTTCATATTTCTTGATTCTAAAAATAATCATCTGGCAACACATTTCTTGTCTTCGTTTTCGAGTTTTTCGATTTTTTCGTTTTTCATTTGGCCTGGGTTGGTATTTCACTTAGGCTTGAACTTCAATCCGATTTCATTACTCGTATAAATATTTTACTGCTCTACGCTTCTTAATTGGTCACATACTTGCCACATTAGCACTTTGATCTTGTACCACAAGGGGATGGCAAAAAAAAAGGGAGGGTGAGGGAGTGGGAGGGCTAAGAATACTTCAAATTTGATGGCCAACAGCAATTAGTCAAAATGAAATTCGAAAGAAAATCTTAAGCTGATTTCTTTAGGCAAAAGATTTATAATAATCTCTACTCTGCCAGTTTTTATGTCCTAAGAGTGGAATGGAATAAAATCTTAGTTAATCTTACTAAATTTAGCAAAAAATTAAGGATGTTACATCTTTTCTAGATAATGTGGATCATGTTTAAATTAGTTTTTCTAATTATTTTTCAAAGCTTATATGATTAACTTAATATTATTTTCCGCTTGATTTGTTTATATGTCTAAGCGCAGTGAGTACTTTTCTGATTAATATAAATATTATAGGTTTCCACCTGGCAACACTTAAATCAACACATTGCCGGATATATATATATGTACATATGTATGTATATATATGTACATATATTGAAATGTTCACAAACAAATATTAAAAGTGCAATTCGTTTGAAATTTCAATTGCACAATTTTAGAAATATTAATCAAATTAAATTGAATTGAAGTACTATAAGACTTTTCTGTAAGTGTCTATAAATGTCAGGTGTATTTAATATTGACAATTTTCCACTTTATCAATATTAAAAGTTATGTATGTATATACATATATAAGTAGCTTTGCTCATCAGACAAAAACCCCAAGGAAAATGTAAGTAGAACCTTTAATTAGAATGAGTTATAGATGCAAATTATGAAGAGTAAAATATTGATATTTGATCTTAGATTGGACATTTTAATGGCAAAACTTTGATATTTTCTGCTACTCTTAAAAAGTATTACTTAATTTGATAGTAAAAATTTATATAGGATATATAACTAACTTTCTAATTAAGTTTAAATGTGAATTTTTGAAATTTAAATCTTGAAGGAAATTTTTCTTTTAATTATGAAATGATTGAAAAGAACGTATAATCAATTCTTTTTTTAGTTTAATAACAGAAAATGTTGAGTAAAAAGTAATTTTTTGTTATTTTTTACGTTTTCTTTAATGACATATTTCTCTATCAGATCTTTTGTGTTGCATTGCTGCTATATACAGTATAAAGAGTGTGAGGTCGGGATATACTAACTTTGAGTGTTGCTCAGTGTTGGTTATAGTGTTGGTAAACGATGAGCGTCTATCACTATGTCCACTTGAATGGAGAACGAAAACCTGTCAACACGCTGAGACTCGCTGCATTATTTTAATAATGTAATATAGTCAAGACCAACCCCAACTGGCCGATATGTATTAAAATTTAAAGTATGATATAAAAACTAAATAAATATATTAATACATATTGAATGTATATATTAATACAAATGAATTTTATGTATTATTAAATGAAAAACTTTTCAAAGCAAAGTTCTTTTTTATTAAATTGAGTATTAATTGATAATATATATATATATATATATATATATATATATATAAAAAAAAAAAAAAAAAAATATATATAATATATATATATAATACATTGATAATATATTTTAAATTTTAATCATATATCAAAAGATTTCACCCCGCAGTGTAGTTCGTATACTTAATAATTATTACTCAATTTTTTTTTTTTTATATTTTAATTTTATTTATTATACATATTAGTTTATTCTTTTTTTTATATATATTGAGTTTGACCTTTGTGTATAACAAACTAAACAACATTCTGTAGCAAACATTGAGGTTAATCCAATCTAACTAATACTCGTACTTCTCCATCCATTAACTTATGCGAACAAGTAATTTCTTAGCTAGTCTATGAAACTATTTTCAAGTATCGTAATTCTTTAGCTAGTTTATGCAAGTGTCTACTTGAATACAAAATCAAGTTCCATTTCCTCTATATTTCAAGACAATCCAATCTGTATGACCCCAAAAAAAAAAAAAAAAAAAAAACAACTAACAACTACAACAACAAGATCAAAATGCAATTCAATGTTTTCTCTCTCGCTTTGAGCATTTTACAGGAAATGTGTAAAAAGAAAATCTCTTTACTTGTTTGTTTTATTTTGACACAAATTGAAATTGGCTCTGCCACCCAAAAATAAAAAAATAAACTAAAAATAAAAAAAGGAGAAAGAAGAAAACCCGACGAACAACAGAAGCAAGTAAAACACAAACTCTTAAAAGTTTCAATGAAGCTGTTTCTGAAACTTCCTCTCAAGTTTCTGCAATTGCGGAAATCTAAAAACTTGCCACTCCGGAATGAGAACAACAAGAACTACGGACTACGGACTGCTAAATTCTGATGTGTATATAAATCATTTATAAAATTATAGACAAACTCCGTGCCATGCACAACGAGAGAAGTATCAAAATAATTTTTCAAATCTAAAGTTCAAAGTAAAAAGAAAAAACTAAAAAAAAAAACGCACTTAGTTATTAGGCAAGAAATCATCATTGTTTCTCCATTATGTTTTTTTTTTTTTTAGTTTTGTAATTACAAAAGAAGCAGATGCTTTTCTTTTCCTTTTTCTCTGTTTTAAGACTTTCCACTTTTATGAAAATTATTTTCCATCTTCATCTTCACTTTTGCTTTCAATTTCAATTGTTTGTTGATGTCTCGACGTAGGGGAGGGGGAGGGAGAGTGGAAAAGGGGTAGGGAGCTAAGTAGTTCCATTTACAGCAAGTGTTTGGCCAAATGCCAATGTAAAAGAGAATGACTGGAGCTCAGGCTCGTGGATCTTTTTTTTTTTTTTGCTATTTTGGCAAATGCATTTGAATGCCACTTTTACTGCAAAAATTGTCATTGCCGCAATTCATCATGTGAGGTCTCCATTGTCTTTTTATGTCATCATCATCAACATTTTTGTCATTGTTTAAGTGGCTCCTGTGTGTGTGTGTTTTTTTGTCTCCTTTTTTTTTAGGTTTTTATTTAGCTTGTTTGTTTTCTGTTGCCGTTTGCCGTTTTTCTTTTCGTTTTCCTCTTTAACCAATTGCAAACGATTTAAGCCATGGTAATAGGCGAAAGCCCGTACTGACTTGGTTTATTATTTCAAGGACAGTAATGAAAAAGTTGCTTGTCATTTGCATTTGTTGTCCTCTAACAGGAGTTGGTTAAGTAGAGAGTGGCTTTGGTTAGGGAAAATTATAATATATAAAGAAGTGTCTTACATAGATCTGTGTAAATATTTTTACGGTCAGTTGAAGTGTTTATTTTTTTTAAACCTAAAAACTAAGAAAAAGTTAGAAGAGTTTTTTTCTCATTTTGCGATTGAAAAATTTTTAATTGGATTTCCACTGATAAATTGTAAACTGAGGTATTATTTTTATAGATTAGGAAAAAACAAGTTTGTAAAATAAAATCGGTTAAAATTTAAATAGATATTGATGGATATTATAAGAATTTTCCTCTCCATAAAGAGATTATAGCGAATTAGCAAACAATTCTTTAAATTTATATCCGAATCATCTAAGTAACTTCAAAACCTTAGTTAATAATAAAATAAGATACCACAAACCAAAAGAAGATTGGTCGAATAAAACTATCTTTATCCTAAACTTTCAAAGTTAATAAAAGTTCGCAAATTGACATTTTGACAAAGGTAAAAATAAAAATAACTTTGGAATAAGCTAAAAGTGAATTTGATTGAATTAATTATTAAGAAACTTACAAAGTAAATTAAAGTTATCAAGGCTTATTTAATTAGAGGGTGATTATTGATTTTTAAAATTTGATAAATAATACAATTATTTCAGGTAAATCGATTCTGATTTTAAATTTGAACAATTTACAAAAGGTAGAACAAATGATTTCTCTTAGATTTTCTTGTACATGAAACGACAAAAAAGAAAAAAAAAGAACAAATCAATAAGAAAATGTGTAGAACTTTTTCTTTTTGTTTATTTATTTATTTTCTTTTTTTTTCTTCTTTTTTTGGAAATTGTCGCCATAATGCGGTATATGTATAAATATTTATGGGGACATGTACTATAACCTTCAAGTTTATGACCCGGCACGGCAGTGATTTCAAGACACGACTACCAAAATGTGTTATAGTTATATATAGAGATACATATGTATATATATATATATATACACATACATACACATATCATGGGCAGACACAATCGTATAAAGTGCTTTGAAGTTATTCTAATAAAATGCATACGGTTAAGAAGATACATTTTTCCAGGTAGCTCAAACAAAGACATGGGCAAGATCATAAAAATATTAACACCAGAAACATATGCGACAAACGCGGAGAGAGAGACAGACAGAGAGGGAGCGAGAGAGAGAGAGAAAAAGACAAAAGACAATAAAAATCACGTTCACAATAGTCACGTTTAAAGGGGGGCAAACAAAAATAACTGCAGCCGACTTTTCAGTTATTTCCCGTGGCGCTGCTTTTGTTGTTGTTGTTGTTGTTGATGTTTGTGAGTGCCCCAAAGAGGAAAAGCCAAGAATAGAGAGAGAGAGAGGGGGAGGGGGGCTAACAACATGTGTAAGCCAGCGCCCAACGATGTCATAAATCTCCACACACCTTGCCTTCCGTGTGTCTTGTCCACCCACAACCACATTAAAGCTTCCCCGGGTCCAACCCCAAACCCTATTCCAATCCCAATCCCAATCCCTTTTTCACAGTCGGAAGTAGACTTGGTTTGGCTTTTGGTCCGGTTCGTTGCATGCCACCCGAATTCCCCTCCACACACCTACACCCACACACACACACACACACATTCACACACACAGCAATCAATGCCTCTGCCTTTGGGCACCTTCCTGGCATTTGCCAGCCATTCGAACGTCAGCATTGTGAAAACGTGATTTCCGCTATTTGGCCGCTATAATTGTTTACATTTACAGAGAAATGATCTGGCCCACCCCTTCCCATTCCCATTCCACACACACCTCACCCTTTTCCTCACACACTCACTAACTATATTTAGTTTTGAAAATTTTTGAACTTTATTCAGCCAGAGTACTTAGTGCATGGGGCCAAAGTTGTTATATTCCTTCCATAACATTCCGTCCCTATTTCGACATATCCGTAAGTACGTTTGACAGTTGACTCTCAAATAAACTTATGTATATATATATATATATATATAGTGACAGGCTTTCACAACATTGCAGATTTCGAGATGAATGGGTGGCCATAGGAAAACAGTTGAAAGAGTGAATCATCGGATAAATGTTTGCTCTTACATTAATCATATGACAATCTTTTTTTTTCTTTTATTTTATTTATCTAGGTTTTTCTTTTCTTTACTTTTGTTTTCTTTGTTTTTTGGTGAGTAGAGAGAAAATTGGCTTTCCACTTTTATTACGGCAACTAATTTTCAACATTTGTCTTTCCGCAACTTAATGGCAAAATACTGTCAACTAACTAATTTAGTTAATTTACCTTTGTCAATTATATACATAAGTATGTACATATCTATGTATATACACATACATAGATGCCATGCCCATATCTGTATCTAACGAACCATATCGAGAAGTGAAGGCCCTTGGCAACTTGCTAACTTTTATAACTTGGTATATGGATGGAAGAGATGCATAAGGTTTCCTCATCCTTTTCTGGATACACTAGAATGTAGAAAAGGAGGGTAGTGGGAAGGGGGTGGGGTAGTATGTATTGATTTTAAGCATTGTCAACAGCAACAATAACTTAGTTATGTACAATATATAGGCAGTATATATATCTATATATATATATATGTACATATAGATGGTTGTTGTCAAGAGCCTTATTTCTTTCTATCTCTATCTAAGTACATACATATCTGTTTGTTCTTTACCTTTCTTTCTCCATTCCATTTTCTCTCTCTCTCTCTCTCTCTCTCTCTCTCTATGTTGAATTGTAACATAGTCATTATATACATATATATATATCTGTATATCAAAAATCAGCGCACTCGACAGTTTCCAGTGCCAAGAATAAAAACTGCTAATGGCTGTTCACTGTTTTCTCTCTCTCTCTCTCTCTCTTTCACTTTTTCTCTACCATTTTCCATTTTTCAAATAGTAAACAAGTGACCTGAATATAGAGATATATATATAATATCTCTACATGAAGCTATTGCAAATTTTTGGGTTAAGGTTATCTCTAATTTGACCAGACTCCAACCTGGGTCAGTTTAGGTTAGAGTTGTTTATTTTTCTGACTTCAACTTATATTTAACATTATATGTATATATATATATATTATTTTTTATGTACCTTTATGTACCAATTACATTTTTCTCAATTCTTATGAAATTTTTAAATTGCATTAGAAAATTCGAATTGTCTCACTTAACTTCTATTCACCTGATTTTATTGGCGAGAATGGGGGATGGGGGGGAGGAGAGGCGGTGTAGCTATGGAACAGCAAAACGGAATTCAAAGAATTTTGTAGGACATTTGTGTCATGTACTTTTCATTTTCTATTTATATATTATTTATTTGTTGTGCCCATTTTCACATCATTCCAAAAGCACTCGTCGTCGTCGTCGTTGTTGTTGTCGTTGTTGTCGTCCCCAGCAGTACCAAACAAAGTGACATAAAAGACAACACACGTGGCCTGACACGCGCTATATCACCCAACACCTTCCATCACCTGTACCTCCCTCCCCCCACCAACCCACCCTTTCAACTATACAGGCACCCATATACATATATACTTATATAGCTCATGCCAAACGGAAGCCCAGACTTTTATTATTATGGGTGGCGAGTATATAGGGATCTAACTATAAAAAGAATGGGCTACCAACTGAATGTGATAAATATGTATTGTAATTATTATATATATATATCTCCATTTTAAATCTATATCATTCATTTCAACACAAAAAAAAATAAACGAAAAGGGGAGACACGTGTGCCTGCCAATTGTGATTAATGAAAGAGAAAATCAAAGTGTGACCATGTTTAATTACATCATTATCAGATCCACCACACCCCATCCCATCCCACCCTCTTTGGTCATCAATTACAGAACTATACAGTTGTGTGGCTTACTAAATAAAGTTACTAAATTGAAGCTGTAAAATGTTTCATTAGATCATTGTTTAGTGTTCATCTTAACTAAGGTTAGATGAAACTTTTTTTTAATAATTTAACTTAATTATTTAACGTTCATTTTTAATAAATTGTTATTGTAAATATTAAATAAAAGGAATAGTATAATATTTCTTTCTTTCATTTGTTTAAGTTAAGTAAGAAATTCCTAAAATTCTCCATAAAACCAAAAAGTAACTATCTGGCGAGAAATATATAACTGCGCTATATAACTCTCGAAACTAATTTTTGTTTGAAATTTTTGTCATGATTTTTCAAGTCGTAATAAACAAATTAATTTGTTTTTCTTTTTTGTTGTGAATATTTTCCATCACATTTGTTTATATGTAATTTTATTTTTGATGAACGAGAAAATTTTGTTCAATGAAAAAATAGTTTAAAGATTATTTACAATAATTTTGCAAAAGTATTTTGATAAAAGTTAAAGTCGTGCTCAGTTGAATTGGCTAGATGATTATTTTATGCATATTATTAAGCACTAGAAATTTTCATGAAAAATTCGAAATTTAAACTTTTTTTTGTTTAATTTTTATTTTATTTTTTATTTATTTATTTATTAAGAGCTAACTTACAATTAAAATTATATGTTAGCTTGTTTTTTTTGGCTATGGCAACGTGGGCCTTCAGCTTATTTAGTCTTGGTTCATATGTACATATTTACAGAGTAGCTAGTTTTATTTAAATTTATAGTTTTTATATAGTTTTAACTGCGAATACTATTTTTAAAATTTTTTTTGAATTGATTAAAATTGATTTAAGAGTATAGAAACTCTAGTTCTTTCTAGGGTCTAGTCCTAAAATTTCTTTAATATGTTTCTTGAATTACTGCGTACTCATAGAAGGGATAAATTAATAAAATAATAAATTAACAAAATAATAAATTAATTGTTAAACAATATACAAGACAAATATTGTGTTTGCCTCTGAAAAAGGTATTCAATATTTATGACTTTAAATGGAAATATCGCGAAAGCATTTCGTGTCTATAAATGCACTTAATGGCATATCGTCTAATATTGTCTTAAAATTCGACTAAGCCCTTCCGTCCTATAATTGGGCCTTACGATTTAAGCTTTGGCTTAAGTTGGCCTGCAACTGTGTAGCTGGGCCATTTGCCCTGAATCCAGATTTTGATTGGCCAAGTCTCTTCAATTATTCCCTAATGCTAACAGGAAGTTTATTTCCCTCACCTTGCATTGGTATACATATATTCTCTTTAAGAGTTTCGTCTTCTGTTCCTGTCCATTTAAATTTGGGTTGCCAAGAAAAGTTGTTAATATTTTATTTACTCTTTTTTTTTTTTTTTTTTGTTGAAAAGTTTTAAGTTTCATTTTCATTATAAATATTTTACAACTTCTCCTACAATTCGAACAAAGAACAGATATGTATGTTTATAGAAGTTCAATGAACAGATGACGATCACTGGAGCATGGATAAATGTTCTTTTTAAACTTTACTGTGTAAACGTAATTTGTTTTCTTTTATAAAGAATCCATAAATAAACTTTAATTCTATGTTTGCCAACTTCAGTGTCAACTAATATACCCTTTGTACCATCATTAAATAATACCTGATATCTTTCTTGGTTTTTTTTTTTTTGCAGAGAAATAATATTTGTGCACTTTACTTAAGTGTAAAGAAGAAAAAGAAGAAGAAACAAAAAAAAAAAGAACAAACATTTATCTAAACTTCAATTACAACTTTACTTCTTATGGTTTTAGATAAGGTGAACATTTTTTAATTATTGTTCTGTTAGTTCTACAATGTGTGAATGTTTATTACCTAACAGATAACGCTTCTTTGAAAAGCAAAAAACAAAAAAATTACCCAAAATATTATGCTGCAAAAATTCCTAAGTAGTAGACTAAGTTGTCCCAATTTAAATTAACCAAGCAAAAATAGAATTACATATAGCATGTGGGGGTATAAATTTTGTATTATAGGTCAAATTTATCATGTGACTGGTTTTAATTAACTGCCTGCCACAAAACTTGACACTATTTATTTTGATATATGTGAAACGAAATGCAAACATTTGCCACAAACCACCCAATCACCACTCCCACACATCAACCATCATATCGACAATGCCAAAAAGAAAAAACAACAAAATAAAAACCAAAAATAAAAATGTTGAAAAATAAAAGTTTTGTGGCTCTTACCACAATTTTCAATTTCCCCTAGCCCCAGTTGGCCAGAACTCGTTATGGTTTTTCCTTTATTGTGGGTCCAAAAACTGCAATTAAATCAACAATCAATAATTCAAATTAAATCAAAATTTCAATCAAATCAACAACAACAACAATAATAAGTATTATATGTTCGTATTGCATTTAGTTCACTACTAATATCAATTAGTAAATCGTTGTGAAATTACAATGAGAATGTGTCGTGTGTGTATTTAAATATTTAAATATTCAGCTTATAAAATAAAAAAAAAAAAACAGAAAAAAAATAAATAAATAAATAAGAACAGTTTTCGTTTAAGTAAGCTCCAAAAGGCAAATAAAACATGTAAAATTTATACAGGAAAAAAAACAGCAGCAATAACAACAAGAACAACAACAAAAAAAAAATGTATATTTAATTAGAAATGTGCTGTTAAAGTGTGGGACCCCCAATCGACCTTGAACTTTGATGCCAGCCTGCCTGCCTGCCTGGGCAAACCCCGCCCCATTTTACCTTAAACTCATGGGTTTTTTTTCATCTCAAGTCAACTTTATACACTTAGTACACACACTTCCACACACACACACACACACGTATCATATTTGATTTGTGGTGCGTTTTGCACTTGCTGCTGGCAAAAAAACGTGATGCCGAAACCAACACAAATCATTAACCACAACAGCTGGTTGAATGTATGGATAGATGGATGAATAGATGGACGGTTGAATGCATGGATACACCCACACACACACACACACAAAGACAGAGATAGATAGATATTTAGATACAAAGAGCAAGAGTGAGATAGTCATTAATACCCAACATTAGAAACGTGGGGAGCGCGCGCGTCAAAATGTTTAGCACTTGGTAATTAGTGAGCAGTTGCCATCCAGATCCCCCCCAGTCTTAGACCCACTGAACCCAAGTTCCCTCTGTACCCAAGACCTATGTACGTACCTATATATACCTCCTCCAAGCTTCACTGACGCCGCTCTGTCGATTGTCACCCACTGTCGCACCCCCTCCCTCCTTCCCTCCACAGATTCCGTCATATTGGTATGGCAACGTGCTGGCGATTTGCGTGCCGAGATTGTTAAACAATATTGATTATTTTTATACAATGTCGAGGTATTTAATCATCGTCAAACCAGAGGATTCGCATTCTGTATCCAATTAGCGAGGGAAGCTCTTTAATTTGTGTTTTTTTTGTTCTCTCTTTTCTTTTTATTTTAGATTTATATTGAGTGGCATTTTTATTGATATTGAATTCTACGCACATATTACACATGTGCATATGTAATATAATACATTCATACATACATATATACATAAGAAATCAAATAAAGATATATGTATGTATGTATGTATGTAGGTGTGTGCCATCTACCTCACGCCCATTTCATGATTTTGCAATTAACAATATAATTAATGCACAATTTGTGATTTGTTTTTTTTTTTTTATAAGTTTCTTTGTTGCCATGATTTAATTTTACTGCTTTTTATTTGAATACCCTGTAAATAAACTGGGTACATAGGGGTTGATAGACCTCTAATATGGTATATTTAAATGAGTGTAATTTAAAAATTGAAAAATATTTCTTAAAAATCTTTTGTGAATGCCTTTAACTTTGAATACAAAGGATTTTTGAAGCCAAAATAGATTTTATGTCTGTAATTTTCCATATGATTCTTATCTAAAAACTGTACAAATCTATTATCTTAACATAATATATATGTATCTTTTATACTTTATGTGGCCAGAGGAAAGGCACAGAAATGTACGTCTAAAATCTAAAAAAAAATAATACTTGAATTTTATGATATTTATTCCATATATATTTAAATAATTCCTAATCCAATATTATCTACACACATATTAAAAACTAACTACATATGTACATATGTAGACAATCTTGTGCATTCTTTTTTTTACTTGCATAAATATGTTCGGATATTTCTGATTGTTAAGCTTAATCAAGAAATATCCAAAAGTTTACACTTTAAAATCAGACTTACATAAGACATTAACTTTCTGATGGCACCAATTAATTCATATGACAATAAAATTTAAGATAAGTAAAATGAAATTTTTCTATTGTGACAGGAGAAGAGAATCAAAGTTTCAAATGAACCATTAGAACTAGATCATTGAGATCCGATAACGAACTATCGATAACACTAAAAAAAAAAAACATTGCTGAATCTATTTGATTTGATCTAAACAAATATATGTATTTATATGTATGTATGTAGTTTATTAAACTATAAGTTCATAAGGAGAAAAGTTTTAAATCTATGTAACCTAATGAATGGCAAGTCATGACCTTTTCATTTTCTTGCTACAGGGTATCTTGATGTCATCTCACACATTGATTTGATTTGATTTGATTTGTTTTTTTTTCTTCTCCCCAATGCGGAAAATATTTAGTTTGCCACTCGTCTCGATGCTGTCGATTCGATTCTATTGATTCTGTCTCGATTCTTTTATGCAAATGAATTGAATGCTTTTGTCCATTTGGCTACCACTTTTAATTTATTAATTTAATAAACAAGGTGAGTCGGGTTTTTTTTTTTGAGTGCTGTTTATTTCTTTTTATTTTGTGATATGTTAGAGTCTCTCGGTTGCTTCCTTGTTCTCTCTTTGACTATAACCGATCTGTTTATTTTTTTTTGTATTTGCCAATTAATGTGTCTGCTTTCTATGTATGTATGTATGTATGTATGTATGTATATCAATCATGTGCAAATTGGTTTAAACGAGTTTGATTTGTATAGAAATCGATACGATTAGAATCTTTGTGCCATGAGAGAGAAAGTTGCAAATGGCATGAAAAAGTAATTGCAGAAATTGTTGCAAATCGATTGATTAGTTTTTCTTTGCTATATTAAGCAATTACTTAAGCATTTGTTATTTGTAATTGTTTGCCATCGAATCGTAACGAATCGAATAAAAATTGCCATTATCTGGTGCTGCTGCTGCTGACCCTCAGCAAACGTCATCGTCATTATCATGGGTAAAGAAATAACCAATTTTTGGTTTAACTTACATTATCTATGCAAAGGGACTTTCACTTTTTTTTTGTATGGATTGTTATTGTTATTTTTGTTTTGTTTTTTGTAGCAAATCGATAAACTATTTCGAGGGCAATTGTACTAAATTAGTTTAATACAAATACAAATAGCAATACTAAATTTAATAGCAGCAAATTAATTCGATAATAATCGTACTAACCCAGTTATATACATACATATATACATAAAATAATTGAACTGATGGTTCAAGTTGACAACTAATATCATTAGCTTGTCGTATTACGATTGAATGACAATACATATAGATATCTATATATATGTATATATATGTGATTGTCTGTGTGTGTTTGTGTGCATTTATAGAAGTTTGCGTGCATTGCAAATGTGTAGATAAAGATACAAAATATTTTCAAATTCAATTGTTGAAGTGATTCAATTGATTGACGTATATATATACATATACATACTATGCTTATATATAGATATATAAGCATATATGAATGGCTGTCATAAAGATGATTACATTGATGTTGTAATCGAGGAGTGACAATCAATAAATTGAAAAAGATTGGCTATGATTTTTAAAGTTTCTACAGATGTTTGCAATTCATTCTGTTTTATACTTTAAAGTTCTTTAAAAAAAACAAATGTTTCTTCTTATAAGACATTGAAAACTGCGAAAAAAAAATGCTGGAATTAGATTTCAAGTTTATTATTTTTATTTTATAATAATCCATATAGTCCTTAATCTCTTTATCTTCTCTCTATACCCTGTTCTTTTTAATGATATTTAACTGTGTGTAGATCTATGTGAAACTAAACAAAAAATTGCGTTTAGGACTTTGGACTTTTTCTTTGAATTATCAGATGTTTATTCATTGTTTACGTTTTTATTTATTTATAATATTAGATAGGGTATCAATAGATCTAGTAAAGAGGGGGAAAACTTTTGTTAACAATATTAGATAGGGTATCAGTAGATCTAGTAAAAAGGGGGAAAACTTTTATTAATAGCTACTGGGTCTTATCGAAATTATCTAAATTGGGATTTTAAATTCTGTATTATATTTATAAAATCTTTATGATACTTTTAGGTGTTTATTTATTACTGTATGTGTATGTATATACATAAATATTCAATATACATTGAAAACTATGTACATATATTGGGCTTATTGCGATATCAGTCCATATCTTTCCGCTCTTTAAAGGGGAGCGGTAGGTTTAAATCGGTCAAAGTATTTTGATGAATTTTTATTGATTTTCTTTTATTGGTTGATATAAATAAAGGTGTGAAATATAAAGTGATGAATGGAAACAGAATTTTGCGATGATTGTAATTTTTACTGAATCACTACAAAAATGTAAAAAAGTATATGTATATATAAATAAAGAAAAAGCAAATTTTTTTTTATCATTTTAATTTTAATCACTTTCATCATTTTTTCCCATATCATAAAAGGCATCATTATTAGAACTGCAATAGAATGGAAACTAGTCAAAATCCAAATCGAAATTGATAACTCAACTTAAGTCCATTAGAATAATATTGTCTATCCCCTACCCCTTCAATCATCTCCTCCAGTCAATGGATAATTATATATATATCTTTGGCGCCTTTTGTTGATTCGCAGTTCATTTCAAGTTTTCAATGTTGTAAAGATTTCCGCACTCAGACGAGTTTGGCCCGTGGGAAATGGAGAAGAGAAAATGTAGCCTAACGAGGATGCATCACTTAAATGAAATGTTTTACAATTTTTCCCCATTTTATTATTAAACTTGTTCACACAATCAATAGTAATTAACCTCCTTGGTGCTCATTCCCCCCAACACTCCTCTCTCTCTCTCTCTCTCTGTCTTTCTGTCTGGGGTGTGTGTGTGTCTGTGTGTGTGAGTGTATGTCTTTATTTCTGTTAATTACAAGACATTGCCATTGGAAAAACAAAAAGAATGGCCAGGGGGCCAAGCGGGGGAAATAAAATAAATATTTTCTTAAGTCTTTAGCCCCAAGCAGGGTCCGTCGTTCGTCCGATCGTTTTCCACTTCAACACGCAGCTGTTGAAAAAACACGATGAAAAATATTTAAGAAAACACTGTAAAATAAGAAGAAATTACAGTGAAAAAAGCGGCCAAAAGGGGGGGAGGGAGGGGAGTGAGTGGGTATGGGGATCACGAAGTGGGGAGCATCTCAGTTGGGGAGGTCCAACATATTGACGTGAACTACAGATTCCACCCCACTCCTACAGCTCACACACACACACAAATTTGTCGCTTTAATTAACGCAAACGCTGCGGAGTTCTTCATCAGATTGGTGTATGTATGTATATAGAGAAGGAGAGAGGTGTCGGAAACAGAAGAGAGGAGGGGGGTGTGGGGGCAATGACTATGTCTTCCAGTACCATGATTGAGACTGGGACTATGTGAATGACTCACAAGAATATTTTACAATTCAGTTTTTATTATCATTCTTTTCAGTTCTGAACATGCAAATGCGTCTCCTGCAGCGTCGTCGGGATTATGGCGCCTGTTCATGTTGGTGGTTGGTTTGCAAGTAACTTAACCATGTCTATATCTATATCCCTCTATCCGTGTCCATGTCCGTGTCTCTATATGTCTGCCTGTGTGGGCGTTATGTGACTCATAATAACGACTACTGAGGTTGTTAAAGCAAATAAAGATTAGTTGTAGTACCTCAACTCTCTTTATTTTTATGTGTGTCTCTGTGTGTGTGTGTGTGTGTGTGTCGTTTATCTCATATCTATATGGTACCAAAACATATTAAAGGCCTACAATAGAGCCATATTATTTTTAGACGACAATTTGATGTGTTATTGCAACATTTGGCTACCTGTCCATTTGTCTTTTTAACCCTCACTCTACATAATATCAATTTGTATAATACAATATTGACTTTTATCGGACAACAGAATCGAATCTTATCAGTTTTTGGTCTGTGTTTAGTTTGGTTTGATTATCAAGCAAAGCATGGGATGGGAATGGGGACGTAGACGCGGAGGAGAAACAGAAGAGATGTGGGATAAAACTTTGAAACCTTTTTCCATATTTACTTTTAATTAATGCCTTTGCTTTATTCATATTTCATTTTAAATTGTAATCAATGATTGATATACGAGTATATATACATACATATATATCAATCTCACCCTATTAAAATATCAAAGCAATTTCAATTTTTTTTTAGCAATTTAAATATATTTTTTAAGAAAACACACACCCACACACACTCACTCACTCACAGACCTCATGCTGGGTGAGATGGAAACAAAGTGAAAATATTAATGGATTTTGTTCGAATAAGAATGAAAGAGTAAGTGGTTTTTAAATACCCTTTAATGAAATAGAGCATAATGATGTATATGAAAATTAGGCAAATAATATAATGTATAAAAATATAAAATCTTATAAAGAAGAATATATGATATGATATATATATAATTTATAATCTTAATTTTCTTAATCTTGATGTTCCATGGTTACCATGTGAAATAATTGCCTTGTGGTTAGCTTTCTGAATCGAATATTTATATACATAAACCAAACAAATTTCTCAATCTTTAAACTTTCTGCTTTGTTTTGGTTATACTCTGCCGGATATTTATATAATTTTTTAAAGATCTTGTATCTATATATCGATCTGTCTTATTAAATCAACAATTCAATTTTAAAATTCCGATCTCAGTAATTGGAATGTATATAGTTAACCTATATATCTGTAGTTTATGCCATATTTATATATAGATAGATAGATAGAGATATCCAGTTTAGTGTCTTGTTTTAGAAGCTATTATTAGCAATCTGTTCTTAAATCGTGTAGAGAATGCTAATTTTACAATATACTAAAAATACATATTTTTCAATTATAATTTCTATTAGAATATTTAGTTGTTTTCACGATTGTCAGGCACAAAACAAATTAACATGTTTCATGTTTTGTTTCATATATTTATCAAACTCGTGGGACATTTTTTTTTTATCAAGTGAAATATGCGTGATTTCGGAAATGGACCCTGGACCGATATTAATTGTTTTTAATTTAATTTATCGCATTATTTAGGCAAAAGTTTGAGCGAGTGTTATAAGTGCTACTTTATCAATATACAGATATGCGTATATATATATACTGTATTACGTGTCAGCTATATAGCTACGCATAAACTTAATTTTGACATTGAAGAACAGATTTATATACCATATATATTATACATATATGTAGAATAAATAAATTACAATTCAAAATTCAAAATAAGCTTTCTTTAATCTTTTTAATCTTTATCGTTCAGCATTAATTACGATTACTTGTTCTATAACTTTTGTTATAGGGTATCTCTATATTTCTACAATTTGCTTATAAAACACTTTTTATTATTTTTCTAAATTAATTAAGAAATGATATCTATGTAGATTGCTTCCCATATGTACATACATATAATTGTTTATAAAATATATGTATGTACATACATATAGTAGATATCTTTTGGTATTTACTGATTGAAACCAGAGCAAACTTCACAGCAGCTGTGCAAAGGCAATGACAACTGGTTTGAGCCAAGTCAGCGGCCTCAGCTTGTGTTTCAGCTAAAATTTCGTTAGACAAAAAACGAAAAAATTAAATAAAAAAAATTAAATATCATGCGAGAGGTCTTTAAACGCACTTGGGAAGAGACATTTTGTCAAGTGTCTCTATCAGTAGATGTTGTTATATATATATATGTATCTACATTTTCCTTCTATATCTGTATTTATATTTAATTTGCACCGCTGATGAATTGCCATGACATGCGTTGCTAATTTCTTCTCTGTCTCTTAGTTGTCTGTCTGGGTGCGAATATTATATGTAAGTACATACATACATATATAGATATATGTACATATGTATATATACATATACATACATATATCTTTTCTATAACGTAAGGCCATAGTCATTGCCATTGCCACTGGGCACATCATCGTTTTATGACTTGGCTGCTGCTGCTGTTGCTGCTGCTGGCGGGTTTGTTAACTCCTCGCCCCAAAGGCATTTGAACTTTTAACGGTTTCGCATTCGCAATTCTCATTCTTTGCTGTCTAAAGTTCATTGTTAAATTGCTTTCTACCACCCCCATCCCCACATCCACTACCCACCCCCCTTTGAAACTACATACATATAAATTGTGACTTTGTTTCTTTCATTCTTTCTATTTTATATATATGTATTTTTTTTTTTTTTTGGGTGTGGATTGAGGATTACTATTTGTGCCACCTTCTCCTCTTTATACTTTTGCTAGTTTTGATGAGAAAAATCGATTTGTTGAAACATTTGGGGGAATTTTTTTAGGTTTTTTTTTTTTTTGTTTCTTCTTCTTTTATTTGACTTTATAAAAGGGGCTTTTTTTTTGCCTTTAACTCAGTCAACTTGAAACTCGAAAGTTCACAAATGTTCATTAATTTTTATTATTGGAAATTCAAGAAAAACAATAACCTGATTCTAAGCCACATTTAATTATTGTAAGCACTTAGGCAACAAAAATTACGTGCTCGTTTTCTGTTTAACAACAAATCAATTAACTTTTGCCCAACTTGTGAAAATATTGCAGCAATTTGTTGTTTCTCTTTTATTTTTCTCTCTCTCTTTTTGGTGTCAAATGTTGCAACGATGGGGAAAGTGTTTCATATGTATGTAGGTGGAACGGGGGCATATATACATATATATATGTATATATATGTATATCATCTACCCATCAGTGAGTCATCACACCTCTTTGAAAAGCAATTAAAATATATTAACATTTAATTTCGCTTTCACTTCTACTATTACTTGGACCACATTATGGCTCTTGTGATCAATAACAAATGATTCTTGAAGCTGATTTTTTTTTTTTTTACTTTCATTCATAACGGTTACTTAATGAGTGACTAAAAGCGCTCGTGTGTAAGTGTGTGTGGCAATTATGCCATAAATGTCTTAACAATTAACATAATTTACACTTTACGCTTGAATCAACAACAGAGACCAAAAAAACAACACAAATTGTGGGTGGACAGTTTGCTTAAGCGAAATTCTGACTCATTTACCTTTATTAACCAATTTTTTGTTGACTTTATTTTTTTTGTTTTTTTTTTTGGTTTAAGGTAAAATTTGTAACAAATTTCTTAGCTTAACTGTTAAATGAGTTTGTCATTTACAATTTGTATAATATAGCCCACACTCTTTTAGCCACTTGCCATAATAATGAGCCACATTATCATTATTATAATCTTAATTATCATTTGTTGGCCATTTCGTGTCACAGTTCCGTTAAGAAAGTATTGCAACTTTTCCTAAAGAAGTGAGTGCCAGCGAGAGGGAGAGAGATGGAGAGAGAGACATAGAGAGAGAGGTAGAGAATTAACCATTTGATTTCACTATTCGATAGGCATAACCATTAACCATTAACCATTAACCTGTGTGTGCTGAGCAACAAAAAAAAAAAAAACCTTTTATTTTTAGCCATTCAAATAGAAATTGCTAAACAAAGGTCAGAGAACCTGGCTAAATGGGTAATTATGTTGTCCAAACACGACTCAAATACAGTTTTTGGTGATTTTTTTTCTTTCTTTCTGATTATGATTGTGATTCAACATCTTCTTGTACACAATTGAAGGTCTTCATAATTTTCAAAAATATAACAACAACAATAAAAATCTATTATTTTTGTTTTCTCAATATAAACTAGTTGACGGCTTACTTAGTGCCAAACCGGTTATGTAATGCACATTTATAAGTTATATGTATTAATATCGTGTATATCAGCCATTATTATTAAGTATTATACCTAGAGCCCAATAATACAAAAAATTAAACTCATGAATATGCAACTAAACGAACGAACGAATGACCCTATAAAAATAAAAAAAATAAAAATAAAAATAAAAAAAATAAACATACACTGTTGTTCACATCTGAAGATGAATTTCCATTGAATTTAGAAATACATACAAAATTCCATCATAAATCACAAGAAAAGTTATATTAGAATTGGGCTTATCAGCTGCTTTGGTCTAATGCCGGTCCTAAAACCAGTTTTTGAGGGCACAAGGGCAACAGCAATTATAAACAAATTAGAGAGGTAAATGCAACAACAACAACAAAGACAACAACTAAAAAAAAACCTTTTCTAACATCAATGCGATATATATGTATATATGTCTAATCAGTGATTTTTCAAATCGCACAAAACAAATATAAATAAAGACCACGAGACGAGGCTTGTTAATGAATTAATGCAATAATAAACAATTGAAATTCGTTAAAAAATTTATTCGATTGGTATGAAACGGACTACGGGTGGGTAAATTTTTACTGATATTTTCACGCCTCGATATATACATATATATAGATTCTTCCCCCACCTTCCCCTCTCTCTCTCTCTCTGTTACGCTTCTGCCTTTATGCCGTTACTATTCTATTAAACAATGACAATAACAAAAACAAAAAGAAAATGTATTATTTAATAATTCAGAAAACCAGAACGTGACGCTGTTGCCGGTCATTACAAGTTTCAACCTTACCCTCTATGTGAAAATTAATATTTCTTATTGCTTGCCGTCTCTCTCTCTCTGTCTATCTCTTACTTTCTGGGGGTTTTTTAGCCGGGTGTTGGGGACAACAGCAGCTGGTTTTGAGCTGTTTTATTTCCATCGTGTTGTTGTTGTTGTTGTTGTTTTTATCTACTTGTCTTACGCCTTTCACCCAACAACAAAAACTGACTGACTGACGTCAGACAAGTAAAACCAACTTGAACTGGTCCTGATATATCGCCCTGTATTCAATTCGAATCGAGTTTCTGTCAAATGCTTTTGCACTTGATCTATTAGATCATTAATGCGGAAGGAAGTGAAATTTCAAGACATCAAGGCACTAATATGTGAAATACACTGAACAAAATTCACCATATTTTTTTAATAACCTTGCAATTGGATTTGGCACGGAAGTAATAATATTCTATTAGAGATGAGATATGATTAAAAAAATATATATATATTTTTGTCTGTGAATTGATCTTGGATATAGTCTTCTTTCTACTATAGTTTGCATATGCTCTTTTATTTAAATCGCACTATTAATTTAGGTATTACTAAGTCTTGGTACTTATGTGTATGATTTATTTTTGTGCTATATTTAGATTAGCTATTTTGGCATTATATTAAGGTTAGTTATCTTTAGATTAAATTCCTTTTATGATATAATTGAGATAAGTTATTTTACCTACTATTAAAATAGTATGAAGAAAAGAAGATAGTCTACTTATTACTTTTACTCGTACTTAAATTATTCCAAAAATTATTCTAAACCAAGAATCTTTTTTTTTTTTTTTTTTTTTTTTTTTTTTTTTTTTTTTTTTTTTTTTTTTTTTTTTTTTTTTTTTTTTTTTTTTTTTTTTTTGGTTTTTTTTTTTTTTTTTTAAAATTTTTTTTTATTTATTTTTTTTTTTTTTTTTTTTTTTTGGTTTACTTCATTAGAAACAAAATTGTATCCCATGCCTTATTACAATTTACCAACAGGTGTTTTATTATGTCTATATGGTATCTCAATCAGGGATCCAACTTCTTAACCTATGTGCAAATTGAACTTGACAACAATTGAGAACGACTTAATCTTTCATTCTATATAAATATTATTTTTTTCTTCAAGTGTAGGCAGATAAACGATATATACATAACATTGGAAACAATAGCTTACAAAATTATATAGTAATTTGATTTTAAACGGAATGAAAATCTATCTATATTCCTTTGTGTCTCTTTCTCTCTCTATCCCTCTCTCTCTCTCTCTATCCCCCTCTCTCTCTCTCTCTCTCTCTCTCTCTCTCTCTCTCTCTCTCTCTCTCTATCTCTCTGTCAGTTAAAGGAACGTTTTTAATATATTTCAATATTATTAAGAAATTTATGTTTAGTTGGAGCTTTAGTGAGAGTTTAGTACTAAAACTAAATGACTATGACTTTAAATGGAGTGAAGATCTATTATATTTGATTGATGCTCCCATTTCTGTATCCCCCTTTCTCACTCCCATTTTCTTTGTATCTCTTTTTCTTTCTTTGGATGTTTTATTTAAAACTTAACTTTAGTACTAAAATTAATTGCACACCATTTGGAATCAATTTAATATTGTTTATATATTTATTATTTATTTATATATTTATTATTTATTTATATATGTACATATTTATATATATTTTAACATCCTAGATATCTTCCCATATATATAAACAATATTTAATAATAAAGTTTCAAACATATATATATAAGATTTTGTTACAGTTCACTAATATATAGGAATGATTTGTATGATTTTAAATAGAATGCAAATCTATGATTTGCCCATAATCCTCTTTCATCTGCTTTCTCTTTCTCACTCTCTCTCTCTCTCCATCTCTTGCTCTCTCTCTCTCTTTCTCTATAAATTGCAATCAAATAAACATGGAAATTTTCTTTTAAGTGTTTAGTTAATTAAAATTTAATTTGAATTAATATGTTGCGATATTAAAAAAAGCTTTACAATATTACATATATTCCATAATTTCTCTTTCACTCTCTTACAAATACATATTAATATATCTGTACACACACACATGCACGCACACACATATATACATACATATCTATAGTATATGTATACTGACTCAATCAATATATATAATTTTTTGTATTATTTTACCGAATCATTTAACCAACATGCTGATTAATAAAGGTTTATTGTTCTTGCGGAAAAACATGTGAATAATGTCAGCTTATTCTGGCCAACTTTTTTGGGCCACATGAAACCAATTACAAATACATACACACACACACACATACATGCATGCATGCATGCGAAACCCATGCGACATGGCGATTAATGTAATTAAGTAAATATATGTAAACATATACACTTTAATACATATATAACAACATGTGCGTGTATATATACCTACATATTGTATTTATTTATGTATGTATATATATATATGAGTGTGTGTGTGTCTGTGTGTGGCAATGTGAAATGAATTTGCCTTTGGCACGAGAAGCTGCAAACTGCACAAAAGGTTGGCCCATGCGATAACACAAACATTTCAGGCGATTAAAAATTTAAAGCAGATTTTCCCTGACTGACAGTAGCAACTGCAACAACAACTGCAACAACAATAACAGGCAGCCTTCATCTGAAGCTCAGAAGTTGACTTAGCGGCATGGCCACACATTGCATGACCAACAAAGATAATGCCCCCAGCCCTTGGCTATGTGGCAAGATAGACAACTCCCAAAATGGGCGAAAGGGGGAGGTGTGCGTTGCAGGCGTAGCAAGGAGTGGCATTTACTGCTGCTGTCTGTTGCTGTTGCTGGTGGTGGTGGGTAGGCGACTAATTGACTTTTGAGGGTGCACAATGAATGGTGATGGGAGCACGGGATGGTTGCTTGTGGAGCATTATGAATAATACAAAAAGGGAAATGCAGCTAAAATGTAACTTTAAGAATTTAAAAACTGTTTAAATTTACATATATTCCATTTTCAACACAAATACAGCAGCTCGATTTCGAAAGTAATCCCCCCACCCATCCCCAACTGACCAACAAGATGATGTGGATGATGATGATGATGTTGCTGCAGAGTTAAATCTTGTTAAATGGTAGAAAAATAAAAGGTGAGAAAGTGTCTACCTACCACCTATGCAACACGTAACACGTACGTGCGTGCGTGTGTGTGTGTGTGTGTGTGTGTACCTACTAGTTGCCCCCTTTGGCACAATTTGCATGAACAAGCTGATTTAGGCACCAACAACCCTCTTTGCCAACTTCCTCCTCTTAGTTTGTCCATTGACTGGCTTCAAGCAAAATTCTCTCTTTTTTTTCTCTAGCGAACGAAAGTTGTTGTTGTCGTGTTTATTGTTGTTGCTTTCTTCTTTCTTTTTTTTTTGCCTTTTTATACCCTTGCAGAGGGTATAATAAAATTGGTCAGATGTTTGTAACGCATAGAAATAATCGTTTCCGACCCCATAAAGTATATATATTCTTGATCAGCATCGAAAGCCGAGTCGATATGACCATGTCCGTCTGTCCGTCTGTCCGTCTGTCCGTCTGTCCATCTGTCTGTTTCTTCGCAAGGAATCGAACTTAAATTTTGAGCTACGTGAATAAAAGTCATATCATTCTCTTCATTGATGATTTATCTAAATTAAGTTCGAGAGTCGGTAGGATCGGACAACTATAAGTTATAGAAAAATAGGAAAGATCAGAGGTACCTCGGTTAAAATTTGTGTTGTTCAAAACAGTTCTTGTGAGAAAAACTTTTTGTTTTTTGAGATATCTCAACCAAATTTGGCACATAGATGACAATTCTACTTTTACACCTTACCAGCAAGTTTGATTCAGATCGGATAATAAACACCGACATAAATCAATAAAATCAATAATCAACCCCCATCAGAAAAAGTATGTTTTTGTGAGAAAAACTTTTTTGTTTTTTAAGATATCTCAACCAAATTTGGTGATCAGATGAGAATTATACTTTTACATCATATCAGTAAGTTTGAATCAGATCGGATAATAAACACCGACATAAATCAATAAAATCAATGAATCAACCCCCATGAGCATCAGTATGTTTGCATATGCAGCCAATTAAATACGTTTATATTTGCTTTTATATATTCGTACACAAACAACATACATGGAAACATGCAAACATACATACATACATATGTGCAAACACGTGCTTGAAAAAACTACAAGCTGAGTGCGAAGCAGAAAGAGACAGAAAACAATTTTTGTATTGTGTTGTTGTTTTCTAGAATTCGTCAGAAAATTTAGAGAGCGAGAAGCTGGACGCTTGCAATGTATACCGAAATAGCGAGACAGTGAATTATAAGTTTGGTAGCGCGATAGGTAGAGATCGATTCTAGAAATGATGTGAGTGGAGGTTCAAATCCGGCCGTTGGCGAACTCGAATTTTTTCTTACTGTTTCTTTTTTTGGTTTAAATTTTTTTTAAATTTTATATTTCTAATTTTTAAAATATCTTGAATCCGATATGACGGAGAAAGTAATCAATTAATCTGCAAGGGTATACAAACTTCGGCACGGCCGAAGTTAGCTTCTTTGATATTTTCTTTAACGAAACATGAGAACGATTAAATATATTTTGCACTTAATACCCCGGATGATTGCATTGTATAAAAGTGGAGAGGGGGAGAGTGAGTGGTGGATGATGAAGCGATCGGAAAGAGGGGATAGAGGAAGGGAGGGTGGTAGAGTATATTGAGTGGGTGTTTTGTAAAGTTCAATGCACTTTGTTGGCAGTGATAAAACCATTGAGAAAACATCATGTATATATACAAAGAGTAAACAGAGAATCAAGTTGATATATATTGGCATTGGCTAATAAAAAGAAACACACACCTGCATACACACACACACACACACACCATTTTTCCAAACAATATAAGAGATTAATTAAGAGAGAGAACAAGCTTAATATACGGGTGGTAATTAAATGGAAAGGTGGACGCTTTACCAGGAGAAATGAGAAGGAAATTACAAATTTTCACTTTTCTTTATTGTCTGCCATATAAGTCAAGAAAAGAAAAAGGAAAACCGACCCATTCACACCTGAGCTATATGGTCTGTTGGTCTGTTGATTTTCACTTGAAGTCATATTATGTCTATGGATATTTTTTTCATCTTAAATTTTTCTTTTTCATTTACTACGTTCGTTTACTCGAAAGAAAGAAGTTTGCCAAGTGCATGAGCAAACGCCTTTTTCTATGATAAACACATCCGCTCTAGATATTAGCCAAGAATATTATTTCAATGTGACCCACTTGAAAGAAATGAATGAAAAAAATTCTCTACATTTAGTTAGCGATAGAGTGAGAGAGAGAGAGAATGAGAGTCGACTTTGAGATACTCTTTATCTTTTGGGGGGGTAAATATGAATTCAAAAACCATTTTAAGGGGTTCCCATAAAGAGTTTTTATGGAACTTTTCGAGATTTTTATAGATTGATCTTAAGGTTAAGATATATAATGATGGAAAGATTAGATAGTTAAGCGAATAAGTAAATGAATAGATAATTAAAAAGATTCTTTGATATAGTGAATGAATTATTTAAAAATTGAATTGATTAAAAATTGATAGAGAAGAATATATATTTTATATATTAGATTTATATATTAAATCTAATGATAGTTCCACTAGTAAAGTGAAATATTTTTTTCATATCCTTTCAAAGAGTAAAATAAAATTGGTCAATTCACTAAAACTGAGTGAAAGAAAAGTTCTATGTACTCTACATATATCTATGTATATATATATATCTAAAAAAAAGGGTTCTATGTACTCTATATCTATGTATATATATATATAGATATCTATATGCTTCCTATATTAAAACTTTTTAGTTCAGTGAATAGAAAATGTTTTTTTTTTCTAACTATTTCTACTTTAAATTTCCTCTCCATCAATATACCCTTTAAAGCTTCATCCATAGAGTACACAAAATGCAAACAAGAATGTGCTAGTAAAAGCAGCGGAAAAATAAAGAAAAATATATATATATATATGTGTGTATAGTATTCAACTGCCATTAATAGAGATGGTTAGGAAGAGATGCATCCAGAGATGAGACCACTTGTTAACGGCTAGCGGATGAGGCCAAAAACCAAAATGTTCCGAGTGGAAGCCAAGTGGATAATATTTTTGAACGAGTGTTCTTTAAATAATATGCCTAAAACACAAAAATATTTGAGGGTTCTAAATGAAATAATAATTGAGATTCACAATTTAGTTTTAAGTGGAAAGTTTTTAAATACACTTGGAAAAAAATTTGTTGAATAATCAAAGGTAATATTAGAAATATGATCGCCAATATGTAAAACGGTTTAAGTTCTAACAATTAAATTATATAAAATTGATAATAGATTTTGTTGGATTTCAAATATTAGTTAATTGCACCTTAAATTTATAGTAGCTGATAATTATTTTACTCCCATTTTTAATTTCTTTCTGTGCATTTGACAATATTCTCCTCGTAATTAACATTATATGGCATATATAAGCAGTAAGTCAAGTTGCCAACTTTCACTTCTTTTCCCAACTATTAAATTGCAATTCAAGTGCGCTCCAAATATTTATGTGCCACGCCTCCCCTAAAAAAAAAAATCTCATACCCCAACTAGCCGAATAGTGGGGATTAATGCCATATAGTTGAATAGTTGAATGCATTTGCAAAAAGTTCTTTCAATTCAGATGGGGGAAAAACTCGTTTTTCCAAAAAGAATTTTCCTTTTTCCCCCGATTTTTTTTTTGTGCATTTTTCAAGCATTTGTTTGCTGCAATTGCTATTAAGCGTCAGCTGGCATAATGGCAAAGTGGAATGGAGTGGAGCATTGTGAGGGAGAGGCAGTGAGAGGTGAGGGGTGGTGAGGGGAGAGGGGTGTAAGAGGGTTTATAGCTGGAGGTGGGTAGTGCAATTCAAAGATACATACAAGCGACACAAATTTCGCTTTGCCAAAAAAACAAAAAAAAAAAATGAAGAAATGAGGAGAGAAAAAAATCCTTAGCAGCATAACAATGGACCAACATGATGCTACAACAACAACAACAATAATAACAACATAAACCAAAAAAGGAAGCTTCAAACAATGTTTTTTTTTTTTTTTTGGTTGAACAAGAGAAAGATAGAGAAAGGGAGAGAACGAGACAGGCGGAAACAGTCACCAAGAGAGAGACAGAGAGAGAGAGAGAGCTCAAAAGTAGGAGAAAGCTTTGCGCCTGCGCTGAGCCTTCCTCTCTCTCTCTCTCTCTCTTCTCCCTATAAATTGAAATGTTGTTTTTGTTGATGAAAATCCAACGAAAAGAAAAACCAAAAAAAGGCAAACAAAGAAGAAAAAAAGAAGAAGAAAATTTGCCGAAAATCACTTTTTTGCTGAGTTTCCTTTTCGTTAGATGGCAATGACTCTGACAAGAGGCATTAAAAAACAAGGTTGACAGAGTATTTATTGCACTGACTGTTCTAATGCCAATTGCTGCACTTCATTTGACTAATTTAATGAGTTTGCTCTTCATTTTAGTCATTCGTTTAATTGTCAGGAAATGAGTTAAAACTAAATTTTAATGACAGGATAAAACCATAAACAATTGTCCTCCTCCTGGGTTGGTTGATTTGGTGGAGGGAAGGAGGGTGGGGAGGTGGGAGATGATGGTGGGAGCACTAGCCGCTAGTCGCGTGCGTTTTTATTGATTTTTCCCACAAACGCAGCGCGGGGACTTTCGTTTTGTTGTTGTTGTTGCGATTGTTGATATTGTTGTTGTTGTTGTTGTTGTTGCTGCATTCATATTACATGCGTGTTTTGTATGCATCAAGCTTCCTGTTCCTGTTACTGTTATCCCCGGCAGACACACGCACACCCACACACACACACACGCACACACTCCTTCAGTTGAAGAGTTTGGCTAACTTTGTTATACTATATACGAGTATATATATATATATGTATACATATACTTTTATATACTCGTTCCATATTAAAATCCCCATAAATTATTTGATACTAACGAAAGTGAGTGCAAATAGCGCTGGGACCACATGGCATGAACTGGGGGGGAGGCACTATTAGCCACCTTTTTTCAACTAACTTGATTAAATTGATTGAAATTTGTTTTGCTCTTTGACAATGTTTATTTTACAAAGAGTGAAAATAGTTAAAATTTTTGCTTTAAAAAACAAATTTCAAATTTAGAAAAATTTTCATGGAAAAGAAAAGCAAAATAAATTGGAAAAAAAATTCAAATAAATTTTAAGTAGTAAAATACAACAAAATAAAATCTGCAAAACAGATATAAATTTCCATTGAACAATTAACAAAAGCTACAATATATGTAGATATAGATTTTTAATTTCCCATAGATGCTATATATTTTATTTATATGTACATGTACATGTCTATATATTATATATTATATTTATATGATAATTTGCCTTGCACAATAATAAATGAAGAGACAATTGGTCTCTTATCAGTATTCATATATTTTATTATTGTCAGTGTAACAGGTACAGTGTGTTCTATATAATGTTAAACTTACCTCAATAATTAAGAGGGGGCGATCGATTCACTTGGTAGTCAACTAGAAATATCTGTAGATATTTTGGCTCTTCTACCAAAATGTATAATATATTTGGTTAATTATGCGATTTTCATTTGATGGTGGACAGCAACAGAAATATATATATATATATATATTTTTATATATGTATGATAAAAATCCTAATTGAAATCTCGTTGTTGTTGTTGTTATTGTTGTTATTGTTATTACTGTTGCTATTGCTGTTGCTGTTGCTGCTGTTGGTGCTTTAACAGCTGTTTTGGTTGCCACACTCACACCAACAACACACACTCTCACACACACATAAAGACATATGTAGATGCGATGAAAACATAAATAAACAAATATGTTTATATATTTAAATATGTATATGGATATTTCTTTTCTTCTTCTTTTTTTTTTGATCTCAATTAAATTTGTTGAAATATATATATTATTTTTTATGTTATTTTCTTGGTATTGTGCACACGCGTTTTTCTTTTCTTTTTGGGTTTTCTTTGAATTTATTTGATTGTATTTTCATGTAGTTTTATCTGCTGCGTATCTGTCAGATACAATTTTCTTTTCTTTTTCTTTCAATTTATGTTTTTCTTTTGCAGTTAGGTTTTAGATATTTCACTCAGCCAAACCGCAGACAAGAGTTGAACTTTAGTAGCAGAATATTAATGAATAAAATTAAATTTATTTTTTTTAATTTTTCATTTTATTTTATTTAATTTTTTTTTTGAGAATAAACAAACTAAAAAGCACTACCAAAGTCACACAGCGTCAACAAACCAACCGGGAAAGAAGGTGTATGCGGTGTATTATAATATATCTGTGTGTGTGTGTATGTGTGTTATCCAACTCGTTGCAGATACGACAAGCAACTGATTCGAGCAGCTACTAAACACTAACTGAGAGCTCACATTCAATCGTTTCATTGTCGATTGAAACTGGCAAATGGAAAAAAAAAAATTGAAATTGAATGAACTGAACGAACGCAGGCGCAAAGAGAGAGAGAGGAACCAACATAGAGAGTGACAGACAGAGAGAGAGAACGCACAAGTGTAGCTAGGGAAGCTAGAGTGAGAGAGCAAGAGAGCGATTGAACAATGTTGATTGAACAAATGTTGCTGCTGTCGCTGTCGGTGCTGTTGCTGTTGCTGCTGTTGCTGCTGCCACTGTCACTGCCTCTGCTGGCATTTCGCTTTCAGTTTTCATGCAGATAGACGACATATACCAAGATACAGATACATTTACACATCATATACCTTTACCGTTGCACTGTAAGACTTGGCTTAGTTTGCTATTTTTAGATTAAAAAAACAACAAAAAAAAATAATAATACCTGAGCCTAGGTAGGCTTGTTTGCAGGTGCGGATGACCCTGTCACATGCCGCTGCTTGCTTTAGCTAGCTAGCTATGTCTTTATCTTAGAGCCCGTCGCCTGATTTGGCAATGTGACCAACCCATCGACCCAATCCCCCCCCCAATCCATACCAAACGAAAGGGAGAAGAAGCATTCTTAGGGTTCGAGTTAGATCCACTAATTTGTCGTTGCACTTTGTTAAACACAAGGGGGTGAATGGTTCTAAGGAGCGTTGCTTGCTTGGTTCCAGCAACGTCTGGTTATTTGCAATTAGTGCTGGTAATTAATAATGGAGCATGCCAAGTACAAGTATATGTAACTACTAGAGATGATGTTTGTTGGAGATGATGTTGGTATTGGTGGTGGTGCTGGTGGTGGTGATGACGCTGGAGCATCATGTATTAGGTTACCAGTTACCCGCAGTGGCGGCTAAAAGCCTTTCAATCTAAGGGGAAACTTGAGAATTTCAAATAAGTAAATTCATGTTGGGAATAAGGCGAAAAATTTAAAGTATATATATACATATATATTTATACTCCCTACTTGATTATCGCAAAATATTTCTTTAGTTATCCTAGCTACAAGCAGCTTTTTTATTGATTATTTAATTAATTTAAAAAAAGAAATGGAATTTATGAAGGTAGTACTCTATGATGTTACTCTTAAGATATTAATTTTCCTAAATTTATGAATTAAAAAAATTAAATTAAAAAATTGTTTGTATATTTTGAAGTTTCATCGAATGTTCTTTTATTGTTTAACATTATATATTTACATTCCAAGTGTCTCTGAATGGAATAAATGTAAATTTATGTAAATTTAAATAAATTTACATAAATCTATATATGTACTTATATTAATCTTGAATTATTTAATACATATATTTTAGCTTTCTAATAGAAGGAACCTCGAATTTAATGGTTATTAAAAAAAGTTAACTTTAAGAAAACTTTTTAGAATTATTCTTATACAATTATAAAGAATGAAAATTAAAAATATAAGTTAGAAATATTTTCAAATATATTCTATTTTTTATTATGTATATTTTTATATTATATTTTTTTAAATTGATAAAAATAACAATAAAATGTAAGTTTTCCAAATTTACAAAGCTCTTATGATTATTTCGAAGATAATTTCAGGGTTTTTCAAACTATTAAAAAATATAATAAAAATACTAGGCGAATGTAAAAAACAGCTCAGTGATTTTAAGATAACCTATCGTATAGTTTAATTATTCCTTTCGCATTCCGAAGATTGAATTAGTAGCCGCCTATTATACAAACAATAAATATATATGCTTTTGTGAATTATTTTTTTATTTTATAAAAATAATATTTTTAATATTAAAGACTTGCCTTACACACTATAAGTTAGTTGTAATAGTTCTCTGATTAATTTTGGAAAATAGAAAAGTCGAAAATATGTAGTTAAAAAGTTCAAATGCCAAAAGTTTCTTTTTCAATTTTTTTTTTAAAAATTATAAATTTTGTGTTTCTTTAAATGGCGTTACAATTTCTATTAATGTGATTTCCATAGAAACCTACGCTATAATCAACAATAATATGTAAGATAAATAATATTCTAAAGAGTTACAAATTCCTATTAAATAATCGGTATAAATTATCTTAAATTGCTTTGCTTGAATTTAAATACAAAATAATTAAACAATTATATAATAATTTCAGAAGAATTTCAAAAATTGAGCATCATGGGGTACTTTCGACCCCATAATCCCCTCTCCTATTAAGCCACTGGCATCATGTTTGCTTTCAGGTTGATGGTGCATAAATATATGCATACAGGTTGCTGAGGTTTAGGTCAGCAAATTGAATGACTGATAGAGAAATGAGATAGATGAGAACCTTTGCTTGCCTTGGCCTTATTATCATACTTGTATGTAAATATATATATATACATATCTGTATATATACATGTATTGTATATATAGTATTTCCCCTTTTTTGTTTTTGTTTTTTTGCAAACACACACTCTGCAAACATTTTGCTAATTCCATTCAATCTTTTTTTTTCTTTTTATATTTTCTTTAATATTTATATATTTTTTGCACTCAGGTAGGCTAAAAGTAAACCATACGAAGACACGCGTAGACATAATCATTAAAATGTGATAAGATTCCTTCTCTTCATATGGTGACGCAACGTAGGGAATTCACACAACAACAATAAAAAATGAAACAAAACAATCAAACAAATTATAATCATCATCATAATCATCATCATCAAGAAGAATAACAATCATTATTCTTAGGTAAATTTGAAATCGTTCAAAATCAAAACAAAGGCAAAAACAGAACTGGCAGAAGAACTCGCAGTTGACTTAATGAGCCATTGACTTTCTATGGGCACGGGGGAGTTCAATGCCTGAACTGAGAATGGAATAGAACAATAACAATAAGGTTAAAGATGGGGCGGGACAAACATTTTATTTTGGATTTGCATGCAAAAACATTAAGTGTTGAGAGACAAGGAGACAGGGAGACGAGAAAGAGAGATAAAGTTGCGACAGACAGACCACAAAGTGATTGACATGATCCGGGCTCAGACCCAGACTCTGACCAGACACACAACACACGATTGATGATGGTCAGCAACAGAGAGCGAATGACACAAAGAGAGAGAGAGAGAGAGAGGTGACAATGTCTGTTGCTTGTATCTCTCTAGTCATTGTCTTTTTAACATTCTTTTGTCGAATTTTGATTAGATCTAAAAGAGAGAGGGAGAGGTAGAGCAGTCGGAGTAGCATCATCATTGTCGTCACTTGCCCGTAGGAATACAGAAATACTCGTTTTCCATCTGACTGAGCAGACAGACAGCAAAGGGATAAAATAACACAGTGCATCATTTAGGGAAATATGAAAATAGTTTTCTTTTACTCGTATCTGTTGCCATTATCAACGATAATTAATTAATGCGTGACCATATTCCAATTACTATTTTCTGCGTTTAGTTTGACCTCTTTCATCAAATAATCTCCATTTATCTTGTTTATTTACACGCATCTATCCCAATACAAAAGTTGGTAGATATACATATGTATCTGTGGTTATGTAGTCCCAGATTGAGCCACATTCACCTGACCCCTTACCAACCATATCTAGCCGGATGGTTATTTGAACTATTTTGCCAAACCATTTTCACATTGCAATGTGTGTGTCTGAGTGATAGAGAGAGAGGGAGGGGAGGGGTGGTGGTGTGGCTCAGGTCAGTTGTCAGTTGTCAATGCATTGCAGTTTGGATTATTTCTGGCCATCGTCCGTTATGTGACAGTCCAATGCATTCATATTGACAATATGTACCATTCCATGATGTGGGTTATATGTTGTCTGAAAGGATAGATGGATGGATGGTTGGATGGACGGGCGGGTGGGTGTGTGTTACTGCTGCAAATGCTACGACAATGAATACCAGTTCAATGTTCAAAAGCCATGAAATGATAGCCAAATCCCCCAGAGATTGTAATTTGCTAACAACAAAAGTGTAGAATGTTTTGATGAGAAATTGATGAATTTTGAAAATGTTCCGTAACCCATTTATTGTTTGATGGCAAATATTGTTTTTCTGTGAGGTAATTGAAAATTCCACATTTTATTTGATCTCTTCCGCATAGGTGTAATTTTCATTTAAATTTGGTCTGTAGCTTATTAAAATTTTGGTTTTTCTTTTGTGTTGCAAGTTTCATTTGATTTTATACATTTGTGTTTAACTTTTCTTTTTGAACTTGCGCGCCAAATGTGTGAAATAACACGACATGTAGATGACGCCAATGTGTAACTTCAGTGGCGACATCTACATGTGTAGCAGCGCCGTCTACTGTAAATTTATCGAATGATTGCTCTAGCGGTTTTCTGTATCGTATTGCAGATGTCGCTAAAAACCGGTAATTTTTAGTTTTCAGACTTTAGCAAAGTTTTTTACCCTTTGAAAAGGAATTTTATGAGTTTTGCGTCTTAGTATAAACAGTCATGGCTCGAAAATTAGTACCAGTTGGCTATAAAGGTTATTCTAGTTTCTGAATATCACCAGTTGTCAATTTTATATAAATTTCAAGAAGAAATTAAGCTAGTTTTCCTAATAATAATCTTTTTTTTTTAAATATTTGTTTTTCATTCATTACGAAGCTATACAAGAAAGTTTTATTTAGTCTTCACTTATGTTAATCATCAAAAGCTATCTGACGATTTGTTTTGGTAAGATTTTTCCTGAAGAAATTCAAATCATATAGCTCTTGTATAGATAAATTGAATAGCTTAAATTCCGAGTGTATAGAACACTTCCGTTTATAAAATGTTCCATTAAATGAGAAAAAATTCAACCCGTCTGCCTCAACTTAATGTGGATTCAAAAGAATTTTCAGTTAGATAATGTAGGTATATAACGTTGCTCTCCCCCATAATGCCCCAAATTGTACTTTTCATTTAACGTTTTTATTTAATAACTTTTACTATTTGTATATTTTTATGCCATATATCATAATTTTTTTTTTTTTTTTTTTCACTTACACATACAATTTATATTATAGTATTTTGTTGTTTTTGTTGTTGTTGTTGTTGAATTATGTTTAATTAATATTAAAATATTTTTTACTTATACCATTTATGTATATTGAGCTTATAAATTATTAAAACTATGCGCGGGGGAAATGAGTCCACATAATTTGCAATTGTTGTTCTTGTTGTTGTTCTTTACAAATTGAATTTAAGTATAAAACGAATAGATCTCTATGGGGCTTACATTTACAAAGCGATCTCAATGAAATGTCACAAATTGTGAATGTGGATAGAGGTGTGTGTGTGTGTGTAGGGTGTGTGAATGTAGGATGTGTGTGTGTGTGTGTATAGGATAATGGATGATCTATGGGTCAGGTGCACAACTATGATTTCTATTCCTGTTATGGGTGCATAAGATTCATTTCGATTTTTCATATTTATTTTTTACAGATACAAATTGCCTACTATATAATAATACTTAATACTAAAACTACATAATTGCCGCTTTGTTGTTTGAGATTTTACTCTCATTTTTTTGTTTTTGTTTTTGTTTTTTTTATATAAAATAACATTAAAAATTTTGGTACAGTCATCGTCAATACTACTAATTACTCCATTTTGTTTTGTTTTCTTTTTTTTCGTTTTTGTTCTTTCAATTTGATGAACGGGGTCACCTTTTCGGGAATACCCCTAATGCTGTCTTTCTTATTTTGGTTATCTCTCTGCATATTTACAAGAAAATCTTCATTCGACTTAAATATTATAATTTTTTTTGCAATTTTTTGATTACTTCGTTAAGGGTAAAAAACTATAAGTATAAACAACTACACACACATATATATATATATATATATCGATTGGTGTATATATATGTACATATATATATATATAGTATATACCATATAATGTATTGCCTCAAATGCTTTGTAAGCTTTGTCATATTCAATTACTTAGCTTAAAATTATATTTTGCAAACAAATATTACAAATAAACTGGAGAAATTTGTTTGGATGGGGGAGGGAGATTGAGGGAGGTTATATATAGGAACTAAAAGCACCAAATCATAAATACATATACATCATATACAGTTATATATATATTTATATATAAAATTAGTAATAAGTATATATTTAAATTATAGGCCAATCTCGTTGTCAAATCAAATATTGTCTCTTTTCAAGGTAGAGGAAGAGAGAGAGAGTGTTGGGAGAGAGAGAGGGGGGAATAAAAATTAAATAATATTGCATTCAATTTCACATCGTTCACAGTTCTAAGTTCTTAGGGGCGGTGGTGGTGGGCGTGGCGGTTGAGCCACTGTTGGCCCTGGCACCTGAATGTGTCGCTTCTTTACACGCTCCCGTTTCAGTTTACGTCTCGCCATAAATAGGCCAGGATTAAAATTGAACTCACGGCAGGCCTGCTCCTGCTGCTGTTCTAGTTCCAGTTCAAATGGCGGGAAATATATTGGATTGGCAGTTATCGCAGTTGTTGCTCCCCAATCCCGCCACATATTTCAATCCTGCCCATTACCCGAACCATTTGCCTGCGTCAATTGTGATCCATTTTCGCCAGATCTTCGCGGTTCGGTTAATGGTAATGGCAATCCCTGTCCTGGCCCAGGAAAGTCATCATCCAGTGATGAAGATTGTTTGGAGCCCACCGATTTACAATCCTCATCCATGGTCACACCCAAATGATGCATAGCTGCCGCTGCATGATGTCGTTCCGCTGGCGGTAAAAGATTCAACATACTAAGCGGCAGTCCAGGAAATCCACCAGCAAAATCTGGATAGAAACCTTGCGGATTGAAGGGATTGAACAGGGGATTGGGACCACCCAATAGATCGGACTCTGAGCTGCCGCTGCGTGGTCCACCCGGCGGACCCAACTGCAGACCCAATTCCAAATCCAATGGTCCCAATGGACCCATTTCACTTGGATGCGGCAGAGGTGGTAAACCATTGCCACTAGGATTATTCGAGCAACTGCCAGAGCTATTACTAGAGCTGCCACCAGAACCTCCTCCTCCGCTGCCGCCACCACCGCCGCCGCTCTTATCCTTGTCCTTCTCCTTGCGCTCCTTGTGTTTCTCACTCTTGCTAGATCCACCGCCGCCACCACTGATACCCATCTGCAGCATCTCAATGGGTGGTCCACTGATGCAATCCTTGCGCAATTGTTCCAGCTTCAGACTCTTCCCATACTTTCCTCTAACATACATCAGTAGAGAGTTGTAGGGGATGCCAAAGATGCGGGAGGCTTGTGACGTGGTCATCTTTTTATTCCACACATGTTGCAGGGCCTCCGTTAACTCAGTGTTGGTCCATGAACGTGGTGGACCACCTCTAGGTGCTGAATGCTGTCCCTTTGGGCGTGGCACTGCAATACAAAAAGAAAAAGTAAAATTAGTAAAAAGGATATAAAATTGAAAGGCACCTGAAGGAAGGATTAAGGCGCCACACACCAACCAACAACCCAAATAGTTGAAGGTTATCTTGCTTTAAAAATCTTTCGCTAATGTTTCAATCTTGTGGCCCCATATGCGCGTCGGCCTAGACAATTTCGTTGAAAGTCACCCATTGTCTGGAAGTCTCTCAATATGCACCATGCACCAGCACACACCATGATGTGGATGGGAGGGAGGGAGGGAGAGACAATGTTGAAATTTGCCTTCAGCTCATACACACCCTGCTGTGGATGTGAATTGCTGTTGTTGTAAGCGATCACCTGGGTTTTTGGCTAGGCCTAGGACAAACAGACAGACAGACAAACAGACAGACAGACAAAAACGCTGCGGTGGTTCCCTAACCCGTTCCCATCCTGATCTTGGCCACAACCTGGCCTGGCCTGGCCCGGCCTTCCATATGCAAATTACGAGTATGCATTGGCGGCGTCACATGCGCCGCTAAAACTCAATTTAGATCCACAGATATCGAAAAAAGAAAAAAAAAATCAACAACAATGTGAGCGCCACAAAAAAAGCCACAGGTTCCTCTACTACCTCCTCCTCCTCCTCCTCCAACCTCTCCTCCCTGCTCTAGATCTACCAAAAGTAGATGGAGCAAGGCAGCAAGATGTGTGTGTGTGTGTGTGTGTGGGTGTGTGGGGGTGGGGAGAGTTGGGGCTGAATGTGGCAATATTTGCAAATCTTACAAAATCATTTACAGCTCTTGGCACTTGATGATATGAAATTTGTCTACAATTTATTGATTAATAGAATTATCAACAAAAAGGAAAAAAGGAAAATCTATTTCAAGAATTTTTTCATGGACTAGAAAATTTGATTTGATTTTGCGGGAAAATTGTAGTAGTAGGCAGGGTCATAACGTAGGTCTGACCTTTGTTTTCCAATGAAGTCCAACAACAATAAACATGCCTTTGCTTTTCTCCCCCCTCCTATCGCTTCATCCCCTCCTGCCACTGCCTTCATTTGTATTAGACTTTCACATAAACGAAAAATTTGAATTTGTTACAAATCGCAAATCACGTTTCACCAAGACACAAAACAATCGCAAAATGAACAAATGAATGTGAACAAATCAGTTAATCACACCCACACGAATGCAAAAGCCATGACAACAACAACAGCAACAACAACGATGAAGATTGGGGATAGGGATGGAATAGGCAAAGGAGTAGGAGTAGAAACTGATGGGAGGGGAGAAGGGAAGAGTCAGAGACAACAACAACAATGCCGCCGATTGAGCGCATCGAAACCTGTGCGAATGTGATGAGGAATCCCTTCACGTACCGTAACGTCCCAACTCGAGCTCCAGCTTCAGCTCCAGCTCCAGCTCCAGCTCCAGATTCTTATCAGTTGTTGAACGGGTTTTCTTTGCTTTTTTAGTTTTTTTTTTCTTTCTTCTTCTTTTATTTACAGATTTTGCACTAAAGAATATCGTGCTATACGCCAGATTTGCGTTAACTGTTTTCTTTGTGATTTGAACAACTTTTGTCATGGTTGAAATTGAATCAAAGAGAAAGAGTGAGAGAGAGAGGGGGTATCTTTCGATAGTCATGAATCTCCTCTCTTTTGTCTTGACTGCCTGCCTGCCCATGTGATCACTTTGAAAATGAAGCAATTATCTATATACATACATATATACAAAAAAAAAAAAAAATATATTCCCTTCATTTCAATTCCATACGCCCAACTGGTTAATCTGCTTTTAAGCCAAATCAAAAAGAAATATAGAAAGAAAAAAAATGTGGCGCCTCATGTAGCATGTATGCATGGATTTGGCTTAGTCTTCCATTTGAGGCACTTAACCCATCAACGGCCACACAACTGTCAAATAAACTGTCAAAGCAAATAGCTCACATGGCCAAATCTATAGCAAATGTTCGTTACCTCTCCTCATTTGTCAATCAGATATATATCTATAGCTAAAGATAATTGATTTCTGAACCACTTTTATCTCACACACACACACAAAAAAAAAAGTAAAAATCAAGGAAAAACTTCATTAACTTTCTGAGGTTTCACTTGCATCACATCAGCAGAGAGCACGAAAAAAATAAAAAAAAATTTGTACATAAATAAAAAACGAAACACTATAATATTGACTCGCCTATTTGTCAATCAAAATGAAAAACGAACAAAAAAAAAAAAAAAAAAAAAATGTAAAAAAAAAATCGCAGGAGAGACACAAAAACGACGTTCACGATATGCATAGGTGCACATGTTGTTGCCCCATTCAAGAAACCAATAAAGAAACAAATAAACAAACAATTTTCTTGAACGATTTTCAACCGGTGACCGAACGAGCGCCGCCGAGGCCGATCCGAGCACAGGAAAACCACAAAAACAAATTTGCCGCCTCACATGATCGCTCAAGTGATCGCGCGCAGTGATCTTGCATCTGGAACGATCAGAATGTGGCTCAAAGAGAGGAAATGAATGTGAACACATACATACACACACACACATGGCATACACACCACAAACATACACACACACATGTTTATATGTATAGATATAGCAAGTGTTTTGTTAAGGGCATTGATCGCTATTGATCGATGAAAGAGATCTGCAGAAAAAAGAGGGGGATTATTTTGCTAATCTTTATGATTTACCAGGTGGAAATAGGGAACAAATTATTGAAATTTACAATTAAGAATTTAAATAATATTAAGTTGAAAAATTAAGGAAACTGTTCGACAAATTAAATAAGTGATTACCAACTTGATTTCTGTTATTTGGCTTATATAAATTGTAGACAAAACTCGCCTTTTTTCTAAAGTGAGTAAGTGAAAATAACTCTTGAAAATAGGGACAAGAATTATCCATTTATTTTACTTTGAAATAAGTGATCGACTATTTGATTATTTGTTCTTTGGTTGTACCAAATTCGATTATCTTATTCTTTGACTTCTTATTCCAATAGATTTAAAGAAATTGTCCTGTGCATCTACAAGTAGGAGGACTTGGACACACGAATTCCTATAAAGGGTATATATAGTTTACTATAGAGTTTACTATATCTATATACATATTGTCCTGAACATCTACAAGTAGGAGATCTTTGACAAATGAATTTCTAAGGGTATATATAGTATACTATATAGTGTACTACACCTATATTCATATTGTCCTGTATATCTACAAGTAGGAGATCTTGGACACACGAATTTCTATAAAGGGTATAGTATACTATATAGTTTACTATACATATGCTTTACTATATAGTTTGCTATACCTACATATATATAATGTTTTTTTTTTTTTAAATCTTAAAACATTGTATAGGTCTAACTCGAGTTTGACCTAATAACATTTTGTAGATCTTTAATCTTTTGATTTAGATTTTGTTCGAGATCCTATCAAAAATATTCCTTATAATTTTTCAGTCTTTAAAGGATCTTTTCTACACCTGTTTGTGTTGTATCTACCGTTGCAGAGAAGGATAATAGAGATAAGATGAAAAGAGAAAGTAAAGGCAAAGTATTCGAAATGATTAACATGCCCATTGATCCTAATAAACCCTACACTTGATACACCCTATATACCACCTTCCTGTATATATACCTTCCATCCTATATGCCTTGCTATAAAAAGAGGCTTAACTTTGAAACATATTTATTCCATAGATTGTTACCAATAAAAAGTGGAAGCCAAACAGTTCAAAGATCAATCTATGTTAACAAAGATGAAATCTATATGCTTATAGAAATTTACTCGTTTACATCTAAATAATGCAAACTATAAAGATTACTTCAACTTGAACTAAAAAAAACTCTTCAAGATTATATTCACCTTTCAACTATCAAAAAAACCTTTCATTTAAGGAGCACTTGCAGCTGTATAAAAGAAAAAAGCCCGTAAACACCTTTATTTAAACCAAATATTGATTGCATTTTGACCACTTATAAATTCACCGTTCACATTTGATTAATATTTTTCGATAAAATTTAGATTTGAAGCATTGCAATAGACCAGTTATGATCATTTCTATTTACTCTTCAATTACCCATAATTGTTGGCTCTTGGCTCACACCAAAGTGTATTTTTGTTTTTGTTGTTTTGTTTTAACTACGTGAGCTAGCAACAAGATTAAACTCCTGACTCTCTTTTGAACTCAAAGTGAAGCCCAGAGCGACGAGAGATCAATCAGTCAGGTGTGAAGTATTGCTATTGAGGTAAGCACGGAATAAACTTGAAGCTGAAGCACTCCATTGGCCGTCTCAACGTGATCGACGCCAATCAATGTTTGAAATGATTCCATTTCGACCTTTCTCGTCTTGTCGAGAGGGATATTTTTTTATTTGTATTTTTCTCAGGGGTTAATTAGTTGTTTGTTTTGTTTTCTTCGTTTTTTTTAACCATAGCGAAAGTTCAATTTTTGTATTAGCTACTTACTTTTCTTTTTGAGAAATGGCGGCGGACCGCCAGGCATATCTCGTGGATCGCTCATTTCCATGAGTGGATTGTAGAGTTTGCCGGGATCGATGCCAGGTGGAAAAAGGCCCAGAGGTGAGTCCAGGCCAAACACTGAAAATGAAAAGAGAATTAAGAATAAGAATTATTGCATTTCAAGTGGATTATATAAAGTTATATACTTATATTGCAGTTAAGTTTTCATAAGATTCTATCTATAAACGATTCATTTTCCAGCTCAACGAGCAGCAACATTATTATCATCATCATCATTTGAGAAACAATAGACCTAACATTCATATATATATATATACATTCTGCTCAAATCAGACTATGCCAATTGACTGAGATAGTAAACAATAGTACGTCATTATTCTATTAATAATTTACGCTTGAAGTGCACTTCTACACATGAGTGAAACAATTGAAGCGCTGATGAGACACTGCGGAAAGCCAAGGGGTCTGACAGATTGTAGAATAAACCACCTCGATGGATAGACAGGATGATGGCATTTGGGGGTTTTCAGGTGAGATGAGATGAGGTGAGAGAGAGAGAGAGAGAGAGGGGGAGGCGGCGCATAATATTGACATTGTGTTGGAATGATTTCATAAGTACGCGGATACGTACGATTCATCCACAAGACAATGACTGTGGCATATGGATAAGGGAATGTATGTATCTTTCTCTATGGCTTTGTATCTATGGATCTGTATCCGTATCTGTATCTGTATCATATCTATCTGTGTATCTGTGCAGCATAATGACACAAATAACGAGCTCATATTGTTTGACTCTGAAGTAGACAACATGCCGACATCTTGTCTCATATTCAACGTATACGTATACGTAATATGTTTTACCTTTCTCTCTGTTTTTTTTTTACTTCTTTTATTTTGGTCCTTCTTTTGATGGCATGCAAAATTAGTGGATTTCTTTTCATATCCTTGAAGGGAGGGAGGGAGGGCAACCCATTCCATAAAATCTCTCTCACGTCACATGCTATTAGTTCAATGATTTTCACGCCGAATAAGAAAAATAAAAAAAGCCCAAAGGAAAAATATATAAATCATAAAAAATAAAACCTGACTGAATCCTCTTTCTCTCTGTTCTCTGCCCCTTCTCCTGCCCCTCCCTCTTGAATGTCTGCAATTTGAAGGAGAACATTTCTCTGTTTGGTTTTCGTATCCTTGACTGGCATTCATTGCCCTGCAGCCTGTTTATGCAGTAGTTAGCGATTTGCCTGCATACGTCGCGACTTCTGGTTGTTATACCTCACACAAACACACACACACACACACACACTCGCCCTATCCCCTTTTTACCTCTGACTAACCAAAAAAAAAAAAGGAAGGAAAAAAAACCCTTCTCTAGCGATTTACCATTTGATATGTTGGCTGAAATTTTTGTCGCATTAAAAGGTATTGCGCTTCCTGCTCCAACTCCTTAAGAGGTCCCCAACTTGTGGTCCTTCGCCTTTCGGCTTTACCGTTTTCGTACAATTTTTCATATTTTTGTGCCTTAATTTATTTTATATCCTGTGTGCGCGAGTCTCGCCTGAACAACCTCTTACGGGGGGGTACTGGGAAGTCTCCCCAAACGGATATTATTAATATGAATATCGCGCGAGACTTATATATATATATGTATATGCGAAATAGAAAAAGAAGTACGAAAAAGTACTATAAGCAAGCAAGGGAAACCCAACCACGAGACATATTCGCATTTGTCCTTCGTCCTTCGATGTGCCCTCTCTCTCTCTTTATCTCTCTGTCTCTGTCTCTCTCTCTCTCTCTGTCTCTGTCTCTTTATATACTTATATGTGTATTTTTATTTATACCGCCAACGCTGACAAAGTTGTTTGCCAAAAGGTTTAAGTTCACTTCTCTTCAGTCCTTCTACTGTTTGGCATACTTTAAATAAAAAAAACACATGCGGCATAAGAAAATGTTGTAATCGTAGGCGGGGGTATGGGGTATGGTGGGCGTGGCTGGTTGGCAACTTAAAAGTCATTTCGCTAAACGTCTGTCGACAGTTTTGAACTAAGTCTGGGAAACTCACATGTAGGGAAAAAGACACAACATAAATTTCTTGCGCTTTCTGCACGCAATGTGACAGAAAGGAAACCCTTCCCCCCAATCTCTCTACCTCGCTCTATATCTTTTCTGGTTTCACCTTTGCACCTCGATTTGTCTATGTGTGTGTCTCTGTGTGTATGTGTTTGCCTCTGAGTGACATAAATATAAAAAATCATATAAACCGCAATTGAATTTATTTTCGACTGCAATTTCAAGTCGCGACACTACCACAACCGCAAAATGCATTTCCAGTTGCCACTAGTTCCCAGCAGATTTCGCTTCCTACCTCCCTCCCTCCCTCCTTGGTATGGTTCCGCTTTCGAATAGACATGGTCTAGCGTTTGGGGAAATAAAAACTAAACTGTCAAATTATTAGGACCAGTTGCCAAGTTGCAGTTCATTTCAATATATCTTATAAGCTGTCAACAGTGCAAAATATTTTTATGACTTAATTAGCAGGGGAAACCTATGGGAAAAGGGAAGGGGGAGCACATTTAATCGTTTGGTTATGAAAACGAACCCACAAATGACAAAACCCTCTCTAGTCACTAAAAAGAATCAAGTCAAAGGAAGCAAAGGAAAGCAAAAAGAAAAAAAAAGGGGAAAGAAAAAAAAGGGGGAAAAAACAACATGAAAAGTGGAATGGTTAGGTGTCCTTAATACGTTTAGAGGAGCTTTGCAACAGCTTTTCACAGTAAAAATATAAAAAAATAAAGGAGCAATTGATGGAAGGATGTGGAGCCACTTTGATGTTTATGTTGCACAGTGGCCACATGTTGCATGGCTTCCACTTCTAACTAAACTGAAGAGAGCATGCCTCATGTACGTGCTCTGTCAACTGTCTGCTATGAGGACCTCTCTATGTAGAAGTACCATACATTTTTTTCTTTTTTTTTTTTTTATTGGACACATCCGTTTTTTGTGGTACGTTCGTTTAACCTAGTGACCTCAGCCTAGTCTTAAATTGTATTACTACTCACTGTGATGTGGCGGCGTTAGCGTCAACGCCGATGACATACCGGGAAAGGGCAGCGGTGATGGCGGATGTGGTCCATCGGGGGGATTAAAGTGGCCCGGCAGACTCATGGGTGATGTGGGATCGAACTCTTTGCCGAATTCCTTGCCAAACTCCTTGCCAAATTCTTTGCCAAACTCCTTGCTGAATTCCTTGCCAAACTCTTTACTCAGACGATTCATGCTCTCCTCGAGCCGTTCGTGGGGTGCTTGTCCCGGGCATCCAGGACCTCCTCCAATACTACCGGGTGGCCCAATGCCTGAAGCGCTACCACCTGGCCCGCCACCCGTAAGCGGACCAGGTCCAGGTCCAAAGGGCGGCAAACCCATGGGTCCCAGCAGATTCCCGGGAAACGAATTGTGTGGATCTCTCGGTTCCCGTGGATCTCGCATAGCTGCTGCAGCAGCAGCTGCCGCTAAAGACATTTCCATTTGATGTTCCATATGATGAAAGGGATGCTCTCCGGCAGCTCCAGCAGCAGCAACAGCTGCAGCGGCTGCAGCATGCATCTGTGCCTCTAACGCTTCCATATTACAGGGCGGACTATCTGGAAGTCCTGGTGGACGCATACCGGGCGGAGGAAACGATAGCAGGCCATTGCCGCCTGATGCACAGCTGGTGGGTGGAAGGACGTGGTTGTGATTATGGTTGGGAGTAGACGATGAGGAATTCGGTTTGGCATTTAATTGCCGGATGTCCTTCAAGGACAACATGATGCGTTGATTGTTATCCTGCAGTTTACAGCTGTTGTTATTGTTATTGTTGTTGTTGTTGTTTGTCTCACTATCCGATAAGGTGCTATTGGCGGCAATTGTATTGCTACCATCCTTGTCCTTTTTGGTGGTACAAAGGTCCTCTGGCCCATCACTGGGACATGGCGATGGTGAGCGCGACATGGCTGCTGCATTGGCTGCAGCAACCGCCGCTTGACGTCTCAACTCGTTTGTGGTATGTATAAGCTCTTCGATATCCTGCTCCTCCTCATCCTGTTCATCTTCAGGCTCTTCATCCAACTCCTCTTCGTCAAGTTCTTGTTGATCGGGTTGATCGGGTTGATCTGGTTGCTCCACTTCTTCAGAGGGCTTTTGGCAAGGCGTTTCCTCGCTCTGGCTTTCTTTTGTTTCCCGATTTTCCTCTTCATCCTCATCCGCTTCATCATGCTCTTCCTCGGGTTCTTGGCCAGTCTCATGCTCCATTCTCTCGAGCAGTTCATGTTTGATCACAGTTTCCGTATCTGGCTTATTCAGGGCAAAGTCATGTGGCATATCCCCTGAAAGTCTGCGTGGTCGTGCCTGTTTACGCCTTGGCATGGGGGAACTACCACCCAGCTCCTGATCACTTTCCGGTTCGCGTTCACTACAATCCTGATCCCGCTTTCGTCGTAGACTCAACGCTGCCTGCATTGCAGTGGCAGTAGTCGGATTACCAAACAGTCTCGAGGGCATTATAAGTTGTTTACTACCTCCGCTTGGCCTCACCATCGATGGTGATTCATCCTCGTAGCTAGAGGATAGTAGCGGTGAAGTATCCATTAGAGCAAAGTCATCGGGCGAGGCAGCCGGCGTAGGCGTATGCTCTGGCACGGAACTTTCGACAAGTCCACGGACTTGCAGTGACTCGCCTGCTTGAATAAGCGTCTGCAGACGTTGCTGCGGTACACTGATCTCCCCTCGGTACATAAAGTCCACAATAGCCTGTACTACCCAACCACGGAAGTCCTTGAGGACAATAACGGGATGCTTGCATGGTGTTTCTGCAAAGACGCGTTGAAAGAATGGCGAACAAGCGGACAAAACCATTTTATGTGCTCGAATCGAAGTTTCGGCACAAACTAGAGTCACATCCACAAGGGTTTTTGACTGCAATAAAGCATCGAAGGCTCGCAGGATATGATTTTGATGGTTATTCCAACGCAGACTATAATGATCCGAGGCTACGGACGCCGATGCTGATGCTGATGCTGCAATTGGTTCAGTTGAACTATGGGCAGCAGTGGGAGTGGCAGGTGGACTATGACTACTATGGGTTCTCGCCGATGTTGCCGTTGACATATTCAAGGGCAATGGTGGCGGTGTGGGCGGCGTTGTGGGCGGTGTTGTATGCATGGAGGCGTGCTCCGTGGCCGGCATTGTCGTTGTCGTTGGCGTCGTCTTGGCCAGCAGTGGCAACGGCAACGGCAGCGGCAGAGGCAACGGCAACGGCATCGGCAACTGGCGGCCGTAGTCGTTCATGTGAAGCGACGTCAGTTTGCGGCGTTTAATCAGCTCCTCAACGTCCTTTAACATGCCACGTTACCAGTTCCAGTCACAAGGTTGTCAGCTGAAAAAACAAAAAGAAAGAGGAAAAGAAAATAAAAAAAACGAATGAAACTAGGTGAGAAGTGTACAAGCAAAGCTTTAGCATAAGCTTAAGGATAATGTATTCGTATTCATGACATATGCTAGGCAATGTGTGTGTGATAATATGTTAATGAGTCCCGGCATATATCATATTTTTCGTTCCTTTTTTTTTTTTTTGGAAAGGGGGGGATACTCTTCAGCTGCTGCTCTGTTTGGTTTCATTCGACAAAAGCCAAAGAACAACAAAAGCCAAGACACATGAAGATGAAGCAATCACAGCCAGCTACGTGTCGTGTCGCATATCCTTAAGGATATCACATGCAGATGTATGATGTGTGATAATGGCGCACCCATTCACTGCTGTCTCTCAGTCTCAGTCTCTGCTTTTCTTTCTTTTTTTTTATTCTGTTTTTTGTTTATCTCCGCTTCAGACAAACAAAGCACAGTGGAATGAATCAGCATAATAATGCAATAGAAATAAAGAAATATGAATTAAACTAGGAAACCTTTGCCTTTGCCTAAGTAAACAGTGAAATGAAAAGAGAGAAGCTAGAAATTAAACTAGAGAATATAACACTAGAAAGCTAGACAATATGGAAATATATATCTATTTAATATTAACTATTTCATATACATTTGAAACCCATTGGCTAATCCACTGTATTCCTTTGTCAAGCTTCTATTTTTTTTTCTTTCCTTTCTCACTCTTTCTCACTCTCTCGCTGCGTGGCATCTAATTAATTCAGAAACTGTGTGATGAGACAGTATTTCTCTTACTCTATCTGCTACCCCTAACCCCCCATAAAGCCCTAGACCATTCCCTCTTCTATAGGATATATTCCGAACCGAACACTCATTTGCTGCGTGTGTGAATTTTATAAACAGTCATCAGCTGCCGGCGACTTCTTGATGCAAAATTAAAAAACTTTACTAGGTAACCCGTGAGTAAGATAAACATTTTTATTTGCTGTAGTTGCAGCATCTTCCCATTTTGCTTGCCAGTGGTTTAGACCTAAGTGGGATGGAGGAGGGTGGAGGGTGGAGGGTGACTGAGTTGCGGTTGAAAGTTGACGGTAGCAAAAACCGCATATTAACACATGCTCGCTGGTCCTGGGCCAGGACTAGGACTAAAAGTGCCCGAGCCGAGGAGCATCATCTGGATCCACGCTCGAATGCAACAATGTGCAATTAGCAGCAGCGCACTCCTTCTGCAACTCATTTGCGGTTCTTGAGGCAACTGAGGTAACAATTTTATTTATTTATTTTTGCCCCTCAAACGCGAAAAAGAAAAACTGTCTCTATTTCTATTTTTATTTTTATTTTTTCCTTGAGTTGAGGCAGAGAGACACATTTGAAGTTTTTTAATTAATGGAAAAGTAAGTCTTTGGTTTAAGTTAAATTGAAAGATTTAACTAGAAAAAATAACCGTTCACTTGTAGCACTTTTACGTACCATTAAGAAATTTTTTGATTTAAGTTCTTTATTTTTATTATATTATGTAAATATCCTTTACAATGGAAGAGTTCAATTTATTGTTTCCTAAAGAAACACACACACACACATGCACATTAGAAATTTGAATATGGTAATTAGCAATCATATATATTCCGGGTTTTTCGTTTTTCTTTTTTTTTTCTTTTCTTTCTTTTATAGTTTTTAAATTGTTTCAATCACATTCGGTTATGTGTCCTTGCCGAGTGTTTGGCACTAACTGACTGAAATGCAAATAAATTTTTTTTTTTTGCCTCACATATGCCCATATCTATTTAGCAGCAGCCCTCACTACTGAAACACCACCATCCAAACTATCAATACCACCACCACCAACACCATGGTAAATCATGAACCAACCACACCATATCCATATCCATATCACATATACAAATACATATGCATATATGTATGTGCATACACACATGCATATGAGTGTGTAGATGCTTCGACACTCATTTACTAGCTCGTTCGCTCGTTCGCTCACACGAACACAAAACACAAAAATTTTCCCCTGCAGGTGATAATCAGGTGCGTGATCGTGTATGTTGACAGGGCCCATACAAACAAACAGTGAATAATACACAAAGAACAGGTAGATGATCGGAAGGTTCCCTATTTTTACCCAAATGGCCGCTGACAGGTCAATTTGTGTGTGTGGAACCATTTACAAGGTGTGCAAGTGCATTTTATCGTTTCTCTTCTTCTAATTCTTCAATTTGTTTTTGGATAAAATTTCGCGGAACTAAGTGGTTGCTTTTCATATGAAAATCCGCGTATTTTAGTTGGTTTTATGATAGGCGCGATACACCAAACATTTTGGCTAAATTGCGGCTTATACGAGATGTTGTGAATTGTTGTCCATTTAAAATTGTTTAATTCTTGTAATATTTCATTTGATAATTTGGATTCGTTGAAAAAGGTTCTTCACAAATAATTATGCATGGATCGGAATGATCATTTGATATATATATATGTAGATATGCACACACACACACACACAGAGAGAAATTCACTCACTTCATATTCCTTGATTTGATATTATTGAAAAGCGTTCCGTCACTTTTACAGTTCTTTGGGAGACGTCTTAACACGTTGCTTACACACCGACAACTGTTTCGTTTCCATTCACATGAGTTGTGAAATATCTTTAGCTTTTGAAAAAGAGTTATTTGCTTTCTTCTTTTATTTTTTATTTTTTGATTTTTTTTTTTGGACGTCTGCGTAACTGCGGCGTTAACGCGCGAGATCTGGATGAGAGTGTACGTATGTGATATTTGGTATCTTTCGGTATCCTTTTTTTTTTTTTTTTGATTGCCCAAACAAAAGAACGTTTCTCTTGTCGCGTGTATGTTTCGAACCGTTCAAACGTCACGAAGCGACTAATTCAAATGATGTCGGGGGTACCGAAAAAACAGATATGCGAACTGTGCAATCGACAAACGGCAACGACGACGTCGCTGCGGCAGCACACACACACGCTGCTCCCCCACCTTCTCCCCCACACCCACACCCATACCCATACCACGCCCCCTAAAAAAACAACAAAAAAAAAGCAACAACAAAATAAAATACACCCAAGACGCCCACGTGCGCGCACACGTATGAGCAGGCAGCAACAAACAGGCAAAACACATGAGGATGGATGCTACGCCGTTCGCTAGAACTAAAAAAAAAAACGAACGTCAGCTTCAGCGTCGTTGGCATTAACGGCAAACGTTAGCTTCAGCTTCAGCTTCTGCGTTAACGTTGGCATCGACGTCGACAACTTTACTCCTTCGTCATATCATATAAAATATATGTATATTTTTCCCGTTATCACAAAACTCGCACGTCACGTACTATACCCACCAAAAATAAAATGTAGAAGAAAAAAAAAAAAGAAACGAATTTATTATGTCTATGTATTTGCATACACATGCGTAACCATACCCGAAGCGGAGCCGAAGCCCAAACGAAGTCGACACACGCATACACACGTACACATACACACGTACGTGGCATGTGGAGCTTTGGCTGCTCGTAAAGAGTAATAGCCACCACCAGACAACAACAAGAATAACTGGAAGGATACCCAACCCCCGCATCCGCACCCGCTACCTCTACTACAACAACTACTGCTGCTGCTGCTGCCGTTACTCCTGTTTATGGGTTTGTTGTTGTTGCTGTTGTTGGCTCACATGGAGTTTACACTCGCAGTTGTCACACGTTGGCCGCGCAGTCAACGTCGTGAGTGTAACATTTTTCATAAAAGAGAAGGAACCAAAAAAGAAGAAAAAAAAAAAAAGGAAAGGCAAAAATGTTGGAGCGTTGTTGAAAGGGGATGGGGGAGACACTCCACAGCAATGTTGCAGTCGCTGTCGATGTCTCTGTTCCTGTCTCTGTCTCTGTCGCTGTCGCAGTCAACGTTAACATATATCCCTTTTTTTGTATGCCAGCAGCAGCTTATGGAAATTTCAAAGCTGGGACTTGAGTTTTTCCAGTTGCGAGAGTGAGACTGCAAGCAGATGAAAAACAGAGAGAGCAAGAGCGAGTGAATGAGAAAGAGAGAGAGAGAGAGAGAGAGGGAGAGAGCGTGCATGTGGAAGGATATAACGTACGTGGCGAGGGTGTACGTACGTACGTATGTATGTATGAGGACACAACTCTTCTGCCACTGCTGCTCATCTTCTGCTGCCGCTGCCGCTGCTGCTGGGAAAGCTGGCAGAGCAGCTTTTTTCAAGCTTTTCCAGCTGCCCGTTTGCTGCTATTGCTATCTCTGTCGCATGTGCTCAGTTTTTAATATGTTATCTATTCGTGCCATGCATGCTAGAGCTGCGTTTTACATAAGAAAGAGACGACGAGCGGCGGTGGCGGCGGCGGCGGCGTTGGCGCAGTTTAACGAAAAAAAAAATAAAATAAAATCATATACACAACACTCACATATATACACACACACACACACACACATGCATACATACATATGTCTCTCGCAAAAAAAAAGGAAAGGAGAAAAAAAAAACACACACACATTGCTACGTTTGGAAAAATCAACCCCTAACCTAGGCAGTATTTTTATCAGTAAAGGAAAAGCGGAAAATCAACAGAGAGAAAGAGAGAGTGAGAGAGACACATACAGAGTAAAAAGACAGCGTGAAAGAGAAGAGAGGGAGGGTGTCTCGCATGCGTGTGTGTATATATGTACATATGTGTACTATGTCTATGTGTGGGTGTGTGTGTCATATGAGTAAGTTTTTGCAACATTTCGATTTGTTGGCGCAAATCCCGAACTCACCAATACACGAACACATTGAAAACACACACAGCCACACACACATACGAATATAGGTATATATGTATATACGTTACGGATGCGGTTACATACGCCCACTTATGTGTGTGGATGGATTAGTCGGGGTCACCATCCATTCGGCATTTGTATTGGTTGAAAGACATTGGAATATATCGCTTTGGGTAGATTTTTGCAACCATTTTCATTTCAGATTTGCAAAATTTTTATTGCCCTCTTTTTTTCCAATTTGTTGACTTTAATTGCATTTACTTTGTGTGTTTTTGTTTTGTTTTATTTTATGCGTTTTTTTTTCTCTCTGTTTTCTTATTTGTTACGCTGTATCTTTTGGTAGCACATTTTGCCATTTCTTTTGTTTGCTTTCTTGCTTTTACTTTTTTTGGTCCACCTTCCACAACCCCGTCATTTTGTCGAGCATTTGCATTTTATGATTTGTTTGCTTGCGCTTTGTTTTTCACGTTCTTTGCCATAAATTTTAATTGTTTTTCTTCGATTTTTATTTTGTCGACATTCTTTCGGTGCCGCCCGGCAGTCGTCAATGGCAGCAGCCGCAACGCCACCTCCGGCAAGAGGGAGGTGAATGTGGGTGGTAAGCGGGGGGTTGGGGGTAGTCTTGTAGCACCCACTTCTCGCCTATAAGCAGCCGGGTCGCACCTTTGTTCGTGTCTCGACTGCTCCGCTTTTCTTCCTTTCTTCTTTCCTTCCCCTCTATCGCCATCTCCATTCTTCTACTTCTCCTCTTTTATTTTTTATTATTTTGGCTTGAAACTGAACTTGCTCTTGAAGTCAAATAAAGCAAGTTTTCTTTTCTCTTTTTTTTTTTTGTGTTCTTGTTTTTTTTCCCCTTTTTTTTTTTTTTTGTTTCTTTGTTTCATTTGGGCAAAGTTTTTCGCCTAGATTTAATAACTTGGATTTATATTTAAGTTGATTTTGGCTTTTGTGGAAATTGAAATAAATCGACAATTTTTTTGTTTTTGTTATTGGTTTATGCAAGTTTTCAATGTTTGTAAAATGCAATTTGAAAATGGAATGCAACTAAAGAGATTATAATTTACTATAGAATAGGGATGGGTATTGGATAAAGGATTTGTAGTTAAAGTTAAGGACGGTATCAAACTTTTTAGCTCATATCTGTTAACTTTTTGAAACCCAAAAGAAGAATAAATACGATTTTTAAAATTCTCTGAACATTATAATTTGGTATTCTGTAATTGGAGCTAATATTATAGCCAAGATATTGAATATATTAAAAAATTAGTTTTCTATCATAACATAATTCTTTTTTTAAATATTTTTGTAATTAATTAGCGATATTTTGTACAGTCAGAAATCATAAAATTTAACCACAAAATCTGTCTAAGTACAAAACTATATACAAAGTACAAAAAATATGTAGGAAAAATATGAATACAGAACCCATTTATTGTCAAGGATCATATGTCTATAAAACCAAAAAGAATTTAAATATGGTTAAGAAAATATTCCAATCTAAATTCTGCTTATCAATTGAGATTACTTTATTTTAGAGTGTAATCTTATAATAAAAACTTATTAAAGGAAAACTTTGATTATCATCAATATATATCTTAAATGTTATATTATATCCAAAGAATTTTCTTTCAATAAGATTCCCATTATACAATCTTCCTTATTTTTACTCAGGTTTTTTCCCTCTAGTCACGAATCAAAGATTTATTTGGAAATGCCAATTAATAATATATATATATAGATATATAAATATGAAATCAAATGGCAAAGCATCTGGCAAAAAGAATCTAATGGCGGGGTTAGAAATTTACTGAAAAACAAAAAAAAAAAAAAACTGCACGCATGCGCAACTCGATTATGCAAATTTTCTTAGAATTTGTTAATATTTGAAAGTGTTGCATTTCATATGCAAATTTTGGGCAGAGACAAAGGATCGCATAAAGGATACGTTTACACATTTTTTACACCTTTGACAAAAAGGGGGAATGCAATAATGAATCGAATTCAAGGGGTTGCAGTGAATGTGCTGCACTTCCTGCCATATGTAGACAAGGAGAGGTTTATGGACAATTTATGCAAATGAGATACGGATGATGATGAACTATTTTTTTTTTTTTATATATTTTCTCTATTTCGGTTTTTTCTATTCAGCCTTTTTTTTTTGCCTTTTTGTTTTTCCATTTTTCGAGTATTGCAGCGCGTGCCAGGGACCGCAATTGAGAGGGTCTGGTCGCGACAGCGGCTGCTGCGTCTCTGCGTCTTGGTGGCTGGAAAAACTGAATGGAAATTTACATTTTCATTGCTGGCGCACGCTTTTCGCCCCTCCCCGACATCCGCATCCTCTCATTGGCATCGTCGTCGTTGTCGGTCGTCATCGTCATCGTCAGTGGCACACGTGCGCATGTCTCTGTCTCTGGTTTTGGCCCGGGACACGGGCACTGCTCCATTTTATATATTTTTTCTTCAGCTTTTCCGTTTTCGTGTGCTGCTCAATTTGCCACGCTCGCGAAAATGAGCGCGCGCTGTTCATCAGTGGGTTGAGGGATGAGGATGTGGCCCCTTCTCCTTTCATTTTTCGTTTAACTCTTCGGTTAACTTTCGTGCGCACAGATGGAGGTGTGGTAAAGGGGGGTGTATAGAATATATGGGATGGGGTTGAGGATGGTAGGGGATGGGTGGTGAATGGATGTTGTTGTTGTTGTTGGTGTGTGTTGTAGGTGCGCCTGTTTGTGATAAAGGGGTTCTTGACTCGCTTGATAATTATGAAATGTATGAAATGTTCTATGTATGTGAATGTATCTATGTATGTATGTATGTATGTATGTATGGGTTATATACGAGTCGAGGAAAAATGAGAGGATGGAAAGGATGACTCTTTCTGGTCTGGTTGCTACACGAGCCACCCATAATATTGTATACCCATGCAATAAAGTGGAGGTAGAGATGGTACTAAAGATGGAAGAGCTAAGATGCGAATGGTTATAGAATGGGGGTAGACGCCGCCATAATGGCCAGCATTTACTAATTAAGAGCTCACAAGAGTGGCCCGTTGCCGCTACCCGGCTGAGCGTGTTGGAGTGCCACTATCCTACGTATTTTTGCCTTCATCCATGAAAGCAATAGAAGTGGGAATATGAACGTAGAATGGGAAATAGGAGATGGGAGATGGGAGCTGGAGCATCGGCATCGGCATCTTCATCTTTATCTCCGCCTTGTTGTCCAGTGCCCTTAAGCGTGGGTGAATCAACGGGGGATTGGTTCGTTTGTAATGCATGTTAACGAGATATCAGGTGGCGGCTACACAAGGATATGGCTTTGAGTTTCTAGCTTTTGAGAACCAGGTTATTCTATATTATGGACTCCATCCATACCAACCCCTTTTACACCATTTTAATGAGTATTCTAAAGTAGAATGTAAATTAAAATGAACCAATTTTACATATATACATATATATATATATGTACATATATATATATCTTACGATTTAACTAAGAACTTGAAACCTTTATTAAAAATTGTGTGTAACAAATATGGGAAATCTATTGATAATTTATATACACAGGATTCAGATTAAAAACATTTTTTTAGAGCAGGAGAAAAATCAAGAAAAATTTTATGGAATAGAAAAAGAGAAACAAGAAACAATTTTTTGGAAGCGTTTTAAACCTTTGATAGAATGTTGATTGATCAGTTTATGAATAGTTTTCCTAAAGCACTTATTCCTGTTTAGTTCACTTTTTATTTTTTCAAAAATTTATTTTCAAATATTCGATATTCTTATATTTTATATATTAAGATATATATATGTAGCTTCTACATAAATTCAACATTTGCAACTTGAACTATTATAATTATATTACAGATAAATGTTTAATTTTTAAATAAAATACATAATAAAGAAATAAAAAATTAATAAAAGATATAGATATATAAATAATATTTAATAATAAATAAGTTATGCAGGCCTCGGTAGATGAGTTGTCTGAGCGGCCCAGTCATTTAGGCAACTGAACAACGTGGACCCGGGTTCGAATCTTAGTTGCCAGTGCTTGTAAAGTATAGTAAGGTTGATAGTTTACAACTATATCCTATACTTTAATAATAATAATAATAATAATAAATAAGTTATATTATTTGGCATTCGATCAGTTCTTAGGGACCTGATTAATGTCTTTATCCATACCAGAATCAATTTTAAAACTCTTTAAAAAGTTAGTATTAAGGTGAACTGTTTTATCTCTGCTTTAAAACTTACTAAAATATATATAAAAAAGATACATTACTTTAATATTAATTATTTAAAATCTTTCTTTTAATTACTTTGTTGTTTTTGACTGCAAGGAATTTCATTTTTGAAATTATATTTTGCCTGAATATTAATCTACAAGAATGCTTTTGAAATATGATGCAACTTCTAAGCAACTGAAAAACAGAGCCAGAGACTTTAGTCTATATTAACTAAGTTAAACTACTAAAATATAATGCAACCGGACATACGCTTCTTCACAATGGAAAACTTTAACCAAAAACTATAATGAAAATCCAATTTTAATGTGAATTTCTTAAGTGAATTTCTATTTTATCTAGAGTATTTTAACTTCATATAAATGAACCGTAAAAAGAATCCACAAAGGGAATGTGTTAAATAACAATTTATTAAAGATTAAACCCTATCAAATTGTAAACTTAAGGATCTTTTAGTATACCTTAATTAAATGGTTTCTCATCTATCCGATTAAGAATTTGGGAATGTTCAAAAGAAAAAATGCCACAAATATCTTAATGCCAATTGTAATTTTCTGCCAAAAGTCAATGGTTATGGCTAACTGCAGACAACTGCCAAAAAAAAAAAAAAAAAAAAGTGATAAAAATTAAAACGACCCGCATTGTCAGACACTGTCCCCTCCCCTTCCCCCTGACACTGCCCCACAACCATCGCCTTTCGTTACCAACACTTGCTAGCCAACTCAAAAGCCTGACCAAAAGTTGACAAGGCGTAGACAACGGGCAAAAAAAAAAAAAAACGTACAAGAAAAAAAAATGCCAAAAAAAAAAAAAGAAAACAAAGCCCATAAAAACAAAAGAAACAGAAGAAAAAAAACCACCACAGTGGCCAGTAAGGAAAAACAAAAATGAAGAAAACCTCAAAAAACAAAAGAAAGAATAAAACGAGGAAAAGAAAAGAAAAATCAATGCTCCACAAGTGTAAATATAACTTGACCACCAACAGAGGCGACTCCGGTTGCCTGCCACCATCGGAGTGAACTCGAATGGTGGCAACCAGAATGGCCGGCCACGTCCAGTTGTGGAACAGGCAAACAGAAAATAGTAGCAACCTGCTGCTACCAAGTACATCAAGAAAAACTCGCAAAGAAAACCAAAAGAACACGGACAGCGAGAGAGAAAGAGAGAGAGGGAGAGAGAGAGAAGGAGAAAAAAGCGAAAAAAAATACGTAGAGGAGAAAAAGCACGAGCGCGCGAGAATGAAAATGCTAAAAAAATTAAATATGATTAAAAGAAAATAACGGAAAAAAAAGCAAACGAACGCAAGAGCAAAGTACAGCAGAAAGAGCGATGGAGAGGGAGCGAGAGAAAGAAAAAGAGAGAACGAGAAAAACGGACACTGCGAGGAACGCAGCAAAGAAAATTTAAATAAGGCAACAAAAAAAAAAGGAAAAAAACAAACAAAAAAAAAAAGGAAGAAAAACCGTGGAAAAAAAGCGAAAAGTTTGCCCAAGGAATACACCGGAGACAAGAATGGGGGGAAGGGTAAGATGGAGGGGTGGTTTGAAGTGGCGGCCAGCAAGTCAAAAGCAACAAGCGAAATAAAAGAGGGTCGGGGGTTGTGGGGGGAAATGGTGAATGCTGCAACAGCATGGATGATGCAATGTAGGCACGTAGACCTACACGGGAGGGAATACTCCATCAAGGATATTTTTTTTTTTTCCCCCTTCATTCTCTTATCAAAGAGGAAAGCCAACAAAAGGCAAGAAAAAGTTTTTAGTTGGCCTACGGCAACATGAGAGATGGGCAGGGAGGAGGAGGGATACAAGAAGACTAGCCGTAGGAGTACCTTAAAGGCGGCTCGGTCTCTTGGTTAGGTGGACATACCAAGTCCAGACATGGACATGCATAACAAACAACAAAAGCAATGGCACCGGCAACGGCACCAGCAATGGCTACGGCTACGGCTACGGCAACTACATTAAGAGCCGTCAACGCCATTTTCATTTTGCAACTGTTGACAGTGGCAGTGCCTTGACTTGGACCCGACTTGGACTCACCGCTAGTTGAGGCCAGTCCCGTCTTGGCTGAAATTGAAAATGACGAAAACAGAAAGCGCAAAAATGTCCAACCAAGACCCAGGGAACATTAATTGTATAACGTGTAACTTGGGGGTTGAGAAATCAAGGAATATGGTAGGAAGGAAGGAAGGCAGGAAGGGGAATTATTGGTGTGGTTAAATGGCCAACATAATGGCATATCAAATTATTGGTAATATCTGTTTAAGAGTGTTGATCTGAAATCTTTAGATTTATCAGAATGAGATTAGCATTGATTTAGTTTGCACTTCTTTGTTTACCTTTTTAAATTTTTAGTTTCTTTTATATATTATATATGATTTTTATACATTATACAAGGCTTAAAGACAACAGCTTAGCCAACAGATTGTCATCCGGCCCTTATTGAGCCGCCCTTGATTTTCTTTTTGACCGGTTCCCTTAGGGGACAACTTGGCGTAATACTTTTCCATGGCCTTACAATGAAAACTGTGCATTGATCCTCTCATAATAATAGTTAAATTATGATTTAGTTATAAAGAAAACCTTTTCCTTTTACCAGATATTCATTTCTGGAGGCGAATAATGGGTGTATGTTTTTCTTTCATCACCTGTCGGACGGGGAGTACAGACTAACAGGTCAGATGCTCATACTCATGGGTACCACAAACAGACCTCATTCTTAGGATAATCTTTATATCTATATATGATATCCTTTATACATTGATTTACATTAATATCTTCTGAAGAAGTTTGTAGATGTATGCAAAAGCATATGAGAGTGAGTGAGAGATCCGAAAGGAGTTGCTAAAAGGTTATTTAATATATTTATCTGTCGTATATACATACAGTCAAAGAGTTAGACAATAGACAAACTGAAGGATATAGTTGATTTAAGAATTATTCTGATTCTATCCAAATGCTGCCTATTCATTTCAGTTACTTCTATTATGTAAATGTTAAGCCTAAGACAAGTCCTAACTAATAACAATGATTATTTTTTTTTGGCCTAAAAATATGACGCACATTTTAAAGAGAAACCTAAAACCCATTTACCATTAAGGTTCCGCTGAAGAATTCTAAAAATAAAATATATACATATATATTTATATTCATTTTCAAGTCAAAACTCTTGCTAGACAGTTGGCATTTTCCTATCTTCCCTGTCCACTCTATACACATATTTTTTTTGTTTTTATTTTCAGCATCTTCTGTACATATTTAGGTTTATTCATTAATATTGTTGCCAAAGCATTTTTCGTTCATTTTTTTTTTTTTTTGAAGAGAGGGAGGGGTGAGGGTTGGCGGACTAGCATTATCCTTGGACAGGACGCCAACAATCGTTGCCATGGAGCAGCCGCCTGTCATGTCCGTTTTCCTTGTTTGTCTTAAGTTGAAATTTGAGCTCGAAAAGACAATAGCCGAGTTTGCCGCCTCACTTTTTGCTTTTTAAATAACATCCTGGAGTAAGGAAGACAAATAACAAATAACTTTGTTGGTTCTACGGATGGATGGATGGGTGAATGAGTAGGTGGAATGAGCTAGTGGGTGGTTGGGTATATATGTGTGGGTGTCTTTTGCATTGGTAGTTGGGAGATATGTGGACAATTTTTCGGTTAAGATTTCTCTTTCGTCATCTTTTTTTTTAACTTTTTTTTTCGTTGTTGTTGTGTCTGCTCTGTTGGTTCCTTTTGCCCTTGTTTCAATTAATTTCTTATGTTCAAGATATTCTACTTTGTGCTTACTTCTTATTAGCTTTTCTTCTTCCTCCTTTTTTTTTTATTTTTTCATCCTTAGTAGAATGGCAAACGCAGCAATCTTGAACTGTCGCTTTGTCTTGCGTTTCCCCATTCGTCTCCATCTATTCAGTTATCAACCACTTATTAACCCCCCCACCCCCGTCTTCGTCAACATGGTCTTGGTCTTGTGTCTTCTTGGCAATCTTCATTAATGACTTTGTCTCGTCCACTTCCCACTGATTTTTGTGTATTATTTGCATGAAACTGGCAGCAAGAATATAATTGCAATGCCTTTGATGTGAAGGGCTATACAGAATTTGAGAAGAAAATACTAACCAGTGGCTTAATAAACAAGAAAATTATGTGTAATCCTGCCCGCTCTTACCCTGCCCTGCCGTTGTCTTTCTCATTCAACTCATTATGATTCGAAGGAAACTGAAAAGTGAAAGTTTTCCAAAAGTGCCTACAAATAGACCCTAAAAGAACGTGGTGCAAAAACGTGGTAAAGTTTTTGTGTGAGGGGGGAGGAAAAACAAGCAAATGCCCAGCATTTGCTGTCAAAAACTAAGCCGCCAATACAATTGCTAGGCACCACAAGTGTTTCCCAACCACCCAACTCTACCCCACCACCACGAAACTCTACTCTTCTCATCGACTCTTTTTCCCCTTACCCCATTTTTCTCTTGGGAGGCTGTGTGCGTGTGTGGGTGTGTGGTTAGGGAGCCCTTCACATTCATAGTCGTCACACCCAGCCACATAAACTCATACACACACACACACACACACACATACAATGAGGATATGGTGGGGTTGTCGTCGTCCTCGTCGTCATCAACCATCTATCTCTTTCACTCGCATATGTGTCTATGTATGTGTTGTGAAAAAGTTTTTCCACCAGTCGTGTTTTCTTTTTACTTTTTCGTCGTTTTCCGCCCACACGAAAAGTTCGTCGTTGAGTTTTCCCACCAGTTTTCTATATACGTTATTTGTACATACACTCACACATACACACACACACACACACACTCTTATATACAGTTATTTCTCTGCTATATACTTAACATCCTCTGCTCATATAAGAGTTATGCGCACATTCATACGTTCTGCTCCTTAAAATAGGATCGCGGGTGAGGGAGTCACATTTCTAAACCCTTCCCTCAACATCATCATCATCATCATCATCATTATCGTTATCGTTAACCACGTTATCGGTGTTGTAGTGGAAGACCCTACCAAGTTGAGTTTTAGCATGTCATTCTGTTTGTATGTATGTATGTATGTATGTATGTATGTATGTATATATGTATTTAAATGCCATATATTACGTTGCTAAACGGGGCGTATACGTAATGCTAGCTCTGCCTTTAAAAGTCACCTTGGAGAGAAATGCTTTCAAATAGTTGTAAAAATAAAGCCATATGCTTAAGAATAAATATAAGTATATATTGTTATTATTCAAAATTTAAACGAAAAAATTATTTTGTGCGAAATAATTATTAATTTATAAATAATATGATTTGTGTGAAATCTTTGATTTTTCTCCCATTGTATAAAATAAAAAGTTTTGTGGTCTGCCCTTAATTTCTTTTACTTTGAAAGATATAAATTATCTTTTTTGTAAGAACTTTAAAGAGTGCTGTCATTATGTGAAATTTGATATTTTTCATACATATATTGATCACATTAGATGGAAATAAAATGTTTTCTCTCATTTTGTTCACTTATAGCATATAGCCATAGAAGATATGTTTATGAAGACATTCTATTGTGAGTAACTGATGCGATGGCATTTTTCATTCCATAGTTGTTTATGTTATGCTATATGTAACATCATAAATCAATGAATCATCATGAATATCAATCAATGTGTATTAAAAATTAAAATCAATATTAAGTAATAGATAATTATTGTATAAAGAATCATTGCATAAAATGAAAGCTACTTCTTCTATCTGATAGGTGGGACTTAAACTAACCCTCAAATTTTATATTTTCAACTAGAAAAATTGTTCTACCACATCTAAAATTTACTTACAAATATATATACATATATGTATTAAATAGATAATGCATCTCTATGCTGATTCTATTAGCTTTCAATAGGATTAAGAAAAACAGCATCTTAATGAAATTCTTACTAAAAATATATATTTTAAATGCATCTTTTTTGTTAATATCCTTCTTTCTAGACTAAATCCTTTCATTCATTAATTTACCTCGCATTTAACAGCTGCCTTTAGACAAAGGACTGAAATTTCAAGTTACAAATAATAATAAGATAATTTTCATACAGGAAAAAAAGTATTTAAAATTTCGTTTACATTTCATTTATCTTGCGAAATCAATTTCATTTCATTTAAACCAATTCCCATTCCAAAGACAAAAAAAAAAAAAAAAAAAGAAACAAACAAATGAATCTGATGCCTTTTCATAATTTCTACAAAATGGTTCATACTGTGAAATCTAAATTACAATAGAAAACGGCAATTGAAGGAAACGCAACTTGAGAAGTAATTAAAAACAATGAGAGTGACCATTGTCCCAAAAAAAAAAAGAAAAAAAAAAGAAGAAGAAGACATAAGTAACTGTGTCTCAGGTGAAAACGTAACTGACTGACTGGACTGACTGACAGTTTTTAAAGAGTGGTGGGTTAGGAGACAAAACGCATGGGGACACTACTACTACTAATGGCCATATAACAGTAGCTACTAGTAGACCAGGTCAAAGAAATTCGAGTGTGCAAGCAGAGACACACCTCATCTATGATAATATCTCTTTTGGCTAAGGTGATTCCCAAGCGCATATTATGACAAAAGATAAACATCGCTTAAAGTACATGAAGAAGAAGAAGAAGTTAGAAGAAGAGAAAAAAAATAATAATAAAGTAAGGAAAGAAGTGGCAAAGAAGGGAACAAGAACAAGACCAAGATGACCAACTTAAAGGCCGCCAAGTAAAATGTAAATTTATGTTGACCAAAAAAAAAAAAAAAAAAAAAAGAAAAAAAGGAAAAAACAGGCAGAAAAGACAAGACAAGAAGAAGAAGAACAACAAGAAGTGAAGTAAAATAAAGTGCAAGAAGTAGGAGGAAGTAAAATATAAGAAGAACAACTTTCGGACAATAAAGGTTAAGTTAGGAAAGTTGCCGGACGGCTGGTCAATTGTTGTTGCTCTTGCTCTTGCTCTTGTCGGTGTTTTGTGTATGTGTGTGTGTGTGTTGGTTGGTGTTGGTGTTGGTGCCGACGACCGCGCAAATCGATTTTTATCTTACAGAACGTTTTATTTTCTTTTTTTTTTTTGTTAGGTAGAAGCGGGGGTGGGTATCCCCTTACGGAACTACGTGCGAAAGTTAATGAGGCAGTCACGGCCTGGTCAACTTTCTTAAAGAAGAAGGAGAAAAAAAGACAAAAACAAAATAATATTTAAATTAGCCCCCGTCAAACAAAAGGCGAATAAAAATCTATGCTCATGTGGTGCCAGCATATGGAAACTACATACACATTTTTGCCCTTCCGAAATAAAAAAAACTGAAATAAAATAACCCAAAATAAGAAACTAACTGAAATTATAATTTAAGCGTGTGAAAAAAACACATTGAATTGTGTGAAAAAAGTGTTTTTTTTTCTTGTTTTATTTTATTCATTTTTTTTCGTTGTTGTTGTTGTAATTGTTGATGGTGTTCACATTTGAGCAGAAAGGTAAGCAGTGTGGGATTATGGGCGTGTGTGTGTGTGTGTGTATGTGAGGGAGTATGCGGTCCACTAACTGCATGTGTAATGATTGGGTTTCCCTGAGAAAGTGTTACCTTAGTTAACAACTAAATATAGTTACTCTCTCGCCTTTTCTCTTATAAAGGATTTTGGTAATTTTCTGTTCTCTCTCTCTCTCTCTTTAGTTGGAATTACGATTTGCCAGCTTATTTCTATATATTTTCCGGTAGAAGTTTGGTTACTCTTTTCCTTTTATTTTGTAGTCAACGTTAGACTAATTGGAAATATGACGGAAAAACTTTTAATTGAGTCATATTTGTAATTAGGAAATGCAATTAAAGTTAAATTACAGTCTTAGAAAGTTTTTACAGTAAATGAAGGAACTTTTTCGTGTAAGAAAAAAAAAAATTAAAATAAAAAAAAATTTATATTTGTACAGCCAAAGTAATAATTTCAACTTGAACCAATCACTGTATTTATGTATAACATTTTCGACCAAAAGGCCAAAAGTCGCAGTTGGCGATATTTTTTTGTGCCAAGGCTATATCAATATCAAGAGTCTGCGCCTGCCTTGCCTGCCACACCCCAAAGCCAGCCAATCCAGCAACAGCAACAACAACAACAGCAACAACAACAGCAGCAACAGCAGCAGCAGCACACACATGTGAGCTCACAGAGGTATTTTATAAGCCTGGTCGAAAGGCAAACAATGGCCAAGTTGGACAGACAATTGATGGCTCTGTTAAGCCAACGCCAACAAAAGAAGATCTATGCAAATCTTTATATCGCATTACAACAAAATGCAACAACAACAAAAAAAAAGCAAAATTAAAATAAATAAATAATATTTATTTATAGCCTGAAATGGCTTTATTGTTTGCCAATGCAGCTGCATCAAAATCAGCAATAATATCGATATCAACATCAAGAAAACAAACAAACAAACAAAAAAAAAAAAAGATGCCCAAAGGCCTTAAATTCTATTAGAGACTCATTCAAAGTTGCGGCTACTATTGGTCCCAAACCCAAAATTCAGTTTCTCTCTCTATCTCTCCCTCTCTCTCTCTACACACACACTGACTGGTGTGGTCCATTGTTGCAACTAAAAAGAAGTTTTGCTTAATTTTTTTTGGGTTATTTTTTTTTTTTTTTGTTTTTTTGGTTGCATTCTCTTGACCTAGAAATTGTTAAGAGAATTGTCAAACAAGTGCAGGAAAAATTATATTTGCATTTATCGCGATGCCTGGCGCTGACCATTGTCTAGACTTGTTACTGAGCTCTGTCTAAATAGTGGATTATCCTAGCGCCGGGGGATTAGTTGTAGCTATTTCTCATCATTGGCCAGCTTCCCATCATCATCATCTCAGACAAAAGCGAAATCAAATAAACATTAGCAAAACTCCTTTCAGCAGCAAAAAGTTAAGATTAACATCGTCTAGCCTCAGGCCTGGTTTACTATTAGTGACCGCAAGACAAGGGCGTTTAATCCTCTCCATACCGCAAATTAGGTCAGTCTGTGCAAGAGTCGGAGGAATGGGCGGAGCATCAATACCATAATATACATAGACTAGAGAATCTAGTGTTGTATGTAGTATAGTGTGGTGTATGTAGTAGTGTGTGTGTGTGTACTCAACGGGGAAATAGTGCTACTGTTTCGGAAGCGCCGGATAATCATCAAAATTAGGCAAGATCAGTGATTAGTTGTCGTGTCTGGCGATTCGTGATTGACAACAATCCAAAAACAAGACTCTGTTTTTCTTGTTTACCCTCCCTCTCTCTCTCTCTCTCTCTCTCTGTGTCTCTCTTTCTCTCTCATGTTTCTTTTTCTCTCTCTGTGTGTTTTGCTTATTTGATAGACATCGGCTGGTTATTCGACCCAGGAGATTGTTAATGAGTACTAAGTAAAAGAACTACTGGGTTACTCCAATTGCAGGCACTTGAACAAAATATATATACGACTACACCAAACCCATTTTACACACACACAGGAAAAAGTGCAAAAAGAACTTTTGCAATTGTTATCGAAATAAGAGTTTATAGTTAATTCTTGCAATTTAATTTGTGGATTTCTCATTTGAAGATATGTGAAAGGGATTTTTAGTTCCATAGTCCCATAATTAACAGGTAGATCTTTTGAAAAGGATTTTGAAAGGTTTCTTAAAATAATAATCTACCTTATGATTTAATTGAAAATTCTTTTCTACTTAGAGTAACTGTTCTGAATGATCTAGTCTGATATAAAGAATCCTTAGGTTGATTTAAGATTTTCTTTCATCAACCCTGGACGGAAGTTATAGTTCTTAGACTTAACTAAAACTTTTTAAAGTGCTTTTTTACTATAGAAAAAAATTACAACACTTTCCCTTTATATCCAAAATATATTGTCAAGCAATATCAGAAGACGTATAATATAAATAGATACAAATTGGAGTTTTAAACCACTTTTCTTTAGTTATATAGTTAAAATCGGTTTGAAAAAACAAAAAAAAAATAAAAAAATTTGAATCAAGTAAGGAAATAATAATAGTATTAATTCTTAATCCCTCAAAAATGGACAAATTTTAATCAAGCGTTGATTAAAGAAATGCTATTAGTATAAATCCTTGATTTTAAAACCATCTATGTTATATACTTTCCAATATGCTTTCCGATTGCTGTTTTATGATTACTCTTTATGATTAGAATCTAAGGCCAATTTAAAATTAATTTTTGTGCGTTTTTTTTGCACAAGTATTTGTATTAAAATTCTGTAACTTTTATGTATTTTTAAAGGAGTAATTCAGTTTAGTTAATTTATTCTTTTAGTTTCAGCATTATTTACGAATTTAAATATGGATAGTTTGGTTCAGAAAATAGTCTGTTACATCCTTTGCTCAATCTAAGATTGTACAGGAAAGAATTATAATCCGAAATTTGTACGGTTAACAATTTATTGAGTGTAATATGATCACAAAGTTTAAGTACTATTATTTGCTTCTGTTCTGTTTTGGATTAAGTGTTTGTTAACTGGATTTATTTTAGACCAATATTATGCATCTGTATATATTTTTCGGTTATAAAACATCTGCTTATATTTTTCGGTTATATTCTTAAATTCTAGTTAAAGTATTAAATTATCCTAAATAAATACATTTGGATGTACTTATGTATATACATAGACTAAGCTAGGTGAAATTAATCCTTTTTTAGCTACTTTTAATGTTTCTTCAGGATTAGAGATGATTTAAGCGATAATTACATTTTTCAAATATTAAGAATTTCATTAATTTACCAGATAGATAATAATAATATTTCTATATAATAATCATACACATACATAAGTATGCTATAGTGTTTAGTAGCATTTTTGATAAGGGATCAATTATCTCTGAGGCTAAGTATTAATATATTTATTCTACTCACTGCTGGCGTATAACTACATCTATTATATATACATATGTATATAAATGTATAATTACTGCAGCTATTGATTATTCTTCAGTTTCTTACATATATTCACACTCCATTGACAAACGATAGAAAGTAAAATTTTCGCTTCTACAATTATTCTTCTACTATTCCTGAAGAATAGAATAAATTACTTTCCCCTATCTATATACCTTATAAATTTATGTACACCCAAAATTTGTTTGGGATTCTCAGTTACCAGACTTTTAGCACTTTCCACTTAAAGTTGGCTACCGTTTTCTCATCGACTCCATAACTAACAAGAAATTGCTCACACAAGTAGCCAAAACCATGGACAAAAAAAAAGTAAACTAAACCAAACCAAAACCCCACCTACAACTATCAACATGCTGTCACATCCTTTTTGCATATCCTTGGGCACATACAAAACCGGTAGGAGGAAGGGGGGTGAGGAATAAAAAAAACACAAACCATGGCAAATGCCGTCGCCGCTTTGGCTTTTATTGCTTCATTTCGCCTGTGCGATTTGTCTTGATTTCTGCAGTTTGATAACCTTTTGCCGTTGTTGGTTGTTGGCTGTTGGTTGCCGTTGCCGTTTTTGTTTCTGTTTCGGTTATTGGTAATTGTTGCCAAATTCCCTGAGGATATGACAGTTGCCAGCTATCCATGTCTGGCATTGTTCAACTTGCTACGTTTTACCAGCTGTTGGCAGCTAGACAATATAACCCACCAACACCACCCGCACTCCTACCACCTCCCTCCCACTATTTCCATCATCATCATCCAGAAATCGACCCTATTTCTGGACTTTGACATTTGACCAATTTTAATGTAAATTTATTTTGGCTTAAATAAAGTAATGAACATTTTGTTAATGAAATTAAATGAAGTTCTATCCTTGAACTCCGAATTGCATTAAAAGTGAAATCCAACAACAATTGCGTGTTGTGCATATTTTAAGAACCACAAAAGATCTTCAATTTTGGATCTTGGATCCAAGAAAACCCAAGTTGAATGCCAGGGACAATTGGATGTGATATAAAGAATCCCTTAATATATCTAATTGAACTTACCTTCAAGTTGCCAAGTTGCATGGAATTTCAATTGTAGGGTTTGATCTTGCCGTTACGCCGTCCATTAAGATTCAATTAACAAATATTTAAAAAATTAATTTTTAAATATAATTTTTTTCCTCTGTTGTTGCTGTTGTTGTTGTTGTTGTTTAATTATTTGCTTAGCCATGTGAATTTATGTAAATTGATTTATTAAATATGTTTCATTACAAAGACACAAACACACACACACACACACAAGTATGTACATATATATATATATATATATACATATATTTATCCACAGGTGTTTTTTTCTCTCTCTCTTTCGATTCTGGCAATTTTTTAATTACATTAAAATATGATTAAATACAATGTTAGATATTTGCATATTTTTTTTTTTTTTGTATTTTATTAATTTATAATTGAAAGGTAATGATCAAAAAATTTTATCATTATTATTATAATTTTTTGTTTTCTGTTTTTTTGTGCAATTTGCATTCGCGTGAGTTCAAATGGTTTTAGTTTACGAGCTGCTAATAGCTGAATATTCGAACTTGAATTATGTATGATTTATATCTATAGCTACATATATAGATACATATATAGATTTTAAATCACTTTAAACTTAAAACAGTTTTCATTTCCGTCGGTTCACTCAGTTTACGATAAACGCGCACGATTTACGATATTCCCTTGGTTTCTTTTTGCCAGTGTCTCTCTTTCTCGCTCTTTCTCTCGCTCTTTCTCTTTGCCAATTGGCTTTAGTTTAGATCGGATCGTGTGTTTATGTTTCGATTCGAATGGATGGATCGTCGTTGCGCCTGCGCGTCAGAGTCGTTTCGCGTTTTCTTGGCAACTGTTTTGGACTTTTCTCAGTTGTTGCAAGTTTAGGCCAAATTGTAGTTAGTTTTGGTGGCTTACTAGCTTTGAGTTGTTTTCGTAGACTCTGGTTGGTTGGCCGAAAAGTTTAGAACTGGTTTTTCAGGCCAGGCCAACTCATGTGTGTGAGTTGTTTAACTCTCTCCCTCTCTCTCTCTCAGCCTCTCGCTCTCTCGATGCTCTCTCTCTCTCTCTCTCTATCATACACTCTTTTTTTTTTTTTTTGCTCTCTATTAATGTTTGTGTTGGCCTGACTAATTGGTCAGCGATCTTCCCGTTGGCTTTTTTTGAGCAATTAGTTTTCATTCTAATTGGTCAGAAAATTTATTATAACCGACCAAAAAAAAAAAAAAAAAAAAACGGGTTCTTGGTGTTGCTGTTAGTGTTGTTGTTGTGACTGCTCTGATTGGAGCGTGTTAATAACGGTTATATTGTTTCGGTTATATCATCTGATTTGAATTTGATTCGAGGCATGTTAACTAATTAGATTTGCATTTGTTTTGTGTGTGAGTGTGTGTGTGTGTGTTTTTTTTTTTTTGTAGTTCAATTCGGTTTTGGATGGGCAATGATGTGGAAAGGTTATTAGTTATAGTTAGACTTGGAATAGATTTATATATACATAGATAGATATAGTTAGTTATTTATTTATTTTTTATTTTTGTTTGTTTTTTAATTCTAATTCCAATTAAACAAGGCTGAGAACAATTGCATTGCAAATGTGTGACCTGCATTTCAATGATATTTGCATAACGAATATATATATATATATATATATATATATAACATATATGAATCAAATTGAAACTGAATCAGGGGGAAAAAAAACTCAACTTTAAATGCTAAAAGGAATCTGGTCAAATGGAATCGCATCGGTGCGGTCTATGAAAGACGCATCAAAACCTTGATACGCCGATTAAATGAGACTGATAGGCGAATGAAGCGCTAAAATGCCAAACAAAGGGCAAAATCCGATGGACCCCATGGACCCACAAACTGTGAACACAAATCGGTTGTGGCAGCAGCAACAGCAGCTGATGATCATGATAATGATGATAATGATGATGATGATGATGATGATGATGATGATGATGAAACTCGAATTTTCCTATCTGTCTAACAATTAGAATCAAATTGGTGCAGTGGCCTCTCTCTATATATATATCTATCTATCTATCTATATATCTATCTCTCCTTCTCCTTGTTGCCCATGACCACATTGTGCGTCACGAAGCAGACCATAGAACCTCCAAAACAATCTCTCACACATGAGGGTATATATATTTAGATATATGTATATGTAGGAAGAATGGTAAGAAGATTCACTTCTAGTTGAAGTTCATCTCCATTCTATTCTTCTCATTTGATACGTGGCGGCGTGGCCGATGATGCTGCTGATTTTGATCTTGATCTTGATTTCGATTTTAGCTACATGCATTGTTGGCGGCATCGGCAACGACGACGACGACTCCCCGCCAGCAGCAGCAGCTGCTGTTGCTGTTGTTGCTGCTCTAGGTTCAACTCTGAACTTGCAACAAATTCAAGCGCCAAATTTGAATGCCGCCCCACCACGAAGACGACGACGACGACGACAACAACGACGACGACGACGACGACGACGACGATTCAAAGTGGTTGCTGTTGCAGCAGGAAGAAAAGAAGTTAAAAGCGTGTTGTGTATGCGATCGGTCCAACTTACTATTCCCTTCCCCCTTTCCATTCAACTACCATACCCTTTTCCCAGTCTTTAGTTACTGTTTCTTTTTACTCTCTTCCTCTTCTTGTTGAAGTATTTTTCTTTTCGTATGACACGACAAACATGATCTTGTTGTTGTTGCTGCTGTTCTTGTTGTTGTTGTTGTTGTTATTACTGTTGTTGTTGCTGTGGCTGTTAGTAGATCACTTTGCTCTTTGTGTGGCTTTATCAGCTAGACAAGCGCAACATTTATTGCTGCAGGAGTTAAAAAAAAGGAGTTGGAGTTTGCCAGTTGTTGCCGATCTAGCTTTAGCTTTAGCTATATGTACTTCTGCAGCTCCACCTACATCATACCACCACTAACTCCTTCATTTTTCCCCATCCCTCTTTGGACTCTGGCAGTGGGCCCTCTTGACCATGTGATCACGATTTATTTGCTGGCTGGCTGTTGCTGTTGCTGTTGTTGCTGTTGTTGTTGTTGTTATTGCTGTTGCTGTTTGTTTGTGTCTAAATACCCGGCATGTTGCTGCTGCTGCTGCTGCCGCGGAAGCAACTGCAACTGTTGCCCCCCTTTACTGCTGCTGCTGCTGCTGTTCCTCTTGCATTCTTTGAGTGTTCACATTTGTATGATGTGAAATTGGTGATATAATTTAGTTGAGTTCAATTTCAACTGTTTGAAAGACTTTCCAACAAATTAACTAGACTCTGCTCTGACACACATTTTTTATCTGTATTTATCTGTATTTTTTTGCTTTAGCAATTTAAATGGCCAACAAACAAACTCAACCTCCAAAACCTCAGGTCAACAGCAACAACATCAAACATATGCGCTGATCAAAAGCTTTAAACAGAAAGAGATCAAGATCAGGGAACAACGGATCAACCATCAGGCAAACAAGAGTAAATACTTACCTTACAACAAACTGTTGCCCATTTTCAACAACAAAGATTCGTAAAGGAATTGGAGTGAAAATGGTGGTGGGGGAGAGGGGATTGGGAATTCGGGATTTGGTGCTGGGGGTACACAGCATGTGAGCGCTTTCAAATTGTTTCAAGTGTGAAGATCAATTTCATGGCACATTACCAGGGACCCAGAGGCTTCTATTTTCTTCTTCTTGTGGATCTCTTGTTTGCCCATTTGCATGAATTTGAATACAATTGACGAATTGTACTTTTGGTTATTTGTCTGCATTGTATTAGTATTCGTGTGTATTGCTATGTTGTCTGTCTGTCTGTCTGATCTATTATAATGTGTCTATTATAATTTTCTAGCCATTGTTTGTTTGTGAGAAACTTTCGAGTGTGTGAAGATGTAAGACCAAAAAACTATGACCAAAATGAAATCAGGGGAGGGAAATAAAGGAGGAATATATATAAAATATATACAGTTGGCTTGGCGTGCCTACTATTGATTCATCATTGGAGATCAGACGATTGTGTTGAACTTTAGCCAGTAATTAGATAGATGCAAATGTCAACAGAAAGTTCAATAAACCTCCCATTCCAAAAAGATGAAAAAAAAAAAAAAATTGGAGGAAAAACATAATGCGAAGGAACCTCTCATAATCTACAGCGATAATTTATTGTTACGCGAATAATTTCGACACTAAAAGCTAGTTCCAGACTTTTGCAGACCAAAACTCCCAACTAATCAGATTGACCCAGTAAACTAGTTGGACTCGACTCAACTCGATCGACCAACCAACCGGCGGACCGACCGACCGACGGACCGACCGACCAAAATCGAGTCGATGTTGCTCTTCGAGTCCATGCAACTCGTCAACATTATTATTTGGCTTTGCCTTGTTAACTTGTCTGCACGAAATGACATTTTACAGCTAAATTTGCCGTCTGGACAAGATTTCCCAAGACAACGAGAGTGAACTGAAAAGTTGGAACTAAAACTAGGAGAGCTGCTGCTGCTACCATAGCTGCTGCTGCTGCTGCTCTACAGTGTCGAAGATGTCCAACAATGATTTGGCAAGATCGGATCCCTATTCTTGCAAATGCGCCTCCCCATTCCATTTTTACCAGCTTCTGTCTGAACTCATTTATTCTCTCTAACAAGCTCTCAGAGTAAATCAAAGCAAACCAAAGCAAATGTTACGTTTCCATTGCTCAAAATCAAACGTTTCACGAAATAAATCATAGTCGTCAAAAAACTAAATACACCATAGGATAGAAGACAACAAAAACAAAATAAAAAAAAAAAGGTTTTCTTCAACGATTCGGTGCTTTTCAAGTGACAGACCATCGATGTGGTATTGTTTGTGAAGAAATATAGGGCCACGACTAGGTTGAAATGGCAAGCAAATCAGTGTCTCATTAGTAAATTAGCACTACCAAATAGATGGGTCAACAATATTAGGTCTCATAAATACCCTTACTTGAAACCTAATTAAATTGTTTAATTAGAAAGTGTAAAAATTAAATAAAAATTTTAATAAGAGTAGCAAATGATGATAAATAAATTGTTGCCTGTATATGGAGTTGGATATTTTCGCAAAAAAAAAATGCAGCCACACTTTTTAGTTATTCCTTTCTTTTGGGCTTTCAACAAAGCTTTTTTGCCTAGCAAAGAATGCTTAGAAATTGTGAACTGTTTAAAAAAATTTCTCTTAGAAAAAATATATCCATTGCCATCTCTTTACTTTTTGAAACTTCATCTCTCGGGCAAAGTATGTTTTACAAACTATGGATTACGCATAAAGCTGCCTATTTCTGCATAAAAAATATGCGGACAAATTTTTTCTTCACCATCTCATATACAAGGATTTGATTTCGAATCAAATTAAGAGCATATCATCCGTTTGCTGGAAGTGAATTGTAATCGTATGTAAGGTTAGATGTTTCTAGAAGACAAATATGCAGCCACACTATTTTATACTTCCTTCTAATTTCAAGTGAGCAAACACATAGATTAATATAAATATAACGGATTTCATATGCAAGTGGAAATCTTAAATATAAACTGGTTGAGTAATTTATGGATTATCTTTAAGGTTAAGTATTATTACATGAAAAATATATAGTCACACTTGTGTCCCGTCATATAAATTATGGCAAGCAAACAACTCTTAACCATGTTAGTGTATTATGAATGGCACACGAATTGTTCGACTCTAGTTCCAACTGGAATTGCCAACTGCAAAATATCGCCAAAGTAATAAATTAAATATTTGACCAGAAACCAAAAAAAAAAAAAAGAAAATGAAAAACAAAAAAAGGGTGAAGGCAACAAATTGCTCTAGACAACAGACAGTGTGCATATAAAAACACCTCACAATATGCCTGGAAGCCACCGGCAACCACGGACCAAAGAAATGTGAAGAAAAATGTAAAGTCCAGTGTGGTGCAGCGGAATGGAGACTAAATGATCAATCGTCGCGATCGACGGCACGTTTATTGTTGGAGTTTGGCAGTCAGAAGTTATTACTCATTGGTTTTTATTATGTAAGAGCTGCTGAGTTTCTAGACTAGAAAAGCGCTTAGTCTCTCTATTGAAGGAGGCAAATTGAAGAAGTTCCTCCCAATTGGTAACCATTAAGATAATTAACTACCAAAAATTAGCCCATCATCCATTATATGGTAAACTAAATGCCAAAAGTTTTTGTCGGATGGAAAACAAAACTTTAATCATTTAATTGAATTTTATGTAGACAAGAGAGCAAGAGAACGCCCACCGTGCTCATACCATCCATCCTACACGAAAAACCTTTTCATTTTCACTTTCAAATTTTTTTTTTTTGCTAACTGTAGGCAAGAAAAATGTGAGAAATTAATTTGCCTCAAAATGCCAAACTGATTGATTTGCATAGCGCAGAAGTTACTCATGATGATGATGATGTTGACGATTACAATAATAATGAAGTTAAATTATCAATTAGGCTCCAACGAGCTGCCATTGGTTTTGATATGAAAAATCACTGCGATTCATTCAAAGCCATCGCAGACGCCGCCTCCCCCCTAAAATGAGCAGCCCCAAATGATAATCATCAGCCTCATCACCTTGAAGTTCTGATGGGTGAATGGGTCGGGGTGGTGGGTACAGTTAGAGCTTAGGGTTAAGTGCTCGAGCCGAGCAGGTGTAATGGCCAGGAATAAATTTGTATTCTCTGCTCTGTGTTCTATGCCCACCTAAAAAAGGGTTAATGTTAATGTTAATCCTATGGCCGATATAATGAGCTTTTTTTTTTCTTCCTTCTTGCCTTCTTCTGCATTTCGTTTTCTTTTGTAAGGAGCGCTAATGCCTTGCAGGCTTTTCATTAACAATTTCTGATGGTTTACTTTTCGGAAGCAGACCAAAAAGTGTTTGACAAGACGAAGGTGGGGGTAGAAGTATGAGTAGAAGGAAATTTTGGTTGGGGATGTAAAGCTTCTTAAAGGAACTATGTGTCTTATGCATATATACAATATAAATATTTACTTGTTTGCTGGATGAAAGGATTTAGTTTTTCGTAAAATGAGAAATTCGTATTTAAATATTTAATATATATGTATATACATATCAATAAATATACTGTATATACTGCATACATATAGATATGTATATATACTCTCTTATTTGGCAATATTTTCATTTTAAAGACAAAACCAACAACTGTCCCCAAGTTGTCGCACTCTCAACTGTTTGGATTAATCAATAATTTAGACAAAAGAAACTTTTACCATTACGAACTTAATAAAAATGCCAAAAGTAGTGCAAGAAAAATGAACGAGTAGAGTAGGGGTAAGGGTGCAGTGGGATGGTGTGAGTTAAAAGGGTTAAAAAGATCACAGGTTTTTAACCCTTTCACTATATGTCTAGATATGAATATATAAGGAGACTTCAAACGCTAACAACAACAACAACAACAGCAGCAACAAAAGTAAAATCAACTCAGAATAAAAATCACTCATACGCTCCGTAAGCCACTCATTTTCTCTCACTTGCTATAAACTCTCACGACTGCGCCGCCGTCTCTCACCCATACAAATGCCAAAAGCGAACAGCGGCTGAGAGAATTGAGTGCTTTTCACCACTCAGACAGAGCGTCGTCGTCGTCACCGACGCGTCGGTGTCAGTTGGCACTGGAAAGTCACAGTGTGCTGTAGTTCTGTAGGTTCTTTTCATTATTTTTGGGGTTCTATTTGGTTCGGTTTTGGGGGATTGGGATTCAGTTTCAGTTTCTGGCTGGTTGGCATATTTTGTTTAGGATTTCGCTTCCCTTTTCTTTTTTTATTTTTTTATTTTTACAAATGCACACAGATTTTCGTATTTCGTTTTGCGCATTAAGTTGAATTTTTTAATTTATTTTCCCCATTCTGTGTGCTTATAGAGAAGCAACGGCTAAAAAGGGCTCGCCATTGTGCTCGTTTGCTTATTCCGCCTGCCCCCATTCCCCCTCCCACTCCATATCCCTCTCATCACAATCCTTATCCTTAAATTCGTTTCGTTTCGGTTCGCTTTGTTGATGGGAACATTTCCGTTTTGTATTTGCGCAATTTGCTGAGGCTCTCTGAGTGCTTTGGGCATTTGGTATGCAGATTTTTCTTAGCACTTTATTTTTTTCTCCATTTTTCTTCTTCTTTTTTTTGGATATATTTAGAAATCTTATTTTAATAGTCTTAAACGAGAAGAAGAACTTGTGGGTGTATAAGGAAATGATTAAATCTAAATATTTGATAATTTAAATTAATAAATTCCAAGTTTTTTAAACAAGATAAAGATCATAATAGCGCTTGAAATGGAGTTTTGTTAGTTAATTATATAATTATTTATTTTTCATAGTTTTGAGTTGTATTTTAGTTGGATATTATGTTCCGATATAAAAATTATTTTCCTTTAGTTTTTCAGTTTCAGCATAGAAAAAATAAGTTCAGAATTTTCAAAAAAAGAAAAATGGTATTATATTAAAAATAAATTTTCTTAAAAAAAGTTTTAATAATTTTGAATTTAGTGTTTTCCGTAGGGTCAGCCTTGCCCTATATCTTAATATAATAATGTTGTGTATTGACTCACACATCAAGACTAGCCTTTACTCTTCAGATTTGGTTCCTAGCATTCTGTCCTTTTTCTGTTCTCATAATTTCCTCGAATTTATACTGAACCGTAGAATCGAAACTTCCCTTAAACTAGTATGGATATTATTTAAAGCCTTTGAACAAGTGCTACCTCTGACTTTTTTACTCTATATACTTTTTAACTTCTTTAGCAATGAAAACAAAAGTTAGTTTCCCAATAATTCCTAGCTTTTGTTAAAAAATAAATTTTTTTTCTAAAAAAACATATTTTTCATTTATTTTTTCATTCTCTGCTTTGAAACTCATTCTTTAGTGCTTTATCCCCTCCTTAGAGTCCATTCCTCATTTCATTTTCTTGGCTCCGTTGGCAACCTTTTAGCAATTAACTACATTTTATGCACATATACACATAAATTTAATTTCGAAATATGCTCAGCTGCCCCATCTTCCATCACTCTGGCTCCTAAATATAAAAACCAAAAAGGACTTTAGCAAGAAGAAACAAAAAAAAAAAAAAAAAAAAAGGAGGACGAAACAAAAAAGAAACACATGGAAAAGTTTCCAGCATTTCTCTCATTCTCTTTCTTTCTCATACACTCTCTCTCTCTCTCTTACTGCTCCCAACCAACCAACTCGTATAGGATCCAAAGATATATGCACATACTTGTACATATGTACATACATATGTATGTATATATGTACATACATATATGTATATGTATGTATGTGCATATATATGTAAATACATACATATGTATCAGGCACGAATACGAATCAGGCATCGGGACCCTGTATCCCAATACTCCCACCCAAGCCCAAGTCCAGGCCACGTATGAGTGTGCAATGCGATTGCGAGTTGTACCTACTCGTCATATACGTGACGTCGACTGCGAACGGCAGCGTCAACAGCGACGTTGACTGCTCAGTTGGCGTTAACTTTTACTTTGGAGCTTGCTTCCAGACACACACACATACACACACACAACATGAGAGATAGAGAGGGAGAGAGAGAGAGAGAGAGAGTGAGTTAGTAAATGTATGTGTATGTGTGTGTGTGTGTATGTTAGAGATAGAGATATACAGAGAGAAAGAGAGCTGCTGCTGGTGCTGCCTCACATATACATACATGCGCATGCGAGTCCGTGTGTTGCTGTTGTTGTTATTTTGCTGCATACGAGTTGGCGTGTGTGTCTGTATCTGTGTCTGTGTGTATGTGTGTGAGTCTTACATGTTTTTTATTTCCTTTTGGCGCGTGTTGTTTTTTTTTTATGCCGTTCCTGCTGTTGCTGTTGTTGTTATTATTGCTGTTGTTGTTGTTGTTGTTGTTGTTGTTATTCTGTTGCTCCCCAGTTTTTAGACTCCGCCTTTTTTGTCGTCTGCATGTCTCTGGCGCTGTCTCCGCTAGCGCCCGACCCCCTCCCACTCCCCTTCCCCCCACAACCACCAACAACTCGTACTTTTTACTGTTGTGGGATTTTTAAGCGTCGTCGTCTTCGTTTGCCATGGCATTGTCGTTGGTTTGGGGTTGTCGATGGGCGGTGGGCGGTGAAAGAGTGAATGTGAATAAGAGCTGGGGCTTCGTTTCGTTTCGTTCCGTTTTGCATTTCGTGTGATTTATACTCTGTACTCGTTGCGTACTTATGCTTACTTGCTGTATGCTATTCATGTGTGTGTGTATGTGTGTATGTATATGCGTATATGTGTATATGTGTATGTATGGCTCATTTTAACTCTCATCCATTCGTTTTTTAACTTAATGTGTTGTTGTGGGGCATGAAGCACAAAACTGAGGAAAGACGGAGATGAAGTAGGCGGTGGGTCTTCCAATGAAACGACGAATGAAAAACGAATGAGTTTGTTGTTGCTCCTCTGTTTAGGTTTATTTAGCACACATACACACATATATTATATATACATATATGTATATATGAACATATAAATATATATGTATATACATATATATGCATACATAGCAGATATACATACATATGTAGGTATGTATGTGTGCACATACATACATTCGTCTGCTGCTTTATGTATGTATGGGGATGGCTCCACTTTGCATCTGGATGGTCTGGTCTGGTCATGTATATAAAAGTACACACATTCTCATATATGATGAGGGAGTGGTCCTACACCTAGTACATATATATATGCATAATGTATTTGAAAGAGTAACGGGAATTTATTCTCTGAGTTACGCATACGACAAGTTGTACACAAAATTTGAATTAAACGATTCATTTAAATGTCTTGAAGTGAGAATCTGTTTAAGCAATTATAGCTAAATTATGTAATTATTGGAATTTAACTCTATAATCAGCCTAAACTAATCAATTTATGTGTATTATATATATATATATATATCTACATATTTACTATATACTGTATTATTATTATATTGTGTAGCTAAAGGAGAATTATCTTCCAGTTCAGATTGTTTTTCGTTTTTTGAGAATTAAAAATATTGACGAGATTTACTAGTACAATATTTTGAGAATTAAAAATATTGTCCAGATTTACTAGTACAATATTTACTATATTTTATTTGATATACTCACTACTGAAGCTCATATTTTTCTTTCTTTTGCCTGCGATTTCAATACATTCTTGTTTTTAAACCATGATTAAGCTTACATGACCAATACAAAACTGGAGTCATTGTTTTATGTAGCAACAACTTTTGGTAATAATTTATTACTAGGGACATTCTTTGTATAACGAAATAGGGATGAATCCAAAATATCCCGAGGGGAGGAACAGGCCATTCATATATTTATTATTAAATTTAAACAGTAGAAGAAATTATGTAGTTATAGGTAAGGTGTTAGATTTTAACTTACTTTTGCATGAACTTTAGCAGTCTGTTGCTATAAATAAATAATAATAATTATAATACATATTGAGCGTACATATATCTTAGCATTTAAGCAAGAACTTAATCGAATTTCAAATACTTAAAAACATTTTTTAAATTCATTATAATGGCCATTTACACTCAACTTGCATATAAAGTCAAACGTATAAATTTAATTAAAGATCTCCTCAACATTTATTGCCATTTGTGTTTAGTTTTTGAATAATTTTCCCCTTTTTTTTCCCCCCTCTCTCTTCCATTTTAGTAAAACCACTTGACAAAGCCTTACAAAGAAGTCACAAAGACTAGAAGAACCCCTTCAGTAGACTCTACTTGAGCGACGGAACTCAAAGGTTCTATTTTTACAAAGGTATCAAATAATTTACACAAACTTCACTGAAAATGCACTCCAGCACGGGGCATAGTAAAAGCTAGAGATATTCTGACAGAGGAGATGGGAATAGTAGAGGGGAAGAGAGGTACTTGGTGGAATATGACCCTCAAAGAAGTCAACAAAGTAAAATAAAGTCACATAATAATAAGTTCGAGTATTTGTTGGTGCAACTCAAATGTAACCAAAGCTAAATCAAATGTTTAAAAGAACCTAAAGAAGAAGAGGGAGAAAAAAAACAAGCAGAGAAAATGAAGGCAACTTTAAATTGGTCAAGCAAAAATTGTTAATTTAATTTTGTGTTTTTTTTTTGTTATTTTATTTTTGGCCAAGGCCAAGCGCAAGAGAGAATAGGGAAATTGAAGTGAAGGAAAGAGAGTGAGAGAAAGACGGAGAGAAAGGGAATCAGGTCACTTTAAGGTCATTCACACGGAGCGGCGTTGACCTCGCGACGACGGCAACGGCGGCTACTTTATTACTTTAAGATTTTGCCTTGACTTTGAACAACAGTTTGCCGGGATGGTTTTTCCTTTTTTTCTTTTTTTTTTTTTTGCTTTTTTGCTTGACTCTGCCACCTACTTTGCCCCTTACTTACCATCCCATCAACCCACCACCTTCCCCTTGCTTCATTGTGAACGCAAAAGCGTAAGTTTTTCTTGGCTTTTTTTTTCTTCGTCTACTTCTGCTTTTCTTTTTTTTCTTTCTCCTCTGTTTTTTTTTTTTTCTTCTTTACCATAATGGCCAAAAGCCACGTGAAGTCCGTCCACAAGACGACCATTGCACATAATGACCAATTTCCTGGTTAGGAGAGTAGTGGGGAGTGAAGGTGTCGCAATTTCTAATGGGAATTCGTCGAATGGCTGTCGAGCTGATTATATTTCAATTTTCATTTGCACATGTCGAAATTGTTTCTTTTTTTATTTATCCATTAAAATCAAAAAACTCTTTTGACAACAAATCCAACATTTTTCAAACAGTCACGTGTATCCCCTCTCTCCTCTCTCATTCTCTTTCTCCCCCCTTCCATACACTATGCACTGAATTTCATTTGCATATTTTGAAAAGCATCAGCACTTCAGTTTTACTCTCACCTCAATATCCGCTCCCTTGGTTGGTTTTTCCCTGCCTCTTCTTATTATTAATTTCAATTGAAACTTTGAGTAAAAATTTTTTTTTTTTCAATTTTGATTTGATTTGATTAGGACACGTGTATCAGATCCACTCTAGAGCTATATAAGTCGCAATAAAAACAAAAATGCTCAATATAAAAGAAATATATAAAAAATAGAATAGGAAAGTATTGATCGATTGCATAGTTACTTACTTACGTTAGTAGAATAAGCCTCTAAATAGTTTTCCATCACATCAAATTATGCAAATCCCTAGAATCATCTGGTACTTGGACATTGTCGGTAGCCTCCATCATCTTCACTCGTTCATCTCAATGGAAAATGGAAATATTGTATATTGAAAATGTTAATGGCAAATGCCATATAGCCTCGCCTGTTCCTCACAAATCCAATTGATTTCAACCAATTTCTCAAACTCCAATGACAGAAAGAAGAAAGATGGCAAGAAAAAGAAAGAGATGTAAGCAAAACGAAGAAGAAGAAGAAGAAGGGGGGAGAAAAAAAGGGAGAAAAGACGAAAAATAGCATAAAATCAATTGAAAAACTTTTTTGCCAGCAACAAAAAAAAAAAAAATGGAAAAGAGGAAAGAAAAGAAAATCTCTCACGCCCAATACCCACACCCAAACACACAATTGTAAACCCAATCCCACTGCTGCTGCTCCACAATCATTCTCCACAGCAACCCCCAAAGTTGGGTATGTGTGTATGTATGTATGTACACACACATTCGTGCATCGCATGAGTGACAAAGTGAAATTGGAAAATGGGAAAAAATTGTGAACTAAATCCGCCGACGCGACGCCGCCAGCTTGGTGAGTTCCCATTGGCCATCGACAGAAGAACACATGGACATGGGATTGTCAATGGAGGAGTTGTGCGTATCCAAATGGGCAGCCTTGGGTGCTATACATACATACATACATACATACTATTTACATATATATAGATATATACTATATATATATATATATGTACATATATATATATATATATAGAGTGAGAGAGCGAGTCCCAGGATGGCTCTGCAACAATAAGCGCAAATGTAACAAATAAAATGCAAAGATGCGAAATAAAAAATGACATTTCGGTATACAAATCGAAGAGAGGCAATAGAGGATGAATGAAATAAAACGAAGAAAACGACAACAAGAAAATGCCAAGACACAGAGGCTGGAGAAAGAAAGAAAGAAAAAAAATATATACATAGAAAGAAAAGAATTGAATTGAATATTTAATGGCTGGCAACTGCTGTTGCTGCTGCTGCTGCTGCCACCACTTGGTGGCTATATAGAGAAACGCCAGAAGAGAGAAAGAGAAAAGAGGGGCTAAAGGCAATGGGCATGGCAATGGGTTTCTTTTTTCCCGTTTTTTTTCTATTTTTTTTTTGTTTTATTTTTATGTGGTTACGAGTTTCGATTTGACAATTGTGAAACTTGTGTGCACATTGACAATTTCATTTTGCCCTCAATGTCTCTTTGTCTTGTAAATGTTTTCATTGAATTTCCACTATATATATATCTGCGGTTGTAGCGGCGCCAGCCTATTCCATGAGAAAATACAGAGCACTTGGCTCAGTTGTCATGTTTTAGAAATCAGCCAATTTATTCAAGGAACTTATTTGCTTCTCTTTAGTTCGAACTGCACTTAAACATGGCAAATTGATTTACATTTTTTTTTTATGTTCTATCATATTCTAATTAAATGCTTTAGCAATGAAAATTTTCTATAATATTCTTAGAATTCTTGATGAATTAGGGCAAATTATAACATTAATATATAAAATGAAAGTTCACTTTGAACAGTTTTGAATTTCAGAAGATTATATTTTAAACGAACGACTGTGAAGTTCGTCTTTGGAGAGACACTACAGGAAAACGAAATCTTAGAATATTTAAGATTTTTTAAATACAAGAATGTTTAAAAATTACAAAAATTGGAATGTCAACAGCAAATGCTGTGTATGTACATACATAGATCAAACTTTTGAATATTTAACCTTTTTCTACATGTGATGTATAATTAAAGACAATTCCAATTAATTTTAAATTATTTTAATTATTATGTGAATGTTTCAATATTATGAAGTAAGCATGAGAATCTGACATTAAGAGTGTAATTAATTTTCCAATATATTTTAATAAGTAATATCAGTATAGAAGATTGTCAAAATAGAACCTAAAAAATAATGAATTAGCAAAAATATTAAAACCAAATTTCATATTCATGAAATTGGAAATGTGAATTGTTTATTTAATTAACAAAATATCGTTAAATTGGCAAATATAATTTCTTTGATTTTACTCAACTAATTGAAAACTTTAGTATTGATTGCAAAAATTGTCAAAGTTAACCCTCTTTATTGGTCAACAAGTATGTATTATCCTTTTCATATACTAAAAAAAAATTAATACATATTACAATTTTTATTGAGAAACTATCAGGGAACTATAAACTTGGTATAATTTTAGCTGTGGAAACCAAATGCCTAATTCTGATTGTTTTTGTATCTAAGATACTTTTAAACAATTAAGGAAATAATATTAAATACATATATACAATTTGTAAAGCTGATCAACATGACAAGATTAGGTTAATATAGTACTATATATTATAGTAATATGTAGATGATGTTGATGCATATAATAAAAGAACTTATATTAACATCATATGATAATATTATTTCTATAAAAAGGATATATATCTTAGCCATTCCAAACAAATCCAAACCTTAACTTGCCTAACTAACTAAAAGAATCAATTTACAGATCTCTGTTTCATTTAAGTTAGAAAGTTTAATTATAAATTATAATATAAAAGTAGACTTGTTAATATTTCTATTAAATTGCTGTTATTATGAAATTGTTTAACTTACTATAGAGCGTAGGCAATTTAAGCTTATAAATTGACTAATTCCAGCACGGCCCTCATGCCAATCAATCACTCTCAATAATGGGCTAAACTATTAAACACCCAAAAAACAAAAAAAAAAAAAAATACAAAAATTAATAACAATTACCTTTCCCTGTCTAACTCGATATCGAGATGATTACCTGTCAAAGGAAATCAACAACTAATTGAACAAAATTCGCACTAAATGAGCAACTATGTAGGCTGGCATTGTCATTATCCCATCACTATCATGGGCATCAGCTTTAGCATCCCCTTTCCCTTTCCCTTTCGCTTTCACCCATGCCAATATTTGGATCGGGTTCAGGACTAACCAACCTTTCACCAATAACATTTTTGTCTATTCTAATGCAAATTCGATTGAAGCGTTTATCAAATATTTCCTGGTTGCCTTGGAACAACAATGGGCGAATTTCTTTGTGGTTGATGCCACAAATCCCGGCCACAACAAAAAAAATAACGACACCCTCCCCCGACAACCCTGGAATGGAAATTGAGAGAGTGAGAAAGAGATAGGCAACAAAAAAAAGAAAAATTGGCAAACTTGGAAAAATATATATGTATTGAGCTATGGATGAAAATTGCAAGCCGAAAATCAGATTGTGTAAAGTCGAGTTAAGTATCCCTTTATGGGGTTCGTTGAGCAGGGTATACAGGGTGCAGGATATGGGCAACATGTTTGTCTAATACTTGTTATAGTACCGCCCACCCAAAACATTCTACCCCACCCTCCATACCGCTCACTCAACCCTCCAGCTGTTGTTGTAGTTGTTGTTGTTGCCGATTACGTAATGGCCCGGCACTTGATGATTGTTCTGCGGCGGCATGAAATTGATGTTTTTGCCAATTTTGCAATTGAATTGCAATCAAAGCGATGACATGAAATAGAATATACCACACCCCCGATCTCTCCCGGTCTCACCCTCCATCACCCCACCCCTTGCAAAAGAAAATCGACTCCATTTCCTAGGGGTTGCTCATTTTCATGTGCCAGAAGAATGGAAAAAAAGAGGAAAGGAAAGTCCTTGCCAAAAATATGAAAGTGAAAGCCAAACTAAATTAGGGTAAAGCGGATTTTTTTCTTTTTCTTTATAATAATTTTTTTGCAATGTGAGAGTGGAGAGGGGGGATGCCGGTGTGTTAGGTGTGTATCGGTGGGTGGGTGACTTTACCGTTTAGTTTATTGGCCACTAGACATAGAGGTGGTTGTTTGTATTTGCTAACGGTTTTTCTTTTTGGGCGGGTGTGGTGGGTGGGTGCAACTTGCGTGCCATAAATTTTGCCCAGCCTAAATTTTGCAAAAACGAGTGGGGGGGGAGTGGGAGAGGGAGAAAGAAGGAAGGAGAAAAAGGTAACATTTTTTTATTTTGGGTGGGGAGGGGTTTGATGGGGAAGAGACAGCATGTGGCTGCTGTCAACGCAAATTGGGCTCATAGATGGCAATAGGCTCAGAGGGTTATAAAGGGAATTGTGCGTGTATCTCAGAGGTCGGTTTTATCTGATTGTGTCAAACATTGTTAAGAGACGACGAGAAAATTAAACTGGTGGCTGTTAGATAAATGAGTTGAATTAGCTTGGAATTTTCACTTTCCTAATGGTTAGAAACCTTACTGGCCACCTTTTACTCCCAACATCAAGCCACTTAAACTCATATTTGTACATATTTGCAAAACAAAACAAAAAAAAAAAAAAAAGGAAAAAAAAAGACATAAAGAAAAAGATAAGCAAAAATATTACACGCTCCAGAACGTGACCAATGCAAAATGCATATGAACTGCACTGGAATAAGAGAGGGAGAGTGAGTGAGTGAGAGGGGGGATAGAGTAATAGGGGAGAGGGTAGCAGAGTCAACTCAATTGAACTCTGTAACCCAACGTGTTGCTTCTGCTTGGACCCAACAACAACAGTTGAAGATCGAGTTGGTGCTGTAGTTAGAGCTCTTTGCATTACCCTTCATGTAGATCATCTTCTTCGAACAATGAAAACTGAGAGAAACAGAGGAAAAGAGAGATAGAGAGAGAAAAGAGACAGAAAAGAGACTCTGCCCTCGCGTGTATATCGCAGTTTGTGCATCAGCAGAAGCAGCAGCCAACAGCAGAGAGTGAGAGGTGGAGAGAGAGGAGGTAAGAGATGGATGGAGGCAAGCACCAGGAATTGGAGATGGAGATGCGGTTTACTCCACTGGCGCTCCAAGTGGAATTATCGGTCACGTACTAAAACAAACATTTTTATAAAACATTTTTCGCAGCGCCAGGGCATTCATATATGATGAGGCAAAGTGCAGAGTTCTTCCAACCGAAACGAGTCATAATGGATGATAATCGTTTATTTCACCCAAAGAACAGGGAATACTAGCCATGTCTGCCTTTTTGGCAACGATCCTCTAACCACATCTCCCCCCTTCTCCCCCTCCCTCTCTCTTTCACACACACTCTCTCTCTCTCTCTCTCTGTTCATTTCTCTCTGTGTATTTGTATTCCCCCCGTAGCGCCACTTTATGGCTTTTGTGATCGTGTTGCTTTCCATGGTGTGGGAAGCGGCGTCATCATCAATTGCCTCAATTGCTGTCCTGTCGCGTTCAATTCCATGTCCAACTTCAACTACAAATGGACTTCAATATTTGATTTCTTCTTCTTCATCATCATCATCATCATGATGATGATAATAATGTGATGATGATGATGATGATGATGATGATGCAAATGCTGTGGATTATGTTGGTGATCATGTGCAGCTATGTTTTGTTTTTCGTGTGGGGAAGCAATTTGATATGTAAATTGCAATAATCATCAAAAATTAGACATGCTCCAAAAAAAAAATATACCGTAAGCGCTTAAAATACTTATATACTTGAATTATAGTATAAATCTACACTTGAAGAAAAGCAAGTTAATTAAGCAATTGAGAACCTGTCGGTTCTTGATAGTTAGAATGTCAAATTAAAAAAAATTTAGTCTACAATTTGTGAGAATATTTTGTTATTGGGTAAAAAAAACATTTAGAGATATTATCAAAATGTGAATACTTTAATCTATACTAAAACATAATCCTCTTATTGTTTATTAATTTCTTGACTTTTATTTCTTTTTTCTCATAAGTCATTTATTTTGTCATATCAATTAAGAGAAAACAATTTGAGAATCGAAAAATTAAGAAAAATGATATAAAAATTAAAAAAAATAGTATCGATTTTTAAAGATTCTTTAAAAAGATTGATGAATAAAAAAATGATAAACAGAATTTTTTTTATATTGAGCTAATGTTATTTAATTTTGTATAATAAATTAAACTAACTATAAGTCATTGCTTTTTAATAAATAGTTTTCGGTTTAACTCTGTTCCATTAAATATTCTTAAGACTCTTTTCTATAGAAGAACTTATGAAATATTTTAGCTGATTAGTTAAAAAATTTTATTACTGATTTAATTCTGAATACTTTTTATGATTATATTTATTGTTATCTTATTATGATATTCTTTTAAAATATTTGACAATCAAATTATGGATCTTCAACTCCTTTTTATTCCATATTATATCAAATCATTTAAAATCTGGTAGTAATATGATGATGCTCCGGTATCTGGGAATCTTTCAGATATAACCTCATTCCTAAGACACTAGGTCCAAGTATATGTATTATTTGAAATATTATATAATTTATTTAATTAACTTTTATCACATCTCAGTTAAATTTCCAAAAAGAAAAGCTTTAATCAAATGAAAATTCCGCTTTTGTATGTTATGTAATGTTTATGCATGGAAATCTCAGCAGATTTTCCTGCCATGTTCTACATGAGACAACCCGCACCATTATCTCATTCGTATGCCAAATCGTATTCTTATCCCCCTGATTTCTTTTTCCTTCAACCTCCTCCCTTCCACGCCCCGCGCACTGCAGCAACAAGATAAATGACAGCAATTGACTTCATTAGCAGTAAATGTCAAACTGCTTTCTTTTTGCATTTTGGCAATGCATGGCGCGTTGCGTGTGTTATTTTTATAACAACAAACAAAACCAAACACCACCCTCACCACTGCCACCGCCACCACCATCACCACCATCAATGCTACTGTCATTGCCTTGGCTAAACCCAACCCGAAGGGCACATTCCCTTCTCTTGGCCCAAAGTTAAATTTGCATACGCATTTCGCTTGCATTGTCGCTTGGCAAAGTGGCCACAGGAACAGTAGCAGCAGTGACTCCATTATGCGAAACTCCTCCCTGGACTGAGAAACGGACAGATACGGATACACAGACAATGAAACCATCAAAATCCAATGAAATAAAATAAAATTCCAATAAAAACATTTTGGCAAACGGGAGATGAAAGTAAAAAGGAAAGGAAAGTCAAGGAGCGTGTGCAGCCAACCAAAATCTGCCACCCTCAGTACACACACAAAGGAGAAAGAGAGGGGAGCCGAGTCCTTGTGTGTGTGTGGGATTTGCAAATTTTCGCAATGTTGTGGAAAAACCAGTGGAAAAACTCTCTCTGTTGGTGTGTGTATGTGTGTGTGCCCTTGCACTGTTTGCTTTGCCCTTGTTAGTGGTTTCTGCTAAACTGTCAAATGCGTGAAATGTCAACATGACACTTGGTGGGTTTTGGTGAAATATGTAAAGAAGGCCATGCACATACAATATATATAAAGATATGTATACATGGAGGAACTGATGGAGGGGGAAGATAGCAACGAAATGTGGTATAGAAACTTCCTTCTGATCGAGCAATTTTTCACTTCATGTCATCTTGAAAATGAACTTTTATCACGTTCTCTGTGTTTTCACGAGTTATTAAAGATTTACCATACCGTCATAATCAAGTGCAATTGCAATGTTTAAGCGAGCAAAAACGTAGCGAGTGCCAGATACAATTGCAGATACAAATACAAAATAAAAGATACAATTACTTCAGGCATATGCCACACATATCCCCAGCTCGATTAAGGCCAACAAACAAAACAGATTTTCATCTTTACTCTGTCCCCCCGCTATCTATCTCTCTCTCTCTCTCTCTCTTTCTTTTTCTGTCTCTCTCTCTCTCTCTCTCTCTCTGTGTGTGCTGCATGGCATGTGTTTTGACCAGTTAAAGGAGTTTGCATACAATTTACAAAAGGCATATATTTAGATCAGGCCACATTATGCTATGGTGTAATCGTTTGGTTCAGACATCCAATGCACGTTTTTCTGCAAATTGTAACAGAGACAAGTCTTTGACCCTTTGTCTCTCTCCCCCGTCTCTCTCTCTCTCTCTCTCTCTCTCTCTCTTTTCTTTGACATTGGCATTGCATTTGTGCCACTTTTTAGACACATTTGTCTAGATTCTAAGTAAATTAACCTTGAAGAATTCAACTACAGTTTACGCCATTAAACTTGGCTTAAAGAATTTATTAGCCAAAGGGTTTTGATAACCTCAAGGAATTTTTCTTTTATAAACAGATCGAGATAATTTTAGATGTATCTAAAGATATAATAATATATTCTGAATATACACAGATAACTTTAGATGGATGTACCTAAAGAAATAATAATATATTCTCAATATACACCCTAAATAGGTGATCGTATATTATAAGAAACCAAATTCTATTATTATAACTTCTATTGGAATATTATTATATATTTTAGTAATCCTATTTTAGATACATAGATTAAAGGCAATTCTTCTGAATCAAATCATGTATGTAGATTTGATTTTTGATTAATTTAGAAGTTCGCCTCGTTGAAAATATTTCATATAAGATCTTTATCTTTCTATAGTGTAAAAAAGGTGTTTTAACTTAAATACTCTAAGCTTCTTTTTGGATTAATTTTTTCTTTCATTTCTTATTTTTTATATAATTGTTTAAGCAGATGAGCGCTACGAATGGATATTACAATCAGAAATTTGGAATACATGTAGATTTGTATATAGTTTTAGATATTATTTAATGTTGTAATGTAGTGTATATAAGAACAAAAATAATCTGTCTAGGATGCAACTTTAACTTAACTCAAATTAGAACAACTTAAAAGGATGCCACTTCAACATATTACGACTTTAACTTATAATGACTTCAACTTATTATGACTTTATATCGACAACTTTCAACAACTGACTCGATCGGCATACGACTGACCTTCCGGCACTACCAGGGTTGCCATATTGGTACTGCCTCGAGGTTGCCATGTTACATATGTACATATTACCAAACATTATTTAATTCGGTAAATTTTCTAAATAAAGGACAAACAGGCTCAAAAAATATATAAATATGAAATTAAAGAAAATTATCTTTCAAAACTGTTTTATTAGAAGATTCAGTATATATCATACTATATATTTAGGTTAATTCATATGTCTTAAATATATATTAATATAAATATATTAAATATAAGTAGATAAATCACACAGTACACGCCACTTGAATAAACAACCTGTTTTATTTGTTCGGCATGTCAAAACTATTCATATTATTAACTTGGTTTTAATTTATAATTAAAGTTTAATGATTTCTAATGAGAATACATACATAAAGTGCCAATTTATCAATTTGTTTAATTAAAAAAATATTATTATGAATAAGGTAAAAAAATTTTTTTTTCGTTCACTTAATAAGAACACTTGGGATACTGTTTAATTATAAGAAAATGAGATAAAAAAATTAAGTTTAATTTTTTAGAGACAATATAAACGCTTAATAGTGGGTGGACCCGCCTTTATTACTAACCCGTACATTCGATTGGCAAAGGTCGTATCGGCTATTTGGGTAATTCAGAGAAATTTGCTACCATGCAGCTTTAATGGCCCATTAGCGACTCCTTTGTATCGTATTGTTTACCTGATGGAATGTGTGTAGGAATATGGAAAAACATGAAGGTCGGACCAAACAGACGACAAGAAGCCTCAATCTCGCCACGGACCCAAAATTAAGTCCGGTTTAGGTAAACTAGTGTATCCACAGTTCGTCGAGTTATCCGGTCAACAATCATTTAAGAAGACCAAACGAAAACCACCTTGAATATGGTTCGTAAGGAGACTCGTCTTCTTTTCGCCCCACGTATGGCGTGGAAATCAGAATGGAAATACACCGTATTTTCTGATGAAAAAATTCAACTGGATGAGCCAGATGGATAACTACTATTTCCACGATTTGCGAAAGCCAGAGGGTTTTGACCGCCATCAAGCCGGGAATGGGGTATGGTCGGGGCCATATCACTAGCGCGACTTCGTTTCTTACATGGAAAATGCCGTCGTACAAACACGTTTGGAAAAGGCGTTTCCTCAAATGGAAAACCGTTCATAAGTCCAAGTGGCATTATCAACAGGATAATGCCCCAATCAAACCCCGGATTGTTAAAGCATGGATCCAGGCCATTAAAGCCAGGTGCAAATTTCTCGAATCCCAAAAGCCGAAACTCTTTGCCAAATCAATGTACGAGGTATAGTAAATAAAGGCGGGTCCACCCACTATTAAACGTTATAAATATTGTAACTACTCTAAAAAAATTAAAACTAATTTTTTATCTCATTTCTTATAATTAAACAGTATCACCAAGTTATTCAGTGAACAAAATAAACATCCTTTGTCCTATTCATAATAATATTTTCTTAATTAAACAAATTGATAAATGCAACATGTATGTATTCTCATTAGAAATCATTAAACTTTAATTATAAATTAAAGCCAAGTAATAATATGTGTACATGCCAGAACAAATAAAAACAAATTGGGTCTTATTCAAGTGGCTGGCAGTGTATATAAACAGTCGCAGATCTAGGGGTAATCCTTTTGGGAGGTGCAATCAGTCTTATCCTGAAATCCCTCAAAATAGCTAAGAAACTCTAATCATCAATTGATTATAGAATTCCAAATCTCTATCACTAAATTTGTTTTATCAATTTAACTTCAAGCTATAGAAACTCGATATTGCTTAGCTTTAAATAACTTTCAATTACTTTTATGTATTTTTCTGGATCTTACCTTCTCAACATTACTTAACACCTGACCAATTATACTTATAATATATGGGTAAGTAAGAGGGTTACCTCCCACCCTTCATACCCTTTAAAAAGAAGTCTCTATCAAACCGGATTCCGTGAGCGCTCAACACTTTTCACTCGTTCACAACTTGGGTCATAATTAATGCCTACAAATTACAACTTAATCAGAAATTAACCCGCAACACGGAATGAAAACTGGAAATGGAAGGAAAGCAAACAAGGAACCAGCCAGGAATCAGCCCGAAGGGAAAAAAATGGTGACAGGCAAAGGTCATTTAACGAGCAGCGACGACCGACTGACCGCACGAACAAATGAATGGACACGGGTCGGCGGTAAAGGTCAGTTTCGGTTTCATAAAGCAACAAAAGCAACAACAATCATAATAATAAGGGTAGGGTGTCGATTATGCCACACACACACACACTCAGAGAGAGGGAGAGAGAGAGGGATGGAGAGGAGGGGGGAGTCATAGCTATTGTTGCTCAGTGCCTGCAAATCAATTAAAGCAGCTAAATATTATGAGTCTGAGTAAGTCAGAACGACGGGATGATTGGTTGACCCAGGTCGCTTAAAGAGCAATCCTTGAACATGGCCATTAAATTAAGGATCCGGAAAGGCGAGCCAATTGTAAGAATAAACGGAAATGCTTACTTAAATCTGCAAAATGGGGGGGCAAAAAAAAAAAATAAAAATCAAAAAGACAGAAAGGAGAAAAATATATAAATGGCAATACAAAGGGAATTTTTCGCGAATATTTTTGCCTTTTCTTTCCGAGGGTGGCCAGCAATAAAAATATTTTGGGCGAAAAAAAAAGAAAGGAAGAAAAAAAAAAACAAAACAAAAGGGAACATTTTATTGCATTTGGCTTTTGATTCTGCAGCACGGATGGCTAAGCAAAGAGCGGCTAATAAGAGTGAATAGGACAAGGCTAGGATAAGAACAAGTTGGCTTACTTGTTGAGCAACTGAAAATGAGGCTAGTTACTGTTGTTTAACGTTTTTTTTTTCTAGCTGGCTTACAGGCGAATCATGGCCAAATATTATGTGGGCGTTAAATGGCCAATCACACGGATTAATTGCCTACCGATAACACCAGCAGCCGCCGCCAATACCAAAAACTAAAGCCACAAACTAAAGTGTGGCCTTCATTTGGTAGAATGCGCGTGCTCAAATAAATCATTTTCAACAGGCAAAACCAGGCAGAAGGGACAGACAGATGGACAGACAGACAGATGGACAGACAGAAAGCCAAAGCAGATATCGCATTTCAAGTGCAAAAATGCCGCAAGTGGAAATCTATGGCAAAAAACACAATTGTTGTAGTGGGTGTAACAAAAGAATCGAATGAAATGGCCAGCAAGCATACAAGCCGCTGTTTAGACTTAAAATGAGACTCTGTCTACTGATTCTTCTACTTGAAGTTTATTTATGCAGGAGCGGATTCAATGTGGATTGGAGTTAGTCCCTGCTTATTGGAAAAGCGTTTCTTAAATAACGGAAATGAATATATTTTCAGTAAAGATCAGTAAGATTACAGATTCAGATATGTCAATGTATTCAATGAAATTCTAAAGCTTATTAAAAGTATTAGAGAGGTCATCCGCCTTTTGTTTTCATATACTAAAAAAATTATCCTCTAATAGAAGGAAAGTTCAACTTTTGAACTACTTACAAACTACTTAGTAATTGAATACATTATTTTGAACTTAAGCCCTATATACGTATTACCTATATTTCATTGAAATTCAGAATAATCTAGAAAAAATAAATTCAAAAAAGTCAAAGACCTCAGCAGTTAGTGCTAGCACATAACAGTCCTTTAGTTATATACTAGATTTAATTTGTTAAAAAAAATAAATAATTCTGAAATAAAGGATCTGATATCTAGATATCCAGACTTAAACAGATTATCATCTCTCTTGTGTCTAATATATTTCTGAAATACAAATTATGAAAGGGTATATATAAAAGTTCTTAGTTCTTAGATTTTAAAACCGAATTTATCACTGACTCTAAGTACTCTGAATGCTTATTACCATTTCGAAAAGACTGCAAAGATAATTTTATTTCTCCTTTAGGTATACCCTCACTTAGCTTACAACCGCTCCTGTCGTTACGTATGTGGCCTAACAAAGAAAGGCAATGCAAGCACTCGTAGACTCCAATAATGGGAGAGACAACAGTGGGTGCCAAGGATTACAATTTAGACACCGGAAAACAATGAAATTGACAGGATTTGAGCTTTGGGCGATCATCTGCTTAGCCATTTATTGGATATTTGTTGAGAATTGTTGGCGGTTGGGCTGTCGGTTTATTATCTATAAAATTGTGCTTAAATAATAACTGCGATTTGCTGATGGGAAAACCCAATGAACAGTCAGTACCAACTGAGGCAACTAGGCAACCTCTGCAATAAACTGTTGCATATGTATGTATATATAAATCGTTGTGATACTTGACATGGATATATATATATGTATGTATGTATGTATGTACATAAATACTTTCTTAAAACATTGCATTCAGGAAGCAACTGAGCATGGTAAAGCAGCTGCAGAGCCGCCAACAAGAATCACTTGCAAAGTGTTGCCGAAAAATGCCGCACGAACACCGTTGAATTGCATTTAAGAAGCCAAATGACCTCAGGGTCCCTACCACCGTTTCTCTCCCTCCGTATATCTGTCTGTCGGTCGATCTTAGTTCCTTGGTAAGCGCTTTTAGGCAACCTCACTACTTATTCACAACTCAATGCCTGTTTAGTGACCATGATGGTCATGGCGGTCAGTCGTAACAAGCCTTTCTGCAACTGCTGCCACTCTTATAACGCATACAAATATTATATTTAAACCTAGACGAATCATATTTCGTGCCAAGCATCGATTCCAAAGACATGCTTGAGAGAGACAGAGAGAGAGAGAGAGAGACAGAGAGGAGAGAACGACTCTCCGCCTGCCCACACTGATATGATCGCCATCGCCTCGTTGTGGAACGGCAACTGCGCACGCGTAGACGTTCATCCAAATGAAAAGGAGAAGGAGAAGGAGAAGGAGAGTGAAGGAAACGATAACTTGAGTTCAGTTTGATGAAATTACAGGCTTACAGGCACTTATTGTAGTAGTATGTACTATTCCGTCTCTATATCCATTATGGTGTTGTCCATGTGAAGGCGAGTGTTTCAACAAATTCGTTAGATTTCATGATTAAACCCCAATGCGGTTTGAGTTTTATTTGGATTTGAAATTTTTAAATAAAGTTTCCTTCCTACAAAAGAAAGAAATCCATTTACTCTCCTGTTTATATATATTTGCATGTCGTAGGAATAAATCCAAAGGTTGAATGAGGAACAATTGATGTGCGTAGATGAAGATGAATTGCCATCATGTACTATAAAGTTACAGTGGTTGATAATAGAAGAATTGTAAATGAAATTTTCTTTTATACTAAATAGGCAGTTAATACGAATATGCATATATATTAAATTAGCAAAAAAAAAAACAATATTGAATTTAAACCTGTTTCTTTTTTTAAGTTGTGAATATCTGAGTTGTTGAAGTATTAATACTGCTTAAACAACCTTTCCCTACTTAACTTTGTTTGGATTAACTTCAGTGATCAATATTACGAACTCTGAACAAGTTGTTTATATAGTTAATTCGAGAACCGCCAAGTTAAGTTTTCTCATCACTAGACTCATCCCTTGACTGTGTAAATGGAAATGACATATGTATATCACTCCCTTCTACGTCAGAACTAGTTGAGAATTACAACCAAATAAAGCTGAAAAAATAAGAAAGCTTGCAAAAATAAAGTTTATCTTTCGTCTATATGTCTCTTTTCACCTCTGTCTAACTCTATCTACCTCCATCTATCTTTAATCACCTTTATCTATCTTTATCCATCTCTATCTATCTCCATCCACCTCTATCGATCTCTATCTACTATGTTTTCTACTAAGTAACTAACAACTAAGAAGGTATACATATACATAAGTGGTACATTGCATTAAGTATATAATGAGAAAGTATGAAATTAGTATACAACTTAAGATCAATAGATGAGAACCTTTCTAATTCAACATTACCTGCAAATATTAGAACTAGACATATCTGAATAGATATAGGGAATTCTTGAAGAGGATATAATAAAATTAGTTAGATGTTTTTATATAGCCTATCTATAAACGATGATACTTATATACATATACTAAAGAATTTGCTAACGGATCCCAGTATGAAACTTAATTTCAAGTTTCATATGTAATGCAAAGTTTTTTTCATACATTTCTGATAGCCAATTTCACGTGCTTATCATAATAAAACTTACATAAACTTCCATCATAATCAAATCGAATTATATTAAGGTAAACACGCATTCCATTGCCCACAGTGCGTTACCGAAATTGAAAACAAAAGGAATAAGGGGAAATACGCAACAGCGACAAGGAATTGAAAAAAAAGAAGAAAGAAGGGCAAAAAAAAAAACAGAACAAGAAACACAGACGGAGACGATAGATGAGAAATCCTTCACCTTCACATTTTTAAACAAATGACGCCCCGAGAGACCCAAGGCATACGCACCAGGGACATTTCGGTAGTAGCAGGATATGTTGTGAAAGTAGCAAAAAAAAAAAAAAAAAAAAAGGAACCAAAATAAGAAGTACAAGTCCAAGGAAAAGAAGTTGAAGATGAAGCACAATAAGTAGAGGATGTATAAGCAAGAAGAAGAAGAAAGAAAAAAACAAGACGGGGCATCAGGAAAGAAGAAAAAAATCATTTACATGTGGAGGGATGATTATTAAATGGGTGGCATGTTTAACTATAAAACGCACGCGACAAGGATGAGGACAAGGGTGGGTTGGATGGTCGGTTTGGGTGCAAATGAAGGACAACAGAGGATTTGCATGGGGCATCAGCCAACAGGCAAGACGATGGGCACACAGGAACGGGCACAGACACACTGGGTGGGGGGTTCGTAGCTGCTCTCTATGCCTATTCAAATGAATGGACATGGACAGAAGAGCAGGAGCAGCTTGAGAAGGAGGGGGAAAGGAACAAGTTATTGGTGTGACAAGCAGCTGCTGGAGCAAAGCATAAGTACTCGAGTGTGGCGGAGGGGGGAATGAGGACTCTAAAAACGGTCTAAAGTGGGCTCTATAAAGGAAATACACGTACACACACACACACACACATACACACAGAAACAGAAGGAAAAAAAGGAAGCAGGCACTGAATTATGCAAAAGATTTACGCGACTCTCAAACTTTTATGGGGCGTTGCCTTTGCCACAACATTGAGTGAAATTTCTTCAGTATTGCTTTTTCTCCCCCTCCCCCCCTCCTCCAAAGCTGGACTCCAAACGTACATATGACAGACAGTCATACACTGTGCTAAGTAGAAGGAAACCCAACGAGGGACACTCCTAAACTGACTAAAAAAATGAAGTAAGCAAGTCGTCCCTGCCGACTTGGAGTATACCCTGTACCAATAAGAGATATGTTACAAACTCAAACTCCATCCAAATCCCCATTAATTGAATTTAAATTATTTTATAAAATTCTTCTAGCCAAATTCATGCTTTCTCGCTCTCATGTCAGTGAACAAAACTAATGCGTCATTCGGTACAAAGCAACATGCGCATGCTATCTCGCTCACACATTTCAGCTGCTGCTGCCCATAGAATTTCCATACAAAACATATATACGTATTATCTCCGATATTTATTAACCGATTTCGGTCAAATTCGGTCAGACGGTACATATTGGCTATATAATTGATTTCGCCAAAAAGAAATACTGTAGCTTTAATACAACTCTAGATATAGTTTTTTCTAATTTGCGGGGGCGGAAGTGGGCGTGGCAAAAATTTGAAACAAACTTGATCAGCGTACACACTAGACGGATGTTGACACCAAGTTTGGTTGCTCTAGCTCTTATAGTCTCTGAGATCTAGGTGTTCATACGGACGGACAGACGGACAGACGGACGGACAGACGGACAGACGGACGGACAGACAGACAGACGGACATGGCTATATCGACTCGGCTGTTGATCCTGATCAAGAATATATATACTTTATGGGGTCGGAAAATTTTCCTTCTGCCTGTTACATACATTTTAGCGACTTTAATATACCCTTGAACCCTATGGGTACAGGGTATAAAAAGCAAAGAAAAAAGGAGAAAGAGTGTAAGCGTTGAACAAAATGCAAAAATTTGCCAAGACAAAGCCCCAAGGATTTACCAGACAAAAAAAAAAAAAAAAAAAATTTATGCTTAGCAGCAGGCCTATGGCCAAGTGACAAGGACATTTAGTAGGTATGTATTACCATTCTTTAAGGATTTAACAGGCAGTTAATCATCATTCTACACAAAAACAAAAAAAAACTGAAAGGAAGAGAAACTATATAACCTGTTGATAACTATATTTCCGTATTGGTTAAACTAAATGATCAACACTTAATCATTGAAAGCAATCAGAAAATATTCACGATCCTTTCTTTAATTTTACTAAACAAATATCCGCCTTGATCAACTAGTCAGCTAGCCAGATAGCCAGATATAGCCAGTTATTTTTTCCCATATCAATAGAGGATCTTGGCTTGGCCCCCATCTATAATCACTCAATTTAAAGGCAATATGGCGCCTAGCGGTCAAATGGCAATAAAAATCAATATTGAACTCGAATAAAATTCGTGAACTTGAATGCATAGTAAATAAATCGCATGCGATAGAAATGAGTATTGGATTCTATTAAAGAAATCGCAAGGAAAAAACAAAAAAAAAACTTGCCACCAACAACAATAACAAACGTATGCAAAAAAACAACAACAAGATAACTCTTTGATCCCAGCCGCAACTTAAAGATTCACAGATCGACAAACGGACACAGGTTGGATGGCAGGTAGAAAGAAACCACAGGGCGAAAATCGTTGAAATATTTCAATTAACTTAAAGTGCGCCGCCGTTGCGAACAACGTGAAGAACCAGAAAACTAAAGTTAAAGAGTAAAAAAAAAAAAAAAAAATGAGGTAGAAGAAGGAACTGTATGGGGGAATTCAACTGAAGGAGATCGAAGATCGTAGAACCAAGATCGAAGATCGCCAACGGTTGGCGTCGACAATAAACAATGTTTTGACAAATCGCTGAAAATTGAGTGCGCAAAATTATTATTTTCAATTTAAGAAAAATCAAAAGCCGATCAGAATTGGCAACCAGTGGAATCGTGTGTAACGATATATGGGTATTAAATTTGCCGCACCTTTTGAACGAATATCCATCCACACACTCACTTGTATGTATCCTCTCTCTCATCCTTATGATCACAAGTGGGTCACTGTGGTCCAGAGTATAGAGAAATATTAACAATTTACATTTTGGATACATTTTCCATAGTTTTTGTGACACTGTTAACTGTGTGTGTGTGTGTGTGTATGGTTGTTGTTGTTATTCTCTTTTTTTTCTTTTTTTGCTAATGATTGCAGATTAAGAATTTAATATCAGAGGATCAGTTTACCATGTGGGGAAGGAACGTATAAATGTGTGTGTGTGTGTGTGTGTGTGTGTGTGTGTTGTGTGGTGCTTATAAATTTAACCAAGAGATTGCCTTTTGGTGGTGCGCTAGTCAATTACTTTGAGATGGTTTAAAACGATTTGCTAGAATCTGGTTAACTATTAACAAGTGTTGCTTGACTTTTTATTTTATTTTTCTTTTCGTTTTTATTTTCCTTTTTTTTTTTTTTTTACTTTTTGGGGTCTGACCTTTTTTTGGAATAGTTTCACGCCTAGCACCTCTGAATGGTTTGAATGGATGGATTGAAGGACTCGCCCACTTCAATCAAATTTTTTGATTGGATTGTTTCGGAAGCAAGTCGTCCATTAAATCAAACATCATAATTATATGAAAGAGAGCGAAGAGAATAAGAGATAGCTAAACAGTGCGGGAGAAAGGTCTTTCGATTGGGTTCCAATATGGTTCCGCTTGAGTGAAGTAACAATGATGCTTTTTGATTAAAATCGAGTAACTAAAGTATCTTTAGGGCATTCTCTGACTAAAACTGAAGCAAGTCTCTCTCACATCCTCCCTCTATCTCTCCTCTCTCTCTCTCTCTTTCTTAACTCTGAATGTTCACACATTCACTGAGTCCCGGGACTTGGTCTTGGCCCGGTTGAGAAGTGGCAGCAAATCAGTGGGTAAACTGAACGTTAACGTTAAACTGATTATGGGTATTAGAGCCTATAAGAAAGATGAATATAAAAATACAAAAACCTAAAAAAAAAAAGTAGCTAAAATGTTGCGTCTTTTTTTTCTTTTGCTCTCTTCTACTTCAATATTTCTACGCATCAGAAGAGAAACAATGGAGAATGCCCGTTGATCCATGGCGTGAACTATTGAAGTGTAAGGTGAATACACATTATGCTGATTATAATCAAAGTTGAATGATTATGGACCAAAGTCAAACCAGGGAAAGAGATGGAGCTAGTGCGAGTGAGAGAGTAGAAGGTAAAATGCTTAAGGAACACAAGTGCACCTCATTAGCTGCTAACGGTAAAGCAAAGGAAAAGCCAAAGTAAAAAAAATAGAAAAAATAAAAAAGAAGAAAATAAGAAAACTCTGAAGGCATCCCAAAGGAAAAATCAATAAAATTAAAGAAACTGTAAAGGATTCTCGCTCTCTCGTTCTCTCATTTCTCTATCTCTATCTCTCATTTTCTTACTTACTCCCTGTCTCGGACATTTTCTTCGTTATTTCTCTTCATCAAGGCATCACATGCTAATGAGTGGAATGAACTCCAGAATTGAGAGAAAATAAAAAACCGAAGGAGAAAAAAAAAAGGAATTAGTTTCTCAGAGGGTTGTTTAAAGGAAGCAAAAAAAAAAAAAAAAAAAGAATTCTTATTAAACTGTTGTAAAAGTTGAAAAAGTAAGCAAAAAAGTTAGCAAATTAATGAAACATAATTTGCGGCCAGTCTGGCAAATTAATGAGAATTTCAATGAAATTGAATATTTTGATTTAACAGAAGAATTCAGTTTGAAAGAGTAAGCTAAAATGAGAAATCTGAACAAATCACACATATATATATAAACATATTTATATGTATATAAATATGTGTCTAACATATATAGAAAATCTTTAACCACTGTTAATTGTGAATATGTAAATGATTCACTCTCTCTTTCTCTCTCACTCTCCCTCTCCCTGTCTCTCTTTGTGTGTGTGTGTGTGTTGTTGTGCGTGTGTGTAAACGAACTTCAAGTCAACAAAAAAAAAAAAAAAAAATAAAGAATAGAACAGAAAAAAAATCATATTCTATATACACCAAAAAGGACATTGCGTCCCCTATGTTGAAAACGTTTCCCGTATATGTGTTTGTCTCTCATGAACTGAAGGTCCACGGAATGAGCACAACAACAACAACAACAACAAGAACAAAAAAAAAAAAAGCGAACGAAAAAAAAAATTACGGGCTGTAATTATGCAAATTAGTTTTTCAGTTTTTCAGTTGCCACATTCCAGTTTGTGCCTCGTTGCCCTGCTTGCTGTTTGTTGATCCCAAAAACTGTGAATGGAAAATCTGCTGAAAATATATATACATATACATATATAGCTGTATATATCTGTATATTTGTACATTTTGCATATTATACACACAACACAACGCACACTCATTAATTTCCATCAATAGGCAGCAAACGGAACTAAGCCGCAGCTTAGAGGCGGCGAATGTGAATTTGGTTTTACTTTCCATTCCGAGTTTCCTTGCTTTCTTTATTTTTTTTGCATATCCTTGGGTCTGGCCAATGACAGCAGGACTCTCGAATGTGCTGCGCATCATTAATTTTTAGAGCTTAGCCAGATGACACACACACACACACACAGAACAACAGCCACAGCCACAACAAACTGAAGTTGGCTACCAACTTGTGACGCTTCAGTGAAAAATCCAATAAAAAAGGAGACACCAAACAAGAAAAGGGAGAGAGATACAGAGATAGAAATGAGAATGGTGATGGCAAGAAAATAAAATCATTAAAAAGAGGAGGCGGCAACTCCTTAAGCCGCTGCATCACATTCACATCATCAGACATCAAAAACAAAAAGCAAAAAAAAAAAAAAACCAACCATCACATGAAGGACCAAGAGAACCGCATCAGAAAAGAGAACATTTTGGAATATTTATAATATTCAAGGATTTTCTAGTTGACGTTGCCCAACAGCAGCAACAACAACAACAAAATTTAAATAAAACAAAACAAAACCGAAAAGAGGCTTAGAAATTCATTAATATTCATACGAATTTGTTGTTTCCATCGAGAAAATCCACCAAACCGAGGAAGGGACAAAAGAGGATGGAAAAAAATGTGGAAAATGCATATATGTATAGTAAAGGGAAATGGAAATGGGAAGCAAAGTTGCAAGTTCAGGCTTTTTTTCCTTTCTTCAATTTCTTGTTATTTAATTTTTCTTATTGCCACTTTTCGCTTTGGATCGACATTTAGACCACGACCTTAATATTCATCAACGAATCCATAACAGAAATCACGCATTTCCGGCACGTATGGCTTAGTCTTCCGGTCAAGAAAATACACAGCATGTGAATGTCAAAAAAAAGAAAATCCCCCCCGAAAAACAGAAATGTTGAATCATTTGCTTGGAAAATGACTTTTTAATATGCCAAACTAATTTGAATATTTATCAGAAGTCAAGTCCAATTCAAATTCGAGTACGCATGAGAGTCCCAGTCAAAGTCCTTGAGGGGTCCGCAAAACGGAAGTGCGTAGTGGTCATTATGGTTCTATGGCACATGTAATTCACCGGGGTACACATGCTTAGCCAAAAAGCCAGGAAAATAAAGAAAAAACCAGACGCGTGCCGGCTACAACTAAATGGTCAAGTCCCACCATGGGTCACATGAGTGCCAGGACAACATTTCACGTTGCTAATTACGAAAAGAAGAAAAGAAAAACATGAAATTTTTTTTGGTTGTTTTTCTTTACTTCGTTTTGTATTAGATGTATATGTGTGTGCTTGTGTGTGTGTGTGCTTGTGTGTGTGCGTCATTTGCATAAATTACGCATAGCTGGAAATTAATGAAAATGAACGCATATATTGTTTCATATGACTTGAATATTATGCAAGGTGTTTGTTCTATATGTTACAATTTATATATATATATATATGTACGTGAGGCTTATAATTGGAATTTCAAATGAGCTTCTGATGGCAAACGGAAACGGTTTTACAAATTATTGAGGCACTGGTAGAGGTAACCTATGCTAAGGATACTTATCGAGGGGTGGATAATATAAAAAAGAGAATAAAAAAAACAACACACCCGGTCGATTTAGTTTGCCATTACGAGTGCATTGTAATGGAAATGCAAATTTCTGCAATAGATTGCATTATCCTTTTCTTTCTTTTCAATGTGTGTGAAAATCAAAAAAGGAAACACAAAAGACACACTCATACACACTCATACACACACACTTACTTGTTGTTATCCTTGCACCCTTGTCAAAAGAATTTCCCCAAAGAGGGCAAAGGGGTTGCAATTTCTCTTATATGCAATGCAAATTTTTCTTTTTGCAAGGATATGCAGAAATATTTGCCTTGTCCTTGGCCTTGGCCATGGGAATTTCCTAGAGAATTCCGTTACTTAATTAAATTTTGGAATGTCTGTGTTTTCTTTTATTTAATTTTTCTGTTTGCCAAATCAAATTAGCCATGACTTGTGCTCCGTTTGTCTGTCAAAGCTAGGTACTGTTTGCCCCATCCATCTAAAATCATTCTCACTCCAGACCTCGTCAGATTAACAACAAAATTGTTTAGTTTTATTTGGTTTTATTTGTTGGAATTCAGGTAAGCGATAAATATCCTTTTCGAATAGAAAAAGTTAGTTCAAACTAAAATTCTGTTTTGAAGGACCTTTACGGATCGAAAATGTGTGGAACTTGCTGTGGACCTTGTGGAGGATGCTGTTACAGTCCCTGTTGCTCACCCTGTTGCAGTCCTTGCTGTTCACCATGCTGTAGTCCCTGCTATACCTCTTGCTGTGGGCCCTGTTACGGTGGTGGCTGTGGATCTTGCAGTAGTTGTGGACCCTCCTGTTAAAAATGTTATCGACGAGTCTCTATCCCCACCACCCCCTCTATCAGGTGCAGCAGCCGTAGCGGCAGTTTCTTAGTTTCAAATCCCCCCCCCACCATCATAAATCCGTTTGATTTCCACAAATCAAATCAAAATTTATAAGATCTAATTGCAATAAATTAAACATGGGGTGAGAAAAAAACTTACTTGATTTCTTTTCCATTATCTTTCATTTAGCATGTGTAAATCTATTTAAGGTTAATTACCACTATAAAAAGAAAATCCCCCTTTTATTGGTGATAAACCCTTCCCAAATAATGCTAATTTATGCACTGACCAAAAGCGTAAAGTCATATCAAATAAAACTATAAAAAGTAAACAAGGACCACTCGTAGTGGTCACTCCTCCTTCTCCTCCTCCTCTAGCTACTGGTCACTTCCTGTTCTGCTGTCATAGGGTGGTGGTCAGTAGTTGGTCAAACAAGGGTGTGAAATGTTAGGGAAGGGGTTCGGGTTGGTCATAGGTGCCATAAAAATCGCATTATCATTTAAAGTTGAACTAATGGCAATGGAGAGGGGGGAATAAAATTCGAGAGGGTTTTTTGTCAACAAGGGAGATTTTTGTTGTCTAGTTGATTGTTTGACCACTGGTGGTCAGTAAGGCATTATAATGACATTAGAATCGAATAGGGAGCGAGATTGTTAGAGTAACTAATTGGTATGAAATTCAAAAATTTATCTGAAAGTGAAGGTGAAATGTAAATTCTGCCATTTTGTAATAAGAAATTATCGCTTTACTCTCTCTCTAGGCTAAAGCCAGTAAGTCATAAAACCAGCTGGACTCTCACTCTCCTCCTTCTATTTGGTACAATCCGCACGCAGGTCGCGTCTGGCGGCGACAGGGGACACATTATTTTAATTTTACCAACAACAATTTCTCTTTCTTTTTTTTTTTTTTACCAAAAAATACCCCAAAAAAAAGAGGAAGTGTATTCCACATTGAAATCTACTTGAAGGGTGGCGCGGACGCACAAGAAAAAGCCGCCAAAACGAGAAGAAAAAAAAATAGAAATTGAAAATCGTAAAAAAAAGGAGCAGAAGAAGCACATTAAATGAGTCTAAATAATTTATGCCAAATGCAAAAGTGTGAGTGTTGGGAGGGAGGGAAGGAAGAGTGCGTATGCGGTAGGTGAGATGCGGCAAGGGAGAGGTATGTATGTCCAATATGGGTATGGATATGGATATGGGCATGGTGGTGGTGGTCCTGGACCCGGACCAGTCTAATGCTGCGACATGTGCGTGAGTGAAATCTGCTCGTTTTCTAATTTTTTTTTTTACATTTTTTACCCAAAAAAAAAATTAGAAAAAATATTTAAAAATTGTGTGAGTGGGTTGGGCTTAGTGATATCCTGTAAAAGTACTGTCATTGTTAAATGAATTATGGATTAGTTGAAGTCTATAATGGAAGCTGATATTATATATAATTAGATCATATATATATGATAAATATGATATTATTATGAGGATATCAATAAAACAAAGCCCAATATAGTCAAGGTCAGAGACTAGTTAAATCTCACACTTCTATATAAAGAAAGTTTGAAAGCCAGGCTTAATAATATTATAAATAACCAAGAAAGAAAGTTATATATTCAAGCAACAAATCTATGATTTTGTTATGAAAATCTTACTGTCATATCAGTCTAAGTTATCAAAAATAGTTTTCTTTTTGAATGGATTGCATATCTCATAAATTTTATAAATCTTTTAAATTAATCTGCATTTGGAATAAGTTTGGTTTTCCATCTATATTACCGAAATTTTTCATACTTTTGGGTTCGGACAAGTTAGAAACATTTAATTATTGCAAGTTAACTAAATGAAATCTAATCGAATTTAAACAAATTTTCGGCAAGTTCTTTAGGTAGCTTCTACTATATCATACTTCTTTCTTATCTCGAAATTTGTAATGATTGAATGAATATGACTCACTAAATAAATAAAGTTGATTCTATAAACGGATTTATAATATTTTTAGAAAGTAGATTTTCATATCTCAAAATCGTTGAAATCTTAAATAAATTTAAAGAATTTAATTTTAAAACTTCCTAGGAATGAGACAATAGTTCTATTTAATCAAAATATTATTACAAAAATGTTCAACTTTTAGTTATAATTAAGCAAACTTAACTTGATATAAACTTTGCCTTCATTCATTCATTTTTACAGGGTATGCGACATTATCAACCCCTGCAGCAAGTGTAATTTTCGAGTCCTTTGCCAGCTCGCAGCAATTTTATTTTACAGTTTTAAATATACTACGCACTTTGTATATATACATATAGATATATATATATATATACAAACATACGGACATACATATGTACATATATATAGTGTGTGTGTGTGTGTGTGTGCGTGTGCTTGTGTGTGGGCTTGTGTGTGGGCTTGTGTGTAGGTCGTATATGGCCAGACATTAATATTTGCTCTCTCTGGCTCTTGGCAACGCGCCCTTAACGCATTTTTTTAATGCGCTCCTTCTGTGTGTGTGTGTGTGTGTATGCTTATGTGTGAGTGTGTGTGTGTGTGTATGTGTATGTGTATTTGCTCATTAAGCAAAAACAAAGTTAAGGAAAAGTTTTTTACCATCTTCAGACATTTTTGGGTTTCCGTTCTGTTTGTTTGTAATATTTTTTTCTTTCTTTTTTTTTACTCATTGTGGGGTTTTTCTTTTTCTGGTTTGTTGTTTTTTTTTTTTTTCATCCAAAGCTTTTGCATGTGCGGCCATTGTTTTCTTATTGACATACAGGGTGGTCAAAGGATCAGGAGAATATATAATTATGATTTGGAATAGTTGTTAACAAAGTTAAACTTTATTTTCTAAATGGTTTTCTGGCTTGGACTAATCTATAAACTGTCAAATAATTAGAATTATCATATACACCAGATAAATGATGAATCAGTTTACTATATTTAATGTATATAATATAAGTTTTCATATTAGTTCATTTTAAAAGAAAAACTCTTCGTTCTTTTCCTTTCTTATATGGTATGGATATATTTCTTCTATATAATCAAAATCCTATAATTTTTGAAACACCCTGTGTCTGTATGTCTATCGTCCTGCGTTCCCTCATTAATTTTTACTTATCTTGACGTTGTAAAAAATTTCCGTACACTCCGCGACTTTTTTTGTTTACGTGCTCGCTTGTATGTATTGTCTTGGACCTGTGAATTTCTCATTCGATATAAGGATCTTTGGGTTTGAGTTAAGAGGAAGGGCAGAGAAAAGCAAAAAAAAAAAAAAATAAACGACAAAATATGGAAAGAGCATGAAGCAAGTGTCCAGATTCTATCTATATATGGAAAATGTTGAAAAATATTTACATATAAGATTGTTGACAGTATACGATTTTCTATGCGTACCCCCCACATCCCGCCAAGAAAGAACAATAATCTTTACTTAGAATAAGTGGGATTTTTGTTAAGAATTAAATTTCTTAAACTAAAAATGTATGAAAAGAAGTCTAAGGATATTCGATTAAATTCCAACTTGACTGGATTTGAGTTAACCCCCACCCCCCCCGATTTGGTTGTAAACCACATCATAAGTCTCTTCACTCCTGTACATTTTAATAATCCTAATAACCGTTATATGCCGCCAGCAGGCGCCATTTTGAAAATCAAAGTTAACGGTTAAAGTGGTTATGGCAGCATAGCTAACCGCAGCAGAATTTGGTGACCACGAAAAGTCAGCAGAGCCTCCTCGTGCATCGTTTTCTCCCCCCACCCCCATCCCTCTAACCCAAATAATTTCACAACATTTCATTCCGAAAAGCCAGGCCAAGTAATTACGCATTCAAGTAGAAAAAGTTTATCTCTTGTCGAAAAATTGAAAAATTTTCATTTCATAAAATGAGATTAAAAACGCGAGTTCCTATCCCCCCCCTTTGCGAGAGGTGAAGACACAGAAAAACCGCAAAAGCTTTTCCACCAGCCGGCGAAGAGCAAGCGAGAGAGAAAGAGAAAGGGAGAGAGAGAGAGAGGTTGCTAGCCAAGCGAAGGGCTTAAATCTGCGAAAAGTTTACTACCAAAATATTTTTAAGAAAATTACAAGAACGTCAAAGGCAGTTGAAAAGACTGAAGGAAAAGGAGAGAAAGGAGTAAGAAGTGCGCGGGGTAGCAAACTGTAAGTGGGAGTGGTTGGGTGGGCGTTTTGGCATAAAAGAGCTCAAAGGCAAAATAATAATGGCCGCCGCCAACGCGATGGTTTGTATGTATATGTCGATAGTAAATGCGGGAAAGCTTTCCTTTTCCTTTTTTTCTTCTTTCTTTTTGGTGGAGAAGGGAAGGGAAGGGAAGGGTTGGTAAAGGGGTTTTCCGACAAAATGTATAGCTGATACTAACTGTGAAACGGTTCACATCTCAATGATGCTGACAACGCAGTCTGGCAACGCTAATACATCTCTCTCTGTTTCTCTCTCTGTCTCTTTCCCTCTAGAGATGCGTATGTGTGTGTGTGTGTGTGTGTTGGGGTGGCCATACGCACTTTTCAACCCTTTTGGCGTGTTGCTGGCGGGGAAAAATTGCGTAAAGTGCGAAATTCCCTGCGTGTGTTGGTGTATATGTATGTATGAGTGTGTGTATGTATGTGTGTGTGTGTGTGTGTGTGTTTGTGTGTGTATGTACTTACATGTACATGCATATATAAAATTTGCTACATTATGTACTTGGAAAGTGTTTCATTTTACATACAAAATAACATCCCAGGGCATTTTACGTAAAAGGGTTGCGATGGGCCTCTCCCTGCTACTGAAATTTTGTTTCATTTGGCAGTTATTGGATTTTCAAAATGAAATCCATTTTGATGGGAAACGAAGCTTTGATATATGGGTTATACGTGGTTTAGCCTAGCGGTAGTTAAATAAATTAACAGCCCATGGGCGGATGCTCAAAATTGCAATTGTATTTGATGGTGGGTCTTGGGTTTGGGGTTCGGGGTTTTGGGTTTGAAATTTGAATGATGGCCAAAAAGTTACAGCAAAGTCATCGCAAGGGATTTCTCTTTCTTCGTCTCAAATGTATAAGAAGAGAGTAACTTAAAGCGACAAAATAGATTGAAAAATAGATTAAAAGCAGTTGCCTTAAATTATGATTAATGAAAAGGGTTTAAGGCAAAGATATAGCATAAACATAATCACCTGGTTACAAAATTTACCATCTGCATATATGACATGACAGCATCCTAGTTAGAAAATCAAATGAAATGGAAAATAAAAAAAAAACAACAAAAAATTATCTACAATATGTGGCAGCTGCAATAGCAAAAAAAAAAAAAAATTCAATCAGCGGGAGATAGATCTTTGTATATATGTATACCTATATAATGTAGGGGAAATGTAAAAAAATTTGCATATATGAAACCAATTGCCAAGCCATGGAAAATCATAAAAAACAAAAAGGATAAAGGATGCTGCTGCTTCACATGACAGACAAACAAACGCAGTGAAAATGAAAATCAAAAAAAAAAAAAAAAAAAAGCAAAAGGTGGCAAATATTAGGCCAGGACGAAAAGGAAAGAAAAAAAAACACCAAATTGAAACGCTTTCATATGCAAATTTTTGGAGAGCGAGTTGAAAGCTGATTTTGATTTGGCACGTAGAATTGTATAAAATTTAATATGGATGGGATACTTGACAATGCAATGGCAAAATAAGTGGAGCTCAAGGACCCTCTCAAGACTCTCTCTACCCTTCTCCTCTCTCTCACTTAACTAATCCCTTCTAAATGAAGCTCAGCATGTTAGCAAATATTTTCATTCACTTTTTTTTAGTTCAACGAAAAAGAAAGTAAAAAATATTTTTATTTTCTGCTTCTTTTATGATAAAAAATGGCGTCGCTACTCGAACTAATCCAATTTATTACAGCTCCATAACTTTTTCATATTTGCTTAGAACGACCCTCTTCTTCTCCCAAGAGCTCTGACAGACGCTAAATGCGTCTTATTAGATGAGAGTATTGTGTGTGTGTGCGAGTGTGCGAGTGTCCGTGTGTGCATGTGCGAGTGAGTGTGTGGCATGTTTACCCTCATGCCCCCCCCCAAAAAAAATATATGCCACCCCTTGCATGTGTTGCTTTACTACCAAAGTGAACTTTGACTCGACGCTTCAATTTCAAGCTTCTATCTTTCGTTTCCTTCTACTAACTGTCTATCTATCTGTCCGTCGGTCTGTCTGTCGGTCTGTCTTTTTCCTTTATGATAAATTGCATTTAGCAACCACCGAAGCCAACCAAAAATAGAAACCAATCCACCCACCAATCAACTCACCCTCTTATCCCTCTCTTCTAGCCTAGGCAATAGATTGGCGGCGGGTGGTGGCAGTTTTAGAGGCATTGTTGTTATTGTTATTTCTACAAAGATATGGAACATACTCGTGTAAAGGATTTAACTCGCCTCGCCTCTCTCCCCATCCCCCCTCTCACCGCCGATTTCCAATTGGAAATGGTTCTTACAACGGAAAATGGCTGAAATGAAAAATGTATTATATTTCTCATCAATTTATTTAAAAATTATCCCTCTATATATTATTATAAGTATCTATAGTTTATGTTAAAGTGTGGAATTGAACTGAAGTTAAAAGGAATTAAACAGTTGATTTCGATAAAAAAAAATTTATCAAAATAAACTATAGAATATTTACAATTTCTGCTTTGGACAAACAAAGAAAATCTATTCAGAGCCCTAGCACATAGATTTTGGAAAATTAATTAAATAAATCGTAAATGTATACTACTTATATTATGGTCAAAAGGGATACTCATGTGGTATTGTACTTTCCATCAATTACTATATCATTTATTTCACTTCAATGGCTATATCAGAAGTCATTCAGGAATATTAAATATTAGAATATAAATCGAAAGTTAATTGAAATTAAATATAAACTTTAATGCAAACAAAAAGGAAATTTGAAAAAAGGTTGGTCTAGAAGTCGAAAAATCTGTAGATATAATCTAAAATAAAAACCCCCAAACACAGAAGAAACTTTAGTTTTGAATCCCTCTGATGAAATTGTCGCAAATTAATTTACAGCTGAAACTATCACCAAGATGCAATAGGATATATATAAATCAGAGCATGCAATTGGAAATCGAAATGAATATAAATTAAAGATAAATTTGCTAACAAAAAAGGGTTTCAATTTGGACCCTTGTGACTTTTCATTAACCGATTTGGTTCTTTCTTAAGCGCAATCATTAAAGAAACTTATCCGAGTAGCTTCTTTATTTATTTTAAAACAAATTTATTTTAAAAACTATTTCAGGAAGTTTTTACTTTTAATATAAATTTTTTTCATTTAAGAATAAAATCAAATCAATTGATTTAGATATGAGATCGAAATGGAAAACCAAAATAAACTTTAATTTTAGTTGTTTAAAGTTTCGATGAAATAAGATCTTATTCAGGAATTCGTGTAACTAGCTGAAACATTTATAAGTTATATTTATATACATATAATTATATTTATATACATTTAATAGATAAATTATTATCAAATTATATTTATCTATAAACTATATTTATATATATTTAATAATGAATTATTACAAATCATTATATATATATGAATTATATTTATATATATTTAATAAATTAAATATTATCAATCAAAACCGATAAATACTAAAAGCAAAAACTAAAACAATGAAGATAAATCCTATACAAAATCTTTAACTTTGACTATCCATATACATATATCTAGTATTTATGTAATGTAAAATTATTATAATGTAAATTTGTACTCCAAAACCAAAACAATAATTATAAAATATTCAAGAAGAAAAAAGTAAAAATCTAAAGTGATTTAAATTTAGAATCAAGTAAAGGTTAATCGGCATTAAGTCCAACTAAACTTGTTTAATAAATAAAATAATAATTTTTCTTAAAATATTCCATAGAACAGGTTCCCTTCTTACTCTGAACAGTCACATATTACTATACGATCTGTTTAATGGAAATTAATAAATTATGATTAAGGTTTAGTCCAATTTTTCTATATAAGTATGGATCTGATGAATATGACCACTTGAATTAACAGAGTTCACCAAATCTCAATTCACGTTTTACTTATAACTTTTCATTAGAAAATTTTCTTTTTAATTCCAAGTAATTAATTCTGTTTAATGTCCCAGACAGTTCTTTCATTAAGTTCATACGGGTCATTGAACGAGAAATGTATTTCACCTCAACACTCATCTAAAAGATGAGTTTTAAACTTGGTATAGACCGAATCCATCATTTTATCTAATGCTTAGCTTTTTAGCTTAGGAAAACTTTTAACCATATTGTTTGCCCGATGATAAAGAGAGGAGAATATCCACCTTGAAGAATTTTCCGCAATGTCAATATGCATAAACTGGTTTCCCTTCGATGGCTTTTCCCAGTGCCTGCCTGCCAAACAAGTGACAACAAATTGCATAAAAATTTGTTTGCATTTTTATCCGCCTGGCACAGAGCAAAAAAAAAACCGGAAAATTTTCTAGATATAGATTTTGCATTATAAAAAGTAAAATATTTGCTTTGAAAAAAAAAAAAATAAAATAAAATAAAACCCCATAGAATAGCCATTCCTTCCCATTCAACCAGATCCAAATGGATGTCTCTATATAAGAGAGAGAGAGAGAGAGAGAAAGATAGAGAGAGAGAGGAGCGTCTTCTCTATGAAAGTCTCAAGTTGATTTTCAAGCTGATTTCCCGCTGACAAATATCGCGTGTTTGTCTCTGATCCTGTGGAGCGTTAAGTGCATCCACATAGAATTGAAGTCGTTGCAAGAGCAAGAATAAAATGGAACAGAAAAGGGAAGGGGATGGAGATAGGCAAGGGATGGGGGGGATATAGCCACAGTTGTGTCTGTGAAAACAATGAAAAATTCATGTAAATGAAAAATAAATGCACACAAGCCAAACCAAAGGATAATGCAGCAAGATGGAGCAGGAGCAGGAGCAGGAGTAGAAGCAGGGACAACAGCAGTGGAAAATAGAAACACATTTCATGCAATTTTTGGTCCTTGCGACTCCTTTGTCTGCGGCACGAAATTTCAATAAATTATGCAAAAATTTTTCGTGGTTTTCGCGCTTTTTTTCCTTTCGTTTTTCTTTTCTCTCTCTCTCTCTCTGTCTCTTTCTTTCGCTTTTTTCATGGTTCTTTCTATTCAAATTTGCGTGCATTTTTTATTTGTTAAATAAACAACCAAAAAAAAAATAAAAACCAAATAGGAGAAAAAAGAAGAAACCGTAAAATATTTAACACAGAGTGAAATTTTTATTTCATTTGCAGCAAAACGTTTTTTTTTACAACCCTTTTGATGATACTGCTGCTGCTGTCCCCCCTCCCTCCCTCCCTCCTTGTATCCTCTCTAATCGTGCAGCATCCCTCGGATCATATGTCTTTGTCTATTGATCAGGTAAACGATATATGCAAATTAGTTTGATTAAATATTTAAATGAAGACCGTTTCGGGTTTAGTTTTTTTTTCCATTTTATGAAAGGGAACGACAGCTGCTGCTGGTGCTGGTGCTGCTCCTGCTTCTGCTCCTGCTGATGCCTTTGTTGATCCTCACATTTGTATGGCACATACGTTTTACACTGATCTCGCCTGGGGTTCATTTCACTTTAGTTCACCTTTTGAACTCACATAGAACGGACGCAAATTGCTCTATTGCAAGAGGGGGAAAAGAAGGGAAAGGGTAAGAAGAGAATTCAACTATGCGGAAATGTTTTAACATATAAGAAACCATAAACATTATAGGGGCCAAAACACATGTACGATCAGACAGCTATATATATATAATTTTCTTACCTACATTGCGTCGTTTACTCTTCCCTCCCTCTCCCTCTCTCTATCTCTATCTCTAACAAGAGGAACGTACGATAAATGTGCACTTGAATCATACTAATTTGCTTTGAGGTAAAAAAAAACTTCTTATTTTCTAAATTAAAGAAAATAATATAGCCCACACCAAAGATAGAGAGAGAGGGAGATGGTGAATGTGTGTGGGGGGAGGGATAACGAAACGGTTATGGCAACATGTGTTGCACCTAGAGTACCGCTACGATTACGATCGTTATCACCAAATCAGCAACAGACAGAGAGAGAGAGAGAGAGATTGGGGGAGAGGAGGTTAATAGAGCTGTATACCAGAGGCCAACTTAGGTGATTTTGTTTAACGATCTCTCTCTCTCTCTCTCTCTCTATCTCTCCCTCACGAAAGATCATTCTACCATTACACCACCTCACACATGGATCCAACTAAAACAATCTTCGGGGCACAGCTGCAGCAGCCAGTTTGCCACATTATTTGCAGATCTCGCACCTTGGCTACTAGCCACAGATATGGCCAACAACAAAGAGAGAGAGAGAGAGAGAGAGAGTGAGCCACAAAGGTGAAGTCATGTCTAAGATGGTGCCATGATCAGCAGCTTGCACTTGACCACACTAATCCATCTTATTGGGGGACCAACAGAATGTTGTGATAAAGCCAAGGCTAACCACCAAATAGCATACAAAAGCTAAACTAGCAATGGATCGATGGATGGGATCAACCGATCGTACGATCGATCGTTCGATCTTTACTTTGATTATGCTTAAGTAGACAGCAGGCTACTTAACCCGCAGCTAAAGCGGTTGACTTTGACGATCTCTGCTCCGAGGATAGCATCATCTCGTCCCCCCCTCCCCATTTTTTGGTTGGGGCGTCATTTCGATTTCTTTTCTTTTTTTTTTTTTTTTTTTTTTTTTTTTGTTAGTAAATTACTTTAATAGTATAAACATAATCATTTGTATTGCGGCTGCTGCTGCTGCTGCTTACCAAACCTTGGAGCATTCCACTATCATGGCATATGGCACTCTGTTGAGTCTTAACTAGAAAAGTATCTTCCAGTGCCTCGTGCCTTGGTTTTTGATAGTAATTTCTTTCTAGTTATGACGCTGCCTGCTACCAACTATCTAGTCAAGTGCTCCTACAACAACTACAACAACTACTACTACTACTACTACTACTTCAACTGACTAACTGAGATCACAGTTATCTTGTGTAACAGTGAAAAATTGAAAATTGTACCATGTAAGAGATCATCTAGATGAATCTTGCATCCACCTTGTTTAGATCGAACATTAGATTTGATGGCTCTGTGTACGCAATATTATGGAAAAAGTAGGCCTAATTGTAGACTCAAAACAGGCTAAAGAAATCAAAGTGCAAAGAGTAACATTTTGGTTGAGGTATTACCCATTGATAGGTAAAGGCATTAATTCCAAGAGGAGTTTCTTTTGGAATAAAGGGTAGGAATTTGGAAGTTTTAGTTGTTCTCGGAAGCTGAGGCTACACTTTTAGCCCTAAAAATATTTGTGATGATCTCTGCGAATGAGGATAAAGCTACATTGATACAATTAATTGGTACAAGGACATCCTAAAGCTAGACGGAAAGGTAGCTAGGGATAGTGTCTAATTACTAGAAGCCCTTTGTCAGATTATCTCTATCTTATTTTACTTGAATTGAAACAGAATGATATCGAAATAATGTTGGAAAATTACAAAAACGAAGAATTAAATAGAACCCTTTAAACTGGGAAAAAAATTGTTGAGGCATTTTAAAATAATTCTTTATCGTTAATTAAAAAACAAAAATAAATTTAAAGCCATTTCTGCAAATTAAAAACTTTTTATCCCCTTCCTATAAATAAAGAAATATTTTAACAAAAAGTTATCTATTTAAGTAAATAGCTTTTTATTTATCCCTTTGCCTTAAATAAAAAATAATATATTAATCTCCTTTAAGTAAAAACAAATTTCTTTGTAACAAAAAAATTTGTTTTCGAGCTTTAAAAAAATCTATCTTTTTATTTTCTATCCAATCTTCAAAAAATGTTTTTTAACGATCTCAAAAAAAAGACATATGAATTATATTGGAAATCCATTTACGTTATTTATGCTATTTCTAATGGAAATACTTTTAAGATATAGCTTAATCCGAGTACTCTGACATGGAGAAATTGAATGAATTAATTTTGAATGTACAGAACTTTAGGATTTTTAAGAAAAACATTTTGAAACTAAGCTTAGTTTAACTAAAAGCTGAAATACATAGCTAAAATATCCTCGCTGAGTTTAATAAGATACTCTCACTATCTCAACTTAAACAGACAAGTTGGTCCCAAATTCAGAATAAATATTAACTCCTTAGTAAAAGATTATATGCAGACTAACAAATGGTTATTCCATCTACAGAAAATGCAAATAAATGAGCAATTTTAATCGATATTCTAATCGGAAACAAAGGCCCCGCCAATGGCAATGACTAAACCCTTGAAACTATCTTATAGATACTCATAATTTGAAATATAGCCAACCGCTGAGCTGCTCATTTCACTAGCGAAATAAATGTCGCGTTTCCTTCACTCCAGACATAATCAGATAAATGCCTAAAACAACAAAAAATGTATATAGGTACATATATAGACAAAAAAAAAATAAATAAATAAACTTTATTAAATCCATACTCATAAATATGCATGGAAAGTCATCGAATGAATGGATAGCCATGGGGTTTACCTTCTCTAATTACACCCAACTCCCAAAATAAAAAAAAAAAAGAGAAAAAAATAAAGTAAAAATCAAACAAAAACTTAATACATACACAAATAGGAACAGGAATATATATATATACATATATATTAAGTGTCATAAATATGCATGAGTAAGAAGAAAAAAAAATGAATGAAAATAAAGAGAGAACCCTTGTAAATATTTTCAATTCCAGAATTTACCCCTGAGACAAGGATAAAAAAAAAACAGAAAGAAAGAAAAAGAAAGTTGCCGTGTTTAAGCCAAAAAACACAAAAAAAAAAAAAAAAAAATGAAAATAACCGGAAAAAAGGTTTACAATTAAAACGAATATATATCTATATATGTATCTGTATCTGTATCTGTAAATGTCTGTCTGCTTTATTTCGATGGCATTTTCATGTATTTTAGCTTTGCGGTTCATTGATTAAAATCAAACTCTATTTTAGGGGTAGCACACACACACACACAAATATACACCTCCCCCCCAACCATGAACTTCAGTTTGAATCCCTTAAACTTAGGTAATAGCTCTGCGTGTGTTTGTTTAATTGAGTTTTGTTTCTCCTTTTTTTTTTTTTAGTTTTTTTCTTTTTGTTATATAAGTATGTGGGGTATATATTCCTGTATTTGCATTGTCGGTTTGTCATTCTCATTAGGTGAAAGAGGGAGAAAGCTATCCAATTTATCCATCTGTATGAAGGGTTTATTTTTTAGTTGAATGTTTATCAATTGCCATATATCATCATTCAGTCGAACCATCTGCAATCAACCATTCTAGCATTTATTTTATTTGGCATGATTTTAATTTTAGATTAGTTGGCATTTGCCATACACATACACAACACACACAAACACACACTCGCAGCAGACAAACAACACACACTCTTCTTTCTTTTTTTTTTTTTTGGATCGCATCATCGCATTGACAGGGGCATGTCAACATAAGGTTATTCATATTTACCTTGCATGGTTCTGGTTACTTAATTTAAAAGACACCCAACGATTATTGGTTTTGAATTGCTTAGAACACGCGAATATATATCTCTCATTTCTCTATATATTTCGCATATATTTTATTTGCCAGTTTTTTTTTTTGTTTGTTTGTTTTTACTGTTTGCTTACCCTTTAAAAGATTGAGAAAAAAGTATATTGAGATGTTTAAGCTGTTTGTTACAGACAGGACATGAAAGAAGCAAGAAATATAGATATATAACATATAGAAAGATCTGCATTTATCGATTGATATTTAATAGTTTGGCAGTATCTACCTAATCCATTACTGGATCGATTGATCGATCTCTCCGCCAATTCTTACATTATCTTAAGAATTTTATTCAGTCGTAAACCTTTCCATTCTTTGTTTCGATAAGTCTAGTGATTTGTTTAATAGTGTCTATATCAATATCCGCCAAGCAATTATATACATACTTATATTCTTACAAAGGAACTCTTTAATGGTAACTATATGCTTAACTATGTGATTATCTTAATATAATCTGTACTATATATTATTAGTATATATAGTAATATTATATTATTTTATTATGTATTTTTTTCTAAATGTTTATATTGGTATTTTTTTATATATTAGTGTTCTGTATCTATATGTCTGATTTTCTGTTCTTTATAGTTTATGTATTTTTGTTCTTCTATCCATAAATCTCTCCATTCGTCTGAACCAAATTCTTTAAAAATATCGTAAGTCTTAACTAAGCTTAGCTCAACGAAATCATGGAGAAATTGTCTTGCTGAGTTCGTGTAATTAGAATTATGCATATATAATAATCATATACTAAATACTACAAATACTATAAATTATACTAAAAATAGATACAAAGTATAATATTTATATGGTAAATATACATATTTAACAATAAATATTAATATATTAACAAGTTTTCAGCCTTATTACTAATAAAATTCAATCGTAGTTTATACTTATCAGTTACTTATAATTTACAGCTTACTTATAATTTTGTTCTATTGGGTATATTAATAACCGATATCTACTATAATATACATATCATTAACTATCACTATATATATCCAAATCCTTCCTTAGTCCAATAATGATTATAAGATTATAAGTTATATAGATTAAAAGTTATATAGATTAAATGTTATATATAGTTCTTTGCATATAGCTAATAACCTTTAGATCATCCCTTATAGATAGTTAGAAGTAAACTTTAATTAGACTTAATCTCAGTGAAGATATTTATTCATGTTTAATTTATCTACTTACTACTACAGAGTATCTGTTAGTCGACACTCTACCACCAATATAATCATTTTTCATTTCATTTCATTATATTAAATGGTTGAGTAAATAGGTAGGCGTTGATCCAGTAAAACATTTGCCAATTTTCGTTTACCTTATTCAAATGGATAAAAAGGGATACAAGGATAGAGGAAACGTTACATATGCATGACTGTAAAAGTCATCGTACAGACATTCCCATTCCTTCGTTCGTTGTTTTTTGACCTTCCGCCTTTCCACACTCGAGAAGAAGAGTTTCGTCTGTTAACAAGCCAAGTCAATATAATTCAATGTCCCAGCCAAGGCAAATCCATTAATCTTTAAAACGCATATGTTGGATGGACCCACCGGCTCACACACACACACACACACACACACACTCAGTCACTTTATAGCTACTTGTTGCTGCAACCTTTCAAACACCTTTTCCGCCTTTATGCCACATCATATCTCTTTAGCTTTTATTATGCGATTTGCATAGCGTTTAGCTTGCCACTTGGCTATCGCGTATTAATATTTTAGTAGTCGTCGCTATCCCTTTTAAGCCATGTTCGGTTTCACATCATCTTATCCAAACCATTTGAATCCGTTGCGGTAGCCCCTTCGGTAGCCATCTCGCTTTCGCTCTCACACTCTGTCCCTGTCTGGCCCATGTGACATGGAAATCTTTTTTGTGGCAACAAGAAGGAGAAGCAAAAAAAAAAAAAAAAAGGTATCTGATAAATGATATTTCATACAATACCTGACTCGATATGCATATAGAAAGAGAGCGTGAATGAGGTAGAGGGATGGAGTGTGAGAGGGGGGGAAAGAGAGAGGTAGAGTTCTTGTCATTAATAAATGTTGTTGAGAAAAATTCATTGTTTGTTGTCCATGGATAAGAAAAGAAAAGAGAAAAAAAAACATGATTATTATTCAAGAGTGTGAAATTCAATAGTTTCTTTTCAGATATATGTATGTATATATATTTATATATACAGTTATTAATTTTAGTTTATAACTTATAAAATTATTTAAATGCTAGTCTCCCTCTCAAATGATAAGCGATCATTTGAAGTGGCAAAAGACCTTTAACAATTTGCCACAGAAAACGGATGATGGATTATTGGTACGTGTTGCCAGAACGGTAACAAGGATGTAGCCAAAAGGACAGACACATACACATACACCCACCAGCCCATACGAGACTCATTAATCCTGACGACAAAAAGGAGGGGAGTCAGCAAACGAAGAGCCAAACCTCTCGCCCTTTGCCCACACGACTCTCTCATTTGTGCTAAAAACTTTGCGGCTTGATAAATTGCCCCAGCAAACACACACACCACAACTGTCCTCTCCTCTCCTCTTCCTCCTTCCTCCTTCTTCGTGCCTTGTGCCTAAAGGCAGCGAAATCTGCATAGACCATGTGAATGAGTTTCGCTTTTTTGTCTTTCAACTTTTGCGATAGATAAACACTTAACACGTTTTTGGCCGTGATTTAAATGTTGCTCCTGTCACCTTAAACCCCACAACCTTCTCTTCGAAATCTCTTTCTCTCACACTTTCTCTCTATTTGCCAGCCATTCAATCACTTTTTTCTCACTCTCTCTCTCTCTCTCTATCTGAATGTGGGTGTGTGTGTGTGTAGAGCATTTCCTTTTGGCCCGAAAGGTGTTTTTATTTTTAGCCCTCATACTGTTGAACATTTTTTGGATATGCAAATACTTGTGAGTGGCATTTATATTTTTTTTCTTCATTCGAGGTTTTTGTGCGTTTTTGCATTGTGATGCGTTGTCTCTCTGTCTGTCTGTCTGTCTGTCTGTCTGTCTCATTTGTCTGTCACGTTATTTCAAAATTTATTTTTGTTTGCATTGTGCAAATGTCACGTTTTTCGTGTTGATTATTAAATGCTCCTTTGTACAGGACTTTAAGCTAAATAACATGCAAGTTGAAGCTAAAAATTGTTTAAGCTAATGGTAAATACATATTCATAGAGAAAATAAGTAACAAAGGACTCCAAGCAAAAACTAAATTGATTGTCTATATAGATAGATATTTCATACTTTTTTAATTAGTGGAACTCTGCTGTTAGTTTTATTACGAAGGAGTTAAGAATTTTTCAAGGCTAGAACTAGTTGAGAATTAAAACTAAATGAAGCAGGAATCTAGAACTGCTTGAGAATTTTAAGTTCAATGAAGCAAGAAACTAGAACCTAGTTGAGAATTATAACCCAATGTGGCATAAAGCTGTAATTAGTTGTGAAAATAAAAACTATATAAAGCAATAAGCTGCAGTAAAAGGAGAACTACAACTAACCAAAGTAAAAAGCTAGAACTAGGTGAGAATTACAATATAGGGTTGAACTAGTTAAGAATTACAAATATACAAAATATTAAACTAGACCTAATTGAGAACTGTAGCGATTTAACAATAATCTAGAATTATTTAACATTTACAAATAAGCTAGAACTCAGTTCAGTTTTTCAATTGTCAACGTACTTATTTCGGGCACCTTTTAGTCGAGAGTTAAAACTAAATCAAGTTAAAAGCTGAAATAAGTTGAGAATTATAATTAAGTGAAACAAAATCTACAACTGATTGAGAATTACTACAACCCATACAAATTTAGGATGTCAGCTTTGGCCTTAACTTTAAACTATTTAATATAAACAATCTAAAAGCTGATAAAATTTTTGAAACATAGAAAATATAAAGTATAAATACATTCTAAAATCAATAAAGTTTTAAAAATAATTTCAATCACTTTCACTATCTGTATCATAAGTTTTGCTTTCATCATCATCATCATCGTCATCGTCATCAGCTTCCGTTTCTGCATATTCGATTTCAGATTCTGTGGCAGATGGTGAAGTATTTGGTGATGTTGAAGAATCGCCAGTTAAATCATTGTCATAGCTTTCAGAGTCCCTGGTATAACGACTAGGACGATCATCATTATCATCATCATCATCTTCATCAACATCATCATCATCATCCTCATATTCATAATCGCTTTCACTTTCCTTAAGAGATTTTAGCTTCTCTTTTAAAGCCATTTGACGATTATTCTTGGTGTATAAAATTTGTATATCATGAAGTTCCTTGATTAGAGCATTTCTCTCCATGGCATGAAATTCTCTCTGTTGATTGCACTCCGTTTTCAATTCACGATTCTCAGCACGTAGACGAAACATTTCACCCAAGATGTCATGTTGTTTATCCACCACAGTGGTCACTAATTGTTCCAAATTCTCAATGGCCACCTCATAATCGAGAAGTTTCTTTTTTAATAACCAATTCTCAGCATAAGTATCAGCCAATTGGCTGGCATCAGGAGATCCTTTGCTATCCTTTGAAGGATTTTTATTCACCTGATCTTCACTAATAATGAGATAAATGAAAAGTTTACTACAATTTTTTTTTTTATTCCAAAGTAGAACTTACTTTTCATTGGGCTCCTCTTCTCCAGCTAAAGGATATGCCACCAACTGTTGACTAGGCTCCCTTGTTGTATTATAATATTGACATAGACAGGACATATCTAAAGAAAAGAAGAAAAATTAAAATCAAAATCAAATATAAACAACTTTTTTATTTTTTATTCTATTTTGTCATAGATTCTTTTGACATTTGCTCTGATATGAAAAGTAAAGCTAACTAAATAGAAACTATTGAAACCATTTAAAGGACTCCACTCTCAACAACGTTGCATGTCCTGTGAACAGTTTACGACTTGACATTTTCACACTTTGTTGAATGCCACCACAAAAACTCACAGACTCACTGTCTTTCTTACTGTCGAAGGATGTCTATCCTGTCCCTGACAGTAGCAGCAGCAGCAGTAACAGCACCAGCATCCTTCGTCCTTTATGCATCTGGGAACTGGGTATGTGTAAATGTCTAACTAGGGAGTAAGTGTGTGTGTGTGTGTGTGTGTATCCTTGCTTTGGTGGATTCAAGTGCAAAATTGGTTTAAGTGTTTTGCCAAATTGGCAGCAAAATGGCTTTTTCAATTTCTACTCACTCTAGTCAAGCCAACAAAAAAAAAAAAAAGAGAAGGAAGATAGAAGCCAAAACAGATTTACAATTGATATTTTATACCTACATTTTGGTTTACTTTAAAGGCTAAAAAGAAAAAAACGAAATTCTCTGGCTACTTGTAATTACCAAAAACCATAAATAAATATCGATCATAGTTGATTGTATATACAGCCACGCCCTCAAGGCACATTTCACACGCTTATAAACGACACTAAATGATCACACAGATCAAGAAATAGAGACAGAGACAAAGAGAGTGGAGTGAGAGTGAGAGAGAGACAGTTGGATAGACGACCGCCGCCTAACACATATCATTTATAGCCGCGATAATCATGGCTTACACCCCAGTCAGGCATCCGCTTTTAGAAGGCAAATACACACATGTGTATATGTGTATGTGTGCATGTGTATATATAGATTGTTTATAGCCCAACCTCACAGAGTACCATTCCATTCCAAGTGGAAACTTAATCGTGATGCCTAAACAACGCCAAATTACATACCAGAGGGCGCTACGCAGTCCATGTTAACATAAATTTCCTTGCGCCTCCTCAGTTTCGTTTCACCAAAAAAATGAGAGGATGGGGGCCCAACCTCTAAACGTTCAACTTTAAACTAGGCAACAACAAAGTCTTGCAACTTAATAACAGCAACAACAACAACAACAACACATGCAAGCGCACATTTAAAAAGGCATAAGTCATACGTGGCTAATAAATTGATTTGCTAAAGTGGATTAGAGTTCATTGCTATGATCAAATACAGGGTGATCCACTGGAAAAGAAAGGACAAGCGCGAATAATTAAAAAAAAAATACTTGAAACAAACTGAAAACTTAAGAGTTTTCAATGAAAATATCATCAAATACAGGGTGATTAGTCTCAAATAATTAAAGAAAATAAACTTGAAACTACCCAAAACAAAAGAGGAAAAGGAACAAAAATGTTTACTTCAAAAATGTTAAAGTCAAAACTTCCTTTACCAAATATTTATATGAGTTTTCATGGTTAGAACCTAAAAGAATCTATTATGATCATTATGTCCCGAACAAGTTATGGAAAGATCACAGTTGAAGCAGGATATAAAGTTGTGTTTTCATTTATTACTGCCTATTATATATTAAGTAACTATAAATAATATTTGGTTATTTCTCATAAATTCTATATCTCTAAACAAACATATTTTTTTCCCTGATCGTTAAAGACAATCACAATTTTTGCTACGGCATGAACGATTTTCCTTTATTTATTAAGATATTACCAAAAAAGATATTTCATACTGGTGTAAGGATAACTGATTTTTTGATGATTGGTATTAATTTTGACAAATCTTTTACGGCATAATATCAAAATGCTTATCCAAAAATACAGTTGCGTTCCAAACCAGATTTGCCTTGGAAAGATATATATATACCAGTAACTTTATATACTGTAATCATTTAACCTGAGAAAATAGTAATACATACTTCTTTATTTTAGAGTGTCCTTGAATTTCTGTATATCATTAAGTAAACCTTTATTATTATTAAGAGATTAACTTAAATAAAATACATCAATATATGAATTAAGTCACGATATCGGTTATTACATTTGCATTATAATCTTTTGTTTTCTTTTAGCATTATTCATCATGTGTTTTGATTGTCTCACCTCACTTCTTAACATTATGGATTCCTCTTAATAGAGCACCCTGTAAACGCATTGCTGTATTTTCATAGTTGCAAGCGCACAAACACACACACACACACACATACGATATCAACTATTTTTGGCTCTAACCATGTAGTTAAATATGTTTGTATACGTTTCTGACCAAACGGAAACATGAGAATACTCACACCGATTGACGGCATACAGCATACGCGGGTAAACCCCCAAAACGCCAACTGGCACACCACACGGCAGACTGAGGCTGGCTGCAAAAAAAAAAAAAAACATAAAACACAAAAAAAAAAAAAAGTAAAAAAAAAGTCGAAACGAAACGCTTAAAATGCCAGTTTGAAGTCTATTATTTGCTGGACACGAGCATATATTGATTGCATCGCAGCCAGAGATTCAGAGAGTGAGGCAGGAGAAAAGCAAATTGCTTCAACAAATACGACTAAGCGTTCATCTAGGGAAATAAGCGGAATGAGGGAGGAGGAGTGGAATGTCTGAAGGGAGGTAGGTGGTGGGGTAGGCGGGCAAGCGGCTAAATCACATGGTAATGGTAACATAAACCGCGAAAAAAAAAAAAAAAAAAAAATCTTTAGCCAGTTGCCAATGTGCGGAAACTTGTTTCGGCGGCGCAAAGTGCAGGTCCAGTTGGCCAACTTGCTAAAGTCGTAGTGCACTCACTTCGTGTAGTGCAGCATTTAGCGTCTTGATCGGTTTATCACCGATTAATTAGAGTTTGATAAATACGCGCACGCCGTGAGTAAATAAATCATGGCAGGCCAAACACCAGGGCAACAGTTATAAGACTTACACACAGATATAGCTCCAAGCTTCATCTCCATATCCCTCTCCACTCCTCTCTCTCTCTCGCTCTCTTAGTAATAAGGAATATATGCTCCCCATACCAATTTGCATATCCCCAAAAAAAAAAGGAAGAAAACAAAAAAAATATTTACTTTTTTCGGTTTTCTTTTTTTCCAGATTTCTCACCGTACCACATTTTTTGCATTTCAGAATCTAAACAAAAGGTAAAAACTTGAAACGGAGTCTGGGAACTTGTGCAAAAGTGCAAAAATATCTTTGAACATTTTCTCTCTTTCTCTGTGCGAGCATTAATTATGAATGGGTACAAAGAATCCTTTGAGATGATGACGATGATGATGATGATGATGATGATGATGACGGCGACGATGACGGGGCGACCCTGATAAACAGAAGCTAATTTTTGGGTCTTTTCGGTACTTTTGAATTTATGCGCTGACTGCCTATGAATACGAATGAAATTCTTGTTGTTCAATTTTTTACACTTCAGTTTTTTGCATGGATTTAAGATAGGTATGTATGTATATAATTTTTGGTTTCTTTATTTTATGTCGACTCCACGTGGCACTTGAGCGGTCTCCTTTTCAAATTATTTCATCAAAATTATGTGATAGGATTTATTTTCCTTGCTCTTTTCCTGCCACATTAAGAGTCCTTTTGGCTTAAAGAGAGAAGGAAACAGTTTTGGGTATGGAAAATCAAAGGTCATTTACCTTGTGCTAAAACAAAAAAATTTGGATTCTTAAAAAGCAAAGTGGGAAAAATGTATTCTACCTCAGTAAGAGTAAATAAACCCTTTATGTCAAAGGATATGAAACTCTTTCGTCAAAGATTTAAAAAATACTTACATATTTTTATACCTGTACAACAGCCGATATAGCCATGTCTGACTGTCCGTCCGTCTGTATGAACAACAGATCCCAGAGATTATGAGACTATGGTGTCAGCATCCGATTGATTAGTGCCTACGCAGATCAAGTTTGTTTCAAATTTTTGCCATGCCCATTTCCGCCTCCGTTAATTAGACAAATCTATAACCAAAAGATGGCCAACTTAGAGCCTATATAACATTGGTAAAATTCTTCGAAAGAAGGACAACGGACCTTTGAAGGAACCTCTACTTCAAGGAAGGAACCTCTACTTCAGAGGGCTCCAATTCAGTCAAATCTCGTCCGATTTTGAAAAACTATCTCTTTATTTGCTTTTTAAAATCGCAATTTTTAATTAGCATAAAAATCTGGAAAACTAGTTTTCAACTCGATTTTCTCAAATTTTTACGAAAATCCTTCGAAGGAACCTCTACTTCAGAGGGCTCCAATTCAGTCAAATCTCGTCCGATTTTGAAAAACTATCTCTTTATTTGCTTTTTAAAATCGCAATTTTTAATTAGCATAAAAATCTGGAAAACTAATTTTCAACTCGATTTTCGCAAATTTTTAACTCGTCAAATTTTTACGAAAATCCTTCGAAGGAACCTCTACTTCAGAGGGCTCCAATTCAGTCAAATCTCGTCCGATTTTGAAAAACTATCTCTTTATTTGCTTTTTAAAATCGCAATTTTTAATAAGACATCAATAACCATTCGAAAAACATCCAATTTGCTTTTAAAATCCAATTTTTAATTAGCATTAAAATCTGGAAAACTAATTTTCAACTCGATTTTCGCAAATTTTAACGATTTACGAAAATCCTGTCAAAATTTTGTTGTCAATTTCTTCAACTTTTAATGCTGTTTTTCAATACAGAAATTATCCAGTAGATTGATGTAAAATTTTTTAAAATCGCCCAAAAGATGGCCAACTTAGAGCCTATAGAACATTGGTAAAATCCTTCGAAAGAGTCATATATTTTAAAAACATTTGCTTTTTACAATGGCCATTGTTAATCAACATAAGAATTTGGAAAACTAATTTAAATATAAGAAAATTAATTTAATATGAAGAAAATTTATATTCAATTTATGAGGATGTAAACGGAGTCTGATTTTATGAAATATCTCTTATTGTTACAGGGTATACTCGAAGTCGGCAGGGACGACTTGCTTACTTCATTTATATATATTTTACAGCACGTCACGTGAAAAGATAAGTCGTGAATGGATTCCTGGATGACTCCTACATTTTCCGGACCCTACAACTCAGCAGGAAGGCCATCGATCCCGACAGAACATTATTTTTAAGGATAGCCTTTATTAATTCTATTGATCTGCAATAAAATTTTTTAAAATTCAAAAGAAAATTTTTTCGATTTTTTATGGGATTGCTGTCAAAATTTGCGAAAAATCACAAATATCCGTATAACTCGGCCATTTAATACAGGATCGGGATGTCCTTTGGTCCAAATCTGTACCTTGTTAATTAGCATCGAATAAAATATGTATATCCTAGAAAAGTCCTTTAAGAAGCCTAAAAAAAATAACTTTTTGCTGTAGACAAAATTGGCAATAACTCCGTAATTTTTCGAAGAATTAGGGCAAAGATACTTCGAAAAGAATCTAATCAAAAAGGACTATCTTCTGTGTAAAGGACACCCTGATTGTCCTGTAGGGAACCCAGATATCAAGGATTTTGTGTTTCTTCACAATTTTTTGACTACTTCGGGAGCGGGAAAGAAAGAAAAATTTTCATTGCGTGTTGATGGGGGCAGCAGAACCCAGAACCCAAATTGAATTCTGCGGCATAGGAAAATACCAGGCGAACAGAAATCAGTAGCAGGTGGATTTTCCAATATTTGTAATAATATGTTGCCTACTTTCGGGGTGCACACTGAAATTTTTCACTAAATTTTTGCCGAAAAATCAGTCCGCCAAATCTGAGGAAATACCAGGCGAACAGAAATGAGTAGCAGGTGGATTTCTTATTAATTGGAATTTTATGTTGCCTACTTTTGGGGTGGACACCGAAGTTTCCCACTTGATTTTTGCCGAAAATTCAGTATCGAAAATTTGCCGAAATACCAGGCGAACAGAAATAAGTAGCAGGTGGATTTTCTTCTGAAGTAAATTTTATGTTGCCTACTTTTGGGGTTGGTATTTGAATTAATCGGACGTTTTCGATTTAAAAAGACCGTTTCATTATTTAGGCAGTTAAAATTTAAATTTAAAAAATAAAAACCCAAAAAGTTCGTTTTTCATTCAAAATGACCGTTTATTTTTTATTCTAGCAGTTAAAATTTGAATTCAAAAATTGAATTTCAGTTAAATTAAAGAGTAATTATCCATATGTGGTAACATTTTTAGCTTATTTACTATAATAAGACAGTTTTTAGAACTATAACTCAAAAAAAAAAAAATATCTTTGAATATATTAACGAAGAATAAATATTGAATGAGTTCTTGGAAGGATTGGCGAAGCATTGGTGAGGTTCTGTCCTGTCTCTTTCTCACTCCAGAGAAAACCTTCAGACTCTACCGAAAGTCTGATTTTGGCTGCTTTGCTCGCCTCCTGCAGTAAGTTCTAGGAGTTAAAGTGTGCAATCGTCCTGGTATTGTCATGGCTGCTGAAATAAGAAAATGAAATATAGGATATTAAAAGACGTTTATAAGTTACCTTACTTACATACTTACCAAGCGTTTTAATCCAGATTCCTTAACGCACCATACACTCGGCATAGTTCAAAAATAACAACAAACTGCGCTTTTTCCAGTTGCAGATATCGACGGGCTGCCTATTTCCTGAATTGAAAACCAACTTAAGGAAAGATTATATATATCTGAAAAAGAGAGACAACGGATTAAGAAACGTTTTGCTTATAATCAACGAAAAGTCTAAATATACTATAAAACATATATCACATTATATACTGTTTTACCAGTTTTAAAATGTCTGTGTTTATACCACTTGGACGATTATTGATTAGCATCACTGTAGACAAAGTTGAAATGGTCTTGTTTTTTGTTGTTTGCGTCAAACTCATAATGCCCAGCGCAAGGATATGAAAAGATCTAGAATGAGGCTATTATTATTATGACTACTCGGCACTATGATTATTGCTACCTTTTTCCTTTATTTGTCTATCCACCGCCTCATACCGTCAACCCACTGGTTTACTCTCTAGTTCACTCTATGGCACAAATGTCTTTTATTCTTGCCCATGGCACTGGCAAAAATGTTGACCACTTTCTGCTTGGCAGAGCTTTTCACTCCACTTCAGCTACAACCACTGACCAACCATTTTTACTCCGAACGCTGGTCGAAAAATTATACTCAAGATATCTTCTTGGACTTTCTTGGTCTAAACTGAAAAGTATTTGCGGTTTTTTTCATATCCTTTTGCGCAATTATTCAGATTTCAATATTACACAGCGTCGCCATCATCATCATCGTCCCAGTCGTCGTCATCGTCATAAACAAAGGCGACATTTCTTAAGGTCCTTCTTAGGCCAACGATAGAAAAGGCAAACAAGTGTTGAGGGTTAGGTGGTTAGGGGGGGGGGGGGGTGGGGGTTCGAAGAGTTTGAGAAGACGAAGAAACTATTGTGGAAAACATGATTATTATTTCTATTATTTGTTGAATGAATGTTGGAATTTGTAGTTCCTTCTGTACTGTAGCCCAGTTCCGTTTTTCACTTGAAGGGCTTTAGTTCGTTAGGTTGAGACCTAACCACAAGGATTGTAAATCAAGAATAGGAAATTATTTTCATTGGTTTTTGTGTTTATTTTGGCATTTGTTTTGCCAATGCTGCATATTTGAGATTTCTTTTTCACAATATGCGCATGTGAGCAAGCAGCAATATTTATTGACTTTAAATAATTTAACATTAAATATGCATTTTCTAGCAATGCAAATTTTTCTTCAATAAATTGGCTTAATTTGCACAACTTGCAAAATAGCCCTTGGGCTATACTCAAAAGACACGCAAATCATTTTCCAAACAATCAAATTAGACAACTTACAACATCTCAGACACATCCATACTGACACACACACACACACACCCTTACACCCTTACACCTCCATCCATTTCGTACACGCGTTGACATTTATCAAGTAAATTTTTCGACAGTCATTTATTGTTAAATAAAAAAAAGAAAAGAAAAAAACCTGTCAATTGAACATTCATAAGCCAGCCAGCCCAACACTCTCTCTGACTCCATTAGCTGGAAAAACCTAACCGAAACCCGCAAGAATACACACAGCCACACACACACACGCACACCCATAAACACAGAAAGCAAAAACCTAATAAGCTAAAATTTGGAAAATTGGCAAATGTTTGCCAAAAATGAAGCATTAGAGGGGGGATGAATGAGAACGATTTTCCACCCTAGAACACTTGCAAAAATTTCACAAGCACAAGTGAAAATCTTTTTTTGTTTTCTTTTTTTTACTTTTTTCTTTACGTCTGGCGAAATTTTCCAGAACAGAACACTTTACACACCAACACCCGTACCCACAACAATAACAACAAGAACCAGAGACACGTGACAATTGTTGAAAACGGGGAAAAGTCGTGTGTGAAAATTTTGCAATTTCCCGCCGCCAGGCTCGATTTGATATAGAACGCGTGTAACACTTTGCAGTCAAGTGCGTAATTTGCGGTGTTTTGGCATTTTGTGAGGGTGTATGAGTACGTAAATAAGTAAGTAAGTAGAATTAAATGGGATTAGATATCTACTTTATATGGCAACCCAATCAAGCATTTTAAATAATCTATAAATATAAAAGGAAATAAATTGATATATGTATATATATACATATATATATATATGTTCATTTCCCTTATTAAATACTTTTTGCTGACAATTAAAAATATGCTTAACGTATTTCTCATATCCTGTGTACAAGCTTATAAAATTATCACTTTGCATATCCAAATGTAAAGGAAATTACAAAGAGAGCCTCCGAGATAAAACAGAAAGGCAAAAAAAAAAAAGAAGAAAAAAAGAAAAGAAATGACATTACCACAAGGAGCCAAAGATTCAGAGATTCGTTTATGGATTCCTTTTGGCTACCCATCCCCCAGTCTGGCCATCAAATTATGAAATAGGTAAAAGCGCACTCCATGCATTAAAAACCTTTTAATTTGCTAAATCGCCTTGCCAGACATTGCTTTGCTCTGCCTAAAAGATTATGCATATATATATATATATATATATATGTATATATAGGGAGTGAAGTTATATGCAAGTGGTAGGTAGGTGGATTGCAGGCGGAAACGGTTACGGATAAGGATGCGGATGCCAGGAGTCCGTGTGCATTTTTGAGATTTGCAGACGCCTAAAAGGAAAGAGAGAGCGAGGGAGGGAGGGAGAGAGAGGGAGAATGATGCCATGGCTGCTAGGCCCATATATAGACACTTGGGTTTTTCTTACTTTTCTTTTTCTTTCTTTTTTTTTTATTATTTTGCTTGAACCTGGGCTAAAAAGTTGTGCAAACACTTGAAACACAATTCCTCCGCTTCCCCCCCTCCCGCTTTGCCCCTTTTCAACTTGGCAATAATTTTCACTTGTTTGACTCAAGGAAAAAGAAATAACAGCAGTCGTTCTCGACGTCTGGGCTTAACTCATCGTACTTTTTGGATTTCTGTATATATATATATGTACTTATGTTTTTTTCGGTATTTTTCGGTTGCCTTTGCCAGACACTCTTGAAAGGATGCACTGAAGCACATGAAAGTGAAACGTTGATTTAATACAATAAATCGTAATACAAATTTTTATTTAGAAAAAAAAACGAAGAAGAAAGAGAATTACTTGCTTAAAGACGCCTAAAAGTAGGCAAAAAGGTAAATTTATGATTTATTTTAGTTTTAGTGCATGTTGAAAAGTAATTAAACTAAACAATTTTCCCCCGCACCGATTTTCCAATTCCATTTCATCTTTAAGCAATTTTTGTCGTGTCCATGGTAATCAAGTATTGTCATTGCATGACTATACAAAATATATATATAACTGTATAGGAGAAAAAAGGCAAAAGGACCCGCCCGCCCACATCTTTGTGCCTTGTGGATGCGTTAACGAAATTAAGCAAAGTCTAGGCAGGATTTTAATTTAATTGACAGCTCGCGAACGTTGAGAAAAGCATCTCATTCTCATCATTTTCATTCTCTCTCATTCAATTCCATCCCTAGATTCATTCAAGCTTTTCCACCTGGGGAATAGTCATTAAAAGCAAATTATATATACATACATACATACAGATATATCTATGCACAAAATGTCTGCATTTATTTTGTCAATTCATTACAAATTATTTGCAATGCGAAATCACAGAGAGAGAGAGAGAGAGACAGGGAAGGAGATGGAGCCAAAAAAAAAAAAAAAACCCAACAAAATAAATTGCAAACTCATTTACTGCGTGAAAATCGTGAAAATTTTCTTGTCGGCTTTGGTAAAGAACTTTATTTAAATTTCGTTTGATAAAGGCAAAATCAGAAAATCATTCAGGCAAAAGCATTCACTAGATATCCACACGCTAAGAAGGTGCAGTCAAAGTTTGTTTTAACAATTTTTTTTCGCTCTTGCCTCTCCATATAAACAAAAAAAAGAGATGAAAAAAAAGAGAAAAGGAAAGCAAATAAAAATTGTTCTTGGTCTCTATAGAGTTGTGTCTCGTCTTGGTCTTAGTTCTCGTCCTAGTACTGATCCTGCGGCTTTCCCTGTAACTGTCACCCGCCTTTGCACTCAATTTAAATTTATCTCCATGGAGATTTCTGGGCGACTTTCTTTGCCAGCTTTTTCTGTTGATGATTCTCAATTTCAAGTGTTTTGTCGTCTCAACTGATGACTTGTATATATATATATATATATAAATTGTCTGTCTATCCATTGCAATCGATAGTAATCAATTTGATTTCTCATAGATAATAAACAAGTTTATTCAGTTATGTTTAAATACAAATATATTTTGGTTTGCTTGCAATTTTATATTCGAAATTAAATGGCTCTTTAAGGTAAAATACCTTCTCGAAATGCACTCAAACAGAAGAGATGGCAAAAGAAAAGAGTCCCCAAAAAAAATCAAAAAGAAAACGAAAAAAGGAAATGAAGCTAATTTTATGCAAAACATACCACAAAAAATAAATGACCAAAAAAAAAAAAAAAAAAATATAAAACACACCAAAACAAAAAAGGAACACCAAAAACACACAAACAATTCAATTACCAACCAAAAATTGTTATATTTTTAAGCTGTTGGTCGACTTTTAGGTACCCTGTAATTGGTTAGAATGTGACTTGGGGTTGAAAAAACTTAAGTCCTTGAGTTTAAAAGTATTTCTAAGTGAAATTCTCCTGAGGCACAGCTTTTACCAATCATTTCATTAATTATAATAACCCCATAAAGTCAATTGTCATTCAATATTAGATAGAAATCTTGCGTAGGGATTGATCATTAACGACGGGATTATATTTTTGGTTATTTTAGGTTGCTCAGTTTAAAGTTAATACTTGTGCTACAGTAGAAAGTTCTATTTATAACTTAAGATTTTCATATCTCACATATCATTAGGAACAAACGAAAATGAAAAAAGATTATTTGAATGTATTTCAGCTCTTATTGAGTATTAACTAGAAGAGATCATAGAAATAGAGGGGAGATGGCAATCGATAGGTTTGTCATCGACAACGTCGCATTTCATATCGAACCATAACTGTTTTGCTTTAATGCTTAAAGAAAAGTTATGATCTTAGAGACATCCAGCAATTTCGATATCTTTTGATATAACTTTTTCTTATCATAACATTTATGATGTATGTACATAAGTATCTCAGTTAATTATTAACTCATTTTATACAAATTCTTAGTTCATAGATAGTTTATTAGCGATAATTAATCGATTTCGATCAAAAATGTGGAATAATATATCTGTAGAAATTACAGGAGAGTGAACATTATATATGTTAATTGGAATCGATCAGGTTGCAATAAAATACCAACTTCGAGTGGCAGCATTAAATGGCAACTTCTTGAGTTAGTTGACCGAAGAGATAATTAATAAAAAGCAGCCGAGTAAAAAAGGACTTAATGATCAGATACGCAGTTCAATTGCTTAAGATAGATTTTCCCTACATATACACAATTTATAGCAATTAATTAATAAATCTGTATATAATATAGATACATAGTACATGCATATATAATATTTAACATTTAGAGTAAAGTGTAAAGTTTCAAATCCAACTAAAGCATCAACATCTAAAGTCATCATAGAACAATCTTAATATGCTCTCACTTTCCTTTCCTTTACAGATACAGGGTATTAAAATGAAATGTAGAAAATGAATGTGACACGCGACCGCAGGCGGGCGATATAAAAAAAAAAACCGCGCGACGCACTTCAAAAATAAATAATGAAAAGTGCCCAAAAAATACACAAAAAATAAATAACAAAAAAAAAAGGAAAAGCAGAAAAAAAATTAAAGCGCAAGTGAAAATGAAACACAGACATTAGACATGTGCATTAAATGTTTAACATGATTTTTCACTCATTACCAGAAAAATGGGAGAAGAAGAGAAAAAAAAGCAAGCAAAATTTACACACCAACTCACACCCCTTCCAGGGAGGGAGGGAGGGTTTTTTTTGGCATGTGGCTTGTGTTTTTGGCATAATTTATGCACATTTATAAACCACAGAAAGAAAAGAGTGAGAGAGGGAGGGAGGAGGAGAGTGAGAGTGTTAATTTTGAGAAATGTGCGAATAAAAAAAAATAAAATAATAATAATAACATAAAAAACGCATGTCTGTAAAGGCAACGAAGCGTGCTTGCAGTTCGTTGACTGACTGTCCCGACGCGCTTTAAAATGTTCCATCGTTACCATAGTGTTTGCCATTTCCCATGGTCCACTAACCGACAGCGGCGTCTGTGGCGATGATGAAATCCCATAGAAACGCAATCGCAGTGTAGTCAAAGCCAAAGCCAAAGTGCAGACCCAAAGAATGTGACTCGACTACCGACTAAAACTAACCGAAAACTAAATAAATCGACCGAAAAGGAGGAAAACAAAAAACAAAAACTAACAAAAATCAAAACTGAGACCATAATTCATATGCGCCACAAAGTCTGCAGCAATCAAAATGCCAAAAAACAAAACAAAGCATAAGCAAAAGAGGAATGAGAAGGCATTTTATTAACAGACGGAAACGAATATCAAATACTCTTTCACTGAGGATGAGGAAGTTGGATAGATAGATATAGGAAAATGTGCGATTATATGGTTTATATGATACTGAAATATCTTCTGATTAGTTTAATATGAGTTAGAACGAAAGAAATATTTTTATGTATTATATTAAGACTTGTTTAATATCAGCATAAAATACATAATACATGTATAATATATGTATGTATATAACACATATATCTGTTTAGATATAACTCATAGTAATGTTTGTTATAAGTTACCTAATATCGGTTAAGGTTAAAACATCTATTAATTTTTCTAATTTTAATTGGGATTTAAATAGCTTCTTAAATTTAGTTAAGTCTAAAAAAATAAATTATACTTAAATATTGATTTAGAATATTAAAACATCTATTTCGTAATTGTCTTTTAGTTGATATTGATTAAAGCTTTCCGAATATATAAGTATTGATTGGAAGATAATTCCTTTTAATATTGGCGTAATCGGAATATCAAAAAGTAAATTGACATAAGGGTTATATAATTTTTGAAAATGATCAATTCGGTTAAAAATAGATGCAGAAAATGAGTGATATCAAGAGGTTTATTATCTTTTTATATTGATTAGGCTAGAATTACGCAAATATATGTTGACTCATTATCTTATCAATATCAAAAGATCGAAATATTTTCTAATATTGTTTATTCTCCATACACTTAACATCGGTTAAGACTTTTTGAAACTATTTTACTGCTACTAGTTTAATACAGATCTGTTAAGGTATAATATATCTGTTAGTATCTAAAATCGGGTCAAAGTTTAAAACTATTCGTTGACTAAAGCATAATACCCATTTTATAGCTGATGTTTAAAAGCGAATAGGGATCAAAGCGAAAGAATTTTTACGATGAAGTTGTAAGATTTAATGATAAAGTGAATATTATATAGTATACATATAACTGAACATTAAAAAGTATTCATATATCGGTTAGACCTTTAAACTATTTGATTAGACTATATATTGCTTAGATCTGAGTTCTGTTCTAACTACTGTGCTGATGATCTTGAGTTGGAGCTCTCGAGTGTGTGTGCTCCTCCTCCTAGTCAAAGAAAAGTTTAAGATAGTTCCATCCAAAAGTTAAATCAGAGTGATAAAAAAGGATAATGAAGTATTTTTAATTTTATAATAATTCTTTATGATTGATTTTATAATTTTTATATTTATTATTATTAATTGAATAATAATTCTTCATAATTGATTTTCTAAATTTTACATTTATTTCGCACAACACACCACAAACCAACAAGCACAGAGCAGAACCAGAACAGGAAGAAGAACAAGTTTACAGTGTGACCAAATTAACATAACTTAACTCCAAAAACTTAAGGGTTGCGTAATGATATATGTATTATATATAATTACAGTCGATATATCTTTTATATAATTATACCAAATATCTTTTATAGTAAAGTTTGTATGTTTTCCTTAACCTTATCTAAAATTTTTGTTTCTTTAAATTTTCCAAAAATTAATAAATTACTTTCATCTTGAATAAATCCTCTACATCGCTTTAGATGAGAGATCAGAAATAATTTTCACTATCCCAATTATTAAAACTGTTTTGAACATAGAAAACTAACCAGAAACTAATAACAAGGACTATTCAAGTAAGTTCCCCAAGGATAAATCCACATTCTGATGAAATTCTGATACCGGAATTAAATTCGCTACATCCAGAAATCGAATCAGTTGACACCTAAAAATTCTATATATATTCTGTTATAGAGTATTCAGATATAGTTAGTAAAAATGGTCAATGATCAGGTAAATTTCAGTGAGCTCCACTCACAATTCACTTCCCCCAAACAACAATATAATTGCAGGCTGTCCGCAGTGGCTAATGCAAACAAACATGGGATTATGAGAGACTGCCTGACAAGGAGAGACTATTGGATAGTGAATTTTGAGCGAATTGATGATGAGGCGGCAGACGACTAGCTGCTAGTCTGTTCCTTCTTTTAACCATGGACATGGCTGACCCATAACAAGTAGCTGGCGAAATGTTAAAAAATTGGAGCTCGAGCCCTCTACTAGTACGTGCGTTTTGTAGTCCGATGTTCCGATGCGGCGATCGTCCGGCGATCGATTGTGCAGCAGATCGTGCCGATAGCATTTCATTTCAAAAATTGAGATGATGATGAACTCCAGGTTATGAACTTAGCAATAGTGGTAGATAGTGGGTAGGTAGGTAGGTAGGTAGATGCTCACTAAAACTAGTTCAATTCAATCATGTGCATTGCGAATCGATTGGCAATGCTAACTTAAAATCAGAGTCAATATGTGACTCTGACTCTAAGCCAATTTTGTTATGTTTTGTTGCAGTTGCAGTTGCAGTTGCACGAAATTATAATTTCACCTACAACAATTTGGCTCCCGTTTTTTCTTTTTGTTAAGCAAGAAAAGAGAAGGAGCAGTTCTTGTTGCTGTTCTTGCTGTAGTTGTTGTTGTTGTTGTATAAATTTTTCATGGGAATTACATACGTGATAGATTGGTATACAAAGGAAAAACCCTTCACCCAGACAGACATTGATTGGTTTCTCTTTGGTTCTTCTGTATGATTGCCATCATATGGGACGTGACTGTGCCAAGAGATTGCCAGAATGGCATATGGCTCATGTATCTTAAGAGTAAATAATATGCATGCAAATTAAACATAGATTGAGATAGCTAGAGAGAGCAAGTGAGCGAGAGAGAGTAGGCATATACATTTTCCATCTCTTTTCAAAATTTAAAATAACCAAAATTCAAAACAAAATTCTCATGGATGCCTTTAAGTATTTGAGACCAAGTTGGTGGTCAATTACATTGATGTTGCTAATGTTACTTCAAATTTTGAAGGCTGCCAAAATCAATTGAACTTTGACCTCACATTCAATCTGAAAAGAAGCAAAAGCAACAGCAGCAACAGCGGCAGCCCACATCATTGGGAGTGAGAATTAATTGCCTCACATTAAATGGCAAAGTCAAGCCAGACCATGGCCATAAAGTTAACAACTTTGCCAAAGGACATGCCTGGCGCCCCCAGTAGATTTGCTATAGATGATGACCCCAACAAGAAGTGGGCACAACAGGTGGTAAGAGGCAACCAAATCGGTATAAGTATATATATATATATAGGCAATGTTCCAGCTCCTACACACACAGCTTAAAACTACAACTACAACTACAACAACAACAACAACTCTGGACTCTAGTTTCAACCCACATGTAAACACATTATGGCAAATCACAGAACATGTCAGGCTCCTGATAGTTGAATAATCTACCAAGATCAATACAGAAAAGGGGAAGGGAGGGAGAGAGAGGAAGATAGCAAAAAAAAAAATGATACCACAATTCTTGGCCAACTCGTCAATGTCGTCGCTTACAACTGAAATGAATCGAATAGGGTCTTTTCTGTTAATAGAGTCGTGATCAACAACCACGAAATGGCCAAGGAGGAGCCCAGCACATGAGTAGTTTTTTTTTCTCCAATGGGTTCCCTCTTATTGACCACCTACAAGTATTTGTTTTCGGGGTCTCCTCCTCCTCCTACTCCTACTCCTCCACCTCCACCATTCTTGCTGTGGTTTGTTGTTCTTCAATTAAACTTTATGCCAATAAATTGTATGCAGTAAGTCGTTTAATCTAAATTAAGCGCCAATCCTCCCCATGGGCCATTGGGTTTAGTTTTTTTTTTTTTTTCTTTCTTCTTCCTTCCTTCTTATTCCTATTGATATTGAACCGGCAATCTCCATCAGCTGCATCATGTGTCATAAACAAGTTGCAAGGCGCCGACAAATATGCACGCCAATCGACCAGAAAGTGGTAAGAGTTCCCTTTTTCTTTTCGGTTTTTCTTTTTTTTCTTATACCCTGTACCCATAGGGTAAAAGGGTATACATATTAAAGTCTCTAAAATGTATGTAACAGGCAGAAGGAAAATTTTCCGACCCCATAAAGTATGAACCTCTATGTAGATCCCAGATACTAAGAGCTGGAGTAACCAAACTTGGTGTCAACATCCGTCTAGTGTCTACACAGATCAAGTTTGTTTCAAATTTTTGCCACGCCCATTTCCGCCTCCGCAAATTAGAAAAATCTATAACTAGAATTGTATTAAAGCTACAGAGCTTCTTGCCATGGGCAGCATCTGAAATGTGTGAGCGAGATAGCATGCGCTCATTGCCTTTTACCAAAGGACGAATTAGTTTCGTGAACTTCCAACTTTTTTTTCAACATTTAATGCAGTTAATACGGAAATTATCCAGCCTATAGAATATTAGTAAAATGCTTCAAAAGAAGGACAACGGACAAATCCTTCGAAGGAACCTCTACTTCAGAGGGCTCCAATTCAGTCAAATCTTGTCTGATTTTGAAAAACTGTCTCTTTATTTGCTTTTTAAAATCGCAATTTTTAATTAGCATAAAAATCTGGAAAATTAATTTTCAACTCGATTTTCGCAAATTTTAATGATGTTTACACTGCAAAAATTTACGAAAATCCTTTGAAGGAACCTATACTTCAGAGGGCTCCAATTCAGTCAAATCTCGTCCGATTTTAAAAACTATCTCTTTATTTGCTTTTTAATTTATAGCATAAAAATCTGGAAAACTAATTTTCAACTCGATTTTCGCAAATTTTGACGATGCAAAAACGATGCACTGCAAAAATTTACTAAAATCGGGTCAAAATTTTTTTTCCAACTTTTTGCAACATTTAATGCAGTTTTTTAATACGGAAATTATCCAGAAGATTGATGTAAGTCTTTTTTAAATCGGCCAAAAGATGGCCAGCTTAGAGCCTATAGAAGATTGGTAAAATCCTTCGAAAGAGTCAAATCTGATTTTAAAAACCGATGTCCTTATTTGCTTTTTAGAATGGCCATTTTTAATTAACATAAAAATCTGGAAAACTAATTTAAATATATGAAAATTAATTTAATATAAAGAAAATTTATATTCAATTAATGAGGATTTCGACGGAGTCTGATTTTATGAAATATCTTTTATTGGTACAGGGTACACTCCAAGTCGGCAGGAACGACTTGCTTACTTCATTATTTTTTTTTTTTTTTGTGTCTTTCCATCTCCTCCAGCAGATAGATGCAGATTTGTAAGAGATTTTCAAGTTGGCAAGTGTGTCTGGATGTATCCATGGACTATTCCCCCGAATGGACTATCTATGATGTTGGGCCTATGAAGAGTAAGCAATTTTTATGCTCATGTTGCTCGTAATCACCGCAAGCCGCAGGTGGTAAAAGTCGAAAGGATGGCCAACATAGAGAGAGAAAGAGAGACAGAGAGAGAGAGTGAGATGGAGATTGGGTTATATTGGCAGAGAGATGGCTCATCTTATCGACTCTCCCCTAGAGCTGCACTGATTGAATTGCACTAATTGCGTATTAAAGCTCAGCATTTTCAAGCCAACAAATTGCAAGAGTCTCAAATTGAATTACTGTATAATATGCACAACCCCTCCGAAAAAAAGGGTGAGGAGAGAGAGAGAGGGGGGGTAAAGAGTCTTCTAACCAACCTGCTAATGAACGCTTCCTAGTCCCATTGCGGCATTGCTTGGCTTTTATTTCGCTTAATTAATTGGCAGCGCCAAAAGTCTAGAGTTTGGCAAAAGGACAAAAAAGCACAAAAAAAGGCCACGACAGTTACTGTCAACAGCCCAAAAAAAGGGGTTGGCCCCCCACTTACAGCATACCCCATCCCCACCACCTAACCTTTGTGGAGCTCCAAAAGGCAACAAGAAGCCGAGAGTCAAGTGTCCTTGGAGAATATGTGTGCCTACTGCTGCTGCTGCTGCTGCTGCTGCCAGATTGCAATTCTTTCATTTTTTGGCAATATTCAACAACAGGGGAACAAAAAAAGAAGAAACTAATTTTTATTTTTCATTTTTTTTCATATGCCAAATGCATTGAAGTGGTGGCTAGAAGAGCTGAGAAAGGAGAGAGAGGAGTGGGGACTGCATATAGCTGATGTGCATGAAGGGTTAATTATAACACAAAACGTTTGAAGAGAAAAAGAAGCAGTTCAAATGGCAAGGGAAATAAACTGAAGAAGGGACGGGGGGTGGTAGAGGTGAGGGGTGGGCGGTGGAGATTCTGGGGTAAAGGCAATCATACGACTAGTTTTGTTGGAGTTTATTTTTTTTCAACTTTTCATATACGTACAACATTTACTTATGTTTTCAATCCTTTCAATTAAACAAAACATGAAAACACACTAGACATACTAGAGAAGGACTTTTCGCTTCCTCTCCTCCTCTCACTCTCTCTCTCTCTCTCTCTCTCTCTCTCTCTTTGTTTCTTTTCTCTAATAACAACATTTTTGCTTAATTAACACAACAAAGGCAATGCCAAAAAATATGGCAAAAATGCTTACAAAAAAAGCAACAAAAATTGTATATATAGGGAAATTCTCCTAACACACACACAACATACACACACACCCATAGAAAGCAAAGGCATCATCATCTTACATTACCACCTGAGCTGTAGGTGGGGGAGGAGGCGGCAGTAGGTGCGGCAGAGTGTGGCAAAAAAAAGCACTCAAAATACCTCTCCTCTCCCTCCTTTGCCACCTTCTACCAGCCAGAGCGTTGTGGGCAGACAAAAAGATTTATGTTTTCTTTTCATTTTGTATTTCGTATTTTGTGTGATTTTTCTTTTCTTTTTGTTCTGGTTCTTGTTCTCGTTGTTGTTGTTTTTTGTGATTTTTGTTTTCCGCCGAGCCTCGAAAAACAAATGAACAACAAAATTGTATAAAAATTTCTATAGTCTACTCGTTCGTTGCATACTTAAAGGCGAATAAAAAACTCTGTTAGAGGGCCCCCCAAAAACAAAACGGAATCCAAAAAAAAAAGAGGAATAGAAGGAAGCAGAAGCCAAAGAAGAAACAGCAGAGTTAGTAGAAGAAGAAGAAGAAAATGTTGGCATAAAAAAAGAGAAAAGATAAGGCCAACAAAAACAAAGTGCATTAAAATACAGAGAGAGAGGAAGAGAGGGAGAAGGAGAAAGAGAGAGAGATGTGAGAGAGGGAGAAAATGAGAAAATAAAACAGTTACAGGGCAAAGGGAAATGGCGAAAATGAGTGAAAAGTGTGCTCGGAATTAATACTTTTATATTTTTTTCTCGATAAAAAGAAGGTGAAAGTTGTGGTAGGGAGGAAGGGGGCACAAAAGAAGAAGGGTTTATGATTTTAAAATATGTATTTAACAAGAATCGGGCAACATTTTCATTTGAAGGGTTTTTGGGGAAATTTAAAGGAACAGCTTTAGAAGTAAATCAATGGAAAGCCAATGTTAGATCTGATGACAGTTGAAATTCTATATTAGAAATTCATAGAAACGAAGTAGACTTAAAGCCAATTTGAATTTACATAATGAAATGAAAAGAAAAATAAAACCAAATTGAATTAAATGCAATGAAAATCTTTCTTCTTTCATTATCTCTTATTTAGTAATCTTTCTCTTTTACATTTGTAATATAAGGAAAGGGCAACAACTTGAAAACCTTCAGTGGATCAAGGTACTAAAAAGGAGTCGCTGTAGGAAACTTCAATACGTGCCAAGTACTTTCTTTTCATTTATTAAAGTCAATAATATTTTTAGTCTATAAAGAAATATAATAAATTTAAAAATAAAGATGCCACCATAGGAATAATTAAGACTTTCAGATGCAGCAAGACAATAAAAAAAACGGATACATTAACCATGCTTACCATATATATATGTTAAACTAGTTTTATAATGCCCATGTTAAGAATATAAAAAGTTAATTTAAAAAGTAATTCATGAATGAATGAATGAATTGTAAGCTTCAAAATGAATTTCAAACATAAGAATTTTTCAAATATTAGCTTTTAAATAACCAGAATTGAAAAATATATTAAACTAAGCAAAAACTACATAAATTTATACCAATTGAAATTAACTTAATTATAGAATAATCAAATTGCTTAACAGCTCTAGTTAACCCATTCTACAGCCACAAAATTCCTTCTTAATTGTAAAAATAATAATAAATCACTTTTTAAAGATTTTTATCAAAAGAACTCCGAATGCAAACTTTAAATCAGAACTCAGAATTCTCTCTCTAATATTATCTTAAAATTTTAATTGTTTAGTTATTAATCACATTTTTAAAAAGATGTTTAAAAGGGGCTTAAATGTTCTTTAATTTTAAATGCACATTTAAATTTCTTAATTCTAAAGCAGAAAACTTTTCAAGATTATATTTACTTAATAATTACTTGACATATGTGTTAAAACGAATTTTGGAATTAACTTTAAAGAAAAAATAATAATTTTTTGACCAAGTTAATTTATGAAACCCCGAAGCATCCTTTTTTCTGCTTTTTGGTTACGATCGTTAAGTCTGTGCAACTTAATTTGATACATGCATGCAATAAAGTTAACAACAACAAAAACAGCAGCAGCAACAACAACAATACTAAAATTCGCAGCTAACTATCAAATGGGCCAAAAATACAATTTTCCAATTTTCACATGCGAATTATCAGGCTGCAACCATACATATACATACATACATACATATAAGTATGTATGTATGTATATATTATAGTCATAGACATGACCATATCCATATCCATGATCCATGATCCATTGTAGACTGGATTTTGGTTTTGAGTGATTGATAGCATGTTATGAGTTAACATGCTATTATTAGACCACAAGATGCTACCAAACTGCAATGAAAATCGACTCTAACCAAATGTTTGCTCACGATTTTTCCCCCAAGATCGTCTCTGGGCTCCTCTTTGAACTGTAGAAAGAGAGAGATAGAGACAGAGACAGAGAGATAGAGAGAGAGATAGAGTTTTCGGCATATTTGCCCAAAAGTGGAAAATTGTGCAAGAGAAATTGATTTCACATGATTTACGTGTACCAAAAAAATAAAAAAAAAAAAACCGAAATAATTTCTAATGTCTGCGCTGCTGCTGCCTCTGTTCGGGGTGGCCCATCACAAATCAATTTCGAATTGCATAGACAAGATGAAAGATCAAAATTGTTAATCATAGACTTATAACTTGACTAAGTTTTGATTTCCTCCTTCTTAGAGTTTTCAATTGAAATATTTGTTGTGTTGTGCTGAGGTATTTTTTCCTTAGTTTTTTTTATGCATTTCCGCTACTGTGAGTAGCAAAATGTCAAAGTCACGTGTCGCTATAAAAATCAATAAATAATAGTATTTGATTGTTTTTTTTTTTATTTAATATGCAGATGACGGCAAATGGCAAAGTCAATGTCAAATGAGCAGTTTGGAAATGAAACTTTAATTTTTTGCCATTTGAACAATAATCAAATTATTGCATAATATTTGAATTTATTTTAATTATAATTTATGCATAACTGTTTAAATACTGTTAAGCTATTGCCACATCGATTCCTGTCTTCTATTTGTCTTTTCAACACAAAAATAGAGAAACTACTGCAAAAACCAGTTTTCAACACTTGATCAATTAAGAACACGGTGAGGGGAAGCCGCCTCCGGCTATGCCAAAAATTTAAATATCTTTGGGCCATGAAAGTGTTCTACATTCGATTTAAGATTCAAATGAAACAAAAACAAATACAAATACAAACACCAAACACTTCAATAATAAAAATCCAACCATATAAATCACAATGCTAACGGGTACGAACAAATACATACATAAAATAAAATAAAAAAGAAATAAAAATAAACGAAAAAAAAAAATACCGTCAACAAATAGTTTGCTTTTAGAGATAGAATAAATGGCCAGACTCTGACTATGGCCAGTCTCTGCAATCCACAAAAGATGCCGAAAGGTGCAACGGCCCGCTGTCAAAGTCATTGGAACACCAATTAAGGTGACAAGTTAATTAAAATTTCATACACTTTAGATACCAAAAATGCTTCGCAAAGACAGCAAAAGATGGCTAAGACAGTGAAAAGCGAGAGTCTTGGCCTTCTGCCGCTTTACTTGGCTTGTCGTCTCCCAGTTAAAAGAGACGACGCGACGCTGCGAGAGAAATTATAACAGCTCTGCTGCTCCAGCTAATAAACTATGCATAACAAATACTGGTTTTAGCCACAAAATGTGATTAACCGAAGTGAGGAATACACTACTAAAGGCATAACAATAAGGGAGTAAGATTACTTATCTCTTTGTTATGTTTTTTAATTTTTGCAATGTGTATCATTCATTTTCTGCTTAAATATGGTTAGTCTTGTATTCCTATATAACTTCTTCCTCTATCCAGTTTAAACACTTAACTATTCGAATAGGATAGCCCATAATAACATTTTAATATTTTATATTTTTTTAAATTAATGTAAGTCTTCGACTCTCTCTTGTACGAGTATATAAAAATGAAATTTTGGCCACATCTACGAAGTTCATTATAAGCAAAGTTCAAACCAAGATGACCTTCAAGTATCACTTTGACTCGACTTTGTAACTTCATATATGATAAATATATAACTTTTTATATAATTAATAATTAAATCTTAATAAATATCATACAAATTATATTCCTTTAAGCTGAACTATCTAAACTCTTTTAAACATTCATCCACTTGCTTTGGTTAAGGTAACTTAGGGACACATTTGGATTTTGTTTTCACTCCTTTCCAGAAAATAACCCAAAAATATTCATTAAATCAGCTTAACTGATTTATTTAACCGTTTTAGATCATTTTAAATAAAACTTAACTTTACAAACAAGTACAGTACACATTTTAAAAAGCTTTCAAACGCTTTAATATCAAAGTGTACTAAATATTCGACTATAATATGTTAAATCTGTTGAATAAAGATAATTGGATGGTACTAGAAATACTATAGTATTTGAATTACGTGAGCTCATCAAGTTAATGGTTAAATTAAGCAAGCTTTTAAGGGATATTTCACTTATCAGATATTTTATGAGATATTTCACTTATCTTGGGAAGAAACCGGGAATTTTCGCTTAACCTGATTCAATAAAATGTACCTTATTGTACCTTATACTGAAATAGAATTATCTTTACCTAAATATGTTGTGCTTTTCTATCGATTATACGTAACTGACAATAATACGAAACAGTTTTTATACCTGTACCCATAGGGTAAAAGAGTTAAAGTCGCCAGATAACAGGCAGAATGAAGCATTTTCGACCCCATAATGTAATTATATTGTTGGCAGTTTGTCTGTCTGTATGAACGAGTCTTAAAAACTATAAGAGCTAGACCTACCAAACTTGATAGAAACATCCGTCTAGTGTCTACATAGGCAGGTTTGTTTTAAATATCTGCCACGCCCACTTCTTCCCCCGCAATTTAATAAAAACGAATCACTAGAGTAAAATTTATGGTATCGTATTTTAATTTAGCACTGCTGATTATATAGCAGTTCCAGTTGACTAAATTTCCTGTAATTCGGATATATAATATATAAATAAATATCGTATAATCGTTTTATATTGAAATGTCAAGTGCAACAACTTTTGAAATGAGTGAGCGAAATAGCATGCCTTCGCTGCTTTAATGCAAATGTCACATAAATATCGTTCACTGATAGGAGTGAGCGAGAAAGCATGCATTTACTATTTCGGCTGGTAAAGAGAATTTTTTTTAGCAAATTTGATATTCAACTAATAGGAATTTCGATGAAGTTTGACTTTATGAATTATCTTTCATTGGTCCAGGGTATACATCAAGTCGGCAGGGACGATTTAAAATGCTTGGTTTTATTTTCATATGAAAATATCTGATTCTAATGCTGGCCGATATATGTAGGTGCGTCTACAATATTTCATGGTAGATTATTTGATTGCATTTTTAGTTAACTTTCTTTCATGTCTAACAAATTTATTTATTATTGCATAAAAATGATTAGCGAAACAACCTCAATTATTGAATCTTCTCTGCCATGGCTGGTCGTAAATAATTATTTATCTTGTCTAGTTAAAAAAAAAGTGACTTAACAACGAGGTAGATAAAAGTATATAGTTAGCACTGAATAAGGTGTTCCAAATTCAAAAAGTTATTCACATTTTGCCTTTTTAAGGCCTTTTGTAGTTAAGATTTTTTTATTGGTTTTTCTTTTTTTTTTAATAGATTTCCTATTTTCAATTACTTTTATACCCTGTAACGAAATGTTAAAAGCATTATCTATGTATGTAGGTATTTATATTTATAATTAGCATAAACAGCTAAGTCAATACATAGACCTTTCACCGTCATAATTTGGAAAGTTTCTATTACCTAGAGTAACTAATTTTAAAAAGGTTGTGAAAAATTTATGTACTCGTATTCCTTTTGCTAAGATTTAGTCATAGTTTCTTTTGTAGTCAGTTATTGTACAGATGGAAAAATATATACATACATATATAGAATATTACCCTGTATTCAACTCTTGGATAGAAATATAGAAATGTATGTATAGAAATATCTAAACATAGTTTACTTTATATAGAACTCACTCTTTCTGATCATGAATTACTTTTTACTTTTTTAGCTTTTATTACTCTGCCTTATATACCCATTCGTTGTAGGGTAACAAAAATTGTTATACTCGTATTAAACATAGCAATTGTGCATGCTTAATCCCAACTACTTTGATGGATAATCATAAACAGAATACTAAAATGTTTAGGCTTTTTGTCGGGTTAGTGTAAAAAGGCATAAAACTGTCACTCCAAAAAAAAAATTTTTTTTAAATAAAGAGAAGCTTTAGGGGGTTAAGGCAAGTGATGGGAGGGGGAGGGTGAATAAGAGGGGCTATTGCTATATTGGAGTAACGCATGAGACATTGTACCTGTGATCGGTCTTATGGGGCCTGTCGATAACCGCTCGCTGCGTCGTTGAGACGCTTCTGCTCTGACTCTGGCTCTGACTCTGTCTCTGTCTGTTGGCTCTGGCTTTTGGCTCTGAAATCTTGCGGCTTTGGCTTTGGGCACTTAGCATGCGCATGCGCTACCGTTTTCTTGGCCAGTTGTATTTTAGCCATTAGCACGTACGGAGCTGCGCCCGCGTCTCGAGTCCAATGCGTCAAGTGTGAATAATAATAACAACAACAGCAACAACATATGTATATATATACATATATATATATGAATCACAACAACGACTATATAGAAACTAAAAGTAAATTAAAGTTGGTATTTTTTTTGTTTTTAACACACTTTCTTGCTGACATTGTTTACACACATTGTCTTTTTCTTGTTGTGCGAAAGCGAAAGTTGCGTGACTTTTTTTCTTAAAAGTGGAGTTTAAATCAACAACATAAATAAAATAAATAAATAAATAAAAACATATCAGCATACACACACACACACAAAACACACAGATACAGATGCAACCTTTTGCTTTGTTTTTTAAAAAAGGTTTCTTGGTGTAATTAAACAATTAAACAATTAACAATTATTATTATCAATATTTTTCTGTTGTCTAAATTTATTGGACAAACAGAATAAAATTAAAAAAAAAAAACGAAAAACCGAACAAAAACCCGTGCAAATTTTAGAGGATTTTAATATCGAAAAACTTATTTGAAGATAACATCAAGATGCCAGCCGCTAGTTCCCATCCACGTCTATTCTTTTATTTACTATGCGCCGCCTCATTATTGGCCGTCTCCAAATCGGATACCGGTAGTACAAAGAATACATATTTTATGTCATATTTTTATTATTTAGTTATCAATTTTATCAATCCCTTTGCCATGCCCATATTCTATCGCTTTGTAAATGTTTGCTTAACGTAAGAGAAACCAAAAAATAAAAAAAAAAAAAAGTTAGTTTAAGTTAAGAATCATGAATATTTGATGTAACGAATTTTTTGTTTAACATAGAAATTTATGTAAATTTTGTATATATATTATATTGATAATGTTTTGTATATATATATGTATATTTCTATATATATTTAGTATGAACTGTGTTAAGTTTTGTAGATATTAAAATGTGGCGAAATGTTAATTACCTTTTTTCTCTCTTCGATATGTGATAATCTTTAGGATGAGTCGGCTCTGTGTTATTTTAATTATACCTACTTGTACAATAAAAACAAAAGACAAAAAAAAAACATCTAAATAATACTATAAATAACAATAGTTTCCTTAATTTATGGGTTGGTTGTTTTTAATTTTTTTTTTTTTTATATCTGTATATATATTTACTGGTTTTTTTTTTAGTTTCTAGTTGTATATACATACATATGTAGATATATCTTAAGACAAGTTTTGCCAGTCTTTAAATGTCCCCCTCAAGACCCCTAAGAATATCAAAGATAAGGGGTAGAGAATGTGCGTTATTTATTACTGAATATGCAAAAACCGGTAATGATAAACCAATTAAAATTCAGAATACTACAGATTTATATACTTATATATATCATTAGACATTCTCTGTTAAATTTCGCTTAATTTCTGTTTTTGTTTTTTTTTTTGGCAAAAACCTCAGCTAACCTTGATTTTGATTTTAAACTGTTTATCCCTGACCAAAAAATCATCGAAGCGTTATCTTAATTGCTATAGATATTAACAGTTAACAAAATATTTGAATGAACTTTGGTTGCTTGGCTTTTTTTTTTTTTTTTTTTTTTTGCAGTTATTATCACTTGAATGTCAACTACATAATAAACCAATGACCGACCAATTAAATATTGTACAATTGTCCCAATGCCAAAAGTGAAACCAAATAATAAAAAAGAAAAACAATAGCTCGTGCATACAAAGATATATATATATATAAGTATATATGGCCAACACGTTCTTTTGGCCAGACTTAGTGTGTCTTATGATTAGCACATACATAATTACATGAACAAAAGACATAACTCACAGTCACAAGAAATCTTTATTCATTATGTTATTGAAAAAGTCAGACAGAGAGACTGAGACCAAGACTGAGACAGAGACAGCGAGAGAAGTGGAAGAGAGACCGAAAGAGAGATCGATTGGTTACCAGTTTATTTTTATTTTTTTTTTTTTTTTTGTATTTTCTTGGTTTAACTCTCTTGTCCATGATCTTGACCAAGCTGTGCTCTGTTTGGCATGACTTGGCTTAAATGCGTCTTCTTCATCTGTCTGACTGGTTCCATTGACATCGAAAATCTCTCTCGCTCTCGCTCTGTATCTCTGTCTCTCAGTGGGTTTCTCTTTGCCCTCTCTCTCTCTCTGCATCTGCAGTCAAGGTTAATAGTTGAAATACTCTCCCGGCCGGCTATATGCGGAACTATTTAATATGCGGAAGTTCAGTCAAGATGATTAAGCAAAAAAAGAAAAAAAAAAGCACTTATACATATATATATTTGTATATATTTTTGTTTAGTTTGTTTATGTTAATAGTTGTTTTATTTTTTTTGTGTGGTTGTTTTTTTTTTTTTTTTTTTTTTTTTTGAAGAACTTGAGCTACTAATCTCGTTTAACCGGAGAGACCTAGAAGTTTGCTAATTTATATTTCACATATTTCATTATCATATTCATATTCACATTCATAATCATTGTCATTTTGGCCTATTGGGTTTAGTGCCATTGCAAGCTCCAGCTGAGGATTTAGCTTATGATGCGGCCCTTCAATTGGGTCTACTCAATCATCGTCTCAATCTATTGGCCCATGAGGAGGAGGCAAGACAATTGAATTTGGCCAATATAACATTGAATAATTTGGTTAATCGTATACCCTGTAATTGTGATACGGGTCTATGCAAATGTTGTGCAGGTGAGTGCACTTCTTTACACTCCTTTCTTTACATTCCATTTCATTTGTATTATTATTCCCTTAGGTTTCCTTTCGGTTATTGGCATGAATAGTTGTACGGAGATTGCCTATCGTCCGGATGAATTCTCCTTTGAATTGCGTATGCGTGTGAATAATAATATATGGTTTCGTCGCAAGGTGTCCGGACAGAATCCTCCGCCATTTTGCTTTCGTCCGCCACGTTTCAATTTTGCCCGTGCCTGTATACAGTTCCATGATATTTGGTTTGTGGGCAGGAATATGCATGTCTGCATGTATTTATCCGGAGAGTTTCAAGGATTTGAGCTATTTGAACGGTGAGTGGAATGGAATAATCCTTTAGATATCATTTAATTGATTTATTTATTTATTTTTCAGCAATTTTGATTGCCTTTTATTTGGTGATCATGGCGTTAAGATTGTTCCACCCGAGCAAGGATATCCCGTTAGACCCAATGATGTGGATATAGATGATGCCGAGGATGAAATCGAGGATTATGATGAGAATGTTGTGCGTAGTTTAGCTGAGAAGATGATGGGCTAATTATAAATGAATATAATAATAATTAGCCTTTAAGTTATTTATTTTGAATTTCCTTGTTTGCTGCATATCCTCTCACACATTGTTTGTTTATTTATTAAAGCATCACACACACACTCACACACACAGAAGCACTCATCATTTATCCTCTTTTTTGCCGCCACTTGGCAGTCAAATCACTTGAATAACTGACTGACATGCAACAGGTTCCCATTTCAAGTGTGAAAACTGCAAAAGTGACGTGTGATGTCAGTCTCCCCCCTCTGCATCTGCATCGTTTTTGTTTCCATGTATGCTTGCATCCTGCTGCGTCCTGGGGCGCATTCAAGTGCACACAAAGAGCATACAGCAAATTGTAAAGGATAATGCAGAAAACCAAAAACCATAGAGAACACGATGCTGTTGCATGTGCAACATGCTGCCGTATGAGACGGGGCAGGAGTCAGGATTCAGGAGCCCTTTGAAATGCATATATGCAACACATTGACTGCTGTTGCTGCTGCTGCACTCCGTTTGACTGCCAGTTGACTGTAATAAAGGACTATTTAGAAGGCAAAGGATGCAAGACCAGCTTACTGGGGTTTTTTCTTCTCTTTTTTTTTTTTTTTGCATTTCGCACTTGAGGGCTTGCAGTCAAGTGGTTGGCAGATGGAAAGGGATGCATCAGCCTGGATGCAGCCAGGTGTCATGCAAATGCCAAAAAAAAGAAAAGGAAAAAATAAAAAAGGAACAACCATTGACAAGGATATAAAAATACATGTGAAGCACTTGCATGGCACTTGATAAAAATGATGATGAGTTGCAAAATGAAAAAGAAATTAACTTTTATTCAAAATAGAGCTAATAAATGTAAGCTATAGAATATATATCTAAATTAGCTATATAATTAGCTATGAATATTTAACAATTTCCATTTTTTTTTTGCTCAGACAATTATTAAGTCATTTATTATTCCAGCTAAATGACCAATTCATCTTGACCCCTTACTCTCGCATGTATAAAAAGGTGCAAACAATATTTGACCACACGTAACCCCCTTAAACCCATCCCATCAAAAGGCCAATCCCTCACACAAACACACACACTCTCTCTCTCTCTCTCTCTCTCGCTCTATCTGCATGTGTGAGAAGGGGAAAGACAAATTTAAAATTCAAATTTGAAGTGCATTTAGCGGCAATAATTGATTTGTTTGCACAACTCGCACGCGACAAACAAACTGACCAACTGACCAGACAACAAGCAACAGGCAACTGGCAAACAACACATCGACAAGGGGGAAGTAGAAGGGCAAGAGGGGAAAGATGAGGAACTAGACTGACCAGAATAAACCCTCCTCATTCATATACATAGATTGGTTGGTTGGTTGCCCTGTGCAACAGTTGTGAATCAACACAAATCACTTAAGGCGCCTCGTTGAGGTCAGTTGATGCGATTTGCAATATGATGATACCTTTCCAATTGCCCCTTATCCCCTTTGTCCCTTATTCCCTTGTCCATTTGTCCATTCCCTGGGGTCAATTATGTTATTTCCGGTTTCATGTGGTCAGCAAACAGATAGAAAGAGAGAAGAAAAAAAAATAGAGATAAAAAAAGAATACATGAAAATATCAAGTGGTCAAGTGATTTAGATCCGTGACCCAAGGGGGAAAAAAAAAAATAAACCGGATTGCTATTTGTATGTCATGATGGGAAAAATGTAATTGAATAGGACACGAACATGGTCTGGTCAATCAGAGGTGTGACAGCATATAGGATATATATAGTATATATGTATATCATCATTACATCTACATACACACAATATGCCATATGTCTGTAGGCTAAGAAATTTCCATTACTTAAAGTTCATTGGAGAATGACTTTCTCTTTTCTTTTTCTCTCTCTCTCTATACAAGAATTCTCTTTCGATTTTCTTCTTTTCTATTTTGTTTTTTTTTTTTTTGTTTTGTTTTGTGTCTGCCAAAGTGAAAGGAAAGTAAGAAGGAAGAAAAAAATTTCTTTGAGAAAAACTACCCCCAAAAGTAATTAAAAGACACGGTCTTTGCCTACTCCACACCCTCCACACTCCACTCCTCTCACCTCTCTTGTCATCGTCTTTTCTACCAAAAAAAAAAAAACAACGAATGTTAATCAAAGCAGAATATAGAAAAATACAAGAAACGTGCAAAAGGAAAAAGGACAGACAGAAAGAGACATTGTCCTTAGGGTATAATTTCTTTTAAATTTGTACATTTCACTAAAAGCGAGAGAATAAAATTGGGCAAAATGCAAGTTAGAGAAAGAAGTTCAAATACCAGACAAAGACGATAAAAGTCTAGATAAAATAGATATAGAAACAAAGTCATTAATTATATAGATGTGACAGAGAAACTAAGAGAGAAAGAGAGAGAGTCAGAGATTTATATATACAGATTTATTTATTTCTACAGATAGTAAAAATTAAATAGGTAAAATGTCCTTCTTAATTAAGAATCGGTTATATGTATATGTAATCAAAAAAATGGGAATTAGGAGAATTATAAAAAGTTTTAATATTTGAGAGCATAAAAAAACATTCAAAATCGTTAGATATAATAATTCTCATTGACATTGATCCAAAGTTTTATCGACTATGAATTCTCAACACACACAATTTCCGTTTCGTCTCGCTAGTGACCTAAATTCTTATTCGGATTTGTAGTGAATGACTATAACGTAAGTATAATTGTTGTTGCTAAAGGGCTAAGCAATCATTGACTTAAAGTAAGAAAAAACTTTGCTACTGAGTCATGGAAGCAAAATTGTTAATTTTATCTAAACTAAACCTTAACCGTAATTTCCATCTGAAAATCCCCAAAAAGTCAATTTGCAAACTGAAAACTGGTTTATGATGTCTGAATAAAATAATTCCAATTTACGTTGATATCATAAAATTGTTGATTACTCATTTCCAAGACCCTAACCGAAGCGTATCTTTTAAATGAAATGATAATTAATAATTAGAAGGTTAATTAATGAAAACAAAGCAACTAATCATTTTCATTCGATTACGATTTCCTTTTAACAAAAAGAAAAAAGGTTAAATTTATTTGATTTATCTTTCTATATTATTATTATTATTATTAAAGTATAGGATATAGTTGTAAACTATCAACCTAACTATATTTTACAAGCACTGGCAACTAAGGCCTTCGGCTTAGACGAATACTACATCCATGCACTAGCCTGGGATTCGAACCCGGGTCCTCGTTATTCAGTTGCCTAAATGACTGGGCCGCTTAGACAACTCATCTACCGAGGCCTGCATCTTTCTATATATCTAACTACATGATGCTAATTCTTAAGTGTATTATCGAATGATATATCCTAATTAGAAAGTAGTTTCATCTAAGTATATAAGATTTGATATATGATATATAAGGATATATTATATAAGATTGTAACAGTATAGACTGCCGTCGGCTCTGACAGTTGACATCTCAATTTGAATTCTTTGTTCAAAATACAGATCTGTTTCCAGAGTTTAGTGAGAAGTTTCCATTTATAATTTTTGTTACCAGATATAAAACTTGACATTAATATATAGACAAAATTAAAAGTAATCATGGAAATCTTGGTACATAATTTATCTATTTTCAGAAATTTTAGAAATTGCTTCTTATAATTCTATACATATATAATATCCTTTTTAATATAATCACAATTCTAAAATATATATATATTTATACCTTGCAGAACGTAGAAGAAAACATAATCTAATTATAAGAATTTAACAGATTTTTATTGAGAATCTATGTTCTAAACGTATAACTCCTCGATAGGCACATATAGAAGAAAAATTAAATATTAAATTGTATCTAAAATTAAATACCGAATTGTATTTAAAGTATCTGTAGAATCTAGTATTTACCATCATTAATTTAAAAAACAAATTCCATAATTTATTTCTTTAAAGACTCAAAATTGAACACCAATTTTCCATTAAAGATTTTCTATTCTAATTAACTAAAAAACCCTTTTCAGACAACTTCATTTCGATTTTCTTTTGCTTTCCATTTCAATCCCAAATATTAATATGGGTAATATGTAAGGTACGAATAAATTTATTGATATCATTAGTATATATTTATGCATTTATATAACTCTCTGACAAAACTCTATTTTTGCCTAACAAATTACAAAAACATTAATTAAACTTATCGAGCAAAAAGAAAAAAGGAAAAAGAAAACGCCAAACGGAAAAAGAAGAAAAAGTAAAATGGTAAAGAAAATAAAAGTTGAGCATATGGATGGATGAATGTTTCTTCATAAAGAATTAGGATGCCAAGAGAAAGGGGGGGGAGGGTGGTGGCCCCTGTATAGGGTAGATAGATAGGTTAAACAATGATGCGTAATTTGTTTTCCACCGAAATTTTCAACAATTTTTCATGAAAATATCTGTGACGTTAAATCTAGAATGTAAACTGAAACTGAAAGGATACTGGCAATGGCACACGCACAATACCAATACAAATGCCAAAGAAGGAGACACACGCACACGCATACATAACACACACACACACACACACACACACGCATATCCATGTATATAAACAGCTACGCAGGACGCGACTTTCATGCGTGATGTGCGTGGAAAATTTCCCCTTTTTTCGTTACAAGTATATAAAGAGAGAAGCTCAAAATAAAGTAAATAAGGACGACTTCCAAACACTTTTTTGGTTCATGGTGATGATGATGGTGGTGGTGGTCGTGGTGGTAGTGGTAGTGATGGTGGTGGCGGTGGTGGTCCGTTTCGTTTTCGTTTCATTTCCAAGACATGAAAAAAGGGTTAAAAATCTGTGCCTACGCCGCGTTACATGCGTGTGTGAGTCCTATCCCTTCATTATGTATGGGTGAATGTATGTATATATGTATGTACGTCTGTATGTGTGTGTGATAACAGAGTTGCCAGCTTGTCGACAGAATTATCTTAGTACAACGAGCACAACAACAATGCAAAGACAAACAAAGTCATTTACATAGCTAACGAAGTGGGTGAACAAAGGACACTTGCTTGGACCAAAAGCGCTAAGACATCGCGTGCGGGGGCGGGGAGAGGGTGAGAGGAAGGACCAGAAGGACAGTAAACGAAAGGATGTGAATGTGGAATGGCAGCAGCGCGTGTTGGCAGCGGTTTCTGTGGCAAAATGTAAAATGGCGACCACCGGCGGGCATCTTAAATTTTATGTGTCAATTTCTTACATTTTGGTTGTTGTCATTTCTTATCATCAAGGGAGCCAAAGCAAAGTAAAATAAAGCAAAAAGAATAGGCAATGGCAAGAATGGAAAGTAAAGCAAAAGGACTCTACAAAGGCCATCATTACGCATTCATGCTGGCATCCTTAAGCCCTTCTTCTTCGACGTCTTCTTCATCTTTATGCTTCTCCTTTCTGTTTTTTTTTCTTCTTCTTCTTCTTCTTTTTTTGGGCCTATAACAACAAAATAGAAGATGTAGAAGAACATCATCATAATGAATACTATGACCCATTATGGCTAACAAAAACTAGACACATCAAAAATGTAAGAAGCCCTTACCCCTTCCATTCCCATACTCTATCTCTCTCCTCTCCCTCTCTCTCCCTCTGATAAGCCTGTTTCATTCTATTTTGCCACAACCGACACAATAATCGGTAAAATTTCAATAGCATTTTCAAAATTTAACAAAATCTACTATCGTATTTATATTTCTGCATAATTTTTCTCTTTCCCTTTCTTTAAAATGCTTTTCATATGCAAATGAGGTTTTTATTTTTATTTCATTGTGTGTTCCCTTTGATTCAAATATATATCGACAATTTCAGGTAGCGAATATATATATATATATATATATATATATATGTGTAGATATATTTAATCAATTTAATGTAGGAACACTTAACCGTGCATAGATGCTGCAGTTACTCAATTAACAGTAACCTCCTCGCATTGGATAATATCCTTCATATGAAAAATCATAATAAGGTGGTGGTGGTGGTGCAGGTGCACGTACTTGAGTTGCTCTAGGTCCTAAACCCAATAATGATAATAAAAATGGTATATCAGCAAATGCGCTGCCAGTTAGCAATGTTAGCGCAAGGATAACAATCTAATAAGGATGCAAATGCAAAGGAAAAGTAATTCTTTTGAAAATTATTATCGAAGACAGAAATTGTGAGAACATACCAAAAAATGCTGCATTTTTAGTCAACACGTTTAATTAGCTAGTAGATGAAAATGCTTTTACAACTGTTGGAAAATGTTGACAATATTTTTCTTTATATACAGAAAATAGTTTGATAATTAGAATATAAATTATAAATATGCTAAATAGATCTCGTAAATCTATATTCTACTCAGTTGAATATTTTATTTTCTTTTGAATATTTGATTTATTCGATCTCAATGAACCCATTTGCTTGGCACGACTCTAAAACTACATGAGATCAAGTTCAAAAGAGAGTTTTAAATATATATAAATAATATATGTATATGTATGTATATCTAGATATCTATATATTCACATTTAAATATATATTAAACAAATCGTATATTTTATGATTCGTTTATTTTTTTTGCAAATATTTTCAACTCTTTCAAACTTAGTTAATCTGGCAATTAGACACTTCTGATAATTTAATTGATCTTTTATAACTTTCTAGAAATTTTTTGAGATTTCTTTGTTTAAAATTTTGTTTTTTTTTGCCAATACTTTGATTGAAGTGAAAGGTGAAAGGGGCGGGCATATTTGAATGATTCGGTTAAAATGGTGACAAATATTTATGAATTTTTATCGTATTTTCCTTATATAAGGACTATTTAAAATTACGAGAAATATATATATATATATATAAATATATCATGGCATAGGAGAACAAGAATAGTTTTCAATAAACATTCGAACATATCCCTTCAATCATTCAAAAGAAATAACAAATTCTTTTATTATATTTTGCTAGACCAGGAAATATATATATATTTTAGATTTTCTTCTATATATATTTATTTTTTAAGATTTAAAATATAAAATTTTTAATCAGTAAAAAAAAATAAACAATAAAATATAAAATTGAGAGTTTTCACATTAAAACAGAATGTGAAAATTTAAAAAAAATCCCTGGAGTTCATATATGCCCTAAAGTCCTCGCATTTTATAGGATTATTGTTGTAATACCTATATTGGATATTTCCAATCGACTAGGTATTAATCTTTTTGATAAAAGATGTGTGGATAGCTTAGAAAGCACTCAATCTTGCATATATTTTTCTTAGGACTATTAACGATCAAAATTCATAATTTTTTTTAATTAATTTTATTAATTTGATTTATTCAGTTAGTAGATAAATGATTATTAATCTATCCAAGAGCATTTAGAGCTACTAGGGGAAGACCCAAAGCAAGATCCCTTGCCAATTTAAATGGCGACCAATCCATGGGATTATTTGTACCCTCAGAATTGGCCAATGAAGTGGAACTCGAACCAAAGATCGGGAATATATTAGAAGCAGCATCAAATAAACGGGGCAACCAACTAAAAGGATTAAACCAATCAAAAGTATTGCCAGAGCTATTGCTTTTAGGCAATCTAACTGGAAAACCTAAATCTGATCCAATTCGATCTGAATCACTTAGTTCATAAGGTTTCCTGCCATCGGCTTTTGGATTATATCCCCGAGGTAAAGATTCTTGGCTATCCATTGAAGGATTAGCCGTAGTTTTTGTACCAAATATTGGCCAATCAGCTAATGCCTCCAAAGGAAGAGGACTTGGCTGATTTTCAGGCAATCCAAGATTATCACCATGATCGGATGGTATACCCGAGATGAACTCTTCCAAAAATCGTATTGGAGCCATTCCGATGGCCCTTAATCCCGCTGTAGTCAGATCGGCCATACGTAGCCATGCATTCATATTTGCCTCAGTGCTATGACCAAGTAAAATCAATGATAGATTAAATATCTACAAAGAGAATTGAATTGAAATACTGAGAAGAATCGAATATTTATATAAATATATATAATATATAAGCCTACCATTAGTTTAAACATAGTTGAAGTCTCGAGAATATAAATACTAATGGCTTAGTTAGAACTCGCTTGGAATTTATATTATGCGAATGAAGTTAACTTGAAAGCAAATGCAATTAGAATATAGATTAGAATTATGTTAATTAGTTTTAAGTTTTGGGTCAGATTTTAGATGGGATCGTTATTTATATGATTTGTAGTAAATTTGCATTTGGAAAATAAATATTATGATATTAATAATGAACAAATGTTAACCCTTTTGGAATATGTTCAATTATATAATTTGAGTAAAGATTTTGAATAATATTAGATGTTACACAGAATTAATGTAAGTTTTCCATTTTGAAGAAATTTTTCAATTTCGTAAATCTTCTTTCATTAGATCTAATAAATAATATATAAAATATATAATATATTGTTTAACTTTCATATATTTTAGCTCATCACAAACGGAGATAATGGAAATGTTTCTTTTAAGAAACAATTTGAAAAAAATAATTTTTCTATTTCAAAAACATGATTTTATATATTCGACCAACTCTAAAAAAAACCTCTCCAACTTTTATCTCTGATAGAAATATTTTTAACAAATTAATTAATATTAAATATAAATTAAAAGTACAAAATTTGTTTACATTTTTGGAATGCTGCTTAACTTTATTAATGGATTATAACAAATTCATTCATTCGTATATTAAACTTGGCCAAGCAATTTGTCAATCGAACCCGAATAATTGACATTATCTAGGTAGAAAAAGGAAGAAAAAGAGAGGAGACAGAGACAGAGAAAGAGAGAGAGAGAGAAAGAGAAAGCAAGAGCTAGGCAAATTAGATACTAAACCATTGGTTACCAATTTATCAATTTATTAACCAAAAAATGGAATAAATTGTCTAAACAATCTAAAGAGAGTCTCCCATGAAAATGGATCAAATTGAACATCCACAGTATATTCGGGTGTGGATGGTGTAAAGATTGTAAACCATGTGGTAGGATCTAACCAATTGAAGGTAACGCTTGTTGACGAATTCAAGGGTAGACGACTGCCTAACCATTGTCCTAGGCCAAATAATTGAAAGATTAATTCAATTCCAGATGGAAACTTTGGTCCTTCGCCATTGAAAAATAAGTCGATGATGCTTGGTTGTCGACGACCCCCTTTTAATCCAAATCTGGATGGTGGCCTTCCGCCGCCTGGTCTCATTCCATAAAAGCGACCACCACCACCTGGCCGGCCGCCTGGTCTCATTCCATAAAAGCCAAATTGTCCGCCTGGCCTTGGTTGGCCTTCCATATAGAATTGGGCATCAATTTCCATTGGATATCTTGAAACATATGGACCTGGTAGAACAACTGGACGACCAAACATTCCACTATTGCCAGCTAAACGATATGAACCTATTCCAGATGGTGCGCCCGTAAGGAATTCTTGTACTAAACGCAAAAGGGCAATTTTAAGATCGGCCAAATTGGATAAAGTCAATTCACCCGTTCGTAGTAGTGTATTAATAGTCGCATCAGCATTGTGATTAACTAAAGTGACTAACAGCAATAATACCTAGAGAAGATTGAAAAAGAGAATTACTAAAAAAAATCAACAGAAGAAGAAAACAAATAAAGATTTTTATATGAAAGCCTACCAATATTTTCGCCATAGCTTAAGTCCCAGACTAACTAATCAAAGCTTTGGGCTTTTATACTTTCAAATCCATAGTCTGACTATGTAATTAGTATATAGATTAGATATATGTTAATTTTTAGGCCAAAGGTTGTATTAAAGATTTTGCCATCAATTTGCATTTGTTACCCAAACAATATAAACATTTCTCCTATAAGTTATCTCTGAGTTATGACCTTAAAAACAACAATAATTCTTCATTTTCAATAATATTATTATTTTTTTCTTCCATCTTTTTTTTTTTTTTTTTGGCAGGCCAAGCGAATCTCCATTAATGGAGAACGCTTGTCCCAAACGGAAGCGGAAAGTTAACAAAAAAAAAAAAAAAAAAACAGGATTCCACTCAAGCAAATATAAAATATGCTTAGCTAGGATGAGTTACGATAGAGCGAAAGAGAGAGAGAGAGATATAGATAAATATATAGAGTTGGGGGTATATATAGCTCTTTCTTCATTTATTGGCAAAGGGGGCGGTTGCTGTTCAATTTGATTTATAAATACTTGACACAAAATTTATGGAACGTGAACTGACAAAAAAAAAAAAAAAATGTTTCTGTGTGTGTGTGTGTGTGTGTGGGGGGAGGGGAAAGAAGTATCTATAAGATACACATGAATATGGGCTACAACAGATGCAACCCCCTCAACAATATATGTATATACATATAGAATAGATGTATATGGAATATTTTTGTTGCCGTTTTGTTGAAAAAAAATTCAAATATGCATATTAAATTTGTTCATAAATTTATATATATACATATATATATACATATATATATCAAATGGGTGCAAGGGTTGCCGCCATTTGACGCCATTTTCGTTCGCATATTATATAGTCAGTCATACTGGATCCATCCATTTGATATGCCATTTTCCCTTCATTTTATTATTGTGAAATTTATGTAAAACCGAAAAAAAAGAAAGAAGAGAAAAATTAACGACCTTTGACTGATTCGACCAGTCGCTGCAAATTTATGGCCAACAATTTGTACATTGAAGTTGTTAAATACTGAAATGAGTATTTTAGCATATTTCTTCTTCTTCTTCTTTTTTCTTCGTGTACTTATATGAGAAATTAAAAAACACAAAAATATTGATCAATAAAAAATATTTTTAAAAACCTATCAAAAAAAAAAAAAAAAAAAAGGAATCTATAAAGAATGACTCATCAATTCTATGAATAAAATTTTAAGAAAAAAAAAAAAAAATAAAATTCAACTAGTTGCAAACATTTTGTATTTGGTGGTTTGTGTCAAAATGTCAAGTTTGTTCAGTGAAAATATTTACAAGCTTCTTGCCACTTTAAAGGATACTCCAAGGAGCATAGACACACACACACTAATACCCACACACCCACACCCACAACAAGACAAACTGTTAAAGTAGAGAAGCCAACTCAAATGCAGATCGAAGTAAAATGAAGTAAATAGAAGGTTAACATCTTTCGTTATATTTTTTCTCCTTTTTTTTCAACCGTTTGGTGGGGTTGCTGCTACTTGGTGGGGTGCATGGATGAGTGGGTGGGTGGGATGGGTGAATGGGTGGATTTTGATTCTTTTCTAGGGTTGACAAGGATGCGTTCAAAAGTTCAAAGAGATGACAAACACTCTTGCTGGGCATAGAGTAAAGTTTTCTACTTGAAAAGTGTGTGATTGAAGAAAAGCTACACACTTTGCATTTTTCTTCTTTTTTTGATAAACATGAACACCTTTCGATTGCCAAGGACCAGACCAAGTAGTACAGGACATTCAAATGTGTTTTTTCTTTCACTTTTATTGATGCGCGCACGGTGAGGTACGGTACTCGGGCACGGACACGGACGGATGTATGTTGTCCCTTTTGGGTTTTCCATTCTAATATCCGCCGGTGATAAGTTGAATTATTGACAAGAGCCGGAGGGTAAGTAGCGTATATGATGGAGAGAGGAAGGAGGGGGAGGAAGGGAGGATGAAGAGGCCATGGTCCAGCCACTTGATGTCCTGCCCCCGTCGATGTCTTTTGGCATCCGTATATTTCTTCTTCTTTTTTTTTTATTTTCCGTTCCCGTTTGGCCCGTTGATTTGATTTTGGTCTCTTGCAAGGGGCGAGGAAGCAAATGGTGGGGGAAGGGATGGAGTGGTGCAGTGGCAGTGGTTTGGTGGTTGCCTTGGTGGCGGCGGCCATACAAATGCGTTGATACTATTTTGGTAAAAGAAATTATCTGATAATATTATTTTCTTATTTTTTTTTCCCCACTCTCACTGACTTTTATTGACTTGAGCGGGGGTGTGGGGGGAGAAGAGAGATGAGGGAAAGAGAGCGGAAGGTTGACATAGTTTTTTCCTTCAATTTTTTCTTTTTTTTTTTATCTAGGCAAATAAAATTTTATTTACATTAAAATAGAGTAGAGGACTAAAATCATTTAAAGACCCAAAAAAAAAAAAAAAATATTGCTTTTAAATTGATGGCCTAAACTGATGGCCAAATGAGTGTTTCGGTTAGACATCCCACACGCATATATATCATAAATGTCAAATTCAGTTTAGAATTTTGGGATTGGATGGGTTATATGAGAAGGTATACCCCCACACCCCACCCCCCTTTTAATTCGGATGAGCAAATAACCAGAGTGCGAGAATGCGTGTCGTATGTAAATTAATAGAGAGAAAGAAACAGTTACCATAACATGCAAAGGACAATGAAAGGACACACGCAAGGAGTCTCAAGTGCTAATAAACAACACACACAGACATACACATGCCCACCCCACCACACACAACAAACACGTTAGTAATTTATGTGGGCTAATAGATAGGAATAGGATAAACATCATATGCAGACCAGGCCAACTATTTCTATGCCATCTAACTAGCTACTCTTCAGTAGCAGACAAACAGATGAACGGATGGATAATGGGTAATGGGTATAGGGTATTCCGTACTGTATTAAAGGGTGGCGGCATTTCTCGGGTGTTATAGCCCGCTGTGTGTGTGTGTGTGTTTGTCTGTGTGTGAGGTAACGTCAACCCTTTTCTTTGGCCTACAATTTATGGGGCAATTCCCGTTGCTTACATATCCAAAAAAAAAAAAATTTACCTTGACACTATCGGTCTGTCTATATCTATATATAAACATATACATATATATATATATATACATATTCCGGTCATATTAACTGGACAAACAATTTTGACCCTCTCCTCTGTCTCATTGTCATTGCCAGTGGTAATTTGTTGTTTGGTTTGGTTTTTTGCCTTGTTTACCTTTTATCATAGCGAGATAGAGAAAGAAAGAGATAGAGACAGAGAGACAAAGATAGAGAGAAATATCCTTTCATTCATTGTTTCTGGAAATTTAATTAACAAAAGGGTCAATTGTCGCGTGTGGACACTGGACATGGGATACAATGAGTGAATAAACAATATTTTTGATTAATTTATGAATATTCGTGTGAATTTGTTTGCTTCTATTTACATTGATGTGTTGTGTGTTGTGTGAGTGTGTGTGTGCTTCCTCCCTCCACTAACTCCTCCATGTATATCATATATATATGTATATATATATATATGTATATGATTACATTGCGTGTTTCGGTCATAAAAGTTCAAGTTTAATGAGAGAAACATTTTGGTAATTATTGCTATTATTATTATTATTTTATTGTAGCGTAATTGTTGTAATTGTTTTAATTTTTATGTTGTATATAATATATGACTTATATTAGCAGACACATAATGACGATAGCGGGTTTAGGTCTAAATATTTAATTGGTTTATTATGCCTGGGAATGAGTTTTATTATCTCTCTGTTTGGAAAAACGATTTGAATATATATATAAATATACATACTGGAATAGCAATAGGAATATTATCTATGTATGATTTAAAAAGCGTTTATCTATTTATTATATGTAGATTAGAAATGTTTCATTATGGATTAAAAAGATATATAGAATCGCAATTGAAAATAAAAGTTACTTCTTATGTTAGAAGATTAGAAGTTTAATAGATAGAAAAAGTCTCTGACCAACTGCAGGAAGTTAAAGGAAATTGAACTGAATTTTAACCAATTTTCTTTATATAACTTAATATTTCCATTTCATTTTAAGCCGGAATTAGGATACTACGGATACAGATTCTCTAAGATAGAGACGGCCGAGTGCTCACCTCCATTAGAAGGCCAAAGGAATTACTGCCAAGTTGATAAGTATATCCATTGGGTACTTTATATATCCAGCACCAATCAGTTGGGATTATCTAGGACTCCCTTTTGGATTTACCTTAAAAGTATTTATAAGCAGAATTAGAAGACCTTATTAATGGGTTGTACTATGAAAAAGGCCCACCAAGTCGGTTCCGTGAATAAGAATTTATAAATAATATTAAGGGCTTACGATATGATAGACATTTTATATTTCTCATATATATATATATGAGTAAAGTGAAAATCTGGTAACAGTGCCGATGTGACAGCGCCATTGGTAGAAGAGAGTTAAGTTTTATATCGATCGGATCAGTCGTCAGCAATTATTTGGCTTGAAATTGTCACAAGTTAAAATTATAAATTGTGTATTAGTCAAAATTTATAAACTCTGGTGCACGACTATAGCCACACCCTGTTTTTTCTTATAACTCAAAAACGTTTAGACATAGAAGAAATCTAAAACTACCGTTAGATAAAGCATGAAAAAAGATGTAGAAATAAATAATAACAACAACAACAACATTCGTACAAGCACATAACTATAGCCGCACTTACTTTTCTTTTAGAAACGAACTAATAAAGCCCACAAGTTCTCCACAGGTTTCATTTCTGGAGAACATGCCGGCTACATCAATGGTATATCACCATTCTCATCAAGCCATGACATTATTAAACTATATCTAAACTGTGTAGTTTCTAAATCTAAATATAATATATATATATATATATATATATATATATATATATCAAACCAAATCTACTTATATATATGTATATACATATACTGCATGTCGTACAAATAATATATTATATTTTATGACTGCAAATCGTCTTCTGCACGCGTCCCACCTAATAGAAGTAATATACTCCTGCCTTGTTTAATAGATGCAGGATATATGGAGTACCTAGTGGATTCTATAAATTTGTAAATAATTCATAAGAGGTCCTTTTGAGTCCTCACCTAACCTTTGCAGGAGCAAAACACTCGCATATGAGACAATCCGTGTCCAAGATTTAGACACCGTGCATTGCATCTAAATCAATCTAAAGGACATATGTTAATAATACACTACAAAACCAATCATAAATGGGATTGGTGTACCAGCTTCAAAATTAGTCTGAAATTAGACACAATGATGAAAATTCAATTTCCTTGTAAAGTTTTAAATCAAAATATCGTAATTCCTTTTCTATTTAAGAATAAAAAAATTGATTGAGAATGAAACTTCATTCACATATCAATTTCAAATTCTCCTTACCAAAGTGAAAACTACAGCAAAACTAATACAAAATAACTATCCCCCCCGTCCTCCTCCCTAACCTATCCCCTAACATTTGCCACAAATAAACTTTGTTAAACTATTTTCGAAATTGAATGACAAAAGTTTGTAAAGGAATTCCCACACATGATTTTTGCATAGTCATTTTTTGTTTTTGTTATTTTGATACAAAAGTTTTCGACAAATAAAATCAATAAATGATTTTGCTAAAAACTTGTTTTGCCACTTTACATTTTTTATGTTGATGGGTGGAGAGAGAAAGAGAGAAATTAAATTTGATTTATGGTAAAGGAAAGTATTTTTGGAATTACTATTTTTGGTATAAGGATAGGAGTCTGGGCCACACTCCATCCATTTGGTTGTGTGTTTATTTTTGTGTGTGCAGTCGAGTCGTAGCACCTTGATATTGCGGCGCCTTTTTCGGACATGAATTTTTCATGACACTTTTGTGCAGAGGAAGAGAAAAAGCACTTCAAAGAGAAGAGAAGAGAATGCACAGTCAAGGATAACTAACTAACAAAGTGACTGCCACTGGCACTGGCAACTAACTGATAACTGTTATGGTAAACAAGGATGCAGTTAAGGATGCTGTCATGGATGATTATGTTTGCCTTAGAGATACCAAAATGACATTGGCAATGAAAGCTGTGAGTTATAAATAATGAATGGCCATGGAATATATGTGCTAAACTGTCAGTAATTGAAGATGGGACCAAGCACTTAAGGCAACACACACAGACACACACACACACACACACAGAGAGACGGACATGCTAACACCTACTCTCTCCCTTCCTCTCGTACCCTTTTCTCAAGCATTTCCAAATCCTTTTTCTAGGCTTTCGGCACGGCAATTAACTTTACAAATCGCATGTGAGCCTGTGATTAATTATTCCAAAACCGGACACTCCAACTTCACTCTCAAACCGGACAGTTAAATAACCCATTTCGACTTTAAAAAGGGTTGCATTAACAGCTGTGTGTGTGTGTGAGAGGAGAGGAGAGAAGGTGTGTGCGTGTGTGTGTGTAGTTTTGACATTTCACATTTTTGGTATACATTTGATGAATGTTTTGCTTATAAGGCGTAAATTGAAACTATACGGCTTGACCAAAGAAAACCCTCAACAATTTTTGTATGCCCATTTGACCACATGCCACTTAGCACATGTTCTTCATGCTCACACCTACACCCACCACTTCCAATCCTATTCCTGCTCCTGGTCATGCTCCTCTGATGCTCTCTACCCACATATGAAATAGGCATAGTTTTTGGCCTTTTTTGGGTCAGTTTTCTTCTTATCGAAGGCAAAAGTTTTGCATTAATTTTGATTTGGTCAACACTTCATTAATCACGCCCCAAAAACTGAAAACGTGCTGCTAATGTCCTGTGGTCCAGGACATGTGTGTATGTGAGTGTGAGTCAAAGTTTTATTAGATACTTATCGAAACCTTTTCCCATTTTCCTTATCCCCCCTCCCTACCCTTTTGCATTTGCATTTCACTTTAAGGACACGCACACAGCATCCAGTTACAATTTCTATACAAATTTTTATGCTCTAATCGATCCTCGTAATCCTTTTGGCATACATGTGAAACAGCTGTTTGCTTGAAGGAAATGTAACGAACAAAAAAGGGTTAACCAAAGGGTTGTTGACCGTGACAAATAATATGGAAAACTCGCACACACACACACACACACACAATCTTTATTGAAGGTAAGCAGCAAAAGGAATCTAAATGTCTAAAGAGGGTTAAAAAGTTCAACATTCAACGGAAATTGGCAGCATAAAGATTTACTTTAAAGATAACAAAAATTTCATCTTTAAATTATTTCAGAACATCCAAAAAAAAAAAAAAATCCCCCCCAAACGAATTTCAAATTCTATACCCCCAAAAATAAAAGAAATAAGTACAAAGGATATGGGTATGGGAAAGGAAATAGGAGCAAAAATAAAAAAAATGCATTTAAAAACTCAAAAAGTGGAAAAACTTGCTTTGCCTCAAGTGGAAAAAAACAAGAAAAAATGTATTATATTCATATAAGTACATGCAGATGTATAAATGTGTATGTGTGTGTGTGTGTGTGTGTTTGTGTGTGCATCCTTCTTTATCCTTCATCATTTGCAGGACTCGTTGTAGTTGATGAAGAGCCGTTTGCTCTGAACTCTCTAGCCAGAAAACACAGAAAGTAAAAGAAAAAAACCAAACAAACAAATAATTCCCATTTTCGCTCTTTTTAATACCCTTTCTAAAAGGGATTTATTAACTTTGACTTTAACAATCTTTGACTATAGTGAGCATATAAAAATTCTTGATCAGCACAATATACTATGAACTACTACTACGATATACTATGAACTACTTTATATACCTATATGAAGGTAAGTTCGCCTGTTCAAGAACTCTTGAGTTTGCTGAGTTGAAACTTTTGCTAAAATAATGGCAAATCTAGGGAATTATCCCAATATTATGGGTGTTGACGAATATGTTAGCAGGATATCAGACAATTCTTGCGATAAGTCCCAACTTTATATGGCCCCAATTCAAAATTTTCATAATCTTTAACCTTATTTACTTTATAGAATTCCATCGTTGGCGATTTTATTCCAATTTTATTTTATTATTCTTCTTCAATTTTGGTTCAATTTTTTTCATCATTTCCAATAATATTGACATTTTTTTTCAAGCTGAATCAAGATTTATGATTATGTACAACAAATATTAACTCAAACCTTTTGGCCCTCAAAAAAACTGACTAAATTCTTTTTGATAAAAATTATATTGGACAAAAATTAAAGGGACAACATTATTTCCAAAAAAAACAAAACTGAACAAAAAGCAAAATTAAATTATCAATCCCTTCAAAACTATTTTCGAAAACATTTTTCGTAAAAATGATTAAATAAGATTTTTAGTATTTTATAGTTTTAATTTTAATTTTGTTTTTCACTTTTAAATCTAGCCTTGAAAGTGGGATACCTTTTATTCGGAGTCGGCTAAACTGTGCCTAATTCGAAGCAGAAACTAATTATATAATCAATAATAATAAATAAATAAAAATAAAAATTAAAATAAATAAAAATATATAAGATTTTAGTTGGATATTGTATATAGGATTTTATATAAATTTTTGACAATTTTCAAGGGTATAAGAACTTTGGCATACCCAAATGAGATAGCCCAGCCCTTTAGTTTTTATTTTTGTTTTTGTTTTTTTTTTTTTTTTTTTTGTATATGCAAAGAAGCAACTGCCTTAGGTGGCAACCATTCCACTAACTGCCCCTTTCCCCCCCACATCACACACACCTTACTCACATTTTGTTCGGTTCTTGCTTCTTTTAGTTTTTCTTAGTCGAGTGGCAAAAAGTTAATGGATTGTTAGCTTGCGGTTTCCTTGGAGCCGCTTGGAAGCTGGGAGTCCTACTTGGTTGCTGTTGTCTGCAATTAAACATCTTCTCATGGAGGATCCTTATCCTTACTCCTTCCATGGTACTTCTTGTGCTTCGTTTGCAGTTAATGAAATTGTTATAAAGCACTCCTAGAAAATAATTTTCGCAGAATGTGCGGGGTAAGGGAGGCGAGGTATGCGGCCACATTTGGGCATCTATGTATATGAAGAGTAGTAGGCAGCTCGGCATATCCTTAACGTATGTATGCAGAGAGACCATCCTTATTTATGTGCCAAGATAAATAAAAAAAAAAAAAGGAAACCAAAAAGTTTCCAGTTTCTGCCAAGTTTTCTTTTTTATTTATATTCTTTTTCTTTTTTTTTTTTTGGTAAGTCGCCAAACTTTTTTTCTTTTTTGCCACATGAGCAAGGCAACAAAATATTTGCTTTGCTTATTTAATACCCTACACATATGGGGGTAGATGAGCTTATTTGAATTGTGGCAAAAGAAATTTTAAAATGTTAGCTTGAGTATATATATATTGTCTGAATCCGCAGTGATCTATAATATAAATATATAGCAAACATCTGCCCTTATAGTCAGAGTTTAGCTTTTTATTTGGGAATACTTAGCACATTTAATACATATTAAATAAATGAGGAGGAGTTTATTGATTTCCACAGAGTTAATTTTAGTTAGACATAATTCCTCCGAAATTTTTTGGTTAGACTTTTGAACATTTTTAGGTCCCCCCCCTTATTGTACCACAGGCAGCTTAAATGGTGGTAGTTAATTAAGAAATCGATAATTTGGGGATCAAACTAGATGCAAACCCTTGCCACGCCTCTTTTAGTATAGTCTATCACCCTTTGTTTTATCATTGAATTATTCTTCCAATTCTTTAGGATTACAGGTCAATATAGCATTCTTAAGATGTATGACTAAGCGATAAATTAAGACACGGCTTGTAAATTGTAAATCTTATAAAGATAACGAAAGGATTCAATAAATAAATAAACCAATAAAGAAAAAAGAAAAGAGAAAAGTTATACTCTATTGACTGAAATATAACAATATATGCCTAAAGGCCTTTGTTGCTCTGACTTACTACGAATTGTAAATCGGAATTAATTCCCTTTTACAATTAAATAATAATAATAAATTCGATATCAGTTTAGTAGATCAGTCCTATATATATCTTTTCTAAAGAAAACATAGAAAAGTCAATCCGCCTAACCAATTACTCTAATTACAGGGTATCTACAGACCTATAACCAAAATCTAAGTAATTTCTTTTTCCTGTTGAAAAAAAAATTTTTTTTTTGTGTTGTTGCTGGAATCTCTTCTACTTCCACTTATACTATATTAACAGTAGCAACATTATGAAGTGATTATAGCACTGGGAAATGGATATACCTTAAAAAGATGATTGGCCAGATCATGAGGATGGGAATGGGAATGGGCCAAAAGAGAGCAAAACTCCTTAAGCTGCCGCTTATCATCGGTAAAGAGGATTATAAAATTTTCAATGATTATAATTTAAAGCTGATTCTCTGATTTCTATAAATTTAAATTAAAATCCCCAAAAAAATGGAAAAAAAATCGATAGCCTACATTTCTACATTTTAGCAAGAAGAAGGAAGCAAAAGAAGATGAAGAAGACGTCAACAACAATGGGCCAAAAAGAACAAAGGGAAGAAGAGAACAACAATTAAGAGTACACAAAATGAATAACAACCCTCAATTACGACAGCAGCGAAATATATGTATATGTATATATATATTTTATTCGGCTGCATGTGTATTTTTTAATTAGAACAGCGGCAGGACATACAAGGATATGCCCAAAAAAAATACAAAAAAAAACTGATGAAGGGAATCCTTCATGTGTTTCCTTTTTGTGTGCTTTATTTTTTTCCAGTTGTATCCAAGAAACAAATAAAGTCACGTGTGCCAAGATACAACATGTGAGTTGGGGCCTTAAGGACATTTGGGTCCTTTCTCATTGCTTGTTTTATTCTTTTTGGTTAAGAAAAAGGTCGACTTCTGGTCATGTCACTCACTTGCATATGCTAATTAGGCAATTAATATTTTGTGGGCAAGGCAACTTAATTTATAGACCAAGAAAACATATTTTCTTCCTTACGAAATGTGATATGCCAAGTCCTTTTTTTAGACCCCATTTTCCATTTAAAGTGTGTGTGTGTGTTTGTATTGGGTGTGTGTGTGTATGTGTTGTGCGTCATACGGCAAGACAATAAACTTATCACATATTGTTTGGCTGGAAAACTTTTGCAACGAGTTTGATTTGCGGTCACCGAACCCTTCTCCTTTGCTATCCTTTATCCTTGCTAGAATACAAATCCTTGACTGCCTGTCAGGACACTGATATGCGGCTCAGTGCCTTTGAGTGTATTTTGAAAATTTTCTCATATTATTTAAGCATTTCATCAACAACTTTGCATGCAAAGTCAGCAATAATAATAATAATATTTTCTTAGACACATATTTCGCAAGGATATAAGGGGAGGAAATTTTTGGGGTAAGGATTTTGCTTTCTGTGGTCACCAACTGCTTGTTTAGTGGAGCATGTGCCAAAAGTGCATATAGAAAATTTTTGAATTTTATGTCTCAAGGCGACATTTGTCAGACTTGTCTTGAAGTTGGACTTGTGCTGCTGCTGCTGCTGTTGCGGTTGCTCTTAGAGATTTGATTAAGTTTTGTGTGAGTTGTTTGCCCTTTTGGACTCAAGATGAAATGTGATACAGGCCAGAAAGTTGCCCCATACTTCATTTAGCTATTTTCATTGAAGAACTTTAAAAAATAGCTAAAGAAATATATTTAATTTGCTGTTATTTGGGGTAAATCTTTTTCTTTTTTGTTTTTTCTGTTTTTTTGTTTTTGCATTTGGAAATGAGTTAATCGCAAGTAAAATAACTCTGAGCAATTTACTCAGCTGCCTGACTTGAAAAATAAAAAAAAGAAAGGCAAAACCCCTTAAACAACATACGCCACGGTAAAAGGGCAAACTTTTCAACGCTACCAAATAAAAAAAAAAAAAAAAGAATACGCCAAAATTTGTTGGAGGAGTCGGCAAGAGATGAGTAACAGAAAAAAAAAAAACCAAAACGAAAACGAAACGAAAAAAGTTTTCTTCTTTCCACGTATACGTAATGTGGCAATAAATGTTGCGCTCGATTAAAAAAGCATTGCATACTTCTAGGGGAAGGGGAGGGGCCAACTGCCTTTACGACTTGTGTAAACTCAGACAGTAAAGTGAAAGACAAAAAGAAAAAAAAATAAGAATACAAGGCAGAAGGCATTCAGTTAACCACCTGCTTCCTCTTCTGCCACTGACATCCTTCGGAGCAGCTGCTTAAGTGAGTGGCAAACCGCATGATTAAGTAAAGACTTCAAGGGAATAAAAATAAAGACATGTGTGCCCTTAAGCTATAGTCGCTAAATTCGATTAATATATATTTTATATATATATATTCTAGTTAAGCTTCACTCACTCCTGTCACTCATTTGCACTCATTTTATATGCTGTTTGGGTTTATTTTCTACACACCGGAAAAACTTTTTCTTACCCACGTTTTTCTGGTCCTGCTGCTGCTGCTTGCAGTTGATGCAACAGAATAAAAATAATAAAAAAAAGAGAAAAAAATGTACTTCTATTTACGTGTCCTTAATTAGCAAGTGGCATAAAAACCTCGTCCTTAATGAAATGTGCACTGAAATAGAAAGCCCAGCAAACTAAATATGATGAGAGAGGAAGAGAGAGTGAGAGAGAGAGAGAGCGAAAGAAAAGCGGCAAAGAGAGCTTACCAAAAGGATGAAAAGTTTTCTTTTTTTTAAAATATTCTTATATACTATGTATATATATATATATACATATTATAATATCATCATAATTCTGCTTTTTTTTAAAAGGTCTCTTTTTTTTTTTTTGTTTCAAGTGGAAAAGCGCATGGAAAAGTTCTTGCTTCCTCCTTTTTGCATTGCTGTTGCGCTTATGTTTGAGTGATTATTGTAGGATCACTTCAAATGCCTTCCTTTTGCAATGAGGGGGGGAATAGAAACCGGTTATCCTGACCACTCGAAACAAACAATGTCATAACACACAAACACACACACACATACATACACACCACAAATATATACACAATTAACTTCTCCATACTGACCACCAACCGTGTCAGAGTTGACCATTATTATTTCATTATTCATGCCTTACATAAAAAAAATAATAATAATAAAGAAAACAAAAACTGATCAATTTGTTTAGTTCAATTTTCCGCAACATTAAAACTGACCTAAGGTCATTTTAGGGAACAAACCGGCTCAATGCGCGTGCCCCGACAATGGAACCAGTTTTCATATTAAGAGGGTTCCCTTCCTCCCTCCTCCCTTCCATACCCATACCCAATACCACAATTTGTCCTGCAACCACCGATGCCAGACAATGACACGAGCCTGCATTCGGGGAATTGTTGTTGTCGCTTGGTGCTGCTGCTGCTGCTGCTGCTGATGTTGCCCCCTGGACAGGGGTCAGTGCCAATTGGCTGTTTCTATGTTTATATTTTCATGTTGACATGGCCAAAAGGGGCAAATGCAACGCTTGACATATGCATTTTATTCCCCCTTGAGGATAGAAATCTTTCTGCAATTGCCCAGGGTATTGCATTCAAATGGAAGGAACATACAAGGGAGGGGGAATTATGAGTTTGGTTCATGTGAAATAATAATATCGGAAAAAAAATTCAACAATCACTTTAAAATCTTAGAACTCGATGTTTCTTCTTGATTCTCTTTCCTGGCATTGGTCTTTCGATTGATTACAAAAAAAGCACCTCCTAGGGGTCTAGTCAAGTTGAATAAAAGCATTAGAATACCCTTAAAGAGGAGTACTTTAGTTATGCTGCGATGTTTGTTATGCAGTTAAGAAAAAGATTGTAGGTTAAGATTTTTATATAAAACTTGAGCGATAAGTGATCTTAAAGGATAATCATCTTGGTTGCCATTATGTATATGTATGTTCATATATATTCTTGAACAGCATCTATAAAATATATATATACATTTTAGAATCCCTACATTTCCTCACGAAATAATCAAAGTTTTATTTTTATACATTTAGCTTATACGAACTAAATGAAGCAAAATACAACAAATTAAACGTCTTAGTGAAATAAACCCTGAAATTTCTATAGATATCTGAATGCAAAGTAAAAATGAAGCAAGCAAGTCGTCTCTGCCGACTTGGAGTATACCCTGTACCAAAAAAGGATATTTGATTTAAACAGACTCCTTCCAAATCCCCATTAATTGAATATAAATTTTTGAAAAAATTCTCGCAATAAGCCAAAACACCAAAATCATGCTTTCTCGCTCACTCATGTCAGTGAACGAAACTAATGCGTCATTCGGTACCAAGCAACATGCGCATGCTATCTCGCTCACACATTTCAGCTGCTGCTGCCCATAGAATTTCAGTACAAAACATATATACGTATTATCTCCGATATTTATTGACCGATTTCGGTCAAATTCGGTCAGATGGTACATATGGGCTATATAATTGAGTCTACCAAAAATAAATACTGTAGCTTTAATAGAACTCTAGTTATAGTTTTTTCTAATTTGCGGGGGCGGAAGTGGGCGTGGCAAAATTTGAAACAAACTTGATCTGCGTATGGACTAGGTGGATGTGGACACCAAGTTTGGTTACTCTAGCTCTTATAGTCTCTGAGATCTAGGTGTTCATACGGACGGACGGACAGACGGACAGACGGACAGACGGACGGACAGACGGACAGACGGACAGACGGACAGACGGACATGGCTATATCGACTCGGCTGTTGATGCTGATCAAGAATATATATACTTTATGGGGTCGGAAAATTTTCCTTCTGCCTGTTACATACATTTTAGCGACTTTAATATACCCTTGAACCCTATGGGTACAGGGTATAAAAATATAGACGCTTAGAACATGTAAGATAGTTCTTTCTGAACTATTAACCAGAAATGCAGATTGATGAACTATATATTTAATAAAAATCGACAAATCCAACAAACTTAAGAACTATTAATTAATACCCAGATTTGTTATATTTTAGAAAGTTTTAAGAGGTTTTTTTTTTTAGAAATATCTCTGGCGAAAGAAGTTTTAAATGGTTATGTCTCATAATGAAAAAATCAGTGGTTAAATTTTCATTTATTATGTATATCATATGTATATATTTACCTAATGCCGCTTCTATAGATGACATATTTATAGTATACTATATATGTATATATTAAAGCTCTCAAAGATGCAGTTACGGTATTTCACAATAGATCTTTCACACAAATTATATTGTCAGTGCTAATAAGTATACTACTGAGAAGCATTACCATAATGATCGGTTGTGAAATATTGTACAAATTTGTATATAAAGCCATAGATCAAGTTCAGATATTTTTCCATCAGATATATCATAGAGCTCTCATAGACAGCTTTGTCAGTTTAAATAACAAATTAATAACTGCATAAGCTTCAAGGGTATATCAAATTCGTTACACTCAGGTCCGCATATAAATAAAAGAATTCTTAAATTTGGTTTGATGCCAAAAAAAAAGAGAAAATAAAAGAAATCACAATGAAGAGAAAAACGAGTCTGCCTACTTCGGGGGTTGTCAACACATCCTGTGCCTGCCTAGTCAAAAATAACAAATCTCGGCAGTCCCAAAAAACAAAAAAAAAGAAAGAAACGAAGAACACGAAATTGATGAATTTTTGTTTTGCCATAAAGAATGTTTTCCATGTTGGTTAGGAGGTAGTGTGGCATTCAAAAGATTTTTAGATTATTAAAAAAAAAAAAACAAAAAAAGCAGAAAACCAAAAAGAGACAGAGACACAAATGGTTACAATGGCAAAGATGACAACGAAAGCAAGACTTTTATGGCAAAAGGATGTTGGGATAGAATTTTAATTTCTGACATTTGGTAAATTAAAGTGAGTTGCCGTCTTCTTTTTTTATATTTTATTTTTTGGTGTTTTTATCTTTATATTGCACACCCAACACCCAGCACCACCTTTTGCATTAAATATGAATTCATGCATAAAGTGTGAAAAGTGAACAAAAAAAACACACACACACCCACATACACACACACAAGATGATGAGCGAAATCAACAGGGCAGACAAGACATGATGGGACAGTGAAAAAAGGTGGCAAAGGAATTAAAATGTAAGGAATTCATTCTAAAAAACAAGTTGCTTACCAAATTAAAGCCGGGATGCAATAGTTGGATTTTTATGTTTTATTACTCATCACATGGAAATGTTTAAAAATGATGAAGGGAATAATAAAACTTTGAAGTAACTTGCCAAAGCTTTCGCTCCATAAGCTTTTCGCTTTTCGCAATTATAGTTACATAAGTAAGTAAAACACACATTAAGCTATATCCCTAAGCTTTCAGTATGCTTGAAAGCTTTTCAATTTAGTCCAGACATTGACCCTAGCTAAATATTTTATTCGATTCTCTTTCCTAATCCTTAAACTAATAAGAAACCGGATACTACCACCAATAGAGTTAGCTGCAAGGATACCATTCTCACCACAGCTCCATTGCAACCCAAATTATTCAGACTTATCATATATTGAGCCTCATCGGGTGTCTCGCAGGCCTCATTTGTACAGGAAACCTCACCAAAACTTTGGGATTGTACTGAAAAGAAGAGTGGCGGACATGGTTCCCAATCATAGCCGACACAAGCATCCGTAAGATCATAACTGAATGCACCCAGGGCCGTAGATTCACAGGACTCATCCTGCCTCAGCGCTGATGTGGCATTACGGAAGGGCAGTGCAATGGTACGCGAAAAGCACACTGTAAAAGTAACCTGACTGATGGCTGATATCTTTAAATAGCGCATACTTTGTCTAGCTGGCATATAGAATGCATCCAGACGATAGAAATTGATACTGCCCAGACGACCATATTGCTCTAAAGAATTCATTCCATATTCACTGATATAACCAGAGGAAGAGCACCGAGGATTTGAAATGCGTCGTGGAACTGCAAAAGGGCAATAACTTTAGGTTATTTATCCCATTCGATAGGGGGGAAACATATATATATACCCTGTTGAATACGTGTTATTACAGGATCTCCATTCTTTTCGGGTGATTGTTCAACATTTAGAACAAACAAATCCTTACTCGGATCCCTGACAAAGTCATGGAATCTTACCATAGCCCCACCACCATAATAAATGAAATGTAAATTGGGTAAACGACGAGCCAAACGATCCAAATAACCCTGACAATAGTCATAATCCCTTTCATCTACATATGATATGGGGCTGGGTACTAAGAGTGCAACTAAAGAACGTCCACCAAGATTATCGGCAGCTTGATCTACTGCCAATATATCCTCCACTTGATTACTAAGTGTATTAAGTATAAGGGGCAGATTAAGACCAGTTGGATCTGTATCAAATGGAAGAGGAATTGCGGTAGAGACACTCAAACTCCAAAAACTTTTTTAAACTTACGCCAAGAATGTGTCGTGGCATTCCATTCCTGATAAACATTTAAAATATAATCGGTGGTATTAACTATTATTGAAGCATCGGAGGCAGCATAAATAGTCACACGACTGCCATATGGATGTATATTCAAATTTTGTAGAACATATCTATGAGAATTTTGGGGAATATTGTTTGCATTTTTTATAAGTTTTAAGAATAAATGTAAGAGAAAATATATAACTTACGCCACATAATCCACTACCCAATTAAAGGGCCAATATGTATCCACAAATACAAAGATATCTGCCATGGGTGTGGTTTTATTTGATATATCACCCCATTGCGGCAATGGAAAAGAATCCATAATAGCTGAAAGTATAAAAAAAAGAAAAGATATAGACAATTTATGATTTGTTCAATTCGGGTTTTTTAATTCTAATCTATCTCTTTAATTAACGGAAACCACTTGGTAAAATAAAAACATATATATAAGTATATATATAGATATCGATATGGTTCTAGTGTGGGGACTTTATTCGCGTATATTTCACTGGAACTTACAACTTAAATAGAAAAATTTTACATTATAATAATTTACAACGACAAATGTATGCCGTCATGGCATAGTCAGGTAAGGTGGGGGGGGAAGTGTGTGTGTGTGTGGTTGTGTGTGTATGTGCAAGTGATACTTTGAACTCGATCACTAATACTACAGATATGTGTGTGGATATCGATAGACCAACTATTGCAACGATTGCTGCAAAAGAAGAGCCAACAGAATTGTGATAAGACTTGCCGCCAGGCCAGCAACTCCGCTATAGCAACCCATATTGACAACCGAAACAATGTAACGCCATTGATCTGGTGTCTGGCATGCATCCTGTGTACAGGATGTTGTGTTAGTGGTTGGTTGTATCGAAAGGAACAGATCCGGACACTGGGTGATCGTATAATATCCATTACAAGCATTGGACAAATCATAAGAGTAACTATTGCCGCTTATCTGGACACAAGTCTGTTCAATGGTCGTTGATGTCGTCGATGTGGTGGAATTCTGTTGTGGCCATTCATAGGATCGTGATGAACAGATGGTAAATGTGCCACCATTCTGTGACTGAATTGTCACATAACGACCGGTTCCAGATCCAAAGAAATAATTGGCTGACACACGGTAAAAGTTCAATTTATTTGGTCCAACAAATTGGGCACCCTGATCTGTACCCCAGCTGGAAGTGATCCAATCAGAGCCACAGCGGGGATTAACGATGCGTCGTGGTACTGTGAAAGTAATGGGGAAAAGGATTAAAATATAGAAAAATTAATACTCCTTTAGCTCACTTTTAATAATACGATTGGCCACTGGACCCGCTGATGTTGCCACTGTACTGCCCACAGTCAGAGAAAACAAATCTTTGGAAGAGTCACGTACAAAGCTAGCGAAACGTTGAATATTGCCACCACCATAGTAGATGAAACGTAGATCGGGTATTTGCTCTTGAATATATTGAATTTCTGTGGTCGCATAGCTCGAATCACCATCATTTACAGTTGCTTGATTGGGTATAATAAGAGCAACCAGGGAATGTCCACCAACCGTTGAATTGGTCTCCTCACCATTCATAAGAGTCTGGGTTAGATTTTGTATGGTACGCAATATGGTTGGCAAATTGAAACCTTGAGTAACTATAACAGAATATTAGATTAGATATAATTGTCTTTCAACCCCCCACCCCCCCTCATCAAATATTGTAAATTGTTTCCTTTTCTTTCTGTTTCTTTAACTCACATTGTGCTTGAGTGGTAACATTCCATTTCTGATAGACATCGGTTATATAGTTTGTTGTATTAACAATAACTGAACCATCGTAAGCAGCTAACATTGTCACTGTACTTGCATAGGGATGGATATTCAATTGTTGGATAACATAACTGGATAAAAGGAGGAGGAAGGATGTTCGAGTAAATCATTTCATAGTTTTCCACATTTCTTTTCAACTTACGCCACATAATCGGCAATGGTGCTATATTGCCATGAGGTATCCAAGAATACATATAAATGAGTCATGGGTGTTATATCATTTGTTAGATCAAGTGTACTACTTGCCGTACAGGAGACATCGTTCAATGATTGGGCTAAAATAAATATTTAAAATAAACACAATTGTTTGTTTTGAAGGAGGAGATGGACCTAGACCGAAATTGTGATCTGAGAAATGACTATCCAAGTGGTTCCGCGGGAGATAGAGAGAGAGATGTAGATGATTCTTGTTTTTTTTTTTTGGATTACTTACGCACATACGTGATCAACGAATTTGTAGCCGTATAGGCAAATTGTTGAATGGCAGCCGGTTGAAGGGTTACCTTCAATTGCATCTCACGATCTAGGATGTGGGCAAAGGCCGTTGTCTGATTATGCATTTCCGTGGATGGGGCAACATTTGTGAATTGATTTTGACGACTGCAGGCATTAATGCCGGAACTAAGGACACCATTATTGGAATAATACATGCGCAACAATTGGGATAACTTCAATGTGGATGCCTGTGTACGCCAGTTGACAATATTTTTGGCCAATATTAGACCATCTAGACCACCACGGATTTCGGCATCGGTATCTTCAAGATTATTGCGTTGGGTCAGGAAATACCAATGGGGCAAAACTGTGTCATTCCAACCGCCAGTGGCACCTACTGTGGCAGCATTATTGTTGGACACTGGAACCTGTACTAGAGTTACCTCAGCCAAATCACCTGATAAGGTGGCCGCCCATCTATTATCAATGCTTAGAGTTGTCTGCGCTTGACTGCGACCACGTGGTCGTCCCGCACGCTGGGAAGACAGAGCTAATAGGGTATTCACTTGTACCGTTTGCTGTTGGATACCTGCTGCAACGCCAGCGATTACTGTACCCGCTGCCACTGTACCCCAGGGTGTGCGCACAAGACCATCTTCAACGGGACACTGACTAGTTCCCTCTGTACCAGCATATGCCCAATCTGAATCATAATCAAGTTCACCGAATTGTACATAATTGGAACCCGATGAACGTCCCTTCTTAGGGGATTTGGTATCTAGCAATTCCACATCACCGATAAAATTATTCTCTTCCTCCTTTAGAGATCGTGGCAAGCGTTGGGAACGATATTGGGATAGTTGATTGCATACAGTGCTCTCATCATTGCGAACCCTTGTATCGAAGGTACTTGAGAGCATAAAGTGCAAGGAGCAACGTTCCACACGACTCAATGAACTATTTGGAAAGGTATTGGCATTGCCCGGTATAAGACGGGACAATAAGAGACGGAATTTGGGGAATTGGAATCCTGTCGGACTGTAGGGTATAACACCGTCAATATTTGTCGTTATACCGGCCGCACGTTTAATACCATCCTGACGGAAACGATGCAATAAGGCAACCGATACGGTACGGATATCAGCCTGTATACCATTGGCCACATAGCTATTCTCCACCTTCTCAATTAACGAAATGAGTGTATCAATGTTGGCCGGCAGACGATTATCACGATTCATAAAGAATGAGGTATTATAGCATTCCACCAATGATGGTGGTATTTGTAACATGGCATTCTCCTGAGCCTCTACCTGTATCAGAGCAAGGATATAGGCCAAGCCCAGGCAGACAGCGGCTGCCTTAAAACGAGCTATTTGCATGCCGTTGAATCGATTTCGTTTCGGTTATTCTCGTAATGATAAGATGATCGTTGTGATGATGGCTGAAACTAAAAAGGAATATTAAGAATAATTTTTCTTTTTTTGGGCAGGTTAGTTTTAGTTACAAAACTGTCAGCTTTATCTAACTTGACCCTGGCCCAAAAATGATGTCCAAGCTGTTGAATTAGTTAAGCCCACCAACCAATGGTTTCTCTCTATACCTCCTACTCCTCCTCCTCCTCCTACCTAACACTGATAAGAGAACCCAATTAACCATGTTTGATTTACACGTATGTTTATATATACACATACATACATATAGTAAAAGAAAAAAATACAATATCTCGTTGTGGGGGCTTATCATTGTTTAAACATTCGGTTAGTCAGCGGTTAGGGCTTTTAGATGTCTCAATGTTTAAACAATGTAAGTGTCTGGATTTTGATCTAATATATATCACTTCTTTTTTCTTTTCTTTTTTTTTTTTTGGTAATTAATTGATTGAAATTGGAACTGATATTATTGATATTAAATGAAATTGATTTGCTGTCAGTTGCGATGACAGAATGAAAGAAACTCTCAACTTTATAATTCCCAACTAGTTCTTGCATATGAAATTTAACTGCCTCAGGTATGTATGCATCACTTCCGGTAGGTCATTCAGTCTTGTAATTTCATATTATTTTATGAATTGAACTTCCGTTGGTGATCTCATATTTTGGTTAGACTATCATTTATCAATTTTAACATGAAGGAATCCATAAAATCGTTCTGTAAATATGTGCATGAGTCAATTTTGACTTGATATATAGTTCTATATATATATATATATATATAATATATATATATATACACTACACACTCAATATCCGTTATCAGTTAATTTTATCAGTTTCAACAAAGAATTTATTCTTCGTTGGATTTTTTTTTGTATTTTTTTTGTTTTGTAGATTGGCACCATCAGATAATACCCATAGTTGAAATCTATTGGTCAACAGCACTAAATAATAATACATAGTATGTATGTACGTGTAGTACGAAAGGTCCGTGATTCAGAAGTTTATGGTTGTAACATGAAAAAATAAAAAACTAGCGCTTGATGAGTTGCAGCGTTATTATTTTTATGAACCTCATAGTATAATACACTTTAAGGCCTTTTGCGATAAGATAGTCTCGTCTCATGTATTAGGTTAAAGTTAGTTTTGCGCACAGTTTTCATACTTTTTTTTTGAGTAAAAATTAAAAAATTTAAATAACTTTTTTTTTATTATTTGGTAATTCACTTGAAATAACCATCAATATTCACAAATTTCAATGTTTTAACACAATTGATGACGAATTTATTGTCAGTTTAGTCTGCGATGTACATATATCTTCAGGGTTTTTTTAGATCAAATTTCCCACTTGCGTTTGTTTTTCCGACTTTACCTTGTTCCACCTGTTAAACTATTCGTACTGATTGTTCGGGTCTTTGGCTAACAGGTGCCTCGCCCATGCCAATGTGTTGTAATCTTAACGATTGTCTTATCACATTTATGTGTGTGTGTGTGTGTGTGTGTGCGAGTGTGTATGTGTATGCCCGCTCTTTTTGTGGGACTATCTCCAAAAACCAAATATCTGCATGATTAGATAAGGGTCGAATTGGGTGAATAATGCCCCCGACTCTATACCACATTGTGCAAATCGGCTTCTATTGTATATAGTGGAAAATGTAATATGGATGTGAGTGTGCAGAATTATATAGCCGCTATAAAACTTTTTGAATCAAGGGAAGGCCAAAATCAAATAAATGAAATCATAATAATTTGATCTAAATTTCAAGTTTTAGGCATTTGGAGTTCAAAATTAGTTAGAACATTAGTTTAGACGGACATTGCTTCAAACCTACGCGCCTCATTCGTGGCGCCTCCTATTTGCACTTAAGCGCTACATTTTGCTCACTAGCGCTCCGCGGGAAAGAATAGCAAAGGGACAGATGAATAAATAATGCGTTAGTTAACACTAGCAACGTATACATGCTATAGCTAAGATTTAAATAAAACATAAGTTCGTAATCTACAAGACATCACAAATTAATATATATATTATCACAAAAAATATACATGTTTTTATTAACAATCCCATTTTCGCATCATACCATTATGAAAACTACACACATTGAAATAGAAATTTTCACAATTAACATATTATTTCTTAGATAATAGTTTGCAATGTAAGAAACAACACATAAATTCATTTAGCTGAAACAAAATAAGGTAGCGAGCGATACAAGGCAATGGTGGAGAAACTATTTCCTTTTATGAAAACAAATAGCGCGTACTTTCAAAGAAAATTTGGAATCGATTTAAATCGAATATTTCAAAAACTTATCGGTTAACATCGGTGCCATATTGTTTAAAAATTACAATTGCCAGACTAATCCGAAACGTTGTGTGTGTGTGTGTCTTTACTACTCAGTATATTTTCAGGTTTGTGTCTATATTTAAAAAATAAATTGTTTATTGGCCAACACTGACTGTTTACCCAGACCCATAAAACTTTTGGTATTTTCCAGTACTAAAGTTAAAGTAAATAAGTCCCAATCAAGGGAATAAACAAAACAAAGCAAAATGTAAAGAAAACGAAATAAAATTCTAAATGTTTTAAACACAAGAATAAACTAATCGATCGTTTGATTAGGAAATTACATTATCTAATATGTGTGTATATATAGCGTATAATCATCATATGTATTTTTTTATTGGGTTACCCCTTCCCCTTTGGAAAGAAGTTAATCCATCTAACATAAAGAAATAATAATTTCGAAGAAATTCTGCAAATTTTAATACATATTTACATATATTGTTAATGGTATTCTTATGCAGGGGCAAGCACCGGACAGCGCAACAAGATGCCATTTTCGTGGCATTCATGGAAAGGCACCCGTTAATAGCGAAGAACTACTATAAAGGCGACAAGCTGGCCTCAGAGGCAGCTTGGAAGGTGAGGGTTTTCGTATCTTTATGTTATTATGATATCATAATTATGTATATCCAGTCCAATCGGTACGTGATTAGGGACTAATAGCTTCAACAATCATTTTAGAGACTGGCCAAGGAATTGAATAGTGTTGGTCCACCCGTCAAAGAATCATCCGAATGGAAGCGAGTAAGTGCGGAGATTCGTACATGTTGGAGGATAACATTTAATCAATCTTTTCTCCCCACATTGGCAGGTCTGGAAAGATTGGAAAACTTGCATTCGAAAGAAGATCTCTATGAATCGGCTGGAGGATGCAAATGGCAGCGGCAAAAGCGCTCTTTATCAGGACACATTAACTCCTCTGGAGGACGCTGTGGCCACCATTTGTGATCTATATGACATGGCAGATAAAGTAGAACCGCGATCCAAAGTGGGACGAAGATGTCGAAATGAAAGCAATTCCAGCTTGCGTTTGCAGGATATTAAAACGGATCGCGATGGAGAGTCAGAAAATGGTTAGTTTTCTTCATTCACTTTTCGTTCAGATTTATATTAATCTTCTGCCTAACAGATGATGACGATGAAGAAGAGGAGGAGGAGGAGGAGGAAGAAGGGGAAGATGTTTTACCTAGCAGGCGACCGACAGAAGTTGACCAAAGAATGCAAGTAAGCACGCCCACATCGTCAAGCAAGAGGCGTAAAGTTCACGACGATTCCGATATGGGAAGCAGTGAGAAGACGGTTCCACTTCTAATGGATATTGCGAAGGAACTGCGCGATCTGAACCGTCAATCCCGTCTTAGTGCCCAACGTGCAGAAGCCAACACTGAGGCTCTACTTGCCTTGGGTACACAGATCTCCGACATAATGCAACAGCAACTAAAGGAACGTAAGCGACTCAACGCAATCATGGAGAAATTCGTTCTTAAAATGGAAACTACCGACTAGTCAATACCCTAATATTTAGTTCATTAAACTAAAAATCTAAAATTATTCTATTCTGTAAAATTTAAATTTGATTGGTATCGATTTACCTACAAAATTTATCGATTAACTCTGCCAGAATTTTTCCAAATCAGAGTTGCCAGAGTTAGTGACAACTTTAGTAGAAGAAGCAAATACTGGTTTCCAAAGCATTTGTAACTAGAGCGCTGCGCGCTCTTTTCAATTAACTATAATTTACTTAATATCTCTATAAACAAGTGTTTTAAACAAACACCAAGATGTCTGAAGCATCTTTGGAATTGCGTATGCGTCAGCTGGGTGAAAAGGGTCAACGAAGTCAACTGGAGGAGCTGATAAGCAAGACATCAATACGGCAGGTACGAAAGAGACACTTTTAGCCCAAAGAGGACACAACTAAAGATATATTCAATAGTTAAGAGAAACACTGGCAGCTAAGCTACCACGAAGTGACTGCATCAACTTTTGGAATTATCTGTTGCTGGCCTGCAATACAGATAGTCAAGAATCTCGCGAGAAGCGTTTTGCCTGCGTCTGTTCATTCTTGGATGGATTAAGAAGTGTGGAATTGAGCTATAAGCAGACATTTGACTTGGTTGCACGCTTGGCTCAGGATCTTTCTACCTTTTCACCCGACGAACTAGCCTGGATAGTTGATCACTGTGTGGATGGTCTGCGCCTGGGAGATGCCAAATGTGTTGGTTGGAAGGATTTGTTGCCCGAATCACTGGGCGTTCTAGCTGCCACACCAAGTTTCGTAGTCAATGGTGTGGCCACGGATGGAACACAGTATAGGAATACAACGGTTAGAACTCTAAGTACAATGCGTTGGCCAAACACCATACTGACTCCCATAGCGGATATGTTTCGGTTAGTTCTTCAAAAAGGAATCTTGATGTTGTATATTGATGCGATTTGATTTTCCCCAGATCTCTTCAGCTTAGTAATGCAGAGATCTTAACAATATTGAATAAATTCGCTGGTGCGCTACAGGAGCTGTCACCCATGGAACTGCCGGCTCTATCTTTCCAACTCTTTTCAATGTGCAACTCTGCTTCACAGCTAATCATTCCATTGCTAGCACTCGAGAAGTACTTTCATCGCAATTACTACAAACGTCTGTTCTCCGACATGTGTAGCAATTCCACAGATTTGGATAGCATTGGTGGGTATTAACTTGGATCGGATGATATCAGCAATCGATATTAATTTTCATTTTTAAAGATTCCTATTCGGATAAGGAGTTGCGAGAAGCAGAGGAAACCATATTGCATCATTTGAATTATTGTACAATGTATAAACTAACCGAACAGCATATGGTCATCATGCTAAGGGTGAGAGAGACTCTGAGTATATCCAAAGTTCACTTAAACTAAACCAACCTAAACTCTCTTTAATTTTTATTAGAATTTCCTGTTTATGCCTGATGTGATCCTTACACCATTTATGCTTAGTGCCATTATATCCATGACAAGTGTGAATCGTGATCCGGATTCTGCTCCAGTCTCCCGTTCCATTCTCTTATCATTTCTACGTAATGTGATCAAACACAATGAGGATGAGAGGCAATTGGCTGATTATTCTGTTTGGTGTCGCGATGCCTTGCAACGACGTCAAGTGGATTTGCAGCAGGTTTTCTCTGTTTTACTAGATCAGAATAAAGAGGGTAAAGATGTCATTACACCGGGTCTTACCCACTTGGCATTCGTTTTGCTCAAGACGCATCAATCTCCCAAGATGCATTCCCTGGCGATAACATTTTTAACCAAATTTATACGCAAACGTTATCAATTTGGTCAAGGAATGATTAAAAAGATTGCCGATTGGATGATTGTCTATCAGGATCAGAATCAGTTTTCAGGTATTCGCAAATGTAAATGTAATTTTGCTTGGGACGATTTCAATTTTCTTTGATTTTATAGAATGCCTGACCCTGTTAAGTGTGGCTGATACTTATACCGTTTCCGAGTGCCTAAAGGCCATACAAACTGTCATGGAACACATGCTATGGGTAAGTTAACTAATTTATTAATCCATGTCCACTAATTAATATGATTCTTTTCATTCATTTCAGCTTCCTGGAGAGCAAGCCATGCGCATGATGAACTTTATTTTACCATTGCTCAAACTTTCCAATCGTGTTCGCGATGCTTTGATTGAAGTTCTGTGCAAGGCCATGGGTTCCAGGTGGGATTAATTATTAGTGTTCCTATTTCTTTTCCTTTTATTTATTTTTTTTTGTTTTAGTGATGTCCAAAAACGTCGTATGGCCATTTATGGTTTTTGTATGATCCTCAAGCAGCTGAATAATAGCAATTCCTTGCGTCAATCATCGAATGCCACAAGTTTCTGTACACAACACAGCATTTCGGGTTACTCCATGATGACCCAATCCACATTGGGTAGTCGCAGTAATCCACAACGTAATTTCGATATGCTAACATTGGAGATTATTGGCATTCTAAGGAATTGTCTTCAGCAACAGTATGATATACGTTGCACTCTGTATGAAAGTAAGTCATCAATTGGAAAGAATGGAAAACCTCTGCAAAGAATATCTAACAATTATAATTCATCAACAGATCTCCAACGTGCTGTGGAATTGAATGCCAAGCTAGTTCCACATATTCTACAAGTTATTGATTGGCATTTTCGTAGCTTTTTCGATACTCCATCAGCTGAGGAGGTTACTGATGATGTGGATTCTGTTTTTCGCATACGTTATGATCTAATGGTTAGCTCCCAAGATGAGATGCACATGGAAATTCAATTGAAAGACAATCTTGGACAATTGGTTCAATTCGTTTCACAATGTTTGGCAATTTTTGAGCGTTCACCATATGGTTATGATGCCAGGGAAATGCATCGCCTTTTAACCCTCTGTGTTCAGCGACTAGCGGCCAAGAGATTACCCTTGGAGGATACTGTGAGTCAGCATCTAATCCAAAATGAATAAATAATTGATATGGCTTTTATCTTAGACCCCGCCTGCTACACATCTTAAGTGTGCCTTGGTGCAGCAACAACTGAATTTTATTGAGGGAATCATTTCCCATTTGTTACTCAGTTCGAAGTCCAACAATGAGGTCATCTCCAATGTTTTGCCATTGTTTAAGCAGCATCAAAAGTTGCGAGAGGATCTACATATCTTATCCGGTGCCTCAAAGAAAGCACTGAAGCGCGCCAAGCAAAATCTTATCAATGAGAGCTCAAATAATACCACAGTTGGTAATCTAACGGTCAATGGGGTACAAGTGAAGAGCATGTGCGTCGGTAAACCGATTAATATTTGGGATTTGGCCATTTTGGATAGATTTCTCCATTTGCTGCACGAGTAAGTAGTTTTTGGCTCAATAATTGAATCCATTTAATCTATGTATTTTTATACCCTTGCAGAGGGTATAATAAAATTGGTCAGATGTTTGTAACGCATAGAAATAATCGTTTCCGACCCCATAAAGTATATATATTCTTGATCAGCATCGAAAGCCGAGTCGATATGACCATGTCCGTCTGTCCGTCTGTCCGTCTGTCCGTCTGTCCGTCTGTCTGTTTCTTCGCAAGGAATCGAACTTAAATTTTGAGCTACATGAATAAAAGTCATATCATTCTCTTCATTGATGATTTATCTGACACAAGTTTAAGAGTTGGTAGAATCGGACAACTATAAGTTATAGAAAAATAGGAAAGATCAGAGGTACCTCGGTCAAAATGTGAGTTGTTCAAAACAGTTCTTGTGAGAAAAACTTTTTGTTTTTTAAGATATCTCAACCAAATTTGGCACATAGATGACAATTCTACTTTTACACCTTACCAGCAAGTTTGATTCAGATCGGATAATAAACACCGACATAAATCAATAAAATCAATAATTAACCCCCATCAGAAAAAGTATGTTTTTGTGAGAAAAACTTTTTGTTTTTTAAGATATCTCAACCAAATTTGGTGAGCAGATGAGAATTATACTTTTACATCATATCAGTAAGTTTGAATCAGATCGGATAATAAACACCGACATAAATCAATAAAATCAATGAATCAACCCCCATCAGCATCAGTATGTTTGCATATGCAGCCAATTAAATACGTTTATATTTGCTTTTATATATGCGTACACAAACAACATACATGGAAACATACAAACATACATACATACATATATGCGAACACGTGCTTGAAAAAACTACAAGCTGAGTGCGAAACAGAAAGAGACGGAAAACTATTTGTATTGTGTTGTTGTTTTCAGAATTCGTCAGAAACTTTAGAGAGCGAGAAGCTGGACGCTTGCAATGTATACCGAAATAGCGTGGCCCCGAATTTAAAGTTTGGTAGCGCAATAGGTAGAGATCGTTTCTGGGAGTGATGGGAGCGGAGGTTCAACTCCGGCCGTTGGCAAACTCGAAATTTTTGTTACTGATTCTTTTCTTGGTTCAAATTTTTTTAAATTTTATATTTCCAATTTTTAAAATATATTGAATCCGATATGACGGAGAAAGTAATCAATTAATCTGCAAGGGTATACGAACTTCGGCACGGCCGAAGTTAGCTTCTTTGATATTTTTTGTTGTTTTTAGTGACATTGTCCCATTTGCCGCTCCCGAGAAGACAACTCAATTGCGTTCCCATGAACCTTTGGTACGTTATGTCTTAGAGATTACCGCTCAGAAAGTGGAGCAAATTCGTCTAGAGCCAGACTATAAGCAATTGTCGTACAGTAAGCGTGCCTTAAAGCAAGTTACGGACATTGCCAAGACCATATACGAGCGCTGTATACGACGTCTGCCGGAATTGTGGCGGGATTTTGAAATGCATTCAGCTGCTCTAGCAGCCAAAGCCTTCCTAGAATGCTTACGTACTGCTCATGTTACATATCCCAAGAGATTCAAAGAGTTTGTTAAAGGATTTGGTAAGCTGGACTAAGACTGATAATGCCCGCATATATTTATTTTAATCTCTTTATAATCTATTTAGATATGGCCACATTGAATAAAAGCAAAGAGGCCATCTATATCATCCAAGATGCTATCGATGAATTCATGAAGGAGGATTCAAATGGTGATGGGGAACTTAGTAAGGATACACATGGTGGCCATATGCCTATTTATCTATTTGAATCTCTAGAGATTCTATATGATCACATCGATTTCGGAGATCGTGAAGCAACCGAATCCTACACTTGGCTATTGAACTTTTGTAAAAGTTATGAACTGCCAAATGATAATTTTGGCCTGGTACATCGATTGCTCTTTACCCAGCGTCAAAAAACGCATTCGGGTAGTTTCTTTGATGGTGTAGCCAGGCAATTGGGTTTGGTATTGGGTGCTCTTAACGATGATACGGATGATATGGATTCAATGGAATTGAGTCTTAAATCGATTAGCACCATAAGTGCTGGGAGTTGTTTGGAACATCTTTATTCCGCTGTCCATAAGCAATTGGATGATGTGGAATATTTTGTAATGAAGGCAAATAATTTGAATTACAAATGCCAATTGGTACCAGAACAGGATCAGGTCTATTGGCGTGGCAATCTGGATGCTTTGGATCGTTCCATTTGCACTCAAATTATTCATATATCTCGCACTTTATTGGCCCTCACCAACGTCTGTATTCCCATGGGCACGTCAATGGACGGACTGTTGAAATTATTGATTCAACATTATACTTGTATGAAGAATTTGGCCAAACATTATTTATCCTGGTGTACAGGAGATGCCAGTATTAGCAGCATTAAAAGCACCAAGTAAGTTGGTCTCTGTTTTTTATTTGATAAAAAGATTTTTGACTTAAAAATATCAATTTCAGATTTGAGCTTCTGCTTCGGGAAGTGGGCAAACAGCTTCCGGCTAATTTTTATGATCTAATCAATTATGTGGAGGCAAATACTTTGGATGAGGAAGCACAACAGCCGAAAAAAGGCCGTAAAGGCAAAGCGGAACGTGCCAAGGTTCTACGAGAGACGCGTCTAATTCCCAAAGTCATTATGGTTATTGAGGATTTTAATAAGCACATTATTCTATTGTCCAAAAGGACAAAGACTTTTAGTCGTCTAACAGATTATCTACATCTTGGTACAATGAGAGATTTCGATATTAAATCGACAGATCTTAAGGAGGCTATAGAACGTTCTCTATCGGGCAACTATGACAATGAAGACGAAGATAACAATGATACAGAACATGACATTCAGAATGTCGATACAGATGTAGAAGAGGAGGAGGAGGAGGCTGCAGAAGAGGACGAAGTAGAGGCGAAGGTAGTGGAGCAACCGAAAAAAGGTCGCCGCAGAAGAGTTGTAAGCAGCGATGCAGAAGAATCACAACCAAAACGACGACGCGGCCAAAAAGAGAAGGAAGCAACCCAAAAGAAGCCGCCAACAAGGGGAAAGCAAGCATCATCTCCAATATTTAACTTAGATGAAGATGAAGTCGATCAAAATGATGAAGAGAATATAGAACCACCAACACCAGCTAAAATCACACGTAGTAAACGCAATACTACGGAGACAACAAAGAAAACCGTACTCGCACGTAGAGTCGGTTTACAGCGATCAACTAAGAAATAAATATATAACACATACATACTAACATCACTTGTACATACATATATACTAAAGTATTCAATTCTCTTTCACATAAATATATACGAATAAACATGATATTCATTCGTACACAAAAAGTGAAGCGAATAATCATTGAAAATGATTACAACTAAATAAATGAATGAGAAATAATTGACAGCTAGACTCAATTAGTTAAACGGGTAACAATGTTAGTCAAAGGATATTATTTAAATTTGAAGCAGATTCTTAATGGAATTCCACAAGTAGGATGAAATATTTAAACCCTTGATCCGTCCGTCTAAATCAAGCTAAATTCCTCGAAGACTTGGTTTCTGGTGTAGTTTTTATGCACAAGCTCTCCTAAATGGTGATGTAGACTCGCACCTGAGCTATTAACCCAAGAAGAATTTTCTGTACCTTTCATCAGGCCTACTAGAAACTATCTTCCCTTATTCCTTAAACGCTGCATTACTAACTATTCTTTCCATAAACCCTTTCGAGTCCTTTGTTCTAATTACAATAGTCTTTACCGATTGATCAGTTCAGAGATCTCTCCTCTTCCTATTCTAAAAGCTTCTATTCTGAAAAATAGAAAACCAATTTTAGTTTTATGTACTTTCATATGACTTTGGCGACTTTAATTAGAATCGGTTAACTATATGATCTAAATAAATTATGTGCCTTGTGCGGCACAAGATTCACATTCGGTTTTCTCGATCACACTTGACTTATAACACCCAAAGATCTATTGGTTAGAGCAAAATTTGGTAAGGTTTTGTATTTCCGTTTATAGACATGATCCTGGGCTATAACTGAGCTATCTAGTTTTATATTAGAATCTCGTAGGATTATATATCAATAGAGTAGAACAATTATTCTAAAGATTATTCATTCATATTCACATTCACTCGATTTAATTTATGAACGTTTCATTAGACGTTTCGAATATATGTACACCATATAGATATTTAACTAGTTATCCATCTAAGACTGGTCTGGTCTGGTCTCCATCTTTACTTGTGCTTCTTTTTTTTCCCATTTAAGTTTTCAACTTGTGTTTTTATGTTCAGAGTTTTTTTGCACGCAATTGAGCCGGATGGCCGGATAGCCGGATGACTTGCCCACCCATCATTTTATTGCACTTGAAAACTTAATTAGGCCCGAAATGCGGTGTGAACGCCTATTTTTGTGTTATTTTTCTTTTTTTTTCTTTTGCCTTTTGGCCAGCTGTGCGAGATTTTTATTACATGCATCAAATGTAATTTGTTACAAATTTGATGTGTTTCTATCTTCTTGAAAACGGCATAAATAAAAGAAAAGTTGCTCTGCCCCACTGATGATTGCCTGCCGCCAACTGTGTGTGGAGTCGATTCCGACTGACTCTACTAATCTAGAATCCGTGTCCATTCGTGAGTCCATCATTTAAATGCGTGTCAGGTTTTTATGACCAGGTAACTTTTGAGTTTAGATTAGAGTATGTTTCATTCTGGAGAGGAGAGAGGGGGGCGGGAAAATCATCTTTTATACAACCGATGAGGTCTGTTTTATTTTCTCCTCTCTCTCTCTCTCTCTCTTTTGCTTTCTCTTGTTTCCTCATTCTCCCTTGCATTCATTGTGCTTCTACCCCCTGTAGTGGCTGCTTGCATTGGGTGTCAAGGGTCAGCGCGCTTCATTGCAACGCCAAGAGGCGCGCGAGGGGGGTTGCTGCTACTAAATGTACTCGTTGTGGCTGCCAACAATTGTTGTCCAAGTCCATTTAAGCGGAAATTTATAGAGTTTTTTGTCATCAAAAAATAGAGTTTACTTTATTGTTGGATTTTACCTTCAGTTTTAGTTATGAAATGAGAGAGAATGGATATTTCTTGCGGCTTTTTTTCTCCGTTTGTTTAACAATATGTAACCAATTCAATCAATTGAGAAAATGTTTTATGCGTTTTTAATTTGCAAAAGGTTCTATCATTGATTTTTTTTTTTTTTTAGCAATTCATCGACTTCTTTGTGAAAATGTTTAAAACGTAACTAAAAAGGTTTTTGTATAAATATTTGATTTACATCAATTGTCAATTGAGATATGTAGGCCTATCCTAGATCTCGGGGGCTTAAGATTTTGGATATATGTATGTATTAATTTTGTAGGCTGATATATCTAAAAAGTAGGTATGTATGTATGTAAAAAGTATGTAAGCAGAAAAAATGAATTTTTAATTTTTGCCACACCCCGTTTTGCTGTCATGGACTGGTACTAATAACTGGTACTAGAAATGATCCATTATAAAGACTTTTATGTATTGATAACTAAGACTAAGTTTAGTAGTTTTAGATTTCCATATTGAATAATTTATACAGTTTTTTTTTTCAATTTCAATATATGTATTCTTTGTTTCCAAATTATTGCATTAAGCTTAAAGCTAGCTTAATTTTCTTTAGAAAAATTTAGACTTTGAACATTGTTTGATAATTATTTAGTTTTTTTCGTATTGTCGAAAGGAAAATCAGTAATCAGTATATACTATACCATATATGGACAATAGTTTTAGAACTATTCACATTCTCAATTCATTCCTTTAATAACAAAAATAAATATTCTCATCTATAAAAGGGTTAATCCAGGCACATCTTCCCTTAAAGAAGCAAAAATTTATTTTTGATAAAACAAAAATGTTCTTCAATTTAAGCCTTAGGTCTCCGTCCGTTTCTCATTCCCTAATATTCTATTCTCCCTTGTGTGGCAATCGTCATATTTGATGGCTTATTTGGTGTTATTTGCTTCGTTAGCCAACTGAAAATTAGCATTGAAAAACATAAACATTTTGTTGATGAAAATTCCCCCTTATCTCCTCGTCTCCACGTCTCTTTGTCTCTATTTAGTTTTCGGCGACATTTTCTTGCATTTTTAACAAGTTAAGCGTCAAGTGTTTGGTTTTCAATTGGCCCATACACACACACATCCATACACCCTGAGAGGGAGAGAGAGTGAGAGATTCAAAGTGAAAATCATTTTTTCTTCCCCTATTGGAGATGAAATTTATTATTCAAATTTCTGTAGATGATTTGCTTGCATTTATTTTGTAGAGGGACTTGACTTGGTGGAGCAAGTAACTTATATTTTTGTTACAGCAACAACATAAATACATAAGTTAAATTTAAGTTTTTTGTTTTAATTCACTCAAAACTACATAAATTTTACTTAATTTTACATGCGAGGCAACAGCTCACGAGCTCACGTGCCCCAGGGCCGGCAGAATTGTCGACGCCAACGTCAGCGTTTAATTTCCAATAGATATAAATGTATCTACGCATTGTCGCTACTGGACGGGAGATAATTTTAGTTCACCTCGTTTAATTTAATCAAAAGACCAGCGTGCGACTTGACGAATCTTTAGTCGATCGCTCGAGCGCAACGGCAACAGTTCAGCTCTATTTAAGGAGGCAGAACACATAACGTTCATAGTGAATCGGTTAGGTTAATCGGCGGTTCGTCGTTTCTTCGGGTCCTTAAGTTTAATTCATCGTTTGGGTGAATGCACTACTAAGATGTTTCTTAATCTGTTAAAGTTATTTTTGATGTTGATTTTGTGTCACTGGAGCACTGCCAAATTGCGTAAGTATTTTATAATTAATTATATGGATCAATCAAACTAAAATCGGAGTGACTTTGGAACCTTTCATATCTTACGTCACTCAAATGACCCAATATAGGGCCACTGACCCAAGACAAAAACTAAAAAAGAAAAATTAAACAGCCAAAAAAAAAAAAACAAAAAAAATCACACCAATTGCAGCTGACGCGCATATTAATTTAGCTAGTCGAGACGTGGAAGGTTGTCGGCGAAAAAAAAAAAAACCAACAAGTCATAACAAACCCCCTCCAATTCCCCCTCCCCCACCCCCTCCCACTCTCCATCACACTATTCTTGGTAGAATTGCAAACTAAGCGCAAGCGATGACAGTGAAGCCGTCACGTTCTTGGTCAAGGTCATCTTGAACTACTTGTCATCCATATTGATAGAACCACCATCCATTACTTCCCACTTTTATGGTTTATAGCCTCCACAATAACGCCCTGTGCCCGGGATGATCCTCAATTGGAACGCTGTATAATCAATGCTGTTTATCACTTGAAACCTTTACTGGCCCATGGTAATCTGGGGGATGGCTATAGAACACCACCATTGGAGCCTCTGGAATTGGATAACATTGATCTGGGACGGAATAGTCAATTTCAGGCAGCATTCACTCAATTGGAGGCAACGGGAGGCAGTAATTTTATAATTGATCGACTGATGTGAGTTATATAGAAAGGGTTTAATCTAATGGAACTGACAATCGTCTTTATCTCCGGCCAGAGCTAAACCTCAGGATATCTCTTATGATTTGTGGTTAACATTGCCACATATTGAATTCAAGGGCAAGTACTTTATGCGTCTCAATCTTTTGCTATTGGATATTAAGGGGAATGGAAATATGCGTGGTTCTTGCGGTAAGCAAAGAATCCTTTATCATCACATATCCTTTTTATTCCTTCCATCAATTCATATAGATAATGCCAAAGCATTTGTTAAAATGCGTGGCACGCGCTATCTGAGACATGGTCAAGAGTATGTGAAATTCACAAAGATGTCCATGCGCATACAATTCAAGGATTTCAAGTTGGATCTGGAGAATCTCTTCAATGGTGATCGTGTTCTGGGTGAAGTGGGCAATGCACTAATTAACAATAATCAAGATCTCTATCTCAATGAGATTATACCAGGTCTGGAGCGTGGTCTGTCCAAAAAATTTTTGGATGTTGCCAATGAAATTTTAGCCACTGCGACATTTGATGAAATGTTTCCACCTGGACGAACTATTATCAATCCTATTGCATTCCCCAAGCCGGGACCATCTGCCGGTCCGGGTCCGTCCATATTTGAGATACCACCACCATTTGTTTCCCGTAATCCTGCTGGTGGTATACTGGATCAATTACCACCTAGAAGTCCAAAGCGTCCAGTTACAAATTCCCAGCCAGTTGGTGGCATATTCGATGATCTACCCGGTGGCGGTATTATAGATCCTAGACTAAATCCGGGCAGTTAGTTGATCATAAGTGTAAAGTTCTCTCTATAAGTAATAATAAAATTCTTGTTGCTTCGTTTTTTTTTTTTCCTAATCTAGTGAAGTGCTTTTCCATTTTCCTTTTTTTTTTTTGGTTGCTGCAGGGAGAAACATTTCTTAGGTAGGTGTACAGTTGCGTCAAACCTTACGTTAATTTGCCAAAGACCTCTTAATGCCTTACTCCATTTGCCATCTCATAGTCGAACAGTCCGGAGTCCTTTTCTTAGAAGCTTGACAAACTTTTTAATCCGCCGCAAAGCTCGCACAGTTTTGCATATTAAGCGTAAACTTTCAGACTGTATAACGGCACCGGGGGGACAGTTTAGGTATGGCCATACATACACACACGCACATACACACACACACACACACATATACACTTTCTGCATTTTACACCTGTTCGGTGGGTCAGGGCACGTAGTTTGTTTTTCGCCTTCCCATTCTCTCGAGGTTTGTGATTAATCACCGGCAACGACAAAGATGAATTTACAGAGATTTTTTCCCGGCAAAGTTTTTACTTTCGCTTTTCTCTTTCGTTTTTGCATTTATTTTTTTTTTCCTTTTGTGTTTTTTGGGGTGGGATTTTATTTGTTTGTCTCAGTTTGCAATGAGAGATGGTTGGTTGTAGGTGGGCAGTTAATTGTGTTAGATGGACAAAAAGTGTTGCCTACTCTGGGGCTGGCCTAATTAAATTCATGCGGCACAGCTGTCAGGGCATTATCGACTTTTAGGCGCTTAATATTTCAAATGAAAATGTTTTTTGATGTAAATGCCATAGAACAGGGCGCGCACACACACAGACACAGCATGCTAAAAGGAAGAGTGAAGAGGGAGGGGAAGAAGGGGAAAGTGAGCAGGTCAAAGGAAACCCTTGGCAACATTTTTGTTGCTTTCCACTTGCAAAGTGTCGCCAGCATTAATTTCATTTATTAATTTTTAACTACGCCCGCGCAACAAAAATAAAAGCAACTTGATAAATGGAGAGTAGAGCAACAGAAAGAGAGGGAGTGAGAGAGAGAAGAAAGAAAGTCCATCTCTAGGCCCAAATATCCATGCAAACTGAAGGAGCTCAAAAAAATCTTTTGCGTGGGACATTTCGCTTTTCTTTTGTGAGAAACGCTTCCTTTCTTTGCTCCCTCTTCGTCTTCTTCCTCTTCATCATTTTGTTGTTGTTGTTGTTGTTAATTTTTTTAATTCTTTGCTTTTCACTTGAAAGGCGCTCGTGAAACGTGAAGAGATGCGCCATGGTCCGCTAATGTCCTTTCTTTTATCATTAAGTAGAAAACGTGGGCGGATTTTGGGGTTGGAAATTGTGGGTGGGGTTGTTTTTACGTTAGTATGGTGGTAGAGGGGGTAGCTGTTCCTGAATGGAGATTGAATGGACAGGTATTTTAGGGGCTACTAAGGGTGGGGGTAAGGCAATGGGACCTGCTTGTCGGCTTAAAGCTTGAAATGTGGCGTCTTTTTATTTTATATATATTGCAAAATATTCCCATCGAAAGCTTTCCAAATTGAGTTTTAATAATTGATAAATTCCAACAAAAATAATCAAAATAATCATCTATTTAAAGAAATTGCATTCTTTTGTTCCAAGATGGAGGTAAATTGTTAAAGAAGGGGACAAAAATAAGATTGGGACAGGAATCCATCAAATTTTTAAATTAGAACTTCTTTTCTGGTTTGTACTTGATTTTAGTTTTATATTTCAGTTTTTCAATTGATAAATAGAAGGATAGAACGAGGATGTTGTCTAATATCAACTAAGAGAAAATTTGATGAACTGATGAAATCTTTCAATATTCCTATTTAGAAATTAGTAGTTTTTCAATAAAATATATAGCGAAAATTTTCTAATTGGAAATCACGAGGATGACTGAACTGTCCTCGGACATATGTACTTCCTTGGATATATATATACAAGTTTCAAGGAATTTTCTAACTGAGAGTGTATAATATTATATCATATTTTATATATATTTATGTATTATTTTAAAAGCTGTATAAATAAAATTTAAATAAATAATAAATCATATCATTTTTTTTTTTTTTGATATTTTAAAAGAAATAATAACTGATCAATTTTAACATGTATTTTGGAATCCACAAAAAGTTTTAATTTTGTAAGATTTCAATTATTTTAATTTGTTATAGAGCTAATTAAAGAAAATTATATTTATTTAATGCAATAACGTCATAATTATTTGCTCCTGTATCAAAGAATAATCTCGAAAGCCACTTACCTTAAGTTTTTCCGTTACAGCTTACTCTCTTAAATTCAAATTCAAATCAAACTCTTGAAATCCAATTTTTATTTTCTCTTAATGTCGCACTTACAGTTTATCACATAAAAAAAAAAAAAAAAAAAAATAAAACAATTAACTTGCATTTGCATTTGCATTAGTCCCACTCACACATACACACTGAAGCAAGCAGAGCTCTCACCTTGTCTATCTCACCTACGCGACGACTTCGGCAGAGGCAGCGACGGCGCTGCTATGAAATTTGCATGTGATTCTGATTTTCAGTGAGAATAATTCATGAATTGCCGATCCGATTTTAATTTGAACAAATCCAGCTAATTGTATTAACTTTACCCCGATCTAATCAAATGCAGATTCAGTACCCGAAAAACATAAATTTCACTATAATTATTTGTCACGTGGCAATGTTCAATTGACCTTATCGGCGAGAGTGGGAGAAGCAGTGGGAGAGCAACTTCGCATCGATTTTGAAAAGAGAGAGTTAGTAGACAATGTATTTAGTGGGAAACTGTTAAGTTCTAAGATCTTAATGTCAGCGCTGCATTGGAAGTCTTCGATGTTAATATCGATGTGTAATGTAAATATCGATAAATTGATTAACAGATGTCGGTCAGTTAGATAGTTCAAAGTTTTAAAGAGGTAGAGCGTTGCCATTTTTTACTATGTATAAAAAGAAGTTAAATCGTCATTCCGTTAATTTAAGTCACGCACACATTATGAAAAGTTTAAAATATATTTTCGAGTTAATTCTGATTGGTGATTTTGTACCGCTATCAAAAATTTATATATATTTAAATTGCAACGAGTAAAAATGATCTATTTTTGAGTATGTATTTACATCGATCGAAGCCTAATCGTGACTTTAATTTTATTTCCATTTCAAGATCAACATAAAATATTAACAATGTTTCATTTTGTATTAAATGACTGAAACATTTTTTTCATTTCTAGACCGCTGCTCACAGTCACAAGTGCACGGGAATCCGGAATGTGGATATATATCCACTTTTGTGGGTGTTTCAAAACGTTGCTCAAGAGAAACATATTGCCGATTTCTGTGTGAAAATTCCAGACACATTTTCTCATTGAATGGTCGAGCAGGTTTATCACCAAACTCTCTATATCTTTGAAATAATCTACGTACAATCTCATTGGGATGTTTAAGATAATTTGGTGGTATGGGATATGGTGTGGGTTTATCATTACAACGTATAGTACTCTCATCTTGCATGAGTGAGGTCTTTGCATTATCATTCTCCCATATTCCTTTTTGAATTTGACCCGTGTGCATGTGATAGAAGACTCCTTCACCATTTTTATAACCACGTGCATAATGACCCTCATAGCGATTTCCATTGGCTAAAAAATGTGCAAATAAACTAAAGTCTTCTATGTCTATGAATAATATCCTTTTACTCACCATAGAATTGTACTCCCAAACCATGCCTTAAATCCGACTCCCATTCACCCACATAGATATTACAATTCGCATACCATTGAATGCCCAGACCATGTCGTTGATTGTTTTGCCAATATCCAAAATAAACGCAGCCATCGGGATAGATCTGTTTGCCCTCACCCCATTTCATGTCATCATACCACCTTCCGGCATAGATTAAACTGATTTCGGGACCATTCTTTTTTAGCATGGAGCCACTGCCTTGACGTTTATTCTGGTACCATTCACCCTCATAAACCAATTGACCATGGGTCACTTTCTTATTCGCAAAATCACTGGGTATACGCTTTGGTGATGTCTTCACTCCCCAACCATGATGCTTATTGCATAACCAATAGCCAGCATAAGTTCCACCGCCAGGAAAATAAAACGTTGCTCTTCGTCCTGTACTACAAACGGGTTTGTTGGGACAAAAATAACGTTTCATGCAAGTTCCCATTATGAGACCGTGAATTTGTATAAATGGAAGATATAACTAAGTATTCAAATCGTGTAAAAATCTTTGCATATATGTATATATATTTGTATATAGAATATATGTGGAACACAGAATCAATGTTAACTAAAATTTTACAATTTGAAAAATAAAATTTTAAAATACAATTTTTCTCACTTTTTCCGCAGTTTTCAAGTTTTTCCTTTAAGTAGAACCCAAATTTCCACTTCGTTATGATTTATGCCCTTTATGGTCACTTCATATGTTTTTTTGCAAATGCAAATTGAAAGCAAATTTAAACGAAAAATGTCAATGACATACTTGTAAAGTTATTGGGGTTACATCTCCATTGTGCTGCAACCCCAAATAATAATGATAATCATTTTTGGATTTAGGGGGAAAGGTGAAATATTGTATTGGTGAAGTGCGGACACCTGATTTGTGGTCCTGGATGGGGTATGGGTCAAGAGTCCTGCTGATGTCAGTCAAATTATATGCTTCTTATGTAAATTTCTGGCCCAGTTTAGACCGCTGGGATATGGAGCTTTTGCCAAGTGGTTAAACAAATTAAATAAAGGCTACAAACATGTTCGTGATAATGAAGGTCCAAGTGGATATTGATTGAATTGAACCATATGCTGATAAATACATACATACATACATCTTCAAATTTCTTTTTTAGTAAAAACTAAATTTCTCTGCTTACTGATTTATTTCGATTAACATTTGCCACCCTTTCGTTTCACTCACGTGCCATTCTGTGGCAAAGAAAGGAAAAGGAACGGAAATATAAAAAAAATTATAAATAAAAAAAAAACCGTTGTGAGGGTAACAACCCTTTGGATCTGTATGGATATCATTTGCATAAAGTGCAGCTGCCAAAAAAAATGTGTGGTGTCGTTTTTTTTCCTTTTTTAAAAGCCGATACCCTTGCCTAAAGGGTTACATTGTTGAAGAATTTGTTTTGAAAAAGAAAGCCATTTGACATTGCATTTTATTTTGAAGGGCATAAACAAGTTGTAGTGGAAAATGCGTTATACTCTACTCCGTTTGGTTTTTGATTACCTTTTCCATATGTAAATGGAATGCATCCGGAACTACATAGTTTCGTGTGCCCAACTCGTGGCAATCCTTTTATATGATAATTTTAAGCTCATTGACATCAATTAATATTCAAGAAAATTAACACAGAACCAACCATCAATCAGCTATCTGAGAAACAAGAACCTTGGAAATTGTATGGAGGAGTAGGTCTTTCAGGACTTTCATTAATTATTCGACGAGTTGGAAAGGAAAAACAATCGCACACGATTAATAATTGAGTAAAGATTTCTGGATAAGATTACTTAGGCAACTCAACGGTTTCTAACTAATTTTCGCTTGATTTCGATTCGATTTTCATTTTGGTTTCAGCAGTTCGTTTGGATTCGGTTAATGTGGCCAACTGGTAGGAAGTGAAGCGGAGGAATCTCTTTTTGCCTAGCGGCAAAATAATTGCAAGTGACAGGCGCTTTAATTTTTCTTCCTCTTTGGCAGCTTATTTTTAGATGAACTTATGTACATCGGATGGAGGGGTGGAGGGAAGCAATCGAAAGAAAAGAAAGAAGAAGGCGGCCGGCCTGGTTGCCATGTTTATGATAAACTTAATTCAGTGTAAATGAGCGAACCTCCAACCTTCTGATTTGCTGGGCGGGGGTGGGGGGAGCAAAATGTGGGTAACCACAGGTTTGGGAAAAACTTCTGCCTACGTCTTCTTTTGGGGGGGAGGTAGGGGAAAAAACTTCAAATAAACAAATCATTGAAAGAAAATGCAAAAGAAAAACAAACAGTAAATGGTGGAAACTTTTCTTTCGTTTCTTTTATTTTATTTTTTTTTTTTCTCTTATTTTCAGTTGAATGAAATGGAAAATTTTAATTGCTCTGTATGTGAAAAAAGTCCTCAAAAGTAGAAGAAGAATACAAATGTTGATTCGTTTTTAAAATGAAACTGTACTCGGAGAAAATGGTTGCCACATTAAGTCCATACAGATTATATCCATGAAATTTTATAACTCTAACAGTATAGAAAAAAAGGAGTGTGGAAAAGTGTTACCCTTATCCCCAAGTGAATCCCATAGATGTCGATATATGTATGTATGTATGTATGTATGTATGTATGTTGGGGTTTCTCAACCCTAATGAAAATTTAAATTATTGCAAAGCGCACACAAGCGCAAATGAGGACAGAATGCGACACGCACATGAAAGACGCAAATTTCATTGCCGTTTTCTCATTAAGCTGATGTCAGATGAGGAAAAAATAAAAAAGAAACACAGTGAAGGAGAAAAGAAAGAGAGCGAGAGGGAGAGAGAGAGAGAGAGCAGGAGCGTGGGAGAAAGAGAAAACTGGAGCTGATGCTGGAGCAAGAGGCGACGGCACACACGGGTGCCATAAATTATTCGTGTGCCAACCCTTGGAAAACAGCGCGAAACTTTTTCTTTAATTTTTTTTTTTTTTTTTTTTTTGAACGCAAGTGGATGGGGTAAGAAGAAACCGTGGGTCGTTGGTGTGGGTTGTACCATAGGAAGCAGACGTCGCGGTAGCATTTGTTATAAATTAAGTGATGGGGGTGCCCATTGCCAAGTCGGATCAGGATGGGGTGGATGTACTATACGAGACATCTCTCATTACAGTGGCAAGTTGGCAACCCTGCCACATTTACAGTTGCAATAATGAATACAACCAAAATCGATGCTAAGAAACTGAAATGAAAAGGGCAAATAAAATACACTCGCAACTTTCTCTTTTATTTGGCCAGAACAAAATTGATGAGATAATCAAAACTTCTTATCTATGTTAGAGTATAAAAATTTTTTAATGAAAATAATATTTGCATACTTATTTCTTGTGTCGAAAAAAGGGTAGGACACAGTAGATTGAAGCACAAGGATAGCAAGATATTAATTGCCAGCTATCAGTGAGAGGGTGGTTTTTGTCCCAATTTTCCTGTTATGTTGGCCATCGGATAGGCAATTTGAAATGACTTTTGTTTTAGACAATTTTAACCCTTTAACAGCGTCACAGCTGGCTCAACCCTTGCCCACTTTAACTGGACAACAAAATGTAGCCAATGAACTTTCAACTGTTGGTCTTCCCATAAGTTTAACCCTTTTTCATTTCTCTTGAGGGTGGTGAGTTGTTTTGCCACACCCACTAGAATCACTCCTCCAATTGGAGGACCGCTCAATGCGCCAGATCCACTCCAGAAATAAAAAATATAGAAGAAAAAAACTGCTTGAGTTTTGCTTTTTCTTCTTTTTTTCTTTTTTTTTTTTTTTGTTGGGGCGCTGGGAGTTTCGGGTTGGGGGAAAAATATAAAAAACTTTGATTTCATTTGATTTGCATGCGGCAAAGTTTCTTCAACTGGAAAGCACAACACATCAAGTAAAAGAAGTAGAAGAAGAAGAAGAAGAAGAAACCAAATTAACAGTCCAGTGATTATTGTCAAAAGAGGAAGCCAAAACAAGTGCCTATCGAGCATGATGGTCCAACTCTCCTTACCCTCAACCGCCGCCACCCACTCCTTCCTTGGCCACCAATTTGAGAAAAATACAAAAATTAGAAAAGGGCATAATTTTAATGAACTTTCTTATTTCGTGGAGAACCTCCAGTGAATCCCAAACCACTGCCATATTTGCCTAGTACGGAACCCAAAGCAGCTGTCGAAAGGACTTACAAGTTTCTTACTTACTTCTCCGCCCTCTCCAACTTAAGCAGTGCCCACTTCAGCATCAGCTTTGATGCGAGTTGTTTTTCAAAAGGACTTTTGCCAACAAACAAAACAAAATTTGGTTGAAAAAAAAAAAAAAAAAAAAAAAAAGAGAAAAAAAACAGAAAGAAAAGGAAGAAAACTTCTTGAATGTTGATCTTCTCCAATATGAAGGCGGAGATTGAGACAGAAGGTGGACTGACATTCTATTCTAGCCCAGCTACCTGCATTAATCACTTCCACTCAATCGATGATGCTCCGTTAGCCGCGTGCCTCTGTATCGACTGTATCGAGCGACCCCATTCTTAACTGTAAAACGAAACATATCTCAAATTGCGACGGCTGCAAGCCAAGAGCAGGTGAACCAACCTCCCTCCCTCTCTCCATCTTTCAATATTCAATAGATCTTTTTTACGCAATACTCTAGACCGACAATGAGAGGGCAAGGACTCAGTGCCTCATGCCTGACTGCCCACCAAGTGTCGCAGCAAATGAAGTGCCAAAGGAGACAAACAAAAAAAAAAACAAAAGGAACGAGAATGCAACTATGCGAAATGTTTATGCAAAAAGAAACGGAGACAGACAGAGGGAGAGAAAGAGAGAGGGAGAAGTATAGGAAGAGGTAAGAAGGATAAGGTAGATGAATATCGGCTGTAGAGAGCAGCTGGCTACAAAAGATTTCAATCTGTTTGCAATTAGATCATGGACACTTAATATAGTAAAAAACATTCAATTTAACTGAAATCGGTTTTGATCTATATACAGATGCATACATAAGTATATAGAATTTGATTTTTAAAACTTTGTTGAAAACATCAAATGTTTGAAATATACTTTTAGAAAAATAGGAATAAATTATAAATAAATAAACTAAACCAAAAGGGTTATAATAAAATTGGATAAGAATAAATTATTTATCATATGTAGGTATGTTATTTATCACAACATTCATTTGATATTATAAACGGATAAATTCAGTGAACTAAATAAAGTTTTCTTATTCTAAATTACTATATCTTCGAACTTCTTTTTGATCTTAAATAGGAAAGAAAATTATGTTTTTATATGGACCTCTTTTTTTCAACTAACAATTTGACTTATTACGAGAACTGTCAATACAAAATTTGTTTTATATTAAATATAAATTTATATATTTTTATTCATCATAAATACTGATGTGATATTAGTGTATTGGTACAGAGCATTAACTAAACCGAAATTTTTGAAAAATTATTTCAAATTTCTGTTCCTTTTTTCAAATGAAGTTCATGTTCGTTTAAAAAAATAATATCTATAAAAACACCCATTACGACTGCTTTTAGAAAATAAGCTAGATATGTTTTACATTAATTTTTTAATAAATTCCCTACAAGAATTATTCGTTAAAAATATACTTAGACTTAGACGCTCATTTGGAAACCATTTCAAGATTATAACAATAAAGTTTTCATTAAAATCTTATAAAGGTTTTAAGCCTTTCGCTTTAAATTGGTTACATAGAGGCATAAAACATGTAGAGTACGAAATATCAGAAGAAGTAAGAAATTATCCACATTTAATATTAAACTCGTATCTTATTGGCTGTAAAACTGTCCAAGAGATAATACAATTTCAACAATATTAAGTTTAAAATTCTTTCAATTCTTCGATAACCGTTAAAGGATTTATCCTTTTTATTGCCAATTAGTTTTATTGGATTCACCTCAAAAATCCCTTTAAGAAATTCAGAGAAACTCATTGAAATCCAAGTATTCCCTTAGCAATGCAATTTTGTGTGCGTGAGTGACAAAGGATAACCGGCTAAAACTGAAATGATTGATTGGGCATGAAGAGAATAGTTGCATCAGTTGTCCTTTAAACCTGAATCTTGTCTAATATTTTATGCTCATTTAGGGTATTAAAAAAAAAAGAAAAGAAACAACAACATAACAAAACATAGCGGATTTTCATCTATCTGCAACCCTGCACCGTAAATGCCCAATTTTTTTTCCTTTTAACTCTTGAACTGAAAGGCATGGCCCATGGACCAAGCCCCAGCACCAGAGAGACAGAAGACAATGGAACGGATGGGAAAACTAAAACCCACGCCCGCTTGACATTTGGCTGCTAAACAAACAACAAAAAACTATTGCAAAAAAAACATAAAATAAATGAATAAGGGGAAAAAATAAGAAGAAATCCAAGTGAGGTGCAGGTCAATCAAGGTTGCACATCCTGGCATTGGTAATGGAAGTTGTGATGGTGTTGGTATTGGTCTTGGGATTGGGATTGGGATTGGTGTTGCCTTTCATTAGAGACATAAATAAATTCTTGAATTGAAACTGAAATTGTGTCATTTCATGCCAATGCGAGGGAGGGAAGAGGCACACACATACACACACACACACACACACACACCTGGTTCGGACCATCTATTGCTTTTCAAGGAGGTTTATTTTTCTTTCTGTCGTCCTTTTGTGTACTTTAGCTGCCTCTTAACTGTCATTTTTAATTGTTTGCCTGGCGCACAATGCGTTTAACGGTTATCAGTTGAACAGAGAATGAGAGATAGAGAGAGAGAGAGAGAGAAAGAGAAGGAGAAAAATAATTTATCGAAAATTCATTCGTTTTTTCTGTTTTTTTTTTTTTGGGAGTTTTATGGCCTTCTGAACTCTTGACGTGGCCAGTTCCTCCTCCATTAAGCTTGCTTTTAAGTGCCATTCGGTATCCATCTCTCTCTCTGTCTCTATCCCTCTACTTCTCTCTCTCTCTCCGTCCATCTATCTCTGTCTCTCTCTCTTTCTGGTTTCCATATCCTTGCTTGCACTTGAAATTTTTGCCTGTGCACAGCAATTTCAGCTTTTCTCCTTTCATTTTTCCGCTATGTCTTTGCTTTTCCAATCTTAATTTTTTTTCCTCTCTCTTGCTTTCCTCTTTTTTTCTCTTTTTTTTTTTTGTTTGGGGTTGAAAATAATTCATTTATGCAAATGAGGGGTGTTTAAAATTAAGCAAAGAGCACGTAGGCCGAAAGTAGCAACAACAACAACAATCGCCTTCGAGTCGGCCATAATGAAGAAGGAGGTGAGTGAGAGAAAGACACCGATAAAAAGAAAAAGGGAGAACGATGAAGAGAAAGCGAGACAGCATCAGCTAAAGGCAAGTGTAAGAGCCTGGCAAGGGCAGTTAGGACATTGGAAAATGATAAAAACAAAAGGTTTTTCCTTTTTCTTATTTTTTTTTTTGGTTATTCAGTCCAACCCTCTTACTCTTAGCCACCCATTCAGCTACCTCCACTCCACTCCACTCCAACAGACTCTCATCTTTTCTTTTCTTTTTTTTTTTGGGTTGGGGGGTATAAGTTACAATTTGTAAGAATTTAATGGCATACGCCAAGTGGCAAAACAAAAAATTAAAAGGAAAAAGGGAGAGCGTGAACAGAGCCTGAAAGTAGGCTAAAGATTTTTTCTGCTAAATGTTTACACTACTAAATTTAAGTTGCCACTAAAACTTAAACTAAGATGGCATGAAAAACAAATTCCTTACTATTATGTCTTGGACTTAAAGACCAGTTTCAATTTGTGTCTGGTCACAGTGGAGGAGTTTGGGATCTTGTTTGTTTTTGCTACACGCGCATAAATAAATCTCATTTGCTCCAACTTTTTGAGTACGGGGAGGGGTGGTGTAGTAGTAAACCAGGGGGGGGGGGGGGGAGTTGATATGGGGAAAATGCCGTCAAAGTTTGACCAATGGAAATTTGTTGATTTTTGTGTGGCGTTGAAGTTTCACTGAAGATAAATGGCAATGGTATTAATTAAGTTGTTAATTTACCATTAAGCATTCGAGGCGGCCAGGCACGTAAAGTACACACACACACAAGGTGGCATAGTGGGGGGAGGGTGAAGAGGGGGGATTGGGGAATACATACATATGTGAACAACACTGACAGCACTTGACAGTATTATATGTGTGTGTTATGCCCAAAGGCAGAGCATTTAACCTTTCAGCATTGTTGTTGTTGTTGGTTCTATATACCACCAGCCGATTTGACTCCAATAACATTTTCCATATGTATGCAAAATCAACCGCAACAGCACGCGCCAACATTTACAACCCACACACCCATATGTGAGTGTGTGCTCGTGTGTGTGTGTGTGTATGTTTGGTTGGTGTGTGTTGCAGATTAGCATAAAAAAAAAAAAAAAGAGGAAAAACCACATACCAAATGCATTACAAATCGGTTGCCCTCGCCACACGTTCCCGTCACCCTCAACCATGAGAGAAAAAAAATGAAAGAAAAAAAAGAAAGGAAAAAAAGGATTCGCACGACCACACTCTCACACATGTGTAGAGGTGCCCCCCAACCCAAAAGTATAACCTCTGTTGCTCCCTCAACACACACACATGATAAACTGAATTCGCCCTTTCGTTGCCTTTTGCCGCTAATAGAGCGTAATAAATGTCATGTTTTGGTACGGATCAGACTGTGGCACTTCCTTTTGGTCTTTGTATGGCCATTATTGTTGCTGCTACTGATGTTGCTGTTGTCACTTTTCGACAACTTGTAGGAAGGGTCACATATACTCTCATATGTGGCAAACGGAACCCTTCTTTTTATTCCTTTCAAAACGAGTGTGAAAGAAGGGCGAAAAGTGAGCTGTTTATTTGCCGTTAGGCAAGGCATTTTTTTTTTTTTCTTGCCCTGATTTCCAATCGATGATTGATAAGCAAAGTTAACCCACAGGCGATATTGTTTTAAACAAAGTGTTTCAATTTTGACATATGTTGAGGCAATTTCTTTTCAAGGTAGTTGAGATTGAAAAATGAATTGAAAATCCTTTCTATTTGATGGACAAAAATTACTAATGCTTTGGGATGATTATATTAGAATTTTTTATTAACTAAAGTGATATATATCAAGGAATCGTTTAAAACTTAATTTTAGCTATGATCTCACTTTATCCAAGTTTGTTTAAGTTTTTTGGTTTGGATTTTTTTTTGTGGATTTTATTTAGATTTTCTTAAAGAGTTTTTTAAAAAGTCAATTTTAAGTAATGAAAATAAGTGAAAGAAGGAAAAGAGTCATACTCGTAAAAAATACTTATTCGACTATTACTAATAGATTTTGAGTTTAGGAATATATATTAATTTTGTTTGTTTGAGTTTACATAAGATTGCTTTTGCGTAATGGATAAGAAATATTTTTCAAGTTGAATATCTAAAACTATTTATTTTAAGTCAGCTATCACATTTGATTAATTTAATGTTTTCAAACTTTATTATTGTTCAATTTTTGTCAGGTTTTTCTTTTAATAAAATGAAAATTAATTAACTTGTGAATAGCTGATGTTTAAAGAATTTCATTTAAATTTTAGTGATTATTCTACTACTATTTTGATTGTTAAAAAAAAACGAAATCAAACCTTAAAGGATTAAGAAAATTTAACACTATGATTCCCTTCTATAATTCTATAATTTCCCATAAATAAAAAATCAAAAGCTAATTTAAAACATATCATAAATCGTATTATTATTGAGAGGAATTTTTTTTTGTATATTTACAACATAACACACATCAATGCGAGATATAACTTCAACTATTTAAAAGAAATTCAACTAAATTTACTATCAACGAGCAAATTAAATTAAATCTGTGTCTAGACAGGTGAAAATAAGTTCGTTTTAAGTTGTTCTTACTTATTTTGAATATACTCTAAATTTTAAAAATGTACTTTTTTTTACGATATGATAAATATATCTAATTTGAACCTTAATAATTTATGTTCTAATTGTTTAATTTTAAGTAACATTAAATATTTTACTCATTTTTAAAGCATTTATCTTCTATATATAATTTTTATTAAACAATTTCCGTAGGCGGAATTCCGAATAAGCTTTAAACGAACGAACCTTAATTATGAAATTTATATCCATTTCAATTACTGAATTCCTTTTCTTGTGTGTCAGAGAGTGCAAATATACAAATAAACAGAAAAACATCATCATATTATGAACTATAAAATATTCATATGCATTTCCAACCTGTGTGTGGATGTGTGTGTGCGTATGTCTGTGTATCTAGAAAATACATTAACAAATTCGTGTTAAGGCGGCAGTCGAAGGTTGTCGTTGACATGGCCTGGCACTCATCTAATTGCATTAGAAGAGAAGAAAAAAAAAGGCATTCATCTTTGGCCACCCTCAGAATCAGATATTGCTATAATATGCAATTTCTTGTTAGGCATATGATAGTCATATGTACCTATATACATATATATGTATGTATTTACCTTTCCCTTACCCCATCCCCTCTCTGTAACTTTTCTTCTTCCTCATCAAGTTGTCTGTCTGTCTGTCTGTCTGTCTGTTTGTTTGTTTCTGTTGCCTGTCGCTTTCTTTCATTTCAAATTTTATGACATTTTTATTCGCTGTGTGTAGGAAAAGAAATATGTCAACGCTGTGCACCTATGCCAGCCAAAGTCCTTTCACCCATCCTCCATACCCCAAGCTCTCCCCCTGAGGTCACTTTCTTTTTTTTGGCTTTGCTTGTTGGTTGTTTTGAAGAAAAAAAAAAACATGTTGATTTTATTTGCCCACGGTTTTTCTTTTAGCTTTTAAGTTTTTATAACTGTCATAATTGACGTAATTGTTTTCGGTAGTTTGTTTTTACTGTAAATAGGTGAAAGTGAAAGCATTTCAGTGTCCTCTTACAACATTATTAACAGGCACTTAGAGGCAGGCCTAAAGAGATTTTACAATGAGCAATATAAGTATAAGAAAAAGAGAAGAAAACAAAAAAAGAAAGACAGAAATATGAATCAAGATTTGGCTTTAAGGCGAAACATTCGTATTATATATAATTGCAATAGGTAAGTCAAATTCATCGCAAATTTTCAATCAATTTATTTTCAATAGCAAACGCAACTGTACCGCAACTCATTACAGGCAGATCAAAAGAGTTGCCAAGGATATGACAGGAAAGAATAAGAAAAGGGAAAGGGAATGAAAAGAGGGGAAAAAGGGAACAAAACCAAGAGTGAGACAGAAAGATAGACAGGCAGACAGGAAACTTTGACTGGGAATATTACAAAGCGACGCCAAATTGCAAACTTAATAACAAACGCCTTGGTAAAGAAATTGCCCAAGGGGTGGGGAGGGAGAGGGGGTGGCTGGTAAAGGGAGAGGTAAACTGGATTGATAAGGTTTTGGGAGTAGGTGGGGGCGACTTAAGAGAAGGGCTGCTACATAATGAAAACGAGGCAAATGCAAATGAACAAAAGGCAACATATACCAAACAATACACACACACACACACACACACACACGCATACACTCACCGAGTGAGACACAGCCACAGACAGAGTATCTCGTCATCTCGTCAACAGCATCCTTGCCAGAAAAATCAAAGCAGCAAATGAGAAAAAAAAAATAAAATAAAATAAAGAATGGAAACGTAAGAAAAAGAAAACCAAACCAAAGCCAAAGCTAAGGAAACGCATTGAGTAAGCAAAGGAAAATTTGCAAAAAAAAAGAGTTAAGAAAAAAAAAAAAAATTAAATTAAAATATCGATCAACAGTCGGCGGTAACGAACTCCAACTCCAACCCCTTTGGCTTGTAAAGAGTAAGGATAAGGGGTAAGGGGTAAGGGGTAAGGGGTAAGGGTTGGGGCTTACTTTGGGGATGTCCTCGTTGTGAGCTCTTAAAATTAAAAGCATGTTTGATGAGGAAATTGAACTGGCATATATGTGTAAGTACGTAGCGTAGAAATAATATAGAGTGAAGGGGGTGGGGAGGGGTAAAACAACATTATCCTGGCTATGTTGCAGCTACCCCTCCACATGCGTTTAATTCATCAGCGTACTACCCACCCAAAATGCCACCCACAATTTTACGCCTGCCCCCAACCCCTTTTACCCGTAGCCTCACCCCCTTCCCTTCCCCCCCACATAGCTCCCTGAGGCCTTATCCTTTGCTGCTGTGTTTTTTTTTCTTTTTGCTTCTTCTCTGTTCTGCTGCTTCTCATTTCTCTTAATTTCATTCACCCTTTGCAAATGAGCTGGCTGCGTGGGCATAAGCAACAACAACAACAACAACAACAGCAGCAGCGAATGAAACCCAACAAAATTTTTCACATTATCCCCCCCACAGAACGTCGACGTCAACTGCAACGTTTGCGTTAACGTTGACTGCGCTGTTGACGCCTGCGCCGGCGCTATTCAAATTTTCTACTTTTGCTTTACACGCGCGATTTTCCTTGTTTTCGCTTTTACATTTTTTAATAGCTAAAGAATTTTTTCGTTTCGTTTTCTTGTTTTCGTTTCTTTTTTTTTTTTTTTTGTCGAAGGGTGGCACATTTTTTATTTTCCGTCCCCCTCCACCCCTCACACTCCATCCGACCCCCCCTCTAAAAGACGACAATGACAACCCTGCCAAGCCACTTTTTAACTGTTCTTCTGTCTGACTCTGACTCTAACTCTGTGTCTCTGGTGTGTGTGTGTGTGTGTGTGTGTGTGTGCGGGTTTGGCACTTAAAACGTTTTCCAGAACAAAAACTTGCTCCGCCGATGATGTCCTGTTCTCCCCCTTGCCACCCATCACTTTGCCATACCCCCATCCACCATCCGCACTTGCGGGTATTAAACTTAATGTTGATAGTGTAATTTTATATTTAAGAGAACAGCAAAAAAGCGTTAGGGTTGCGCGAGGGGGTAACTTTTTTTTTTCCTTTTTTTTTTTTTCTGTTTTTTTTTTTTTTTGCTTTAGCTAGTCGAACCGCAGCTGCTGAAAACTTCTATTTTTTTCTCACTCTCTCTCTCTTCTTTTTTTTTGGTAACTGGCAAAGCCAAACGCTCAACGGGTTCTAATTGAAGTCAAGTTGTTGTTGTTGTGGGTAGGGGGGGAACAAATGGAGGTTAGAGGGAGTAAGGGGCGTAGATTTTTTGGCGTGGGAAACAAAAAAAAATTTCGACAATTTAAATGGATTTCGATAGTGATTAAATAGAAAATAGCTTTCATGGAATGTCAATTAAACTAAATAGTTTATCGAATAAATAATGAAGTGAATAATGTTTTTCTCGAGGTTAGATTGTTCAGTTTTCAATTTTACTATATCAGCTCATGGAAGTACCATCTGTCATTCGAATAGTTTAATGAGATTTCTACTATTTGTATATTATTTCTGTTAGCTAAAGCGATGGAAACAAGCTTAGATCAAGATACTATGAAAAAAATTCATTTTAATCTCGATTTAATCTCTTTAACTTTAGTTTTGTTTTGGTTTGAGCTTAAAATATTATTTTCTTAATTTTCAATGATAACTTTTTCAATATAAATTAAATTTAAATGTTAGAAACTAAAATTTATTGAAAATTTTTTTTTGATCTTTCACTTTGTCTTTCAAGATCCCCCTAAAAATTTTGCTAATATAAACAAATATTTTCCTTTTATCATATATTTAGATTTTACATTACATGTCTACTTCTATTCTCTTTTTAAATCATCTTATCTACATAATGTTTTCCAAAAGATTTCGTAAATTATCAATTATCCTTAATCTATTTTGTGGGTTATTTATCTCCTGGATGTTTCTAATTCTAAGTAAAGAAATACTAAAGTTTACATTCGGATTTTAACTTGTTTATAGATAAATATACTTTTATAGTTCAGTTGCTTATTTCAAGGAAAGTATTGTGCAACTTTTCCCATTTATATTCTTATATCAATATGAAATATTACTATTTCAGATGTTTCCTGATGAGATGTTTCCTGCTACATCAGTCAAATTTCAATCATTTTGAGTTTCTGATAATTATACCAACTATAAATAAGAACGATCAATTTTGAAAAGTATAAATTCCTTTGAAATTATCTCTACGATCAGCAGTTCCTTTCTTTTTTTTTTAGAAATTTTAGTTGTTAGTTTTTGTATTACTTAATTTAAAATCTTTTTTCCCTAATCCAAAGGCTTAACTCTTTTCATGTTTTGTCTTAAAATTTCAACATTTTGCCAATGAATTTTTGCAAACTTCAATCGAAATCCTTAAAGGATGCAAAACTTGAAACGCAATTCCAAGTTTTGTATTTGGCAAATTCCAATCGGGGGTTCATACACTCTGAGAGGTTCAACTCTTGCTCTTGGCTAATTTGAAGCATCGCTTCAGCTGCTTTTCTTCTGCCTGCTGCTGCTGCTTAGCCCTTCCTGCCGATGCTTAAATAGAAATTACTTCATCGATTTTTTTTTTTCCTTCAAAGATTTTTTCTGTTTTTCCCCCCTTCCCATGAACTTGTCTCAAATAGGCCGCTGGCAATGAGCAGAGCAAAAAAAAAAAGGGAGAGAAGAAAAAATGGGCCTGACGCGAACTTCCGTCGTCGCCCACAAAGGATAGAAGAGAGAAAAAAAGAAGAAGAAAAAAAACCAACGAAAGAAAAAAACTTCTGGCACACGCAGCTTTTTTTGCTTTTCCTTTTTTTTTAATTTTTTAAGGGTAGCTCTTAACATTTTCTTTATTCTTGTTGCTTTGCTGGCGCGCATCCTTTCCTATCCTTGCTGACTGCTTGGCTGCTTAAATGAAAAGTCGCCGTCAATTACAAGACTGCCACGCGTCGTCCACACAGAAGAAGAAAAAAAAAGAAACGAAATAGCAAATGAAATTAGAAGAAAAAAAAGTAAAATAAAACATAAAAAGTTGCAGAAAAAATGCAGCCAGAAAAAAAGAAATGTCACCAAAAGTCAGCAAACACGAAGGATGCTTAATCAAAATCCTGTGTAAGCAAATTTGCCACGCAAATGAGCCACACCGAAGGGACAAAATGAAGAAAAAAAAAAGTGGAAAAAAGTGTTGAAAAAAAATTGAAATTATAATAAAGAAGGTAGACACTTGAATCTGAGAGACAGGCGCTGAGAAAGAAAGAGGGGGAGGAGAAGAGGTAGAAAAACAAAAGAGAACAGTGACAGAGAGGGACTGAGAGAAAGGTTCAGGCGTGTCTCAGAATTTTAGTTGGCCATTAAATAGTTTTATCAATATAAATCCTTTGTCCTTTTGTTCATTCTGTTTCTCTGATCTCATAAATGTTTGTAACTCTTTCAAAAAATACAAAAAAGAAAAGAAAGATCTCAATTTGTGAGCAGAGATAAGTCAGGTTTGCTATCTCAGAAAGGATATATGTTCATATAGAAATATAAATATATATTTATATATATGTGTGTGAAAAACTTTCCAGTTTTGTATTGTATATATATTTTTTTTTTGTTAAAGCTTTTTGGGCCTTTTTTGTCCACCTGCTGTGCACGTGTGTTTGTTTGCCGCTGTCAATAAAATATTTGGCTCACGGAAGTAACCTGATTTCTTAGACAAAAAGTAAACCCCAAGAAAAGGTCACAGATAGAAAGAGAGAGGGAGTGGGGGGATTGTGGGCTATGCAAACTGCAATCTCCTCTTGTATTTGAACATGTGTCCCTTTGGCTTGACCATACTATTTGTCCAAAGCATTTATATGAGATTACGAGAGTGAGTATCCGGGTAGGGGGAAGAGAAGCTGCTACGTCTTAAAGGTCAGAATAAGACGCCACAGGACATGTCAAGAACAGGAGCAAGAGAAGCAAGCCTTTGATAGTTCATCTTACCTTTAGAGCAGCTGCTGTCAGAAATGTTAATAGGCGTAAATGAGACGCCCAATGAAGGGAAAACTAATTTCCGCCTTATATACCTCACAAAGAGAGATATGCCTTCTTTAGACGTGTGCCAGACGCATCCTTTACGCAAATTGCATGCCAGGATCCTCCTCTCTCTTCTCTTCTCTACCTCTCCTCGTGTGCGGCCTCTAAGCCAGGATTATCATCATATGCAAACTGAAAGCAAAAAAGAAAAAAGGAAAAATATGAAACAGAGAAAAAATAAATTGTGTGTATAAGAAAAACTACAAACTGCAGGCAAGTCAGTCAATAGAAACCGTAACCGAAACCCTTTTCAACAATTCCAAATCCCAAATTGCAATCCCAGGACCTGGTCACAGATCTCTCGTCTATGGGGTGTAGTTTTTTGTATTCTCTTCCAGCAGCCGGCATTTGCATACCAAAAAAAAAAAAATTAAATATTCAAAAAAAAAAAAAAAAGAAAAAAAGTGAGACTGTGCCTGGCAGGAGGACACACGACATACGCACCCCTCAGCATTTTTTTTCGTCTGTTACCCAGACAACACTACATTGAAAGTCCTGCGGCTGGGGACAACCCTTTTTTTTGTGTGTGTGTATGCCACTCTGAAAGGGTTTTCCACAACTTTTAATTTGCATTTCGTTGGCTTGTTGTTGTTGGGATTTTGAAAATCAAGTTTTTAACTTACCCCAGACAATCCTTACAGCTTCCATACAAATGCCTGGATTTTTTTTTTTTTGGTACAGTTTTTTATTTCTAGTTTTTTGTTTTTTTTTTTTTGTATTTGACAAGTGAATATTCATGTAGACAGACCCCTGCAAGGGTTACACAGAAAAAAAGGAAGGCAAAAAACGTGGGTACTTTAGCATGTGCTCGGGTAGAATAATTTGGGTTGATGTGGCCAACGGAATGAAAAAAAAAGTGAATGAAGGCAGAAAAAAAGAGTTGAAGCCGCATTATGCTGGCAATATACAGGGTGTTGCTCGATAATAGAGTTACTTTTTTTTTGGAGGGAGTACTTGTAGATAGAGTGATAAGAAATTACTTAAAAAGTAATATAGATTAATATAAGTATTGGGATAGAGTATGAATATTACGTAAAGGATGATACAGGAGACATGTGGTACGACGCTCTATAAATATTATCGAAATTTTTTGACAGAATCTATCAAACCTTATATACAAATACAAGAGCAAATAATTGTTTTAAGACTAGAAGCAAATAACTTTAAATTTAATATTTTAACTATTTAAAATATATTACAAATTTCATTTATCACTTCTTCAAATATGTATGTTTATATAACAATATCCAAAGATTTTTATACACTAGCAGAGGGAATAATAAAATTGATCAGATGTTTGTAACGCATTGTTAATAACAAAAGTCATATATATTTGATCACCAAATATAAAATATGCCTTAGGCAACTATGCAAATACATAAGTTAAGATTAACTTAAAACTATTTTGTTCATTATTTGTCACTATATGTTATTATACTATACTATTATTATATTATACTATTAACTATTTCAAATAAAACTAATAGTGTATTTAAATTAATAGTTATAACTTTTTTAAAATGGGGGCATTCTTTTAAGGGGACTTTACTTTGCTTTTGTTAAGGATTTTCGTATAGTGAAATATTAATATAAATTTTGTATAAAATAACAGATATGATTCTATACGATTAATGTTTCATCATTCGCAAATCTTTAAGAAAAGTAACTGAAATCATTTGCTCTACTGATTAAACGTAAATATTATAACATTTCCTTCATTATTTGTTTCAAATTGGTGAAATATACCAAATTATTTAAAAATTTCTCTACTCAGGTTTATGATAATAAATTGAAAAAAAATCTTTAATTTCTGTTGCATTTTTAATCTTAAGATCTACAATAAAACACCCTGTAAAATATAGGTTCTATAAAATCCATATTTAGTTTGTATATGTAAATGATATCTCGTTTCCAGACACCCTGTATTTCTTTATTTTATATCCCGCAAATTTTGGCAAAAATAAAAATAAGGCAAGGGTTCTCATTATACTGCGAATACAATAAATATATGTATAAATAATACAACAATACATAATTATACTCGAGTTTTAAACATATAATAAAAATATATACATCCATATACATTATATATTTCATATACATCTTGTAATATTTTTGAATTCTTTAGAAGAAAAACTTTATAAATAAATCTATCTATGCAAAGGCATGGTCATAAAGACACCCTGTATTTTATCTCTTCATTGCCAGTAAGTTTAACCAAAAGAAAATAAAAAAACGCACTTCACCCAGCAGAATATCCGCTTAAAAAACTCAAAAATTCATAAAACTTTGCAACCAACAACACAAAAAAATGAAAAGGAACAAAAAAAAATGAAAATCTCTCTCATAAAAAATGTGGACCCAGACAGCAGAGTAACCCACAGGATGCAGGCAAAGGGTTGAGATTGCAACTTTGAAATAAAAGACAAAAAAAAAGGCAGAAAATGAAAAGAGAGAAAAAAACGCGAGAAGCACGCAGTGTGGCATGCAAAACGAAAGTTAATCACAAAATACATTACGCTGAATATAAAAAGTAGATGAACAACAACAGCAACAACAGCAACAGCCAGAGCACAAAAAAATGAGGCAGACGCGCGACGTGTATATATATTATACTTCTTTTTTTTTTTTGATTCTATATATGTGTGTGTGTGTGTCCTGTGAGGGGTTAACTTAATTTATGCGCATCGTCGAGCTGAAAGCGTGGCAGCGAAGCCAACTGTAGCAGAGACATAGACGGAGGCTGATTATGCAGCAGCAACATCGGTGGCAGCGGCAACGTGAAATGTTTTTCGCGTTCTTCGCGCTTTTTTTTTTTAATTTGAAAAATATGCCCGCTTGCCTGCCTGCCTGCCTGTTTGGCTGCCACGGCATGGTTGTTGTTCGCTTGATGACGACGACGATGGGAATCCTTTTGGCTTTATGGGAAATTATTGATTTATGATTTTGCAATATGCCGCACAGCCGACACACACAAACGCACATACCCAAACTCACAGACAGTAAGAGAAGGAGGAAGAAAAAATCAAAAGCGAGAGAGAAAATTCATCGTCAGCTTAGTTTTAACCATTCGAAAAATGAAGGCCCATCCCCATTCTCGGTGGCTCGCTCCATAATTTACCCATACTTAAGCCATACTTCAAACACCAATTAAAAATTATAAGTAGCCACCCAACTGCCCCGCCCACAAGTAAAAAATATCCATCTCTCTAAAATATATACATATAATACCACCATCATCAAGAAGTCCAAAACAAAAAAAAAAAGAGACGAAAAAGAGGGTGGGGGGAAGAAAGAAGAACAAAATTCTACATTAACGGCAGAAAGAAGGAAAAAAGTGCGTAGCCACCTGGGCAAGGCGATGGCGGCACCAAATGATGCCGTTAAGATGCTTACAGCAAAAATGGAAAGAAAGGAGAGTGAAGTGAATACTTCAAAAGGCATTAAAAACAAAAAAAAGAGAAAGAAAAAAAAAGAATATACCCAACACAAAATGAAAGCCAACTTACATACATACCCCCCTCTCCCCACAACCCCCTCACCAGGATACTTTGCCCGCTGCTGGTTCAAAAAGGGGTGGCAAACGAAATTAAATTTTGTACTTGGCATAAACTTAATTACTCGCCATGGCCCAGCAAGGAATTTAGGAGGAACTGCGCAGTCGCAAGGATTCGTCCGCGTCTGTCCTTATTCATTAATGGCCGCGCTTAATGGGCAATATTAAATTATGCCCGTTGCATTGTCCTTCGCCTTGGCTCCTTTTGACGCTAATTTAACCCTCCAGGATGATGGCCCAAACTGTAGTTGGAGTTGCCTTTTGTCCTTAACAAAGAACAACAAAAAAAAACTTTGCCCGCTGTTGCTGTTGCTGCTGCTGCCAATGCCCCCGACTCCTGCTTTTGGGTGTCAAACAAAATCATTTCCATGTTAATTGCACGCCATTTTGTTGGCAAGGACCTAGGCAGAGGCAAACGGTTGATATGCTGATTATCCTTTCATTTATGCAAAGTCCTGGCCTGACTGTTAATTCGCTTATTTCTTACTCTCTCTTTCTCTTTTTCTATCCCTGGTCTTTTGTCTGCATCTTAATTAATGTTTTCCTTGTTGTTATGCAAAGGAGACTGGCTTATTAAAAGGATATGACTGTGTCCCGGCCACTTTTAACGGATATGAAAGGTAATTAAAAAATATATATATAAATATTTTTTTTATTGCCGTGTTAAATTACGCTTTGCATATTTTGTGGCCTCCTTTGCAAGGAGTGCAAGTAAGGGCGGACCATTCACTTTAATATGGGAGATCTCTTAGTCCTTTTTGCCTTTGATGTCCGGCAAAGAAATTGCATTAGGCTCGTGCCGCAAATTAGTTAAAAGGCTAAAGCTGGTAACAGTCTCCCATACACACACAGATAAAATATCCTATACGGATGTGTGTGTGTTAGTGTGTCCTTTATCCCATAAGCGAATTAGAAAACCCATTAAGCAAGTGCCGTCGCCTAGTCGAAATGAAAGCAAATGTTGCATTATTAAATAATAGTCCTGGTCCAAGGACGGACCAAATCCTTTTAGGCTCAATATATGGGTTATAATTGAATCAAACTGACACACACACGCCCATCCATTTTCAACCCAATATGGAACTGACCTCTATCACTGGAACAACTAGAAGATACATCATTCTCCATCCCTTCTTTATCGATGCGCTAAAATGTATGCTACAATTTTTTTTCACTCACACTTTTTCTCTCTCTCCTTTGTTGCCTACTTATTTTGCCATGTAAAATATAAACAAGTCCTTGTTCAAGGAAACCCACAACAAATCGCTTAAATCGCATCAACAGTTTGCCATAACACACACTGTGCACACACACACACACACACACACAAACACAAGGACACATAGATACTTATATACATATACTTATGCCCATATGTGTAGTGAATGATAGCTTGTTGATAGCTCACTTTACGGTTCTTTTTTTCTTCTCTTTTTCTGGCCTGCCACAACACACATACACACACACACACTTGCAAAATGTCAACAAGCAAACACATTCCCCTCTATCACCACCCCCTCCAGTGTCTATACCAGCACCATGCATATGATTTTGAAACGTTTTTTCACTTGATTTTTTTTTTTACTGAAAAGAAAAACCAACACACATGCAAAAAAAAAAAAAGAAAGGGGGAAGAAAGGGTCTCAGAGACCTTCCCAGGGGACTGGGTGTGTATGATGCAAAAACCGCTCGAAATCGTGTGTGTAGTTGGTTGTTGTTGTTGTTGTTGCTGTCGTTGTTTGGGCAATTGCCATTTCCGTTGCCGCCGCGGTTTATGCATGTAAATTTGTCCAAAATTGTCGAAATTTTGTGGCAAATAAAATAAAATAAAAATGCTTAAACATATGGCAAAGGGGAGGGTTTTCTTTTCTGATTCTGTTTATATATGCATGTATGTATGTATGTATGTGGGTTTCAATGGAAAGGCGTTTTGTGGGCTGTCTAATGTTCACTTAATCGTCAACATTTTCATCATAGAATTGTTGTTATTTCATTTATATTTGGCTGGATGATGTCTATTCGTGGGTGTGGAATTGAGTTTAGCCTATTATGGAAATTGATATGTAAGTGAGTGTTAAAAAGGGGTGCGGGGGGAAAAGTCGCACTCAATATATATATATATATATATATGTATATCTAATAAATGGAAAACTGTATAATTAGAACCGTTCTAAGGCTTGTCATGTATGGAAGAAGCTTTTCCTAAGCGAAATTTAATGCCACTTCCTTATTTTTTAAGAAAAATGCTTTAGGCATTAATAGAAATTTCTTTTGTCTTCTCCTTTTACTCATTTGCTTTCTCTTGCTCATTTGTCTCATCCCTTACAAATTTGTTATTTCTTATCGTTTTCTTTTATTCTTTTTCGTTCCGTATTAACTGGTTCATCAACCTCAACACATGCACTTAAAACAAATTTTCAAACTTTAAGTCCCTTTTTGGTCTTACAATTGTGGGAGTGGAGTTGAAATTGTAAGAGCCAAAACGTGCTTTACCCATATCTCACCCTTCCCCCTTTCTCTCCCCCAATCTTTCATTTTGTCACTCCCCCTACTCTTATGGTATATGTATGTATATACCCCTTCCAACATCATTTTGTTCGCGACATTAATACCATGAATAATATACGCTCATTTCTTTTGCTTTTGCTTTTGCCTTGGCATTTCCTTTAGCATTTCCCATTTGCCACCTCTCCATTTCGACATCGACTTCGTTTTAGCTGCTTCTTTTTAGCCTTGGCAAAGCCAAAGGGGTTGTTTCGTAATTTTTTCGTTTTTTTTTTTTTTAAACAAAATTTTCTTCATTTCGCTTTTACGTTGATTTTCGTGCAACTTGAGAAAAACAAATAAGTACAAAAAAAAAAAAAAAAAAAAGAGAAAAGGAAGAAGACGATGACGACAACAAGAAGGAGAAGGAAAATGAGTCAAAGTCGTGTCGACTGAAACCATGGGGAACCACTTTGAGGGAGCAGCAAGTAGAAGGATGAAGTAAGGGATTGGAACAGGAGGGGGAGAGGGGGGGTCGGTGGGGTTTGTGTTGGAAAAACGTCTCAATGAGTTTTACGCTCGATGCTTGATAATGAGCAAGCAGCAAAGGAAGCAAACTTGGCTCCTGCTTCGGTTCGCTCACCACCCAGTCAGCCAGCATTAAACTCTTTGATTAAAGCCAAGGCCAAAACGAGATGCCAAATCCAAACCGTGCCATCTCTTTTGCACACAAACGCAGGTGGCGCTATGCCGCCATTCGTAAACAGCAACAACAGCAAAGTTACTTGAAGGGATGGGCTAGGGGGTGGAGGGAAAAAGCGAAAGCACTTCGTATGCAAATGAGTTTGTCGTTATCGTCGTTGCCTGAGCTCTGCCACGACCACTGCCAATGCCGCTGCCTCTGCCACTACCTCTGCTGCTATTCGAGAGGGTTGTTTTCTGCTGCTGCTGCTGCTGCCATCTCCTTTCTCCGGAAGGGTATAGTGTAGAAGGGTGGGGTGGAGGGAGAGGGGGATGGTATACTGGTTGAGTGCTCGCAAGTCAAAGCGAGTTCTCATCTTGGTCCTCGTTCTTATCCTGCTGTAGTCTTTGCTCGTAAATTTCAACCGAAAAGGAGTAAAAATTGTTAAATGTGAAATTATAATGAGAGTTTTTTGTTACTGCTTTCATTTCTTTCTTCATTCCCTTTTTAGTCGAGCACTTAAAAAACAAACACACAGACACAGACGAATAAATTCGCAACATGCTGTGTGTGTGTGTGTGTGTGTGTGTGTGTGCGTGTGTGTGTGAATGAATGTCCTTCATCCTGGTTGTTTGCTATACTTTCTCCTTTTGCGTTTGGCCCTGCTGTGCCTTGCTAAATTTTCGCAACAGACCATGGGCATCGTTTACATCGTTTCTTGTCCTTGCTCGCTTGATTGCTGTTTTCTGATCCTGCCTTGCTAATTGTGTTGGCCGAAATTTGCATGCCTTTTTTCCGCCATCCAGCCGAGCACGGCCAGGGGTAGAAAGAGATTGATACAGAGACAAAGAAAGGGGGTTAATAGTTTGGCACAAAACAATTGTCTAGAATTCTTTTTTCCTTTTTTTTTTTTTTTTTTTTTTTTTTTGCCTCAGTCTCTGTTCATTCATGCGTTGTATCCTTTCAATGCTTATTTAACTCTTTGTCTTGCATTTCTTAGCCCAGAGCATTTTGCACTGCCAAGCATTTGTTCTTTATGCATTTTTGCAACAAATCTTCATTAAAGTAAAACCTAACAATCAGATCGATTCACATCTAAGCTAATGCCTAGAGGCTTGAGAGTATCAATTGATTGAAATATATACACACAGAACCAATGCATTTCTATATGTTTTGGCCAGGGTGAGTGAGTTATTATAAAACTTCAAATATTTAAATCTAATTATTAATCTTTTTAACTTAGTCTTAACAAGGAGGTAAATTAAACTTTTAAATATGACATTGTTTTATATATGGAAAATGGATCCCAAATTTATTAGCACTTAAACAATTTTGTGAATTTTTTTTGCTGTTTTCTTCACCCTTTAATATTGATTAAACAAACAAGAGCTTTGATTTATGTTTTTTTAAAATTTATAACTTAATTTAAAAAAAAAAAAAAAAGATTCAACTTTGAGTCTATCCGTAGGGTTGGCTTAAACCGGAAGTAAATAACCGGAAAATGCGAAGATAAACCTGAGAATGGGCCTACTCTATCATACAATAAAGTTCCTATTCAATACTTTTAGGTCTAAGAATTCAAGATATTAACTATCAGAAATTGTTAGCTATTCTTTCATATTAGAAGATTCTATAATTTTATTTAATTCTTTCCTAACATTCATCTTATTCCATTTTCTCATTAACTTGGAAAATAAAAATACAATCTAATATTCAAAATGCTGGATAAATATGAGACCTGCAAGCAAACCTCAAAAGCTCGTATCATAGAGATTCATTTAAAAATTCACTTGTAAATTGCAATTATTCAAACTCAACTAAGCCAAGGCAAAAAAAAAAAGAAAGAAAAGAAAAGAAAAAAAAAACATAAAAATATAAGCGACAAGCTCCCCTAATATTAATAACGCTCATAATTTTTACACATTTAATTGAGGCGAATGGCCGCAGGGATAATGAAACCCAGGCCACCCAGCCAGTAGTCTCAGATGCCGTTACCCCCCTCAACACCACCTCCCCCTTTCCTACCACCAGGAAAAAGAAGAAAACCCCATCTCGAACCCCAAAAAAAAATCCACTCCCCCTTTTTGCCATTTCCCCCTTTTTTTAGCCTTAGCCCATTGCACTTGAGGCAGCTTATTAGGCTGGCTCGCTTCGTTGGCTGGCCAAGTTTCTTCTACTCGACTTGGACTGGTCGAGTTCGTGGGCGCAAATCATAATTTTTCAATTTGAATAATGAGCAGCGGTTGGCTGTCGAGGGGGGTGGGGAGGATAAGGAGGGGGTGTGTGCAAAGCGAATGACGCGACCAAGCCAGCCGAAGCCTTTAAATTTATTTTGCTTGCCTCTTTCTTTCATTCTTTTCTTCTCTCTTTGCTCCGGTTTCCTTTTCTTTTGGGGCACACCAACAACAAAAAAGAATGAAAAAAAAAGGCGAAAAAAAGAAATCCTTACAGCCAAACACTCGTAAACTCATTTGGAAAAAGTAAAAAGAAGAAAAAAAAAGACGAACAGAAAAAATCGTCTAAATCATTTACTCGAAAGCTGAAAAATGTAAAATGAAGGCTGACTGCTGCTGCACTGTGAGAAATTTTAGCAATAATAAACTGGCAATCATTTATATAGATTTCATTTTTTACAGTGCATCATCATCTACTACTTGGCAGAGGAAAAGAAAGGCTAAAATGCTAATAAGCAAAGCGACGACGGGTACAAGGCTTCTCCTTCGTCCTTGTTCTTCATCTCGATTCCCTCTGCCCATGCCCGTGCCCGTTGCCCGTTGCTCGTTTTCTATGTAAGCACATAAGACGTCTTTTTATGTAATACATGCTGCCATTTTGTATATATATACATATATATATATATAGGTATATAAGTATATATGTAAACGTAGAGCTGCTATGAAGCCTTTTTTCGGCTGTTGAAAGGGGCACAAAGAAATGGAGGCGTTGGCGTCTCTGCCCTTTGTCTGTGTATGTGTGTGTGTTTGTTTGTGTGTGTGTGTGGGTGATGGAGCTGCTCCGTTGGTTATTGGGTGGGTTTCCCTTCTATTTCTTCTTCCCTGTTGTTCTTGTTGTTGTTTGCTCTCGCTGGAGATTAAATGGAAAAAACACTGTGACATTTTTTGGCTGCGCGGCGCGAGTTACTTTTTTTTTTTTTTTTGCTTTCTTTCCTTTTCTTCAGCTGCTGCCGCAACAAAACAGAATAAAAAAAAAACAACAACGAAAAAATTCAAAAATTTAACTAGGGGTGGCAGTTGGTGTGGGTGCAAAGGGGGTTCTTGATGGGTGGGGGGAGGGAGCAGTAGATGGCAGCTGGTTGGGTTTGGGGTTGTGTGGCGACAGCATTAGTGGGGCGTCTCGTGGCAAATGTAAAATAATGCGAAAGGGCTTCGTTTGCATAAATTAAAAATTTATATAATGTTGCCCGTTGTCGCCTTCACTTGTGGAAAATGATTTTTGGAATGGAAAGAAGGAGGCGGGAGGGTTATTGTAGGGTAGGCAAAAGGGAGAGGGAATGGTCTGATAAAAAATAGAAGAAAATGGTCTTCAAACTCTGCAAGAGTTTCGAGCTAATTTTTCTTTCCATTTTTTTTTTTCACCATACACTTGCCAAATGGGCATATTAATTCTGGTAAAAGTTTATAAAGTATAAAAGAAAATGTCACTAATTATAAAGATTAAAGTTATTTAACAATGAAACGATTTTTAGTTGGTCAGTCAGTCAGATAACACTTTTCTTTAAGACTTCATTATATGTAGGTGGCAAAATTATATGGATCAGCTAACTATATTATAAAGTTTCAATTTCTTTCATAGTTCAGAGGGTCTATGAAATATTTGCTGAATCGTTTTTTATTTGGAATATTTACTACTATATATTAATTATCAACTTACATACCCATTATAAGTCCATTTCTTCAGTCCGATAACAATTTTTTAGGTTGTAACAATTTTAACGCTTAAGATATAAATAATAAAATAAATATTCAAATGTTAAATTTTGTTTAAAATCGGACCACCTTTAGATATAATTCTTTTTCATAAATATCTTCTTAGAGTATTTCATATTTGCAGTAACTTTTTTCAGGAAATAAAAATAGAAAAATATCCTTATATTATATTGTACAGAAACTTAAAATAGGATTGAGAATAGAATCTGAGTTTTTTCTTTCTCATTTACTTTGTTATATTTGGTATTTTAGTTCCAATAATCGAAAACGGAACAATATATAGGTCTATATCAATAAATAAAATTATTTGTCTATTGGAATTATTATTGTATAATATAATAGCAGTACAAATAAAGCCAAATCAGAACAAGATTAAGATAATTAAAAGAAATGCTTCATTAAAAAGATTTTAAAAAACATTTTTCTATATGGTTCTATGGTTTCAAACCTCTTTAAAACTTGATGCAATGATATAGATATATTTGTTGGGAATTGAAATATATACTATATCTATAAAAACGTGGCATTAGATTAATCCTTTAAATAAGGAAACCAGGTGATATGTATATAGGTAATTCACCAATCCAATTGAAACCCCAGAAACATTCTGACTCAAGACCAAAATTCCTATATTTCCATTTAAATCGGATGACAAAGTAAAAGAAAAAATAATTCTCAATTGAAAATATCCCCCCTTATGGCATTTCTTCTTGTAAAAGTGTTTCAAAATTTATAGTTTTTTGGTTTAACACAATATTGTAATAGATATATATATTTTTCTTGTTCAATTTTTTGGTTTTCATTTCATTCCGTAAAACACATTAAAAATTAATGAATAATTTTAAATTTAGGATAATATTTTAATATATATATATATATTCATTTATATATATATATGTGTGTATATATATAATCGGTTTATCAATATAATTAAAATGCCTGAAAATACAACAACAATACAAACTAGAAAATCAATCGAATGTGATCAAGCAGAGATAATGCTTATAGATACATATACAGATTCAAGTTAATTTAAGTTGAGATTTTTGTTTTATGAATTTCGCTAAGATTTCTTGTTTATATATATATATATATATAATTAAGAAATATTTGTATAATGTGATTAATTATATATATAATCTTTATATATATATTTACTTAGATATATTGCACATACTGAGCTGGATATTAAATTATAATGATTATATTATATATATATATATATATATACAGGAGAATTGACTTTAAAACTAACATTTACATAGGATTATATATGTATATATATATATATATATTTATATACGTATATATAATTAGATAGTTTTATTAAAACATACATGTATGTGTGTGTGTGTGTGTTTGTGAGTGTGAGTGAGGTTTTTTTTCTCATTTGCTTGGTGCAAAGGGCGCTAATTGAACCGATATTGAATCGGTATTGCGCATACTATTTGGCTTTATTTCATTTGTAATTATTTAATTGTTGAGGAACTTGTATACCATACACTTTTTGAATGAACAAAGAAAATTACACAATTGTTGCATTTTTTGTATATATGATTAAAAACAAAATTTTAAGCACAAACTAAAAGGCAAAACCAAAGATTGCACTAAAATTATTATAAATATGTTGTGTTAGTTAGTTAATTGCATTTAGTTTTTCCACTTTTGCTTTTTTTTTTTGTTAATTTTGACTATGTACAAAGCTTATATTTAGTTTGATATATATATAATGATATATATATTGATAATATATATACACTTACATCTACTAAATGCAGAAGAATCGTTTATTTGGTTTTCGTTAATGTTTTCATTTAAAATATGCATAAAAATTGCTATATCTAATATTTTCTTTGTGTTCTTTTTTTTCGGGGGATTTCTTGTATATAAATTCAGTTGAATTGTACATTTTGCACAAATTGTTGCTATTGTTCAAATATATATTTATATAGATACATATATATATGGTATAATATATATATATACGTGGCTATATTTGATGGAGCTCACAACAATTTGTTTTCTTTTTTTGATACAAAGAGGTTTCTGGAGGTAATCGGTTATAGTAGTTCTTCCTGTTTTTACTTGGTTCACTTTCTTAATTTTGCCTAAAATTTTTTTTTTTTTTTCTTTAACTATTTAAATGATATTATATTGATATATACATGTATTTTTTGTATTTATTCAAATACTTATACATATATATATATATATTTGTATAGTAATTTGATATTTCTTTTAGAAACATAAATTGATTGAACTAAAAGAAAATGCAAAGCAAAAAATAAAAAATTAAATTTGTGTGTTTTTTTTCTGATATTCAAAGATTTTTATTTAAATTAATAATAATAATAATAATAATAATAAACGAGATTCATGCAATAAAACATTAAGAGCTAAATTAAATAATAATTTTCTTCTTTTTTTTTTTTTTTAAATGGCAAACAAAACATTTATCAGTTGGAAAATATTTCTACATATATGTATGTATTTCTCTTGTTGCTTTTGTTGTAATAACTTAAAGTTAATTTTGATTTTGCTGTGTTGATTGGCATTGGCATTTTTTCTTTGAGAATTGAATTAAAATTAGGAATTAATTAAATGAATTATACTAAATTATAATTAGAGACTTTGATTTGGGTTCGCTTTTTGCTATTCATATATATATATATATACATATATACTTATATATATATATATATATATACCTATATAATTACAATTGTTGGCTATATACAATTATTCTTCTTTTTGTTTATAATCATTAACTAAAACTAAACAAAATGGCACACAATTTTAGCTGGGGCTGGTTTTTTAGCATTTTTGGTTTTTCGTTTAAACTTATGGCAATAATTTTTTTGTAAGCGATTTTTTTTGTAGTATTTTCTTGTTGTTGGTTTTTTTGTACAATTTTCTTAAGTTTTCTTGTATTTTTTTTTTTTTTGTTAGTTTGTTACTTGTACTTAGCATTAAATTCCTGTTCCGACAAAAATTCATCAAAATTTTTAATTTTGTATCCAAGCAGTGGGGAATCAGCTTCATCTGATGAGAGCTGACCACACTTTAATAGAGAGAGAGAGGGGAGATTGAAAGGGGGAGGGGGAGAATGAGAGTGAATGGGTTTAGAGGGAGAGACTATATACAATCTTATTAACTGATTCTAGATGATTTAATGACGCATATATAGAGCAGCTGCATCATCAAGCTCATCCAAATCAATATCATCGTTATGATCCTGGTCATGGGAGGCAGACGAACGTGGCGAATGCATGCTAAGATCCTCGGGTTCGGTCTGTTCGGGCATATCGCTGGGTACATGGAGTATCTGTGGTGGCGGCAATCGGAATACTCGACGTATATCTTGTGCCTTGCGTCGTGCCATACTGCTGGAGCAGTGACCATCTACCGAACTGGCACCATCTTCGGACAAATCCAATGGAGCATCCTCTTCCATGGCGGTTCCACTGCCAGGACTCTTAATCAAATCGACAGATTCCTCAGATCCGCCATAACTGGAGCACATGGCTGCAAATTTACTAGTGGCATGGGATTCCAATGTTGAGGCAGTGGGCGCCACCAACGGATAATCTCCACTCATGGCTGGGGATAGGGCTGGCGTGGGTGGCGATTGGATACCGCATTTATGATTCATGAGATGATGACGCCTACGGAATTTCATGTGACAACGTTCACACTCAAAAGGCTTCTCACCATTGTGCACCAACATGTGGGATTTCAGTTGATTCGAATCACTGAATTTGCCATCGCAAATCTCGCAGGTATAGGGACGTTCGCCCGTGTGGACACGCAAATGACGACGCAGATTGGCCACCTGGACGAACTGACGATCGCAGTGAGAGCAATGATATGGCTTCTCACCCGTATGTAAGCGCATATGGGTCTTCAGATGATGATCCCGGGTGAAGCGTTTATGGCATTCGGGGCACTCGAAGGGTTTCTCACCAGTGTGTGTACGTTCGTGGTTCTGCAGGACATGTTTGTAGCCAAAGCTGCGGAAGCAAATCTTGCAGGTGAAACTCTTATCACGGGAGGGATCCTTTGATGGTGCTGTGGCTGTGCCTTCGTGTGTGGAATTGGGTGAACTGCCACTGGATGGGGGGGAAATAGGTCCTCCCGGCGTGTGATATAAGTCATTGACACTCATGCTAACCTCTGTCTGGAATTCTTTCTTTACCGACAATTTGCGGGGTTTCTTAACGGGTTCCGGATTTTGAGGTGTGCTGCTGGGTGAGGTCAAAAGATGTTTACTATTAACCGAAGAGCCGGATACTGATACGGGCGAATGTGGACTAGCCGGTGGTGAGTGCAGATGTGTGCCCTGTGTCGTTTGTTGTTGATGCTGGGCCGCCCAGGCGCCAAACAGGGCAGCTGGATTGTGGGGAAAAAGTGTATTAGCCAATGTACTCATGGGCAATTGGGCCATAAAAGCGGCTGCTTGATGATTTGCGGCCAACAGCTGTGTGGGTGATAGAATGCCGAATGCTGAGGCAGCGGCGGCCTGTTGCAGACCCATTGCCGGGTACATGGCGGCACTGCTAGCCGAGGTATTTGCAGACATGGGTGGCGACAATGACATGGAGCGATCGACAACGACCTCTTCCCGTTTGATGCCAGCTAAGGCAGCGGCAAGGCCTAAAAAAAAGAAAAGAAAAAAAAAAAACAAAATAAAAGTTAGCCAAAGGTTCGCAAATGTTTTTTTTTTTTTTTTTGTAATTTACAAAATTGAACATTATCCTGCTGAGTGGCAACTGGAACTGTCACAAACAGTCACTTTAATGGTCAAAATAAAATGGTGACCCCGAAACACCAAAAATAAAACAGAAAAAAATAAATAAAAGAAAAGTTCATTTTTGGCACGTGTCCTGCCAGAAAGACCTAAGGGGAAAAATTGTTTGCTTAAGAGCATGAAAATGGGGAAAACTCGATTTAAGAGCAAAAAGAATCTCACATGTGGTTAATTTTTCTTACATGTGTGAAAAGAGAGTTTCACAAAGAGAATGACAAAGATAGAGATAAAAAAAAAATGACAGAGAAAGAGAAAGAAATTGAGAGAGGGAATGAGAGAAGGAGAAAGAGAGAGTTACTGCTGGTCGACGCTCTGTTTTGGTGGGCGTTGCATAAACGAGTTAAATATGCCGGTTTTTGTTCGACCAGAAGAAAAACTTGTAAACAAAACTTAATTGCCACAAACGGGTGATTGTTTGTGTGTATGTGTGTGTGTGTCTGTGTGTGTGTATGAGTGTTGGCAAAATGGCGTTTACGGTTAAGTTGAACGCATTCAGACGTCGTTATTGTTACGACTCCAAGTCGACAAAGTGAATGTTTGTGTGTGTTTGTGTGTGTTTGTGTGTGTGTGTGTGTGTATGAGTGTATACAAGTTTTTCTTTTGGGCTTTAAGCCAACTTTAAGTTCAATTTTGTAACAAAATTTTCTACTTTTTGCATAAATATTTTTTTAATTGTTTGTTTTTCTTGTACTTACTTCGTGTCTGTGCTTCCTGTAGCATAGATATGGCCATTTGTTTGTATTTATTTTTCTAGTTGTTTTTCCGTTTTTGCTTCCTTAGCAAAAATGTTCACTTTTTTAAAAGTTTCCAATTGTTTAGAACACAAAAATTTTCATTTGAGCAGTGTTTATTTTCTTTTGTTTTTTATAATTTTGGATTTTAACTTTTTTGGGTTTTTTTTTTGTTTCTTAATTTTTTGGTTTAACAAATTTGCACTTTTTGTACTTTGAGGTAGAGAGTTTTGCACAGTTTCTCCGATTATACAAAATGAGGTAGTAATTATTTATTAACTTTTATGTTTTTTAATTTTTATTTTTTACTTTACTTTGCATTGAGGTATTTGGTTAAATTACGCGATTTGTTATTATATATTATATATATTCTTGGGTTTCTTCAAATTTTGATGTTGTTGTTGACGTGACGAGTTGTCGCTGAGGAATGATGGTAAGCGAATGACTGAACACGTTTTTATATAGTCAAATGAAGAGCAGTGAGTGGAGTATCCTTTGCTACATATATATATATATATATATATGTATGTATATATAAATCCTTTTTGAGTTGAGAAGCAACAAATTTTTGCGTGCGAGTTTCGGTTTGATTGTTGCTGGTTGCGGCACTAAAAACAGTTGTTGCTGTTGCTGTTTTGCTGTTGTTTGTCTGTGTATGTAGTGTGTACCTCTCGATGTCAGAGCCAAATCACGACTGATACAAATTCGCTGCGTGCGCTAACTATAAGTACGCTTCGCCATACTCACCCTCTCTTCGCATACACATACATACATACATATACATACATAGGCACAAGGCGACTCAATCATTTGCTCGCTCGCTCTCACTCACTTCACTCACTCACCATTAGAAGAGGAAGCAAAGGCAAAACGGGGCAACGGCGAAAACCGATACCCATACACGAGCAGGTAGCTCAGCCAGCCGTCATCCATCCTATCCATCCTATCCTCTTCTCTTGCCTTCTCTTCTTCTCTTGTTCTCCTTTTGCATTTGGATTGTAAAAAAAAAGCAACTCACAGTTTGAGTTATTTTTTGCAGCACTTTTCCCTTCTACCTAAGCATTTCTATACACTTTTTTTTTCTTACTTTTCTTTCTTTTTTTTTCTCATATTTTTTTGATGTTTTGTTCGATTTTGCATATGCAAATTGGTGCGATAGAGATGACATCTATATAGTATGATAAAATCTGCAGGAAGAAAAGGCAAATGCATATAGGCATAACCTAATACATCTGCTCTAGTTAGTTCCATAAAAAAAGTTGACTTTTGACCAAACTAACAAAAAACAAAAAAAACGAAACCTTTAAACTTTATGCAATGGGTGTAAAAAACTTTTATGGTTTTATGACTCTTAGGCTGCGTTTTTTATTTGCTGACCAGTCATAAAAAACCGAAAGAAAAAAACGACGTGAAAAAACTAACTACCTAAAAAAAAAAACTAGCCAGCACTTCCGTTTTTTAGAACCTTCATAAAAACCGAAAAAAACGCAGCAATCAAATATGGAGCAAGGATCATGCAATAGCAGAAGAAGAAGCCCAAGAAACAGAAGAGTTCCGCCCCACCGAAATACAAAATAAAAAAAAAATAGAAATTAGAAAAAAACTCACTCGGCTCAATTTCCCCTTTGTACATAAGAGAAAGAACTCAAATTGCCGCGAAGGGGATGAATGGAGAAAAGAAAGTCACAACCGTTGACGAGAGCCTCGCTGGCAAGGGAGCGAGCGAGTGAGAGCGTATATCAAAAGTCAAGAAAAAAGAGATGCGTATCATGGGGTATTATTTTGATGGTATGGGCTAAAAGTATATACATATACACATACATATGTATGTAGGATACATCTATTGGGATATGGATGGGGTGGAAAAAACCAAGCGTGCGCTGTAAGAGTAAACAGGAAGTAAACAAAGCGTCGTCATCGTCCTCGTTGTAGTCGTCGTCGCTGTTTTCATCTTCGTTGTCGTTGGATCCCTTCCCCACCACTCACACACACACACACACGCATGCATGTAAAGAGAAAAAAAAGGGGCGAGTACCAAAGTGAAAGTCTTCATATCGCGAAGGGGGGAAAAATTGAGTGAGTTTTTTATTAGTCTTATTCGTCTCTTCTTTTTTTTTAGCTATTGCCTGTTGAGGAAGTGGAAGTTGGCATGACTTAATGGTTAACTAATTGCCGGCACACGTCTTAAAAAACCAAAGAACAAAAGCAAAAAAAAAACGAACAAATCATAAAAAAGGAACCACTACTAAAAAACTAACGACGATGACTTTCAGGTAAAAAACCCTTCCTGTACGGCCAAAAAAATAAAAAAAACACAGTCAAATATATATATATAAACATAGTTAACTATAGTCAAAGATCGCTGGCAGCATGTCTTGGTGACTTTTGCGGATTGACTTTTAAATGGTTTTATGTAGATTTTTATGGCAAGGTTAACGTTGAAAAACTTATGATGAAAATCGGTTCGGTTTTTGGGTTTACTTCGATTCGGTTTGCATTTAGGTAAGCCCAAGGCCATGCCTTTAACACGGCAGGCGGTTAATGTGAACTACCGTGGAATTTTTCAAATTTCGAAAGTGAAATGTACAAAACAATGGGCTGTAAGGACATGCCCTTACTGTGCCTTCCCTTGCATATATATGTATACATATATCCTTGCTCTGCATAATGTTACGTAAAATGCGTCTCCGCAAGTATATTGTTCAATTTGCCTTGTTTGACTTGCGAATTCATGCGAATTTCCAAACGATTGACAAAAATTCGCAGAACAAATTAAAACAAAAATCGAAATACAAAAAAAATATATATATATATATATGTATATTGAATAGCAACAGAAAACTGAACTTGGACTGCGATCTTGAGCTAATTCCCAGGTTTTGGGGATTACTCAGATAGATAGATAGTTTGCTTGATAAGCGGCACATATGTATGTATATATGTATTACTTTTCAGTTTTGTATTGTCTCAGCGATTTAAGTTGAGCTATGTTAATTTCAAATCCGGGCAGAAATGATAAGCCTATCCCAAAAACCCATTTTTCTGTTTAACTAGAAAGTGGCGAGATGGTTGCCAATCTCTCTCATTGCCATACTCAGTTAAAAATAAATTTTACGCACGTGCCTCTCTGTACAGAAGATGAATATTTAACGCTTCAGTGGGGCAGTAGTGTGTGCGTAGTGAGAAGAAGAAGAAAAAAAAGTGCGTATAATATTATTGATAACCTATCAAAGTTTCTGTTTAAAATTGAAAAAGAAACATAACTAACCTGGGTTAATATATTTTTTTAAACTAGTGCGTAGTCTAGGCTCACAACACAACCAGCATATTGTACACTATCATTCCCCCCCCTTTTAGATCCAACAGCTGCTTTTAAAGTTTCTTTTTCATTGTCAGTCGTCAGTCCAGTTTCGTATTACATAAGCGCCTACCCCTTTTTTTTTTTCAAAATAAACAAAGCCAAAAAATTTGGTAGTTTTTTCTATAAAAAGAACGGGACAAATTTTTGTACAAATCTATTGAAAATAGAAAAAATAGAAAAACAAAAACGAGGGCTGTCAATATGTAGAGACAATAACGGTGCATTTTAGCCAAGTGGTTGGCAAATAACAAATAGTTAAAAAGAAAAAAGTGAAAGTGAAGGCTTAAAGTCGAGCACACGCTGAGCATGCGCCTCCATATCATTGAGCGAAGGGTGCTGTTGCCCCTAGGATAAAGAAGGGTTGCTCGTTTCAAGGGTTATGCCCACAGTATTTTTTTTTTTTTTTTTTTTTTTTTTATCATTTGTAACACTCGATGGAGTTATTATTATTTTTTATTTTTAGGGTGCGGTACTTCAATGATTTAATAGTCAATCGAACAATATTGATTTGATAATAATGTTAACAACAAAAAAAAAAAAAAAAAAGGGGGAAGAAAACCACGAAAGTGATAGGAGAAGAAGAAGAAGAGTAACCAAGAAAAGTTCTTAATGAAAATCACATGATTTACTCACCTAATCCCCTAGAGGGGGATTAAATAACAGTACCTTAAATGCTGATGCAGACAAGGACACCGAATGCGTTTCTTTCAATGAGCCTAATCCGCGGATGTAAATGCGCAATTTTGTTCAAGTTGTTTTGAAAAATGATTCAAAATCCGCTTTTTAATGCGGGGAAAGGACCAAGAAATACCCTTTCACTTATCTCTATGAGATCTAATGACCATGGCTTAAACTAAGGCTGATGGTCTTGGACTAAACATAAATCTTTAAAGAGAAGTTTTCCAAGCATATGGGCAAAAGAGTTGATAGGAAATTTTACATAAGAGATTATAGTAGAGATTACTTAAAACTAAATAGAAAAATCTTCATTTACTTTAAGAATTTCTACAAGGATAAATGAAATTGAAATCTAATGCATCTTTTGGGGAGTTTTTGAAGGCGTGTCATTTTTTCCTTTTACTTTTACCTTTCGCATATGTGTAAACAAGACTCTCCCTTGTGATATGAGAGATCGACAGAGTAGAGAGAGAAGAGGGGGAGCAAAAGCAAGATCAGCATCCCTAAAAAACTGTTCGCATCTTGTTTTTTAATGCCTTCTTTCCACACGCACACACACACACACATGCATATACGTAACACGCGACTCAATCACAGGGGTGCACTAATCATCACCGCCTGTTTGATATCAAATTGATGAGAAGGCAGCACCCAGGTCTCTTCCAGATTCCAGGTCGAACGCATGCCAGACGCATGCCCAAAAGAATTTCTAGTAAATGAAATTTGTCCTCGTCTCCTTCAATTACAAGGGTTACCCAAAATTTGAATGAATTCTAGCTTACATAGCTAACGCTAATCCAGATGATTTCTTTAAGGAAACTGCCGCTGCAACGGAACTGCAAGTTGACCATGGGGGATTAGTTAAGCTGGCACGCACAGTTCCTATTGGGATTAAGATTAGGCAACCGCTAAGCAGGCCTGGATTAACCATTCCGTTATCTTGCCAGCAAGATAGGGAAACGTTTTCTCTTGCTTACTGCTCCATTTTTACGCGTTTTTCTTGGTAATATTTCCTGTACTTTTTATGATTTTGTTTTTCTTTTGCCGTTTTGTTAACATTCACATTGTTTCTAAGTAAAATTGCTGAAAAATTTTTGTTTACTAATTGTTGGCAAAAATATAGAATAGATAATTTTGACCTAATGCATGTAAATAGAACACACCTACATATATTCCTACACCGACGGGGATTAAGCAGCTAATCCGGCCAGGCTCTAAATGACCAGAGCAAAGCAAGCACAAGGACCAAAACAGTCAAATAGACAGACAATCTCTCAAATATGAAAGGAAAGGAAAGAATAAAGTAGACAAAAATTTTTGGTGGGTTGGTCCCGGGCTAATTTTAATTACAAACATACGCAAAGTGTCAGCAAATTCGCTAGAAAAAGATCTTTAGTGTCATGACATTGCAATGACGATGATCTTCTTCTAGACAGATGGGTGTATGTAAAGGATAAATCTTTGCTCACACCACATTTACAGTGTGCCAGCCAGTGCCATTCAAGAATAGTTCAGTAACCTCTCCACCCCACCGACATCATCATTAAAAAACTGTGCTAAAAAAACAAACGCAAGGTGATCATAAAAACCAACAGACATCAGGTAGAATCGATCATAAAAAATGAAATGCTAAAAAACGGAAGTGTCCTTCGTAAAAAAGTCAAACCACTAGCAATAGATTCGAAAGCAAAAAAAAAAAACGAAAGACAAAAAAATACGCAGTCAAGGACATGTGTAAGAGAATGCAATGGCGAGAGCTCAGGATTTGCACTCGCGGCGAATTCGTTTACGATCATGCAAATATGTATATATGTATAGATATATAATTGAACAAAAAAAAAGTAGTCTTTAAGGGAATATTTTACTCAAATTTTATGATGCAATGTTGTAAGGATCTCAGCAGACCTTTAGTATTCAGTCTCTTTCTCATTCTTAAGCCGGATTTAGTTCAGCTTTGCACATTTTTTGCATTGTTTTCCTTTTTGACCAACCTTTTTTTCTATGCTTCTTCCACATCGCATCGTTTTCTTTTGTCTTTTTGCGAAAATTGACTTCTTAATTGCCCCGAGAGAGAGAGAGAGAGAGAAAAACGGGAGTGAGCGAGTGAGAGAGAGGGAGATAGGGAGACAAGAACGAAGATGGTCAAGGCTGGACTACCTGAACCCAAAGAGGTAACCCACGCTTACAGGTAGTCCCACCATCATCTATAACGCACACACAGTCACAGCACTCGCCCTGTTGTCGCTTGTTTAGGAATTCCATAATTATGATCCTCGTTGGATTGGCCTGAGTTGGCCTTCTTGCGAAAAAAAACACACACTCATAACAAAAACGGGTCCGAATCGCGAAAAAAATCGCGTCGCTCGCTAAGCCGGAGATTAAGAGACGGATTTAGAGGAAAATCCATCAATATTACGCCCATTGCCCATAGGGGATCAAGCTTAATCGCCGTGCTTAAGACTGACTTATTTTTCTGAAAAAAATTAATCCTCCTACACGGAGGTAGGGGCAATAACTTCTTTTTTTGTGTCCACTGTTAATCCGATGGGCCAGCTGCTGGAAAGAGGTAAAAGTCAGCACCAGGAAAAAATTGTGCCAACCTATGCATTTTTATAGAGCCAAACAAAAAGATTAATCCCCTAGGATTAAGCAAAAACAGTTGGACGAACGGGTGAGCATTACACATACATATATGCAGGCGTATATGTAAATGAAACCAGACCAGGATCGGATCTTGAATTTACCTGCCCACCCACGATCAGTTATGGGTGCCGGAAAATGTTGCTTAGCCACTGATCCAGTGATCAAGCTAGGATTATAGTTAACTTAAGAAGACCGATTAGAGTGTTTTGATCTGCGATTAGCGCCGGGATTTGCTAACCTGTGGCGCAATTGAGAAACCGCAGTTCCGCGGATTGTGATTGATCTCCCTAGGATTAAAATTTAAATCCGCGCTTCCGCATTCTGAGTGAGCTGAAGTGTGTTTGTGTGGGAAAATATGAATAAACTGAATGGGTTTCCGAATACGTACATAACAAGGATTAAGGATCATCAATTGAAGTTCATATGAAGATCTTATAAAAAAATTTGAATATATTTTTTAGGGTTTTTAATTTTTGAAAAATCCTTTTTTTCTACTGAATTTCTTCAAAAAATAATTTGAAACTCATTCGAAAAAGATTCTTTATCCTCTACTGAGCCAAGATTTTTGAAGATTTTAAAAAAATGTTTTAGAAACTTATCTAGACTTCAAGTAAAGACATATTTTAATAAGAAAAAGAGATTAGAATGAATAAATGACTTAATATATTTAATATATATTTGAAATAATATGTATTTTAAAATATAAACAACAGTGTTAATTTATTTATTTTTATATTTTTATTTTCTTTATATATAGTATATAGTATAGTATATAGTTATATATTTTTATTTTTTTATAAACATATAGTATAGTTACGTTAAAAATATGTTATAAATTTTAATTAGATTAAGATTCTAAAAAAACGCAAATAGAAATTCTATTTCGGACGAGTCAGTTGAGGTCCTTTTGCCTTAATAAACATTTTTTGTTTTACTGCATTTGATATTTTGTTTGAACTTCATACACAACTCATCCAATCTATTTTCAGTCTGGCTGTTTTTTTTTTCCTTTATGTGTTTCAAAAAACATCATTTGCTATATCTATCGAAGATACCACAGGGATTGCGTTGCATTGAACCAAGTGCAATTTATACATCAATTTGTATCACTTCCGTTCTGATTTCTATTCATCTGTTTCCTTAACTGTTTTACTGGACTCTTTGTTTAGCCAAAAAGAAAAAAAAAAGGAATTCTTTCTCCCCTTCCTTTTTGGCCAGTTTTTGTTATTACTCTTGTTGTTTTGGGATTTATGCAATTTGTCCAAGAATCCAACTTCCTGTGCTTATATAACGAGGCTTAGTCTGCCATTCAATTATCCTAGATCGTTTGTTCGTTTTTTTTTTCTTTCATTCTACAATCTTTATTATTTTTCTCTCTCTTTTGTAAAGATGTTTTGGATATATTCCTAGTTCATTCTTCGCTTGTTTGACGGCCCAGATGATCCTTCCTCTTCTCTTTAGAAGATATATATATATAGAGAAAAGGAAGAAAATTTGTAGTCAAGTCCAACCAATTGTTGGTTGTTTTTTTTTTTTTTTTTTTTTTTGCGTGGGGGGGCACTTGGTGGCATCATTCCACCAGAAATTACCAGCTGTTGCTTAAGCGGATTTCAAGATTCAGAAGCCAACGTCATCACGTGCCGCTCCAGGACCATGACACACCCCCCACCCGTTCTCCATTTCCATCTATGGGCATCAGTTTAACGTTTGTTACTTTACTTTTATTTTTTTATCAGTCTGCAGATGCAAATTATTCCCAGTTGTGTAATTAAGTCAATTTTGACTGCCTACTACACTTCTTATGTATTGTTCTTGTACTTGTTATTTTGTTTGCCGCCTTATCATCACTGTGTCTTTCCAGCCCAGAGACATTTCTTATCAAGTGCGCTATTGCTGCATGTCATTTTTTTTGTTTTTTTTTTTTTTAATCAATACATCAGTTTAAACAGAAAGTATATACATTTAAGTCAAAAGTTTGAAATATTTTAAAATCGACCTATAAACTTGTGTCTGGTTGAAAATAAAATCGACTAGACTAGTTTAGTTAGACCTAGAAGGTCGATTCTTCCTTTATTGTTGCGTCTATAAAGAAGGAAACGACCTACATGAACTAAACATGGAATTCAAATTAAATAATTATGTTTAAATTGAATAGTTAAGCTATAGACTTATCTATATTTTGCTATGATGGTCCTATATATGTAAATATAAACTTTCAGTTGTAGCTTAAAGACATATAGAAGTACGAAAAACTAGAATAATGTGGTTATGATAATAAAAAAATAGATTACTTCTCATTTGGCAAGTCCATATAATTTCTTAAAGACTTCATCTAAATTTTAATTACATTATGGATATAAATTTTTATATGGCATTGCCCACTATCGTTTGAAGAAAATGTTAAGTTGAAATGTATAAAAAAGATAAACTCTCATTATTTTATCTATAAGTCAGATCTACTTGACTTCTACGTGGCCTGACTTTTTAAGAATAGAATCTATGATTAAACTTTCCTTTAAAATCTAGTTATAAGTCTATTAAATCTTTATGAGTTTCTACAGAAATGAGATTATTCAATTCAAGAGATCAATGATTGGTTTTTAAATGGGATTTATAATTGTAGTTCAAAACATTCCGTTTCATTTTTGGGATGTTATATTCAAATGTTCCAAAAAATTCATATATATATTTTATTTATGTATTTTTCTATATATATAGTTTACAGTAAATTACCAAAATAGTACAAAATTAATTGTTTTAGAAGAACAGTTTTTTAAATGAAAATTTATAATTTAAATAATTTAATACATATATATACATATAACAAAAATGTATACAAAATTGAATTTTAATATTACATGCTTGATTAAAATTTAATTTTAAATATATAAATTAATATAGAAACATTAGAATGCATATGCTGATAGAAAAATTCAACTTTCTGGCAAGAGTATTCACATTTCACCATATATTAAAGTTATCCCATGGGTATCATTTATTTTATTAGATGCGTTCATAATAAATACGAAAACAGACACACACACACACACACACACTGATTCACTTGATTCGATTTTCATTTTTTTTTTTTTGTTTAATTTAAGCAACATAAATTTGCCAGTTGAAACGCAGCTCAAGATCAAGGATTTTCACTGCTTATCATCGGGTCGTCCAATGCACCCGGGCTCGCATATTTTTTTGTGTGTGTTGAATTGAATTTGGTCAACCAGTTTGTTATCAGTAAATTCATATTCTATTTTGAATCTAAAAAAGAATTGATTTCAACGGAAAGAGGGAAAGACATAAAGAGAGAGAGAGAGAGAGAGTAGAGAGAGAGGGGGAGGGGGTGTAAATCTTCTGTCAGTATCAAAGAGTGAGGACACTTGGAAACAAAAATCGCATTAATGCCATCACGTAGGCAAATAAGCTGATCACTTAACCCATATAAGAAATTCACTTTAACTCCAAACAATTTTAATTGGAAATCATTCATTTAATAAACAATAAGTTGAACTGTAATATTTGTACAATTCTTTAATTAGACTTAATTATCGCTTAAATGATAATAAGATCATGAATTTCTAAAAACAAAAAAACCCACATAAAATTTCTATTTTTAATTTCTAAAAAAACATAATCATGTGTTTATGTTTTCTTTTTTTTGCTTGTGCAAAAGTTTTGGCAATAAATGGGTTAATCAGATCATTGCATCGCAATCAAAATTGTTTATATGTATTCATAATTAAACATATATTATTTCATTCCGAATTCCGTTTATTTAACATCTAATTATGTTTGATTCTGGTTGAAGCGCGTATTGTGATAAGACACACTCACACACACACACAGAGAGAGAAAGAGAAAGAGAGACTTCTCTCACAACGCCATGGGGCCGGGCAGGCGCGATTTGCGTGGCGCCAAAAAGACCTTGGAAAGGTAACCACATGATGACGTGATGTCAATCCAATTAACAAAACAAAAAATCCAACAACAAAAAAAAGGAACTAAAACTGAAATCGACTACTAACAACTGGCAAAAAAAAAAAAAGAGAGAAGAAAAAAGAAACCGCACAAAAGTTGACGCCTGACAGGATAATCAGGCGGCAATTGTTTGGCAATTAGACAAAAGGCAAAAGAAGTCCTAGAAAAGTCACAAATAAAAAATACAAAAAACTACATTTAAAATCCTCACAAAAAGAATAGAAAAAGTATCGCATTGCATACGCATGAGCAGCTTTTTAAGTCATCGCAACTTGAAGGACATCTGGGTATATAAATGTGTGTTTGTGTGTGTGTGTGTGTATGTGAGTATGTGTCCTTTGTTAGTGGTCGGCTGTCAACAAAGCTGTCCTTGTTCTTGTCAATTTATTCGTGTAAATTTGCAAAAATGAAGCTGTAAATTGCATTGATTGGCCGTTGACAGCTGAGCGACAATTGACAGGGAGGTTGACAGGGTGGCCACACACATACACTCTCACACACAGTCACTTACATTCGCACACCCTGTCACATTCTGGTCGAGAACTTGTCAACAAGCGCGCCAAATTGCAATTTTTAACGGCCAATCCTTTGGGCCGTAACCAATAAACAAAAAACAACTATAGTTAGAATCGCAGATCGATTAATCAACTTGCTAGGACATCTATATAGTACACCTACACACTCACAAACCGACAGAGAAGTTACATAGGTCCTAGCTGGGTGTCCTTTAATCAAACTGCATGATTTATGGATTGCGTAGGCTCCTTGAAAATTGTATAAAAAAAAAAGAAGAAGAAAGTTGCAGACTTCAGTTTGAGTTTTTCTCTTCACTTCTTTTATTTTCTCGTCTTTTTTGTTTTTGTCAATGGCCTTTTGACTTGACTTGGGATCGGTTACCATTAAAAAATTCGGTACAGAAATGAACAAGGACAAGGACACTTTACGCCAGTTGGCCAACTTCCTTCATTTTGTGCAGATTCATTAATCATAATTCCGTTTTTTGGCCTCCAATGTATAGGACACTTCAGTAGCAAAAAGAGAAAAAATAAAGAAAAGAACCAAAAAAAAAAACTACTGCAGTTGAACAATTTTCAATGGCTGAAAACTTTCTGAAGGAGTTTTGTCTTGACTTTTCTCCCCGTCATTCCGAGTTATTCAACTGATTAGAAAAGTGTGTGGGGGCCCGCCTAAAGGACACCTAATGAATGCAGCTGCTAAAAAATCATTGAAAAAAAGGTAGCAAAAAAAGAATAACTAAAATGTGTCAGTCATTTCTATATTTTGTTCAATATGTAGTCACGAGAAGTACATACTTACTAAATGTCAAGGATTCTTAAACGAAAAGGATAATGCCTAAAGGGGACATTGCACAATGGAAAACATACGAAACATACAATTCTCTCCTATATTATTGTCTAAGCAACTGAGTAAACAAAAAGTGCAACTAAAACAAAACTCAGACAGCGACACAGGACATTGACAGGACGCAAGGAAGCGACAAGTGGTGAGTCCACAGGAAGAGACAGAGACAGAGACCAGACTTGGGAGACGCCACACCGAACGAGCGAGACATTTGCACCAGTTTCTTCTATGTTGATTTTCCTTTATTTATTTTTTCCTTTTTTTTTTTTTTTTTTGGTTAAAGGAAACTAAAAACCCAATTTCCCAAATTGAGTGTAACTTAAGTGTATATGAGTATTGTTGTTGTTGTTATTTTTTTATATTTTATAAGGGGGGGGAATGTAACGTAAGGCAACAACAACCATACTTGCTCATGCCCCGGGGCAAAGATTTTTGCACCTTTTTGAGATGCTTTAATTTTTGGTTTTTGCATGCGCAAAAGTGTAAAACAGGTCACGTCGAGAATCTTCTAGTTTGGTCTATATAGTTCGGTTGCTAAGCGCTCTGGTCCAATGTCCTGACACGTCTTGGTAACAAAATTGAGTTGTCACCTTTACATATATATATCTATATGAAATGATTCAACAGTCATTCTTACGTGATATTATAACAAATTAACAGACATGCATCAGAGCATGAGAGATGATTATCCCTTTTACAATTTTTGGTCCTTTGATCGTATGCCGCTGGCAGCATTAAGCTGGTCATAATTTGAGGGACAAGTTTGCCCTAGAAAATCTTTCAGTTTTCCTTCTTTTTTTTTGGTTTAGTTTTTTGATCTATGCCGTAATCCTTTACAAAGTCAAAATTGCACGCAAACAGTGGCAGAAAAGTATTTTTTTTTTTTTTTTTTGGATTCAATTAAGCTTACCCTTTGCAAATGAGTAAAGGAAAACATAAAGATAACCCAGAGACAACGAGATTTATGTATATATGTATGCGTATTTATATATTGGAAGAGTAATGAAATTTTTTTGATGATAAGGCAAAAAGTCTTTCGATGTATGATTGTCGGTGAAAGCAAATGCATTTCCGGTTTTGTTTACTCAATTGCAATTGCAATCGACCCAACAACTGTCACCAACTCATCGAGTCTGAACTCGCCTCAACTCAGTTCAGCTGATAAGCCAAAAAAGAAATTTCATTTGAATGGCAAATGGAGATTAGCGGGGGGATAGGCGGCGGATAGGAAAATGCATTTTACAAAATTAAAATGCTGCTGAACTTGGCCTTCGGTGAGTGTGTGTGTGTGTGTCTGTAGGTTTGAGTGGGTGGGTGCCTTTCCACAGTAAAATCTTATCAAAAATTTGGAAAAAGAAAGAAGAAAAAAAAATAAACCACTCTATGGAAAAGGTAATCCCATTTGGTCAGGTTAAATATTTGGCTATTTGCTAGATGGCGCCAGACACTTTTGAGCATGAGGGCTTTGAACTTGGACCCACACTTTGGAATAAATAAAATATGTATTGGATGTTGGAAGGGGGAGAAAGAATATAGTGTGTGGGGTGGCGGTAGTCCAAACACTTTACTTGACAAGATATTTTCTATTTTGAGATCATTAGAGCCTGGATAAATCCTTTAACAATGGTTTTTTTCGTTTTTAAAGAAATTTTGATGCTGACCCAGCTAATCAGTAAGGATGTGCATTGTTGCGCAAAAAAGGATGAGTAACAAGTAGTGTGAGAATGAATGAGAGTGACCTGCTGTTGCCCTCTGATTGACCAAAGGCCACTGATGGATGATGTGAAATAAGAAATTTATTTGAGCATGCAAAATTCAAAAGTCCTGCCCCCAAAAAAAAAAAAATTTTTTTTGGTATTAAAAAATTGTATATACGTACGTACACACAACCACACATATGCTTGGATGAATTTTAGTTTTCTTTTTAAGCAATTAAGGTCCTTGCCCATCCCTTAGAGCGTAACCTGACACTTGGGTAACTAGGACACACACACACACAGAGATACACACTAGAAATAAATCTAAATCAGCGAGGCGCTCTACAAAATAAAAACAAAAATCAAAAAAAAAAAAAAGAAAAAAAGTGAAACCATTTCCGGTATCAGCGTGTAGTCCAAGCAACTTTCGCTTTTATATTCTCTCTCTCTTCCTCTCTCTGTCTCTGTCTTTCATTTTGCCTTTCGATTTTCTATAATTTCCTCATCAAAATGTGTGTGGAACAATGAGTGGAAAGAAGGACACGCCTCTTGGGTGCATTCAAATTCCGATTCCGATTTCGATTTCATTTCTATTTCCGCAGGTTTTGCTCGATAACAAACAAAATTTGAGTAGAAGGTAAGAATATAATGATCGCTTATCAGATTGCAATAAAGGTGAAAGTCGGTTTTTATATATACATGTATGTATACAGAAATATATAGAAATGGGCGTTTATTGTGGTGGCCTATTTGAGGTTTTTCATTTTATTTCAAATAACCAAAGAGAGAAAAAGTAGAGAAGGGGGAAACATAAACCCGCATATATAGTTTCAATCACCTCATTTGGTTGGTTCTCTAACTAACTGGCATATCCGGCATGACATTTTCTTTCTTTCAAATATTTTTTTTTTTTTTTGTATTTTCTTTAGGCACTTAAACCGACTCGGTTACTTTTAATCAAACGTAACTAAATATTTCCTCATATTGTTAATCAATTGTCGGTTGCATATACATACATACATCTATGTATACAAATGACCCCCCTCCCTGTCTCTCTCTCTCTCACTCTTGATTCCACTCATTCCAACATAAGTGCCTTCTAATTTATGGGTATTTATGTGTGTATATATATATGTATATATAAATTCTATATATATGGAGGCGTAACAATTGGCGAGTCCAAACAAATATTCAAATGAAATATATTTTTCCTATTTTTTTCTTTTTTTGCCTTTGCTAAGGTTTCATTCATTTTTATTGTTTAGGCAAATTTTTGTATTTGTTTGCTAATTGTTTTTTGTGAAAATTCCATAGAAGCGGGCTAAAGATGAAGGCTATTTGGGAATATGCGGGTGTCATTTGGGGGAGAGGAAAACAGGGAGAGAGAATGTGTGTGTGGGGGAGAGGACCCATCGAATAATCATTAAAGTCATTTAAATTGTTGTCCACTTTAATCTTCTCAATTTCATTTGCAAATGCCATTTATTAGAAGCAAATTATTTAAGCCACGTGAGAACATTTTTTTTTATCTTCTATTGAATGAATTACCAGGAATCCTTCCAATTACTACAATTTAGATGCAGATAATTTGCCAAAAGAAAAAAAGAGGCAAAATAGAAAATAGAAGGTGTAACACAAGATGCCAAAAGAAAAAAAGGACATCAAGGATTTCTAGAGACCTTCTCTAGTCTCTTGATCAGCAATCGGTTAAAAATATATAAAGCAACTCAATCAAGACAAGAATCATTTGACATTTTAGCGCCCATTTTAGTCATTAGAGATCATTGAGATCGATATCGATTCGTGAACCTGTTCAGATCTGCTGGTAAAAAGTATCAGATGACCTAAATACATACATATTCCCACACACACACTCAAAGACAAACACATGGAGTCGGAAGCCGAGATGCAGATGATGATGATAAGAGACGTCAACCTGCGTGTCCTAGATCCCATCTTGTGGTTGACTGGCTTCAGGAAGCAGCAACAGCATCATCATCATCATCAGCAGCAACAGCCGCAGCAGCCGGAGCCTGAGCTCCATTGTTTAATCGAGTTGACATTTTGGCTCAGGCAACTCAATCACTGCACACAGCTGCACAGTGGTACCCAATGGCATTAAATTCTACTTATTTACTTAGAACACTGTGCAATGTTGCATCTATATGCATGCACAGTTGTTTTTTCCTTGGACAACAACCACAAAAACAAGTAATTCGAAGCCATTTTGTGCCGGACATTGGAACAAGAAAAAAAGGAAAGGGAAAAAATGAAATCCTTTGTCTTTTAACTCATCGGCCAGCCTTTGAGGCTGGTCTCAGCCTACTTCTACTTTTTCTCTTCTATGGTTTTGTTTTTTGTTCTTTTACTTTTCTATTGCTTTTGTCTGTTGGCCATATTGTCCATATTTTGTGGGAGAAGGGGGAGAAGCAGAATCTAAAGAAAAGGTTTAAGTGTATGCTCTAAAATTTCGCAACATGTTTCACATTATTGATGATGTTCATGATCATGATCCTCAACCTTTTTTTCTTTGGCCTTTGTCTGGCTTTTCTTTTTTTGTAATGAGCATCTTATGAGTTTTCAATGGAATATGGTATGACTGGTTGGCCAGTGCGCCACAGGATATCTATTAGCCGATAACATGAAGGACCCTCTCTGACTCTACATATATCTCTCTTCTCCCACATGTTTGAGACTCTTGCATAATCTACGCTTGACCAGCTCAGCAGTTTTTCTCTCCCTCTCAGTTTTACCTACTTTTGCCACAAAATTAGTTCGGTTGGTCAAGCATGAAGTAAAAGATTAATTAAAGGTGATCGGTTAACGAATTTCTACAATATATAAACATATACATATATATATATATATATATATATATATATTATATATGTTTATATTCTTTATAGCGCAAATACAGAACAATTCTTTTTTGCAGCGTAATGTGTTGTAAATCCTTCATCAGAACCATGTGTTGCATTCACTTTCCCATGACGTTACATCCTTTCACATGTGTGGGAAAGAAAACACTTTCACTCAGTGGCGCACACACACACAGACTCACATACAATTTCTCACATTACGCATCCTGTGGCAACCTGCAAAGGATTGACATTGCAGCTGACAAGTGTCCTTTGTGTACATATATGTATGTACATATATACATATGTATGTACATATATAGCAATAGCAAACATCAGCAGATTAAACGATTCAATGAAGACAAATGCCATCCAAGTGAGAACGAATCTTTTACCACAAATTATGCACACAAACTGCAAATAGTTTGAGGAAATAAAAGCCAAGAAATAAAATTCTAGCCGAGTGCTAAAAAGGATATTAGACGGTAAGTGTCATCGAATCGTAAAAACTGTCGCAAAACAAAATCTTAAGTATGTAAACGTTTCCATATCAACGCACTAGAGATACTCTTTGTATAAATTAACTATAGAGAAAAACTTGGTTTTTATAGTATATTCCATATGCTTGGATTTGTGAGAGAGTATATGCAGAAGGCAAATGCAATCAACTGCAGACATCACAAAAGACCTGTTTAAGAAAAGAAGAAGTAGCAAGAAAAAAAAACATAGTTGTTCCTTTTTGGTTTTTGCTTACACGCGCAATAAGTTTGTTATCCTTAGAATCCTCTCACTCTCTCTCTCTCTCTCTCTCGTTCTATGGATATGTTGGGCAATTTTATGGTCCAACACATTGACACTTTGCCTTGCCTCTTTGGCCACAAATTAGTCAAACACCATCTCCCTGACTCTCTATCTTTCTCTCTCTCTCCCTTCCTCTCACTGCGCCTTTCTCTTTCTATACTGAGGGGCTACACTATTTTTTATGCCCACGCACGAAATGTTTAACGCTTTACGCATCCTTGTGGGCATTAAACGCACCATTAAGTGGATACTCTCATTTTAGGCTTTTGTTTTCAGGTTTATGCTCAAGTTTTCTTTGTTTTAGCCGTGATATTTTGTTTCGAATACGCGGTCTAAAAGGGGGATATACTATATACAAACATATAACCTAAGTGACTTTGCTTGTGCTAAGAATTTTTATGTTCTAAATTTCAAGATGGACAAGGTGGAAGTATCGTATATATATATATCACTCTAAATGTCGCATGGAAAAGTAAATAATAAAAAATCTTTATTCTTTTTAGAGGAATGAAGAGATTGGGGTTGCGGGTTGCAGGAGGAGAAGGAGGTGGAGGAGGTTAGTTACTCTATTTTTGTCAGCAATTCATTCATTTTGGAATCCGGCAAGCGTGCCCATCGCCTGCTGCATTTCAATGTTAAAAAGTTCAAAAACGTTTTTTTTTCTTCTCCTTTTCATTGTTTCTCTTCTTCCTCTGTTGTTTTTCAAGAGATTGTAAAAACCCCTAGCAAATGTCTCATTTCCTGGCAATTGTCTCCACCATGTGCTCAACACTTGGAGAAATTTAAATAAATGATATTTTTCTTGGTTGAACTATTTGAAAATGGGGATCGTTAGTATATACGTAGTACATATACATATATCTATTTGAGAGGCATATGCATGTGCGCTGCACATTTTTCACCTTTGCCTGACCTTGAGTGCGTGCCTCTAACCGATGGGTGGAGTCTTACAATAAAATGAGAGAGAAGGGGGGCATATCCCCCACTATAAATTAGATCTGGTAGTCACGCCGTCTGACATTAGAAAAGACAACTTTTCACTTAGTTCATTAATAAACTCCAAATGAATTGGGGGAATACAATTCTTTAGGAAAAGATCTTTTTGTCCATTTCTTTTTCTTTATAATGAAAGAAAATCCCTTTAACCAACAAAAACGAAAAAAAAAGGAAAACTGGACAGCAAATATATGCTTAAAATACCTGTCCAAAGAAACACCTGTGTGAGAATGTTCAACAAAGCGCAAGAGATGAGCAAAAATTGCATGAAATTCTTTGAGCAAATATCGTTTTGAAAATGAATTCGAAACCACTTGAGCACACAAACAAAAGACCACCAAAAGCAAACCACAAGTAAAGAGAGAGAGGGAGAGAGAGTCAGAGAGACAGAGAGAGAGAGAGAGGGAAGATGCCCAAACTAAGAAGAATCTTTTATATTTTGAAGTGCATCCGTTTGCATTTTCACTTTTCACAATGAAAATTGAAACCGCAGCATTAAACACATATGCAGCAAGCAGGATACGCCTGTGTAATCATCCTGATGATAATAATAATAATGATGATGATGATCCATGTCCTTGCCCTAGTGTCCTAGTTTCACAAAACCGCACAAAACAACAAAAAACCGGACACTGTGATCGAATTGCCAAGCAGATTGCATCTACAGATATTTGACAGAAAACGAAATCAATATGCAGCCCATCTATCAATAAAAGAAAACGAAAGGAAATGCCGGAAAAAAAATATGAAAATAGAGTAAAAAATAAATATTTTTGCAAAATGAGAAAAAAAAAACACTTGTAAAAATTTTCTTAATATTTTTTTAACTGAACATTTAACTTTTAAACCTTGAAAGACGTTATCCCTGATCGTTTTCTTCGTCTCCCATGGTTCGATTTGTTATGCTTACGATTTCAATCATATGGGATGAAAATCCTTTATCTCTAGCTACCCTTTTTTTTACCCTTTCTCTCTCTCTCCCTCTCGTTCTCCCCCAAACACCAGCAAGTGCCTAGACTTAAAGACCTTTCGTCCACCTTCCATCCATTCTTTTATTCTTTCACAACTAATCATCATGACAGGCTCAGTCAACCCTAAAGGGTAACACCTTCCATTGCTTCTACTGTTGTTGTTGCTGTTGTTGTTCTTGCTGTTGTTGTTAACCTTTTACTTCCTTTTCTAGTGTGACTATTTTCAATGCATTATTGTCATCGTTTTGATTCTATGGAATTGTATACTTTTTGTCATTTTGTTTTCCTCTGTTTTCATATTTGGTGACTTCAGGCCGCAAGGTTGCATGCAACCGTGAGAACTGATTGCAATTTAATCCTTTGCGCAAGTTGTTACACAAAGGACACATTATGAGTCATTGCCGGGGACATGTAACAAAATGAAATGAATGAATAAGAATCCTTTGTTTACCTAGGGGATCCCCAAATGTACGCTCATCACATTTATGGCGAAGCCAAAAGAAAAAAAACAGAGAGAAATCAGTGAAAAAGTGTGAGATTACCAAATTCACCAAACACTTAATGTAAGTAAAGGTAGAATCTTTTGGGAATTAAGGAACGCAGGTGGAGATGGATTGGTTTATGTAATCATGATTCCAAATCAAATTCTTTTAGTTCTTATAATTTAGGCTTCTAGCTTTATCTTATTCCAAAAATAAGTAAAATTTGTTAACTCTAGATCAAAGTTTATTTTATATAGTTTAAAAAAAATGTACTATTTAAGTTTTAAGACTTTTGAAATTTAATTTAAGAATTGACTGTGTTTTGCTAAATTATTTCTATATTTCTAAAAAAAAATTTTTACTTAAAAATTAAGCAAAATGCAAATGTTTAAATTCAATAACAAAATTAATTCGATAAAATTTTAATTAGGGACTTACTTACAATCTATCAACTTAACTAAATCTTAACTCACTCATCCATTTACTTAAATAAATCAATCTATTACAAAAATCAAATTTAGAAGGCGATTCAGATTGAATTTAGTTAAAGATTAAAAAAAATTCACAAAATAAATTTATTCAATGCGACTATGTATTCAGAGCCATATTCTTCTAGCCAGTTGTCTTCAATTTATTATGTGTTTAAGTAAAATCAGGTTCCTGTTATCCGAAAACTTCTTAAAGGCCACCCCTATTAACCCCTTTAATGACTACGCTTGTGCACAGAATTGTCCTAAGGCCGAAAACACAAACAATAATAGTCTACTAACTAACTACATAACTAAACCAAATAACTAACTCACACACATATTCCTTCTCCTATTAAATATTTTACTCCTTTAAGGCGTGAGAGAAGCATGGCCTTAACCCCTCTAGCATCGTATTTAATACTATTCTCTACTTAGTTGGTTAATACCCCCCTCCACCACCCTCGTTCCAACGACCTTTCTCCACACATGAACGCAGAGCAACAACAAATCGTTAAGCAAAAACTCACGTGCTGTATTGCTGCTAGCCCATTGCTAACAAATATGGCCGAACACCCAAACATCCACCCACTTACAAACACACACACACACGCACGCACTCATACGTATATGATAACAACGCATGTGCTCCATTTTAACACTTTCGCTCTCTTTCCCGCCCGCACATGGCGCCCATTTTAACCCTTTTAATGCTGTCTCCGTCTGCTTCAATGTCTGCCACTCACATGCCGGCCATTGACTTGACTCTCTTCTTCAGACGCCTCCCCCCACCCGCATCAACCTTGCCAACCCATTGTAGCCACAAGTACCAGCCCCACAGACGCACGCTCGTTCTCTCTTTCTCTCTTAAGCGAGCAATTCGCTTTGTTCCGCTCTTTAAGTGTTCTCTTCCTCTCTTCAATTGAGCAAAAGGGGAAAGTATATTTTGTCTGTCTATGTGTGTGTGTGAGTAAGCCTTTCTCCTACCCCTTCACATGCTCAGCTCAGTTGTTAATATATAAATTGAGTGAGTTTTTTTTTTGGCTCTCACTCGTTTTTTATGTGCTTGATTGAAAGTGAAAGGATACAAGAAAAGGGGTGAGAATGAAAAACACAGAGAGAGAGAGAGAGACAGAGCGACACAAAGCGAGCGAGAGAGTGAGGCAAGTTATTTTTATCGATTTTGCTGTGGTTTGTTTGTTAATGCGTGTGCGTGTGATTATCTTTGATAGTATTAGTGCGGCGAATACACACACAATCAAAACTCTTTCATTTCCATTCGCTGTTTTTGTTCAACCTTAACTCTTTGACGGCGGTCGCGCATTAATTTTATTTTGACAGCGCCTGTCATTTGATGTGCCTGTGTGTGCGGTAGTTCGTGTGTGTGTGTGTGTGCGTGTGTATGAGTGTAAGTGGTAGGCGGAGTTTGATCAATAATATTAATGAGAAATGGCGTCGTCAACTCTTTTAGTCCCCTGGGATGGAGCATAAATTGTGTGTGTGTCTAGAAAAGTGATGACTAATTCAACTTCTTATATTGAAAACGAAATGTATTGATTAGATCTAGACAGAATTGATTTATAGATTATAATGGAAGAATATTCACTATATAATACACATATTTGTATGTAAGAATATAATAATACAAATATATATATGTAAGTACATATTTGTATAACTTTTCATGTTTTTTATTGACTACAGTATTTTAGTATTTGCATGATTAGCAAAAAATTTTTTTTAATATTAAAGAAAGAAAAGCATTTATATAATTAACAATAAAAGGAAATAGTCCTTTTATTGTTAATATTTACAATATTTAAAAAGGGAAAACGGAAAAAAAAGGTAAACGTTTGAATGAGTCCATTAAAATTGGTTACATGAGAAATATATAAAATAATCTAAAAAAGAAAATCTATTGAAAACTTTTTCTTTCCCTGATTTTAGTAGATACATATGTCTATTTTAAAAAATTATATTTGAATATTAAGCAATTACAACTTATAATCTTTATCTATAAATAATGGTTATGCATGCTCTCAAATTACTTAAATAGAAACAACATTTTGGCAATATGTACATGTAATATTCATTTATGTGACAACTAGATAAATTCCATTTCAATTCAACAGAAATTTTTCATTCTTTTCCATTTTAGGTCTCTGTATGTCTTGATGTCCTTCCCTGCCTCATGTCTTTTAATTCCCTGCGATGGTCCATTTCCCTTTACAGCTCAATTTTTGGGCAAACATTTTGATGAATGACCGCCTTGGCCCATTCAAATCTAAGCGAAAATGTCTTTTGGGCCAAATTACATACATACACATATAAAGAAAGGAAAACAAAAAAAAAAAAAAAAAACATACAGACTATATATTGTACATATGTGGAAAATGCATTTCAACTAAAACAGATACATCATCTTCAACCGAGACAGTGAAAGGAGGAAGAACAAAAGCTAAACGAAATTTAAAGATGATGATTATGATGATGATGAAAGAGCTGACCAACCAAAATTTTAGGCAACGCAACCCTTAATAGAGCCACACAGTGATGATATAAGAGATGTCCATGCCGGGCAACTTGAGAAGCACACACACACACACACACACACACATACATGCATACACATACGACCAGCCTCCGCATCCTTGACCCACGCATAACGTGTTCATTAATAACTAATATCCTGAGGCCGCAAATAGCATTAAGACGATGGCATTGTTGTTTTGCCTTTGGTTTTCAATTACAACAGTAGTGGGAGATCTCTGGCATAAATGATATATGTAAGTGTATGTGTATGTGTGTGTGTGTGCAGTGTGTGTGTGTGCCGAGCAGCAATCGATGAAAGTTTGAAATTAACACCCAAAATGGTCAGGACTTGCCTGCGTAATTAATGAGTCACAAATACCCCACAAAAACACGGAATAACAAACTTTATCTAAGCATACACTTGGAGAAAACAAGAAAACTATATAATTTCTATGTAAAGTTTTGTATTTTAATTTTTGCTAGTGTAGAAAAAGTTTCCTCTTTTGGACAATCGCTCAAACTGCCTGTTCCTGGCATTTGGCAGCCTTACAAGCAAATGATTTTATCCATCCCCCCTCCCACAAAAGACTCACTACTGTGTATCCCACCCACTAGACTTCACCTTACCATACATCTCCCATTTACAATCTTTTTTTAGTTTTTCCCATAATAAATTCCAATTACAAGTAAATTAAATTGTAAACCCAATTGATGTGATGTGGTCGGTCTTTCCCACAAATATAACTCAATCTAGATTCGATTTATTTAAATTCTTACATGATACTTATGCCATAAATTTCATAATTAAATTGAATGTAACTTGGCAACCCTAACAAATTGTTGAGGAATTAATTGAAAACGAGATGCAAGATGCGACATACACATTTGCGTGACGGGCGTCGGCTCCTCTTTTTGAAAAATTCTTCTTCTTTTTTTTTTTGGCTTTTATTTTGCCTCGCATGCCCAAAAGATCATCTCATACAGGAAATGAAACAAACGGAAAGAATCTTGGAAAGACTACAAGTAGATACAATCCGTTGCGTTGCGTTTGCAGCACTTTAAACGGTCTCAATCAGACGACATTTCTTTCGTTTTTTTTTCTTCTTCTCTTTTCTCTTTTTGTTGTTGTTGTTGTTGTTGTTGTTGTATCGTGGCAAAAGAAAACAACTTTTCAATTCGCACACAAAAGACTCATTTAGTATATTTTTGGGCATCCATCCGGCCCCCATGAAACGGATTGAATTGGATTGGCGCCTTTTGTACTAAGCTTAAGTGGATTGCTGCTTACTGCAAAGAGCGATGAGCAAACTATGGTCATTGGGTGTCATCATATCACACAAACAAGACCCACAAAAAAAAAAAAAACTAAATAAAAAAGAAAAGAAAACTCTAATTGAAAGAGGGAGAAATACTATGTATAGTCTGAAGTCTAAGAACAGGAAAACTTGTATTAAACCCCTACAATTTTCAACAATCGTACATGATCTTCAATGTAAACGATTGTCATTAAAATAAATGACAAACAATAAACTATTAAATATGGCATTAAACATTCGTTAAGATCCCATATACAAGTATGTATGTTTATGTATATGGGTTCTATTTACTATAGTTACTAACAAGAACCCCTTAAAAAAGATATATATATATACAATGATATTGATATGGTCCATTGATACTAACGAGCGACACATGCAACTAGTTAACACTATTTGGTATAAGGGGAGACCGACCTTCAATCGATCTCATATTGATATTAATGTGCGATCAAACATGGCAGACGCCTTCTTGATTGGCCGGCCATACAATACAGGAAGTTGAGTAGAATAAAAAGAAGAAAAAAAGAGGTCTTATTTTTTTTTTTTTATGAGGTAACCAAATTAGTTTTTACGCTTTTCCATCGAAAAAAAATAAAAAAAACGAACGCCCACTAGCCAAGCCAATTAATAGAGTCGCAAAACAAATTAACCCCAAGAAATCAACACGAAAGTTTTTTTTATTTTTTTTTTTTTCTTCTTGTATTTCTGTTAGAGCGACTGACACACGTCAGACGCCATATGGTGCATGGCGGCGGCCCCAGCTAAAAACGATGGGCACTACGACGACGACTAAGTGGAACGAAAAACAAATAAACACACAGAAATGATCGGTTTATTGCTACTTATGTATATAGAGCACATGCCGTGATTTCTTTCTTTCTGTTCAGTTCAAACAACGCGTGCGGCAGCCCTTTTTTAAAAAAAAAAAAAGGATATAAGGAAGGAAGACGGCAGAAGTTCTCATCCAAAACGGAAGGGGGGATCTCAAAATGATTACTAAATTAAGGGTTAGCTCAGCCGCCGCAAACAAGACGTAGATAATAACGACAATGAAGATTAGATCAGAAGGGGAAAGAAAAGAAGATAAAATGAAAAAAGAATAAAAAACGAAGGGCGAAGTAAGAAAGAAAAAAAACATAAAAGGGTGCGATCAGTCCTTGATCTGATCATAGTGATAGGGTGCCAAGAGGGTCGCGATCTTTGAGCTACGCACACAATTCCCTTTCTTACGTGACTTCCTTAGCAAATGGAGTTTAAAATTGAATTATCTTGGTGGTTGCCCTTGTGGCATTTTAATGTGTCTAATGTGTCGCCCCCGTTGAAAAAGAGTTGAAATGATGGGGACCGCCCAGTTGCCAGTTGAGGTGATCCTCAAGTGGCTGTTTCTCTCTCACACACACACACACACATGTCAAATGAATCATTTAGCGACTGAGTTGGAGGGGGAGTGGGTTGTGACAGCCAGCTGATTTAGTGTCTTAGTTAAGATCAATTTTTGTCATTTTGACATAGGTTACCCCGATCGACGATGACATTGAGAAAGTCTTTTGCATATGCAAGTGATTATATAATGTTGCATAAGGAATTGATTAAGGGTAGCATGTAAATGGGATCGTATCACAGATGGCATTGATCAAAATGATCAACTAGGTAAACATTAACATTCTAAAAATGCCATATACTTATGATTTTAAATTTTCCCAGAAACAATAGCGGGCAAACATGAACTTAACACTGCTTCCCGGAAAAGGCCTAAAACAATTTGTGCAAGCCCCCGCCCCCCTCCTTACCATACCCAATCATAGTTGCTTATCAGCTCATCTAAAAGGCATGGTCAAAGAAATATCACCTGTGTTAAGGCATACACACACACACACACACACACCCTGTGACATCCTGTGAACGGGGCTCCACTGACTGCACTTTTATCTGCAATTGAAACGCTCTGCTATAGTCTGCTCTCTGCTCTCCTTATCGCAAATTACACAATGAAAATTGAAAATGCTAGGACAAATACCTGTACCATGGACAGAGTAGACATGGACAGAGATCTAGAGACAGACGTCCTAAACAAATCACACTTGGGTTTTCATTTCACGTTTTTATCAACCGCAACATTGCGTTTAGCATTCAAGCAATTAGGGCAAACATCCTTTTTGTTCTCAAGCAGCGGCTGCGGCTGCGGCGGCGGCGGCGGCGGCGGCGCGCGTCTTGCGTTATCCTTGTGCAAATATTTACATTTGCGCGTGCGCACTTGAATCGCCATGGAAATCCTTTCGCTGCACCGACCAACCAACCCAATGTATTTAAACATTCATTTCGCCGTCTTTCATCTCATATTTACATGTGATTTCTGTCAATAGGCACATATACACACTCATACACTCACACACACACACAATCTTTGCTCAAATATTGACGCACTCTAATTAGCGGGTATGGATCATCGGATCTTTTGATCGGGCCAGCTTGTTGGTCAGTTCGTGTGCCGCTTTGGCTAACCGCAGCCCGCATGTGAAAAATGAAACATAGTTAACATGTTCGTGTTGATTTTGGACTTTTTTTTTTCTTTTTCTTTTTTTTTTTTTTTTTTGGTTTTTGTATGTGAGATCAGCGAGCGACGAGTTCATGATCTTGAGAAAGTTTTCGCACGCTTAAATGAATGTTTAGAGGGAACTTGCCCCCCCAGCATCTCAATTGACGTTCCATAATTGAGTAATTAAGATGTCATCTAATAAAATAAAGTTTATGTTTTGTAGTTAAAATAAAAACCTTTCCAATGAATTTCTCTAATTAAAAGTAAGAGTGAAAATAAGGCGTATTCTATGAGTTCCAGATGTTACGAACCTAAACGAAAGAAAGTTGCCACGCGAAAGGTTTAGACAGTTAGCAAGTGTTGCGATCGATCGAATAGCGAAAGGCGTGGATATGGAAAGGCGTGTCGTTCTTTAACAGGAGGCACACGGCATTCAATAGGACCACAGGGTGAGAAGAAAAATAACATGTGTTTGAGTGAGAGTGAAGTTGCTTATGACGTTAGATGGTAGAAGGATGGATGGATGGTTGGTTGGATGGTTAGATGACTGTTACGTTTTAAAGGAAAGTAAGAACCCGTGCCTCGGCTTACTTTCATTTTCCAAAACCACTTTCCTTTAACAATTATTAGTGCTGCGCAACTAATTGCTGGCATGTGGGCATCATCATCATCATCATCATCATCACCGTCATCTTAAGGGGTTGCATTTACTTTAAATGCGTCATAAAAAATAACCAAAAAAAAAAAAGAAAAAGAAGAAAAAAATGCCAAAAGAAAACGACAGTTGGCGGAAAGTAAAGAAAATAAGGATATAAAGCATGGCATTGTGGTAAGAGGAAAGGAAAAGGCAAAGGGAAAGGCAATCAAGTGTGCTCAGTGCCCGAAAGCCTCAATATGCGCTAAAAAGGATTTGCGGCTACAGCAACACATCATCATCGTCATCATCAACTACAACTACAATCCAATCTGAATCGGGGAATTCGCATTTCAATCCGGATTTCGAAGCCGCGTCATCAAATCACATGGCAAAAGCTCACGCAGCAACTGCCCAACTGCTACGAAATACAAGTAGTAAAAACTTGTACCATAACGGAGGGGGGAGCGGGGCAAGAAGAGAGTGCAAAAGACACTAGTTCAAATGATTTCATTTTGGTCTATGTGTGTATGTGAATATGTGTGCACATCCCCACAAGACAGAGAATATGGTGAAGTGGAGCTCACTCTCTCTCTCTGTCTCTCCCTCTCTCTGTCTCCCTCTATCTATGTTTTCCTCAATGTAGTTGAGCCTTCGCCCATTGTTGGCGTGCCAAGCGTCCATTGTCCAACCCTTAAATCAAAGGGTACGCAATTTCGTTAATAATCCTCAAGACAATATCGAAACGCCATAACAATATCCTTTTGATGATTATCGGTTCTCCTACTTGCTAGGGTGTTGTTCATGTTCTGTCCACAAAAGGAGCAACCAGCCAACCAACCAACAAACGAACCAACTGGCCAACTGTCTATTTGATACTGACGCAACAGTAGCATTCATGTTTATTGCTTGGTTAAGGCGAAAGGATAATGGCCGCATACATGACATCAGGATAACTTCCAAGTCTGTACACTCCTCAAGCAGATTTCCCTTGGCTTTTTACGGCTCTTTTTCCCCTCCCCCCTCCACACACCCCACCAAAAAAAAAAAAGCTTGCTCATTAAAGGTTGAGTATTGAGAAGGAGCTGGAGGATGAGGATGAGGATGAGGATGAGGATGTGTATACTTGAACTACGTCAGCAAATTGTTGGGGTTGTTGTTTGCTGAACCTTTCTACGGCTGCTACTTCTCCTCCTGCCCCTATTCTAGCCGTTCTTCTTCTTACCCACGTATTTCAATTAAAGGCCAGTTGGAAAGTTGAAACTTTGCTTTTTATATACACAGAATGAGGTTGCTGCTGCTGCTGCTACTAAAAAATGCTAATTTAAATTACGCACAAATGTAAGCAAAATAAACAAAAGGAGAGAAAGAGAGAAACAAGGCGAAATCAGAGCAATGGCTAAACCAGGTGGTTCTACATTTTCTCCCATTTGTGACGCATATAAAATGCTCTTTCAAAAGAAAATTATTAACATTTATATTTATCAAAAGTTTTGATTTTGTTTAGTTCACTAGAACTAATTGAATATGCCATATATTTGGCATATTTATTTATTTTTTTAAATACTCTTCCCTCACTTCTTATTTACTTGATCTGTTTGTCTGTATGCCGTTCAATTAAAGAGTATAATGAGCAAACAGCACTTAGGCCCAAAGAAAAACACCTGATGCAAAATGGCCGGCCAAAGGATTTTAAGGGTAGGCTCTCAGCCTCATTTCGAATGCACAAAAAAAAAAGCAAAGTTTTTCCTAAAGTACGAACAAGAAACAGAAGAAAAACCATGTCAAAACTTTTCTCGGGTTTCCTTTTTCTTTTACTTTTTTTTTTTTACTGAAAAAACAAAAAGAAAAGTGGAGAGAAATGTAACCCACTGTTGGGTAACGCACTTCTTTTGGCTGTGTCCTTTTTTGCCCGGGTTGTGTCCTTTAACGCAACAGCAGCCATTTAAAATTCTTTTCATGTTTAAGCGCGCAGAAAGTAAAGAAAAAAAAATATATATAAGAATTGTAAGGAAATATTAGAAGTATTAAAATTTTAATGCAAATTGTTATTTTATGCAAGAATGTGCGCTCGAATGGTCGGTCCTGCGTGTCCTGCTGCCAGCACAAATCCCCCTTTTGAAAAAAAGAAGTAAAGAAAAGGATTTCCCCTTGGTCAAGAAAAATGTTTTTTCTTTTTCCCAAGTTGCTTCACTTATTCTATCTTTTTTCTTTCATTTATTCTGCTATTCTTTTTTTTTTTATTTTAGCTCTTTATATATTTCATTTTATGCACAAAAGTCGACCTTTGACTGGTTTCTGTGGCAGGATGTGTGTGTGTTAGTTTGTAGGAGCGCGTGTGTGTCCTGCAATTCAAATGTGTGTCCTGGTGCCTGGTTGGTATTCATATTGCATTACTTTGCTCATCCTTAGCCCAATTTCTCTTCTGTATTTTTGGACTTAAACCTTTTTGGTTAATTCACAAAATAAAAAAAAGGATAATTGAAATTTGCTACCATTTTGCATGCAAATGATTTACAGCTGCTTCTACTTCTATGTTTTCATTTCCCTTTTTTTCCGGGCTACCTTTTTTTCAATTTTCCAAGCAGCCACAGAAGAAATTGCTTTAAAAAATTTATAAAAATAACTTAAGTTAAACCCTCTTGGGAGGGGGGAAGTCACACAACTGGAAATTCAGTCAGTGGCATATGTCGTATCAACCTGACTAACTCCCTTCCTCCCACCCCTTACTTTTTTTTTTTTTTTTTTGACAACTTATCAACATTTCAGACCCTGACCATAAACCCTGACAACAAAAAAAAAAAAGGAGAAGGAAAAAAAGTAAGAGGAAAAAAGGTAAAAGAGAGGCAAAAGAAAATAGCAAGTAAAACAGTTACACAAAAACAACAACCGAAATGACATTAGGAATTTAGTTTAAACGAGGGTTGGCCTGAAAGTCCATGGTTTGAGTATTCATCAACGTCCCCGTCTCTATCTCTTCGGCCCAGTCCAATTCCCCAGTTGTAGCCTCAGCCTTAACCCTAAATGCAGGACAGACTTTCATTTTCCTCCTCCCCACCCCCTTTCTCTCATGGACCATCTTTGAAATTGGTGTAATTTAAGCTTGTTGTTAAGCATTTACCAGCAAAAGCAGGGAGCAAGGAAGCAGAGAAGGGAAGGGATCATCAGCCAGTGGCTTTCATTTCATCTTTTATATAATGCTCTTTATTATGTAAGGGTATGATGATTTTTTTCTATAGTTAATATTATCTTAAACTTAATCAATTATAAGTTCTGAAATTTTGTCCAAGATTTCGATCTAAGAATAATACAATTCTTAAGGTAAAACGTTTTTTCACAATTATTAACCCAATTATGATTAATAATAGGAATCAAATATAAATTTTATAGAGGAATTTTTAATATCTTTCAATTGTAATATAATATTTTATTCAACTTTATAACGTAGTTAAGTATAATACAAACGATAACTGAGAAGATAGCGGGATTTATCGTTAAGGATATCGGAGTTGGGAAATTGCTCTACTGCGTTTTAACGATTAAATATATAAAAATTGTCCGATATGACGAATCTATTTTAGAATATTCAAATAGAATGATAAAATTCATAGAATAATAGAATATCAAAAGTATAGAGTAGAATATCATAAGAATATCAAAATGTTTTCTTATTTAATATCATTAAATAATTTCTTTGATTCAATTTGAAACCATGATTTAAGTACCCAAGACATCGAAAATAGTGATTAACTCAAAATTTACCGATTCAATTCCTTATAAAAACGAATTTCAAGATAGATTAAATAATTAGAAGATTTCTGGCACAAGATTGTTACAACTTCTTGTAAGGAAGAAGTACTGAAAAAAAACTTAAATTTCGGAAACAGTTTTCTTATGATAAATTGTTTATAAATGACATTGAATTTACTCAATCTTTATTAATTTACTACCTTTATAGAGCATAATGTCTATAATTAAAAAAAAAATAAAAGTTCTATAATTTACAACCGGTAAAGAGCATAAACTATTCGATGTTACTTTAGAGTTTTGTAAATTTAGTCGAGCGTGTCTGTGCATTTCGAAATTGGATAGCAAAAATTTTGTCTCTCCTTTTTATATACATACATATATACATATGTATGTATGTATGTATTTCCTTTTTACGTTCTTATTTTTCCTATATGTTCGGACAATTTCAAATTTGAGTTTCCATTTTTGGCGAGGGTTAGTTTTATTTTTGTGTCTCAACTGTTTAGCAGTTTCATTTGTCAACTTGGTCTTACATCCACCAGCCATCAGACGCCACCCGATATCTGCTATACGATGATGCCTCCTGCCCACCAACCCGCTTCAACCCGCATCGGCCATTGTCCACCGACCGATGTATGTATGTACACATCTTGTCCTTTTACCCGTTCGTTTGACCTCGCCCTGGACCCTTTGCGTGTGTCGTATTGTATTTGCTTAAATGTCCTTTCGCGTTTTGTGTTAATTACCCTACACTGGAGCCCATTTACTATAGTCCTTCTTATCGGGGCATTTAAATTGAAAGGCGTGTCCAAGCTACTGGCAAGTTGGCCCTGTTTTTATTGCTGCGGCAATTAACCCCTTTTTAACGGTGAACCTGCCAGAGTTGACAACCCCACACTAGTCGGTCAACTGAAGCTATAGAGCTAAGTATTCGTGAATAACTTTGACAACCCTGCGGCATGTCATGCAAGGCCATCGAAGGGGCACAATCATTATTCATAGCCAGCTTTTTGTTTAGCGTGCCAACCCACTCAACTCAACTCAACTAAACTCATCTAAACAGGACAGGAGCCGTTTAATTAAAAGCCACAAAGCCAGACATGGCGGGTTAAACGCTATTCCTGTACTCCATGACTTTGTAGGCCTATAATTTGGGTCGTTTAAGTTCTTTTCTTTTCTTTTTTATTCTTTTTTAGCTTTCGAATAATTTGGTTGGCCATTTTGTTGATTTGTTTTGTGGTAGCTAGGGGCAACGCAACCCTCATGAAGCTAAAGGGAAAGGGTTGCACGAGACATGGCAAAAGTTAAGGGGTTAAAAAGTGAAAAAAAGGTAGCAAAGGGTTAATATTCCAAAGTGAAATATATGTATGAGTATATAGAAAATCAGTAGCCAATGGCAACGTCTGTTGAATATTTTAATAATGTTTATGTATAAGCAGTCATTTTGTGTCTCCTTAAAAAAATTATTTAGTCTTTTAATAACGATAGGTAATGAGATTTAATACACTCTTAAAAGAAGCCCAAAATTCTTAATCAAAAATATTAACAATTATTAAAAATAACATGCCAAATCTATTAACTTATTTGCCAGTTTTCTAAACCAAGCAATTGCTGCATTAACAATAGTGTGACCATATCTATTTTAGCAGGATACCATATTTTAATATTTTATTTATAAATATTTATATTTATAATATTATTTAATTAATTAATATTTTATTAATATTTTATTTACTTATTATAAATAACATGCCAAATCTATTAACTTATTTGCCAGTTTTCTAAACCAAGCAAATGCTGTATTAACAATAGTGTGACCATATCTATTTTAGCAGTATACCATATTTTAATAATAAAAGGCTCTGAATTGATAAATAATTTTAGTTAAATGTTGTACAATATACTAAATAGTAGTATTTGATTTATATCCCAAAGGTGTGAGATAATCAGAAAGTACAAATTTAAACTTTAGTAATGAAATTTATTAGTTAGTATAAGTAATGGAAAATATTTGTAGGTCAACTAAGAAATATAAGAAACGCAAGAAGATCAACGTCAAATTAATGGAAATATTTTTATTTTTACCAAGTCGATCCATTCTTTCGATGAGTCTTAGTCTTATCTGCCGAAAAAATGAACTTTATACTCTAATTTAAAGTCATCATATTTCATATCTAAGCGTTTTCTCACCTATTCTTAGAAAATTCTTAATAATTTCCAACCAACTTGACTCTATACATTCGTTTCAATCTTTGAGCGAAATTTTTTATTCCTGCACCCACACCTATTCTGGTATATAAAGCTATTATATTTCATAAGGATATTAAAATTATGAACATACATACATATATGCTTAGTTTATATGAACAGTAGGCACTAAAAGTCCACAAACGGTCACTAAATAAAATTTCCATTAACTTAATTAATATGGCCGGCAATTATGGCCACTAAAAAAGCTGATGACAAAACTGAAACTCTATAGTTTTTAATCAAAATGTCATTAAGGATATGTTAGCGCAGCGTGTTCACATCGCGTTCACTGTGCGACGGTGGAGGAGTGTGACCCCCACTCACTCATTACAAACATATATATATATATATATGGTATATATATCCCGCCCATTTCCATCTCCCTTCATCTTTAGTGAAATCAAGCAGCATAAACAATTTGTCGCCCCGCTGTTAAATTTGCCAATAAAAAAATCTCCTCATCATTTCCTATGAGTGCGAAAATTAATTTGTGTGTATATTTTTATTATTGCTCCTCACTCACTCTCTTGTTCTCTCTCTCTCTCTCTCTCGGTATGGGCTCGCCTTTTATCCTTTTTAGCTTCTAGGACATCCTGTTGATATTTTTAGTGTAGTGTGTGGCCGCAAAAGGTAATAATAATTATTATACGTATACTTTTTTTCCACAAATTGAAACCTCAACCCCTCCAAAAAGGGATGGCACAAGGAACCGTTGATATACGTTTTTTTTAACTTCTTTTCTGCATTTAGCAAATTGTCAGTGTATTGTAGAGTGTATGTGATTGAGAGCTCTTTGAGTGCCTCCAACATTTGCCGCATCCCTCCTTTTTATGTTAGGGGTAGAGGCAATTGTCACATCACTTCACCCATTGATGACAAAGATCTTTGCTCTTGCCAGCATGTATCTTTTTGTTTAACACGATTGTTAAAAAAAAAAAACCTCACAAATGAATCATCCCTTTGATATGTGGGCACGTGTTTGGCTTTTCCTGGCAAATATTATTTATTTATGGACTTATCCCTGATTTTCTATTGCAACTATATCATTATCATTGAGCGCACCCTACAAATTAATAGAATTTTCGTAGAAATATTTGCAGATTGTTGGCTGGTATAAAACTTATAGTTTTCGATATGTGAAGTAATTGAAAGTCTCTGAAAATAAAGTGTTAAGTAGAGGAAGTCCTATAACACCTCTATACTGGATTATAACGTGGAAACTAGTGAGAACAACTTTTAACAACTTTGAAATACTAAGCTAAAAATTAAATATGGAGGTGGCAACCCTGTACTGACGCTTATTTTGTTAACCAAAATACACAAACTGCTATCTGCTTATATCACCTTAGCATTCATTTCTTACACCTACGATCCTATCTTCTATCATATTCCAAAGAAACTATCAACTTAAAATTCCCAACCATCGAAAGTTCTTTCTAAAAATAAATCTTACAAACTCTCATGTAGGACCCTCCACCCGTTTAAATAAATGTCTTTTGGTCTCAATATGATTTTAATATCACAATGCCATATACTTTCAATTGGCCTTAAAATGAAATTAATTAAAATTCTTTTTGTGTAAATCAACTGAAGCAAACATCCTTTACAAAAGCAACAGAGACAACGGGCATAGCAAAGAGGAAGATTTACTGGACGTCATAAGGAGCTCAAGCTCAAGGCGTCTATAGAGTTTTGGGGTTGGGGTTTTGGCGGTTGGGGGTTGAGTTGGATGTCCTGTTTCAGTTTACGTTTGCCGTTCTTTAATTGCAAATTACATTTTGAAAAATTACGCGGCAAAGACAGTCAAAGATTAGCCCCAGAGTGAGGGATGAGAAACCGTTGGCTCATTCCACATTTAAACATTGAAGACCAGGCAAATGGCCTACGCGTAAGTGGAAAACAATTAGTGTGCTTTTGATCCTTTGTTTACCCCAACAACAGCAATAGCAGCAACAGCACAAACAGCAACAGCAACAACAACAGCAACAACAACAACAAGGACAACACACCCAAACCGTAGTTAGCACCCAGTGGACCGCATCCCTCCTAGCTTTTCTTCTTCTGTTTTCTTTTGCTGTTGTGCTTGAAGAATGAGAGAAAGAGAGAAAAAGAATTTTTTAATTTTCAAACGCAAAATTCTGAGTCATGAACACAACGACTACAACGTCCTTTGCTTGGCTTAGCTCCTTGCTTTTTGTTGTTTCTCATATCCGTTTCATAAAATGCCCGCAAGAAGTTTGACCCCAAACGCTATACCTTCAGCCACTCCCACAGCCGATTCCAGCTACATCTCCAGTTCCAGCTCCAGCTCCAGCTCGTTTTTCTTGCCTTCTTTTCCATCTTCTAGTTTGTTGAAATATTTTGCAGGCGTTGATGGGGAAGGAGCAGAAAAGCAAGCGTCATTCGGCGGTTTTCCAGGAAAACCATGTCAAAGTTCGCATTTGAAATAAAATTTCAATTAATTTTGTGCCCGTTTTTCTCTCTTTCGCTCCCTCTCTCTCTCTGTGTATACTTCCTTTTCCATCTTTTCTTGTTAGAGTGGCAAATGTAATAAGCCTAAGGAGCTGGAACGCTTAATTCTAAAATGTAAATCCATGTCCCACTTTAACTTAGGCTGAAGGTATGCAAAAAACAAAACAAAAATCTATAATAAACCGAGAGTTCTTAAAGAGTTGCCATTTCTTTATTTGGCCATTAGAACGTAAGAAAGAAACGAAAGGAGAAAAGAAGAAGTAGGAGTAGGAGTAGGAGTAGAAGAAGGTAAACCCTAACTAACACACAATCAAGCCGAAAAATCCACGACGCCAATTTATCAAACAAGAGCCAGCAAATCGAAGACGATGCACACACATCGAACACACACTTAAAGGCTAGCCAAAAAAAAAAGAGTGAGAGCAAGAGAGAGAGAGCAAGATAGAGAAATCGATAGGTCGTTTGGTTTTTGGCGACTGCTTTTGCCCCTTTTCCCATATCTCTCTATAGTACCCTGTCTCTGTCCCTGTTCCTTGGCCATCAACCGCCCGCCCTCTCTATCCGCGTGTAACCCTTATGATGATGGTGCGACGACCATCAGCAACCCTACTCTATGCTGTCAACCCATTTGCGTTTTTTTTTTTTTTTTCGTTACTTTTTCCCTTTTTTTTCCTCCCGGTTTTGGGTTGAAGACGACAACATGTGGCGGCAGGACCGGTTCGTCCCGCTCAAGTTCAAGCAGCAAATACAGCAAGGACACGAGCCACATACATACATTTAAGCATACATCAATGGGGTGGGTTTTATCCGAGAATGTATTTATATATATATATATATATATATATATATCTATATACATATATATAAAAATAAAAACTTTTTATAAGACATGTGAGGGTTCGGACTCACAGGACTCGCAGGCCTACCATTCCTCTATGTATGTATGTATGTATGTACAGAACAAAAATTCGAAGGGTTCAAGTTTACTTTGAGGCTGGGACTTTTGTCACATGTGACGTAGTATGGGTGAGTGTGTGTGTCTCGGTGTATGTTGCTGTAAGTGAGTGTGTGTGTGTGTGTGTTTTTTCCTTCAAGGCTTTAACTGCCGCCTTGTGTACATAAAAAGCTGAAACTCATGCTGCACGCAGGACTACGGACGCCTTTCACCCTTTTTATTGCGTCTTGAAGTTTTATGTGCCTTATGTACTGTCGATATATTCTGTATATAAACATTATATATATATCTTGTATGTATGCATGTGTGTGTTTGTGAGCTGGATTTTGTATGTTGGATAACCGGAAATATGAGACATCAAGGCTTTTATAAATGGCGGACAGAACGAGCCACGTTTGCTCCCTATGTGATATGTGATGGCAGCAGCTTCATGCTGATAGAGAAAGGCATGCGGCGGATAAAGGCAAGAGGATTTTTTGGTTAAGAGGGGGCTGGGTGGGGGGTGTGGGGTTGGTGGACACAGTGTGGGTTATGGACCTCGGCTCTTGATGTATATGTATTTGACAGGCCTAACATAAGGGGGTAAATTGAGTTTTCACAACCGAAAAAGAAGAAAAACTTTTTCGATTGTTTGCCTTTTTTTTTTGTTTTGCTTTTTTGTTCGGATGGGGGGAGGGGAGAATTGGGAAAGAGGAGCAGCAAAGCAAATTTAATAAATGACTTTATAGTTGTTTCACTGGTTTGAGTTTTGTGTGTGTGTGTGTGTGTGTGTAAGGGTAGATGTTTGGGGCCTGAACCCCTTGCCCTGTCTCAGCTGTACGATTTATGCGCATTTTATGCGTGTATACGAGTCCTGCCAACGGCTGCCAGGACTATCAAAAATTAATACTTTTCTTTTTGCCATACAGTCACCCGCTGCCACGTCCCTCATCCCATCATTCCCTAGCAATTTTCACGTAATACTTTGTCTGTATGTGTGTGTGTGCATGTGTGTGTTTTTTTGTGCGACCCACACGAACAACAAAAGTTGTAAAAATTTTAATTTTCCCTTCAATATTTTTGGCATTTTCCTCATCTTTCTGCCACCAACAACTGCGACATATGTGTGGCAAATAAATGCCATATACATAAGCAATCTCAAACTGTGTGTGTGGGTGTGTTACATTTTGAGTGCGGGGAGGGGGGTGGAGGGGGCTGTAAAAAAAATCAGAGACTAAATGGCCGGCACGTCCTTGCATATATACATATATGTATATACATACATTTGTATATATATGCCATATATATATAATATGTGCCTCTTAAGCCTTTAATGGCTTTAAAATGGCCAAAAAGATGCCACAGATTGAATAGAAATACTAAGAGATCCTCCACTCAAGATGGCTACCATACCAAAGGTAATGCAATTTTCATACTTTTATTCTTTTACTTTTTTCCATCACACTTTCACCTGTCTGCTTTAAGCCCTTGTAACCTCGAATAAATAAGACAACAAAGACATACAAAAGAACTAAACCATTCAAAGTAACCAATAATTTTATTTTTAATAACAAGGTCGGTACCTTTTTAGATGGCATAGGGTTCTCCTCTTAGCCATCGGCTTGGCCGCTTTAATCACCTTTTAAACGACATGTGAGACACGACCACACAAAACCCATAAAGAGAACTAGAAGCAGGGGAGTAGGAGTAGGAGTAGAAGCGAGAGCAGAAGCGGGAACCAACCTAGAAATAATTGGTACAATTTCCTATCAAATTTATGTGCCATAATCGGGAGCAGGCAGGTTCAAAGATAAAAATCGAACGCATTCCAATGACCCAAGGACCAAACGGATGAACGAATGAACGAATGAACGAACGAGCGAGCTAGCGAGCGAGCGATGCGAACAGGTGAAAGTGTTCATCACAATGGAAAGGATGGAAAATGTCTTGGAGTTATTTTTATGGCCACCACCAAAGCGTTTTGTTAACAATGATTTCCATTCTTCTGTTTTTTTTTTTTTTTATATGCCACCGTTAGGCAACTATTTTTTCCGACTTCTTTCTCTTCTTTTTTTTCTGTTTTTGTGGTTAACTCAACTCGTTAGGTTGACTGTCTTGTTATCCTTTCTCCCTTTCTTATCGCTTATATTGCATCTTACGGTCCGTGTCTGGAAGGATGTTCAAGATTTGGCTGTCAGAAATGTCTCAATCGTCTCATGGCTTTTGTAAATTGGCTCTCGGGCCCATAATCGAAATTCCATTGAAACGTAAAATTGCCAATGAAACGAGTAAGCCATATAGAAACTAACGGTTTATATAGGCGCCATTGTTGACAGTTTTCTTCGTCCTTCTTAACCATTTTTCTTGTTGTTTATGTTATCTTCCTGACTCTCACTCTTCCCCACCCCTCTCTCTCTCTCTCCTTTATCTGTGTATATACCCTTTATAGAATGTTTAACTTCGTTTATTGATTGGCCAACGATAAGATGATGGTATAAGACATGTTCAGAGACATTTTCCTTATTTTCCTTTTGATAATATCATTTTGTTACAAAAATCAACTGCAATTGAGTGATGAGTGGAGATTGGTATTATAAAGTGAGTAGCGGTGGTGGAGGGGGGGAAAAGGCCATTAAAAGGTTTTTCTTGGGGAATTTGATAATATCGTGTATGACTGTGATGATGGGTTATGTCATAACTTTAAAAAAAAAGGGTTTCTTACTGCACATGATACGTTAGAATTACTAATCAGCAAAGTGTTGAAAGAAGTTTTTTATACCCTTGCAGAGGGTATATTAATTTTGGTCAGAAGTTTGCAACGCACAGAAGGAAGCATCTCCGACTATATAAAGTATATATATTCTTGATCAGCATGAATAGCCGAGTCGATATGACCATGTCCGTCTGTCCGTCTGTCTGGATCAACAGCTTCGCCTCCGAGGCCATAAGAGCTGCAGAGCTGAAATTTTCAACATAGGCTCCTTTTTGCTGCAGGCACTGTATATCTCGGAATCATCCCGATCGGACGACTATATCATATAGCTCCCATAGGAACGATCGGTCATGAATAAGCTTTATCCTCAATAACTCTGTTGTTTTTTTTTTTATTTTTTATTTTTTGGGTTAAGTTTCAAGTCAAGAATGTCACGAAATTTGATATTTATAAGTTTAATATGCTTCTTGATACTTCAACCAAGTCTGATCAGAATCGGTTGGCTATATCATATAGCTGCTATAGGAACAATCGGTACAAAAAAAAATTTTGTATGAAAAATTTTTTTCTCAAGCTCAAAATTTTGAATTTGTAAATTTGGTATGTTTAATTTACAATAATGCTTCCGGTGAATTATATAGAGAAAATCTGCAAGGGTATACGAACTTCGGCACGGCCGAAGTTAGTCCATCTTTCTAGTTAATGTTAAATAAAGAGACGAGTATTATGTATAACAGATGATAGATTTAATCATAACCAAAAGAGGGTTTTGAAAACCACTGGCAGAGTTTAGAACTAGTTAAATATTTATTTTAAAGTATTTAGAAATTTTACAGAATGTTACTAAATTTTAACTTATGTGTTTAAAATTAGGTACATGAGCTTTTTGTTAACATAGTAGAGTAGCTAAAGTTTAGGAGTTTTTAAATTCATATCGCTTACCTCCATGATAAAGCCACCACATGAAAGATCCCCTCAAAATTGATTTTCTAAACTTTCTTTTTCCTTTTAAGCTATCTGAATGTTAGTAACTTTTATTCACTTTTATCTGCACTTTCACACCAAATTTTGTTTAAATTAGAGCACTATATCTTACTTTTTTCTATCACACTTATCTATAGCACTTATAGGAAACACCAAAATAAAGTAAAGTTTAAGGAAAAACTTTCTATTTGTATTAATCGAAGATATCTCTATAACTTTAAATTAATTAAATAGATTTTCTAAGAAAGTAATTACCTATTTCTTTTTTGATTTACTTATTCACAAAAATAGTATCGATTAATAGCATAGAAAATAAAATTTGAATACTATACCAAATGAAATATTAATACTACTCAAATTAAGATACAGATAGAATACTAGCTAGGACCTTTCGATTTAGGAAGACACTTACTTCTCGTTTACTCCAGGTATGAGTGCTAATTTGTTCAACTAAATGTTAGAAGAAGTTAAATGCATTGAATATAATTAGTAAATTTATTTTAAAGGAGAATTAATATAACTAACAGAGTTAATTCAGACTTTATTTTAATAATTAATAGCCCTAATGCAAACTACTCTAGCATTTGTGAAACTACAAAGTAGATCCTTCTATTTCCCTCTGACTTTTGGCGTAAGTCCAGCATCCTGTCAATATATTTCCACTTGAGTGCCTAGCATTGATGTCAAGTCAAAGAACCTAGATTGATGAAGGATACATTGAATGATGTTTAAACCTGCCACCTGAAACTTCTTCCTGATCGTTTTTGTTTTTTGCCATCATATTAGTGGCAATTATAACTTATGATCGATTATGGAAAAGAAGGAAGATAAAGAAGACAATCGCACCTTGCTACCTGTTCGTGCCAACACAGCCAAAGCAGCTGCTCAGCCGAAACTAATCTTATCAAAAAGAGGCGCTCGTCAGTCCCCACATGCCAACGTGAGGAACTGAGGGCAAACTAGAGAGATCAGCAGGTGTATGTTTAGGAATATATTTTTTTCCTATTTTCATGTTCATTTGTTACAATTACCCAAAACATTTATGCGGCCGGCGGCAACGGCGGCATGCGCGCAAATGGTTTCCAGGAAAACATTTCGACTTTTGCCAAACTCTGAGCAACAAATTTTTGCTGATAAGATAAATAGCAAAAAACGGTTATGGTTCGGTTCCATCCACAGGCACAATCCAAAAGGTCAGTTCGGATGTATAGATACATACAAACATATATACATAGATACAGATAGATGAATAGATATTGATCTTATTTTCATCTATTGCCCGCTGTGAGTGAGTTTCACTGAGTCGAAGCCGATAACAATTTGTTACAATTGTAATTCTCTGACAACTGACCAGTTGACCGACTCAACATCAACTTGATTAATTGTAGGCGAAAGAGTTTTCTACTCTCTTTCTGTTTTTGATCATCGGCTGCCGTTTGAAGAAGCCACAGGGTGTCTCACGTGGGTGTAGAACATTTGTCGAACGACATATATACATTCACATCTATATATACATAGGTATACGTATACACATCTATCTAATTGATATACAAAAACTGAATGATTAATGTAGGCGGCAAGAATAACTGAAAAATTTAAGAGCCAAGAATCAATTGTAGTCGTCGTCATCATCATCCTTGTTCGTGGGAGTAAATTGAAAACGAAAAAAAAATAAAATACTAAACAAAAATGACTAGATCCTGGATATAACCCCACATTTAGGTTCATCGCCTACCACGCCCACAATAACAACAACAATAACAAGAAATTTATATATATATATATATATGTAGAGAGAGAGTAGGGGACAAGTTCTCCTTTTCTCGTTTAGATATCAAACTGGCTCTGGATTACGGCTTATCCCAAGAAGGACTGGAATAAAAAATTGTTGTGCCTACATCCTGGACATGGTGACTTCCTGTGGGCGTACTTTCTTTTTTTTTTTTGGGTAAGGGGGAGTAAATGTCTTTTAACTGTAAACAAACACAACAAAGCTGCAAATATTAGAAAGAAAAAAAAAAGAAGCAAAAGCTTTCTTAAAAGAAGGTTCATCAATGCACACAAAGAAAGGGGAAGTCTGGGTGAAGAAATGAGAATCTAACGTGGAGCCGAAGTAGTGGGAGTTGGATAGAAGGTAGAGAAAAAGGCAGCCTAAAAATGAAAAATAAATAAACCAAGTTGAAAGTTGACAGGCAGCCCAACAACAACAACAACAGAAAAGAGTCCAGAGTTGTCCTTGTTGTCTGTTTTTGACAAACAAATCCTTGGGCAGCCGAATCCTTCGTTGTGCGTGGTTACGCTTGCCAGGACAACGGACCCCAATGGGCCCTAAACACCACTCTAGTTCAAGCCGCCTGGCCACTGGCCTAGAAAATTGAAATGTTTTGCTTAGCCAAAAAATGAGAAAAACCAAAATGAAATGGAAAGAAAATGCAAAAGCAAAGGGAAAGGCCAAAAATGAAGCAGGAAGAACTGGAAAAAAAAGAGATTTCATCAACGCGTGTCCAACACTACATATACACACTTACACACACAGCACACACACACACATAGACGCAGACACAGAGACACACGTGTGCGTTGGTCTTGTAGGTGTTGCCCTCCCCCCGCATCAGCTAAAGAGGAGGACAAGAATAAGGCAGCTGCCGGCGATTTCCTTCGGTGTAAACCAATTTTCGTATCAATAAAATCGAAACGATTTTTATTGTGCCCGGTATTTCTTCCTCTTTTTTTTTCGTTTTTCTTTTTGAATCGACAACCAAATCGAAGTTCACTCTCATTTTCCCTTTTATACCTTCAAGGACATGGCTAATATGGTGGGGGCGTGACAAAGGCCACTAATTGTGCTCTATAAAGGAAAGCGAAAGCCGCTCGATTTGCCCCGCCCTTTGCTCCCTCTAAGCCGGAAGAATGTAATTAGAGAATGCAAGAAAGAAGTGGCATTACTTTAAGATATACATATGTATGTATATCTATCCTCCTATATGTGGGGCGTGGCACGTGTGCATTAGAATAAAAACTCTATATAGAAAAGTGAGAGTAAAATATACACAAAAGATCGAAAGACTTTATCTTAACTTCTTCGTTAACAAATTGAATTTTCCACCGAGATGGGAAAGTTCTTTCACCATGGGAAATATTTAAAAATTTCTCTTGGTCCACTGACCTTCATTTGCATGGCTTGTTAACCCAAAAAAAAAAAAAAGAAACAGAAATATCTAAAAGGCAATTAACCAATTAAAATGTCCACTATGAACAAAGGTTAACCAAGCAGCAACACACACACACACACATACACACCAAAGTCAAGACCCTTTTCAAGGGTTAAAATAGTTTTGTCTTTTTTTTTATGACAAAGATATCTTTTCTCTGATAAACACACACCTGCCCCCCCCTCTATAACTCCTCCCCCACTCATTTAACTTTCTCGCCCTTGCATTAAAAGGTCATAATTTGAATTTACGATAATGATAACGCCTTTTCTTTCGATCCAAGCAAAATGATCGAGCAGTAGCTTCTGGTTAAGTGTCAGTTTGGTGTGAGAGCCACATAAATATAAAAGCAAAATGTTGACTGTACTTGGGTTGAAAAATAAAAACAAAACTGGACCAACTGGAGCCATTAACGAACGAACGACTCACGTTACTTACAAAGGAAGGATAACAACAAATTAAAGGATTTTCGTCTTTTTTTTTTTTTTTTGTATGGTATGTGTGTGTGTGTGTGTGCCCTTTGTTTGGATATCTATCTACTGTTCTGTTCTACTCGGTATCAAAAGGATTCTGGGAATTTCTTGTAAGAGAGAACATTATTATACTCATTTTTACTTCTTATTATTTTTTTATGCCTTTCAAGGTAAAAACGTTGCGCAATTTATTGGAATTACTTTCATTTTCAAGTGGGCGTGGCCATTGCAAAAAAAAGAAAAAGAGGAGACACACAACAAAAACCAAATGTCAAAGCAATGGAAAATCTCTCTGTCTTAGTGTAGAGGGGGAAAAGGGTACAAAGAAAGGACTTAACTTTTCATGTTGATGTTGATGTTGCTGTTGTTGTTGTTGTTTTGATGCGATGAAGTTGTCAGTGACCAAAGAGTCAACCCTTTTTTTTCCGGCACCATTTAATGGGTTATTAAACAGGGAAAGGAATTTTTGGGGTGAGTGTATAAAAAGGGATGAAAGGGTTGTTAATGACACCGCTAATTGTTGGCCAATTTGTTGGGTTAACACCAATGCATACACACGCACACTTACACCACACATATCAAATCGCTCAATATTTGGAGTGTTGAAAAGTTTATTCCCTATTTTCGAAAGCCAAAGTCTTAGGTTTTTTTTTGTGATATCGTTTGGCTTGGCACCTGTCACAGGGACTCGCAAGAGACTTTCGTCTTAACCGATGCGCTCAAGTGAACTCATGTGAAAATTTTCTTTTATTTTTGTCGGTTTTCGTTTTGTTTTCTCTTGGCTCTGCGATAATTAAAAACTAAGACAAACGATGACAGTGGCACCAGTCAGTATAGTAGCAAAAGGAGCTCACTGGAGTGTGGGGATTGGCCGCTTCTATGCAAATGACAGGACAATGAATGGACACTTGGTGTCCCATCATCATCGTCATCATAATACAATACAAAGAAATATATATATATATAAAAAAAAATGGTGGACGGCTAATTAAAAACGTAGCCAAGCGAATGCCGCTGAATAAACACGAAGCAGAGCGCGATAATGGCCAAAAAAGAAAAAAAAAATAAGAAGAAAATAAAAATGAAACAGAGAGAAAGACCAAAAGAAAGAAACGTGAAATGAAATAAAATAAAATAAAATGAAAAGACAAGACAGGGCGGACAGGCGGACAGATAATGTCCTAAAATGGCCAAAAAGGCAAAAAGGATATCGAAGGCTAACAAAACAGAAAGAGACAGGCGGCTCGCTGAGTTTTTTTTTCAGTTTTCTTTTCTTTTTTTTTTTTTTTTTTAATATTTAAGGGGCACACGAGCGTAATTTGCGCGCTTTGGAAATTAAAAGCGAAATATGCACAAAAATAAAAGGAAACAAAACAAAAGTGAAGAAGCATCTCAGCTCCTTCAAAAGGAAGCCTTTGTCCTGTCCTTGTGTTCACAGTGTTGCCTGGTCACTGCGATAAGGATAAGGTCGTCCTTGGGCTTTACATTTCTTTTTTTGTCTCTATACCGCTAAATGTGTAAAAGCAAACTTTGACAAAACTCGTGTCCGAACACAGAGAGCGAGGAGATGAGGCTGCAGCCTTAGAAATAACATTGTGAAAGACATGAAATTCATATTAGAAACTCTTGTCACAGTCACGTGCCCATCTCTATGAAAAGCCTAATCAAAGGTAAATCTATATATCCATTAATGTGAAAATCCTAAAGGTATAGTATAATATAATATCTTGCAATGCCAAAATAACTATTAATCCAATCGAAGATTTTTCTATATACGATATATGTTATATTAACTAAAAACCAATCTAAGATTTTGTACAATACAATGTATTTTATTTTAACTAAAAGGATTATAACGTCCTTAATTTAATTGATTTTGAAAAATAAAACTAGAAAATAAAAATATATAAAAATTAGATATTACTTTTTAATTTTAAATTAATTTAAAAACTCTCGTTTTACTAGAAAAAAATTAATCCTTGATGGGAGTTGCTCACGATTCTGTTGTCACAGAAATAAACTTAAAAACATTAGGAACAATAATTTATCCCCAAATATAATACAAAAAGATTTTTCAAATTTTGAATTTAAGGGGATTGTTTCTATAAACATACTTATGTATAGAATCCATCTAATGCAATAGTTCATTGAACATAACTTGACTTACCTTCAAATCCTAACTCTTTTTTTATAATAAAATATATAAACTATATAAAACTATAAAGGATTTACATCTTACAGAATCAGACAACTTAAAGGCCGATGATTCTCCAAAAATTGATTAAGAACAAACTATATATATTCTCATACATATGTAATACAATTTAAACATTTCCATTAATTAAGAACAAACTATATATTATTATTATATGTTTAATAAAATGAAAAACTTTCATACTGCGATTATTTATCATACGAATAGGGAAATCTTGAAGAATAAGTAACAAGAATATATAACTTATAGTATATACAGTTCGCATATTTTGTAGTAGATCCCCAAAAAAAGAGAGGCCGTTGAAAATTTATCTCATTTTAGTTGTGCAGAGTTGTAGAGACATCACACCTCCTACATCACATGAAAAGTTGCCCCGACATTAATCTGTCTATGTAAATCTAAGTAGTCCCCGGTCCAAGTGCGAGAGCATCGTATTCACGCATTTTTAAGTACACTGGAGTCCGAGCCAGCCCCCAACCACAAATGAGAACGAGAGCCGACAAGGCATGAAAGTTCACTTTTTTTTTTGTTTTTTTTTTCGTTGTTATTGTTGTTGTTGTTGTTTTTTTTGTGCGTTGTCATTATTCATCAGAGCGGCAAAAGTTTTTGGTTGCCGTGCAAAAGCTAGAAAAAGAAATAGTCCCTCAGTCGTCCGTCCACCCGCTCCCACCCACTCCATCCACTGCTAATGCCATTTTCATACAATCTTCTCCTCTTTTTACTGTACTTTACTTTACCCTAACAGCACATTAACCCACCGAAAAATGCCCATTAGAAATGTAAGCAGCACCGAGAGATACAATGAGAAAGAGGGAAAGAGATAGAGAGCGAGAGAAAAATTAAAATTGGCCACGATTCGTTTTTTTTCCATTTTTTTTTTTTTGTGTGTTCCTACTTGCTGCTAGTAGCAGGATCTACGTTTGGTCCTTGTCGTCATTTTGGGTTTGGGTTTCGGTTGGTGGAGGACCATTGTTTCATTTCATTCTTTGCTCATTTTTCACTTGAAATGAGCCGCTGGGCATTCATGTCATGTGCTGGCCACGGACCAGGCGAGGCAAGGCCAGCCAGCAACAAAAAAAAAAAAAAAAAAAAGATAGCCAGGACTAGGGCCTGGGATGGCTTTCAATTTACGCGGCAGCAACAGCAGCAGCAGCAGTAGAAGTAGTAGCAACGGCTACCCTGTCCGGTACATCCTTTCAGCAGCGTGTGTCCTTGCGAGTTGAAAGCAGCAGCAGCAGCAGGCTCCAAAGTCGCGAGTCGCAGCAAGTCTTTTGTTTGCTTAAACATTTGTGTTTTTCTTTTTTCGTTTCGTTTTGTGTTTTTTTTTTTTATACTTCATTCCTCTTTTTTTTCCAACGTTAGCGGCATTTTCCATTAAAATTCCAGCACTTTTCTTTTTCGTTTTTTTTTTCTTTTTTTTTTTTGCTTGGGACGAAAATTTAGAAAAATAACGCAAGAATTTAAATAATAAAGCAAGCGCACACAAATGAATCTAATTTTTTACGAATGGCCAAAGTGTGGAAGGAAGAAAGGGGGAAGGAGAGGAGTAGGAGGAGGAGGTGGGGTGGGACCCCTTGAATAGGCCAAGAGTGGAGCGCAAAATGGAAGGCCTGTTGTCCGTCCGTTTTGGGTGGGGTAAATGAAAAAGTGTTTTGCTTTCTGTTGCTTATTTTTTGTTAATTTTTTCCTTTTTTTTTTTTGCCTATCCATTCTAAGTTTTTTTCTTCTTTTTTCCATTTTTTTGTGTGTTGTACTTATTGTCTGCACTTGTAAATTAATTTCATTTCGCCTGGCTGCGCATCCTTGGGCCCAGTTGACAATCCTTAATGGCTTTTGAGGGACTAAGATTTCAGTTGACACATAAAACAACCCCAAACAACAAAAAAAAAAAAGACAAATTAAAAATAAAATTTTAAAACTATTTCGCACACCTTTCACATGTGTGCCTACATACACACATATAATCAAGTGTGACACATAAAGGACACGCGCTCTAACTACCTCCCTCTCTACTTTACCCTCCTCTTTGTTTTCCCCCTTTTGTTTTCCTTCTTTTTTTTTACCCCGTTTATACCAAAACAGCAATGAAAATTGTTAAAAAAAATTTGTAAAAACTTCACAAAATTTCATGTCACGCTCAAGCAAAATTTAGCAAAAAAAAAAAAAAATCACAGCTGAGATGAGAGAGAGATGAGTGTGCATTCGAACGCCCAACCGCGCCCCTTCATTAAAATCAACGGTCATAATCAACAATGATGTCCAACCACCACCACAAGGAGATCCTTCAAAATGGGTGCAAAAAAAAAAAAATATAAAAAAATTGCAAATTGATACAAAAAAAAAACGAGGCAACGACAGGCTAACAAAAGACGAAGGGATTTAGTTTTGGGTTAGCAGCTCGTGCGTGGCTGATTATATAGTAGGGTTGCGCCCAGGCGCACCGGCACATCCTGGGCACGCGCGCAACGAAAGGATTTTTGAGGCAAAATCAACTAAAAATTTAATTTCATTTCGTTAACAGACAGAATGAATGGGGGAGGGTGGCAAGTACATAGAAAATGAAAAAGAGACAGAGAGAGACATAAAAAGGGATAGAGAGGGAAAGGGAGAGAGAGAAGAGCGGGTGGTTGCTTAGATGATTACATAAGCAACCCCTTGACCAGCAACAGCAGCAGCAAAAGTAAAAGCAATAGCAACAACACGCACAATTAGATGACTGGAAAATGCGCTCAGGTCACTGCGTACAGGACACGCACAATGGATGAGACTGGTGGTCAGTGGTAGTCACTAGTCAGTAGTAAAAGTAGTTTTTCCTTCCTTCTTCTCCTTTTTTCTATTTTATTTTATTTTTTTTTTTTTGCATGACCAGCAACCCTCGAAATGGCACAACAGCTGGTCAAGCCTAGGTCATTCGAGTGACCTACAAATGCCGCCAAAAATGGACAGCGAGCTGAAAAAAAAAAAATAAAGAAAAATAGAAAAGAAAAGGATGATGCTCCCTTTTGCCCAGTACTGGTCACTTCCCTTTCCCCATATATATATATATATATATACAATATATTTTTTTTTCTCTCTATTTCTTTGCACGATTGATTGACGCACGTAACCAACTGACAGTTTTAATGATGTTGGCAGGCAAATTTACGTTTCACGAACAGGAACAAACAGAAATTGCATGATTTAACGCTTTGGGCTCCACTCCCCCCCCACCTACTCCATCCAAGCCACATACCCCATACCGTATCCAGGATTACAAAGCGTTTTTAGTTGCTATTGGTGTTGCTCCCACAAGTTGGAGTAATGCTCCAATGTTGAATGAAATACAGTGGGTAAAAATGCGCGCGTCAGGCTAGCACGGCAAGGACATAATGTTGGAGAACGGCAGCTGTGTGCCGTTATATGTCGCCTAGATAACCTTTGGCCTCGCACACACACACACACACATACACTAAGAGGAAGAGGAAGAGGGAGAGGGATAGAGACCGACCGACTGGCTGACTGACTGCTGTTGTGCTCAACAACAAAGGATAATACACAAAGGACCAGAGCTGGCGCAACAATGGCAACAATTTTTAAAAACGTTTCTCGTCTACTTTTTGTATGGAAACTATAGAAAAACGTGCAGGGGACACCCCATATATACATACATATGTATATACACATACATATGTATATGCATTCAAACATACAACTAACCTAACCAGAAACCAAACGCAACCAATACTTTTTCACTCAGTTTTTTTTTTTTATTTTTTTTGTTTTTAGTTTTGTTTCTCAATGTTGAATTGTATTGCAGGGATGCCCATGTCCTGGCACAATTCGTCACTAACGTAAAGGTTACGACAGGACTGAGAAATATGTCTCTACAAGTAAGATTTTAAATGGAATTGCTACCAGATTTTGTTTCTGAATCATGCAATATAGTCATTTATATTTCTTCTTCTTTTACTAACAAAAATGTTTCTTCTTTTATAATTTGTAATTTTTAATCAGTACCAAATGAAAACATTGTCTAAATTAGTTATTGTTTTAATTAAGTTAAGCACTTTTTAATTAAAGATTTTTGTTTAAGTTTATAAGTAAAGAAAAAATTATTAAATTATTTCCCATGATTGTAAAGCACCAATTGACACTACACGCTACTTTTATTTTAATTAATCTAGCATCTATTGATATATAATGTGAGAATATAGTTTCCTAATTCTTACATATATAGAGGTCAGTTCCAATTTCATATGGTATAAATATATAAATATAATATATAACCCATTTTCCCTAAAGAAATTTCTATTCACTTTCGCTTTCATATTTGAAATTTTTTAAAAACCAGATAAAGATAATAACTAAATTAATAATATAAACAATAATTATAATAATAAATAATAATAATAATAAATAATAATAATAATTAATAAATAATAATAATAATAATGAAAAATAATAATAATAATAAAAATAATAATAATAATAATAACTAAATAATAATAATAACAATAACTAAATAATAATAATAAATTTTGAAATGTAAATGGATTTACTTTTCAATCTAGTTTAAAATACAAATTATTCAGAAATCGAAAATTCATTATAATTTTATGAACACATTTTACATTTAAATCTGCATTAAATTCTAGCTATAACTTTTAAGTCAATTTTATTGTATTAATAACCTATTATTTAAATATATATGTATATGAAAATCTAAATCAATAGAAATATTTGAGAAAATTGTCGAATAAAATTTAAATAGTTTTGAAAAGAATTGATATTGAAGTTTTTCAGTTGCAGGCGAATGTCAGCCTCAATTCAAAATTGGAGTCACTTCTCCACCACCAATGACTCCCCACTATGCCTAATGGCACGTGGCTGCACTCATCAGAAGTCAGCGAACCCCCCACACACACACACCAAAGTTGCACGGGGAGGGGAGACAAAACTGCATTTTTCTTTCTTCTCCCATTCTCTCCCATTCTCTTCTTTTTAATCGCACCAACTGTGTCGACGATCAAATGACAAATCAAACAAAAAATTGACAATGAAAACAGAGACCAGCCAAAAGGAATAGGGTGAGCATTTTCTTCATTTTTTTCTTTATGTGGGGGGAAAAAAAAAAAGGAAGGAAGGTGGTGGAGGAAAAAGGGAAGCCACTCGAATGTCAAACGAAGTGTGCAACACATTAATCCCCAGTGGCATAGCTCCCCCCCTATAACAGAAAAGAAAAAAGAACTGACAGCAATTAAAAGCCGCAAGACACTGCCACATATTCCCCACTTTCTAGCTCCCTCTACCACACTTGCTGTCTTTATCACTCTTTCACTGCTTTTTTTCTCGCTCTCTCTCTTTGTCTTTCTGCCTGTGGCATGCTGACAATTTGAATATGTAAATGTGCGACTAATGAACACTTTAAACAAAAAATGTCGCCGCCCCTCCTCCTCCTTCTCCTGGTTAGACCTGGGATGCTGCCAGTCGCATGGCAGCTGCATCTGCATTTTTAACATTAAAAAATCAAAAAGAAAAGAACAAAAAAAAAACTATCAACTATTTTTTGTTTTGTGGAGGGGGGGAGAGGAGAAAGGAAGCTACTAAAGATCAGGAAGACGCATGCTCAAAGTGCAGCCTCAAGAGGTCAAATCTCTGCCAGGTATGTATGCTCCCGCTTTAGCTCCCGATTCCTCTCCCTCTTCCTCTCCCTCTTCTATACTCATTTGCACTCTCACTCTCTATCTGTTGCTGCCTTGTTGCTGAAGGATCCTCATTGATCACGTGTCGACCCTCTTTTTTATCCTTGTAAAAAAAGAAAAATACAACTAAGGAGAGGAGATGCAGCTTCCTTTACTCTCGCGTGCCAGACGCGTACACCTATGTGGCCTTACTTTCCCTATCATTTTTATATGTCTCCTCTTCTCATCAGCATCATCATCATCATCATCTGCCGTTGCCTACCTATACCTTTTTTTATACCTATACCTATACCTATACATATATATAAATATATATATTTTTTTATAGGTAAATCTCTTTTAATGCGCTTGTGCCGCCTTGTCGATCTGAAGCTGCTTGTTTGTTGTATGTTTGTGTTTTTTTTTTCTTCTTCCTCTTCTTCTTGTTATGCTCGTCTTTTTTTTAATAGGATTTTTTAATAGACCTCAACCTTTAGGCAATACAGAGCAACAGCATCAGGAACAACAGCAGCCCAGACAACAGTCAGCCAAGTCGAAGCATCTTCGATTCGATTTTTAGGGGTTCTCTCGCTTGCTTCTGTCGCGTGCTTTCTCCTTCATTTCATTTTCGATTGTTCGTTTTTTTTTTTCCTCTGTCTGTTTTGATATTTTTAGCAATTTTATTATCTTGTCTGCTTCGTTTTCTTTTTTTTTATGATGTATGAAATTTTGATAGATTTTTATGTTTAAGATACTAATTACAGTTACTGGAATCAAGATTTTGTGGCTGGAGAAAGAGAGAAAAAGATAGAGAGAGGGCGAGAGAGGGCGAGAGAGGGGGAAAGTATTTTTCACAAATAGCTAAGAAAAGACGTTACAAAAGTATTCAATATACGAGTGCAACCCCTCGAATTTATTTGTTAGACAATTGTCTAGGCAAATGACCGTTAGAAAATCTTAGAATAATGTCACAAAAAGAAATTCTCAACTGGGGAGGGAGGGATACAATAAGGTAAGAAACGAACACAAAATGCGTCAAATCATGCAAAAGATGAATTAAACACACGCAACTACTGGGGAAAATAATGGAAATAAAAATGATGATAATGATTATGATGATGATGATGATGATGATGGGTTACTCTCTGGTGGCTTAGTGTCTGATATAATAGAATTTTTCCATAGGGTAGGGGTTTAGGACGTCATTGCAGAAGATTTTTAGAAAATCTAAGTATATGGGGAAAAGGACTTTAAAAGGACTTCAATGTATTAATACCGGGTTAGGAAATAGTCGGTCTTTGTTTTAAATAAAGTGTTAATGCAGTAAGGATATGTTACACTGCCTTTTCAAAGGCAACTTTTTGCAATATAAAAAGTGCTTAAACAACTTGAGAATTCAAAGCTCTTTCTTTAAACTTGGTTTTTCGATCAAAAATTTAATATATATATTAAAATAGTTATTCTAAATATTTTATTATAGACTGCTAGATCTAGCTATATAGCTTTAATATCTAGATCTACAAGAATTGTTATTATACCTATTAATAGCTAATATATTAACCAGTAATACCTAAATATTCAGTTTTCTTTATGGCCAGTTTCGCACAATAACTTTATCTGTTCCTGTAAAATCACTTCTTAATTTCTGTTTTGTGTAGCTCTTTTTCAACATTTTAAATCTACTTTTCAAATTCAAAATTTTCAAAAAATTTAAGAATTTGGAGCTTACTTTTGCACTGACTTAATGCTTTTTACTGTCATCTATTGCAAGCTTGAATTATTGTTAATATAGTAGCTAAAGCGTTGTCTCATATTATTTCCTTATAGACATTCTACATCTGTTTTGACTTAATGGTGGTAACAGCTTGAGAATTATAACAAATATTTCTATGAAATTATTTAACTTAATAATCTCGATTAGTACTAAAAGATTTTATTCAATTAAAAGCATCTATAAATTTGTAGCATTTTAAGTAGATAAATAAATCTAATTAAAGATTTTTTTTTCTTTCAACCACGATTGATCGATCGTTTGAAAATTTCAATTATATAAGATTCTATAGTTTAATTTTTAATCCCAACATTTTTACCCCGAAAAACTAGATTTTTATAATTTTTGCATTTGATGACCACCCTGCATTGTCCTGTTCAATATCCTGTTGTTCTATTCCGTTGTGCATTATGCTTCCCCTTCTATGCTCAACCCCCTTCATCATACTCTGTGTTTTGTGGCCCATCCTTCTCTCCTCTGTTTTATTTTTTTCTTTTTTTTTGGGCTGTTTGCCATAAATAACAAGGCGCCCCCTTTTCTATTTTGCATTTTGCACATTTTTGTGCATGAAAATGGAAAAACATGCAAATGGCGCGCTAAAACTGCACACACAAATAGACATACATTCAGATATACATACAGACACTATATGCAAGCGCCATGTACAAAAAGGATATGCAGGATATGCGGCCGTTGCATGCAATCAGTCACAAAAACGCCAGCCTTTTGTTTGCAATATATTTCTGTGAATAAAATCGAAAAAAGAATGAAAAAAAAAAATACAACACAACAACAACAATCATCAACTGAAAATAGGGCCCGGTCCTTGCTTTTATATTCCCATTTCTTTTCTTTCTTGTTGTTGTTGGGGTCATCGTGAGGTCAGCAACGGGATTTGGCATGACAAGGGATGCAACGATATGCAAGGGGGTAGCATGAATAAATGAAACGTAACCAAAAATATTTGCCTGCTTTTTCCAGCAATTTTCACAACATTTTTTTTTTTTTTGCCGAGTTTTCAACACGATTTTAACAATTTTTTATCTGCGGAAAAGTATAAAAAAAGAAGCATCGGAGGATCCGGTAGGAAAATATATATAGGATGCTGTCTGTCTATAGGCCAGGCACGCGACATGTTGCATATGGATAGATGGTAGGATCTTGGAATCGAATGTACCCTTGGCACGCGTTTTTTTATACTTTCGCCCTCATTTTTTTTTTTTTTGTTTTTTGGTTTTGTTTTGTTTTTTCTTCGTTTTCCTTCATCTTTTAATCGGATCTGCATATGTTGCGTAAATTGATATGCCACGTCCCAAGTCCTGATCCTGCACACACACACACACGCACACTCTTCAACACATATACGCAACACATGTGTGCCTGTGTGTGTATATAATATTCTTTTAACGCAAACACGCGCCATTTTTATTTAACCCCATGGACGGTACGTCGTATAAGTAAGGAAAGAAGGGCTGGCATTTTAATATATAAACGGGGTGGGTGTATATGCTCCTTCTTATCCGTCCTAAAGTTATTGAAAAGGGGTGGCATTATGCATATATGTACATATGCGTAAGGGTTGCTTACTTACATGTATAACTCTCTATATACCATCTATATATATATATATATATATATAAATGAGAGGGATTGTCTATACACATGGTGGATCTGCTCGGTCATGCATATCAAAGAGTATTCCCAGTATTGTCAGCCATTGGCAATTGTTAGGTCATGGCACATTAATTGCACTTTTATGCCATAATTTTTATTGATTTTAGCCCAATGCATGTTTTAGACATTTCTTTTTTCTTCTTTTTTTTCTTTTTTGCATAATGATCGTACAGGGAATTATCATTAAGACAGTCTGTTCCAACACAAAACAGATTCTATGCAGGGTTAATAGAACCTAATCTATGTCATATTTTACCTTTCAATATGGATAAAATTAAAATAAATAATGTTTTAAATAAGTAACAATATTAACATTAACTTAACAGTGGTTTGTTAAAAAATATTATTATATTTGCATTATTTATAAATTTTTTCTATAAATGTTGGCAATATTAGAAAAATTATCAAAAAATTAACAAAACTCATCAGAAATAAAAAGCGATAGTTTTTATATAAAAATTGCAACATAATTGTTAATATATGTAACTTATGTATTTAAAAGAAAAATAAATAAAAATTATAAATTTTTAATTTTGAGGCTAGTTTCCAGTTGGACAAAAACTAGCACAAAGAAAATTAAACTAGAAAGAAGGACTAACTTTGGCCGTGCCCTTGCTGATTTTCTCTATATGTATAATTCACCAGAAGCATTATTGTAAATTATACATACCAAATTTACAAATTCAAAATTTTGAGCTTAAGAAAAAAATTATTTTTCATACAACATTTTTTTTTGTACCGATATAGTCAATGAGGATAACCCTTATTCATGACCGATCGATCCTATGGGTATATAGTCGTCCGATCGGGATGATTCCGAGATATACAATGCCTGCAGCAAAAAGGAGCCTATGTTGAAAATTTCAGCTCTGTAGCTGGTCTCGGAGGAGAAGCTGTTCATCCAGATAGACGGACATGGTCATATCGACTCGGCTATTCATGCTGATCAAGAATACATATACTTTATATAGCGGGAGATTTATTTATTCACATATTTTCTTTTTTCTCTTTGTTAACCAAATCAAAGATCTGATTAAATAATACCTTGAAAAAAAAACAATTTTCCATTTTTCTCAATTTTTTGTTTGTTTTTTTTCTTCAAAAATTCTTTCAAAAGAAAAAGCAAATGGCATTTCATTTTTTATGTTAATTAAAATTCCATGAAAATAGAACTTAAATTTAAAATTCGTTTGCCTAATCCCCGCAAAGTCAGATAAGATCAAATGGAGAACATAAACTTGACCCTGAAAGGTCTCTTGGTTAAACTATTTCATAACTATCTCAAAGGCAAACATCAAAATATTGAATTTAGCATGCAAAACACAAAACAAAATAAAAAACATGGCCAAGAAGAAGAAGAAAAAAAGAGGACGAAAGAAACCAAAACCCAAAAACCGTTTTTTTCTCACGTCTAGCCCACTTGACCTTGTCCAAGAATAGCAACCCATGACGACATTATAGAGAACTAGAGAAATAAATAAATAACAATAAAAAAAATTGTTTGCAAAAAAAAAATAAAATGTTCTTTGCCAATTTAAAATAGTGCGGAAAAAACTAGAGTAAAGACGCAGGGGTTGTCTACGGGTAGGGAGTAGGGGGTAGTCACACACCGCAGGATATCGGAACTCTTGGACATGAATGCAAATGGTCATGGATGCAAAAATATTGCGAATCTTTCGCATTCCTTTCATCGTCAGTTGCTGACAGTTGAACAAAGGTTTTTCTCTCTCTCTCTCTCTTTTTTTTTTTTGCATAAAGCCGATCTTTGGCATTATGCAAAATGCAGTGAATGAGGGGAGGGGGGAATGAAAAAAAGTAGCAAAATGAATTATTGGTAGCTACCTAAGCTATGTTGGGTTCGATCCTGATGTCCTTATGACGTTGCATTTTCCACGCCCGCTTCTTTTAATTAGAACAAACAAAGCCAGTCCCAAGATGCAAGAATATTGATGAATTTTTCCACAGTTTTCTCTTCTTTTTTTTTTTGCAAGTAAGCCATCTCTCTTTTTCTCCTTCTCTATCTCACGCTCTCTCTCTCTCTCTGTGTGTGATTTTTCCTTTTCATTTTTCCTCTGTTAAATTGTTTACTTAACCCAAGAGAGTTCCTTCATGTCTGTGTGTGTGGGTGGCTTAAAAAAACACTCAGTGTAATTATAGGAACACGGCCCCGTTAATTTGCCAGGCTTCGTCGTTCAAGAGAAGGATCTTATTTTGTAATCCTTTTTGGTAAAGTCATTCGTGCGTTGTAAATTTCTAGCAGATCATGGTTCATAATTGTACGATTGGCAAATGAGGGAAGGATTCAATTTCGACAAGTAATGGCACTTGATTCGAGTGATCCTTTTTTTTTTGCTTTATCTCAGTCTTGCTCTCTAAGGATTAGGCAGGTAACTTAACTCTATTGGTCCCTCTGGGCGACTGCTTGGCGAACACCCATGTTGTTATAGGGTTTTCTTTAAATATTCTCAATACTTTGGTTTCTCAGTCATACTTTTTTTTTTTTTTTTTTTTTTGGATTTCAAAATTTTTTTAACAGTTTTATACATAAATGTCTTCTAATTCGAATGACGGTGGTACTGGACGCAGAAGTGGCAGAGGTGGCAGAGGAGGAAACGGTGGTGGCGGCGGTGGAGGTGGCGGTGGTGGAGGTGGCGGTGGAGGCAGGGGAGGCAAAGGAGGTAGAGGAGGCAGTGGCAAAGAACTGTGAAGATGGTGAAGATGGTCCACGTTGCGCTAGAGGTAAAAACATGAAAGATAAAGGTGATGAAAATAAACAGTCTAGTAAATCTGGTAAAGATGGTGAAGATGGTGGAGCTGGTCGTGGCGGTCGTGGTGGTGATGGTGGCGGCAAAACCGGTGGTCGTGGCGGCGAAGGCGGCGGTTCTAACAAATCATCCAATAGCAAAGAAAAGGATGAAAATCAATAAGCATAAACCGGGACCAAAAGTCCGCATATATATATATGACCAACCCCAACCAGATGCATATATCCACCTCTTGTAATTTTCTAGACAATTTCGAAACAAAACTCAAATGCCTCGAAAATTGAGCAATCCAGTGATAAAACTGTTAGATAAAGTCAACCAACAAAAAAAAAAAAAAAAGAAAAGAAAAAAATTACACAAAAAAATGCGCACCACATTATATGTCCTGTCCACTGATAGAGGGAGAGAGTTGGATGGGGGGGTGGAGGGGGGTGGGCAAATAAAAAATCACATTAGAAACACACGTTGCCGTCAACACCCAAGGACCAAGGAAGGACTAAGGACCAATGTAATAAATGATCTATGTAATAGACTTATATGGCAAAGACGCGCGGCATAAAAGTTTGGCCATAATGCGTTTATCTGAAAGTGACCCAAAGCAGAAGAAAAAAAAAAAAAAAACAACCGCACACCAACCAACCAACCAACGACCCACCCACCCACCTACACCCACACCCATTTTAACTCACCCTACTCCAGAGATTCGGCTACTTTTTCTTTATTTCAAGAGGTGTGGCATTTTTTTAGGCAAATTTCGATTGTGTGTGTTAGATTAGAGCATGTGTGTGAATGATTGTGTGTGTGTGTGTGCTACATTATAAGGGTGTAAATACAAATATTAACATTCCAACCCCCCGCAAACGCCTACCCAACCATCACTTCTCTCTCTGCCTCTCTCTCTCACATTCAGCATGGGCCATCATTTGCCTTGTATGTCATTTGGGAGCAGATGCATTAGCATCTTATTGTATTAGCTTCGATTTGTTTGGGGTTTCTTTTTGCTATCCTACTCTCTCTCTCTCTCTCTTGCCCCTTCTCCCTCTTCTGTGTCCTTTTGTCTTATTTGGTGATGTTGCCATTTAAATTGAGTAATCACCAGGGGCAAAAGTTTTTCCATTGCCTTTGGACTGAGTTTTCTGCTGATTCGTTTATTTCGCTTTACATATAATACGCATATATATATATATATATATACATATATTTACTTTTATATAATCTGACGATTGTCAAACCATTTTTTAGTGGGTCAATCTTAAATGGATTAATTGACACACTGTAATACTCTTTACAATAATGACAATGCATTTTTACTTTGCTTTTGTACACAACTGTACTTTCTTTTGGTATTGCTTCTCTTTAGTTTAATCGAACTGTCAACTAGGCCAAAAACCAAACCAAAAACCATTTGCAACAATCTCAAGTCGGCTAAGACTATCATTTTATACTCTTTTTCTGTTAAAAATATATGTATATGTGTGTGTGGAAGATAACTTTGTCTGTCTTAAAGTCTTAATTGGTTATACTTTTTTTTTATTAGATATGAAAAAAAAATAAGTAAAGTATGAAATTGAACATTTTTTCTTAAAATTATTAATCATTTATAATACAAAAATATTCCACAATATGCACTAAAACTCAAAACAAAATTAAATAATCGATAACTTATCAACTATCTATCTTTATGCTAAGAAATGCATTACCTATCATCATATATGGTTTCTAATCTAGATATCATCAGATAGATGAATAATCTAAAATCTGAATAAATCTAAAATCTCTTAACAAACGTCTAGTCATAATGGATATACTTTTCTATTGGGAAAGAGTAGCAAAAGACATGCCAAATAATTTTGTCTTTCGCTTTGCCATCTCAATTTCTAGTTTTGGTTTCGTTTTTTTTCCTTTGGTTTTTTGTCATTTGCCAACAAAACGTATGCTAAAAAACGAATGGCCATGACTTCTCTCTTCTTCTTCTTTCTCTTTTTGTTGATTTTTTTTTTTTTTTTGTGTCTTGGTATTAAAAGTCAAGTTAATATCTGTGGCTAAAATAATGCAGATCCCGCACCCACTTTAAGACACACTCTGATGATGTTGATGTTGGATGTTGGATGCTGTCTTGTGTGTGTACGTATGTGAGTGTGTGTGTGTGATGTTCCCGTGAGATAGTTTGATTAATGGCCAAAAAGTACTAGACATTTTTTTGGGTTTTACAGAAAACCAAGCAACAAACCGAACAAAAAAAAAAAAAAAAGAGAGTAAGGAAACCTTCTTCTAATACACATGTGACTGACTGACTATTGTATAGAAAGAAAGGGAGAGGGAGGTGGGGCATGGAATTGGACACTATTAAGCTGTAACATAAACAAGGAGAAAACTTTGTTTGATTTCGGTTTTTTATATTTTTGTTGTTAGTGGCATTTGGGGTTGCCTGTTTATAACGCGAAATCATCAAGTTAACGTTTTTTTTTTTTTTTTTTTTTTTTGGGTTCTGCTTGATTTATGGCATTAAACTATGGTTTGAGCCAAAAAGCAAATTGTATTGGTTCCGTTCAAATTTGACCAGGCAGAAGCGAGATGGAACATTGGAGCGGGTAATGGTGAGGGGGGTGACGGGGGGAGGATAGCAACTGCCTGGCGCTGACAGTTTGCGTTTGTCACGCAAAGGCATTTAACGGGTCGTCATCGTTGGCGTTTTTATTAATCAAATTTTCTCATCAGGTGACGTGTTTGATGCGGCATTTTATTTAAATTGCTTGCCAATGCCTATATAATATATATATATATATATATGTATATTGTATCTATATCTATATAGCGTCTGGCATTTTGACAGGCGGAAAGGGTTTGCCATTGACTTTTGTTTTATTAAGTGACGAAATGATGGCGGAACATGCAAAGCACAATGAAGAAACTTTTAACATATATACATACGTATATATATCGACTCAAATCGATTCCAATATGTTGCCATATAAACATTTGACTTGTCTTATTTTGTTAGTTGATATTTTTCTATATCCAATCAAGCCATTAACCCCTTTTTTTTTTAATTGCCTTTCTAAAGAAATTTGAGATAGTTGAAACCCTGCTTAACCAACTGACAATGGAAAATAGACACAGATCACATGACATAAGGAAAAGATACAGATACAACATATACACACACACACATACACAAACACACTCATAAAAGTATATTTGATCAATTTGTTGGTGGAAATTTAACCCTTAACCAACGTTTAAATTGTTCATTTCCGTGTTCAGTTCGATTCAAACAGAAACCAAACATGGAAACAAACAAATAATATTACTATTAAATTCAAATTATAGGCACGAACAGTTGGCACCCCCCCCATCCCCTTCACCCATAAGGTTTCTCGCTCTGAGGGTTATCGCTTTGACCACTTGAATGGAGGAGTTGTTAACCCCTTACTATGTATCATTGTTGGTTCGTGGGAGTGCCCGCATATGACGCCTTTTCTCCTTCCTTTCCACTGACATATTTTTGATTGTTGTTGGCCAAGCAATTAAGGTGTAGAAATTTGTCTAATCGCATAAGGGGATAGGGGGGTAAATGTGGGGCGTTTGATCCTAATGGCTATGCTGATATAAGGCAAGGGTTAACTGATCATCGACAGATGGACAAAGGTATCTTTTGTAATGGTGTTGATAGGTAGCTGACAACAGAGAACAAAAAAACAAACGGAAGACACGGATAAAAAAAGGAGAGAAAAAGTATTCCGGTTCTCTTTCTCAGAAAAATTACTTGGTTTTTAATATTTGTTAATTCGTTAAATAAAACAAAGTTATCGTTTAAATGTGGAGTACATTTTAAAATTAATACAATCAGTATAAGGCAGGAAGATTTTTGGTAAAATGCTTTAAATTTTGAAAATTCAAATAGACCGCCCAAAAATTTGAATCCTATTTTTTTCATTCCCTTTTCTGTGGAAATAACTTTTCAGCTGGAACTTTTTGGTAATTTTAAACTGTTAAACCGTTTCAAAAACTAGATTTTTGGGCTTATGTAGGATCGCCATAATATATAAGAATCTTTAGCCACTCTGCTCTAGGATAACCAAAACTCTATCCAACAAAATTTACTAGGATAAAGCTCTTAAGGCGACTCTATCTCTAACAAATAGTTTAAAGGATAATTAAAGGATAGAAAAAACCTATATCCAATAGATATATGGAGTTCTGACAATTAGTTTAAAGACCAGTTATAGGATAGAAGAAGCCGATGTCCATATATGGAGATCTGCTCTGCACTTAAAATACATATATTGGGATAAGTTTTTAGCTTAATTTTGAAGTTGAAAAGAGCTAATATACAGGACTTATCGTTCTATCTACATAATCCTAGATTCTCGCTTATTTTACTTTTACTCCACGTTCAGGTTTACAGGACTCAGGACACAGTTGAGTACAAACGATGAATAAAGAAACAATAACATCGATATAAATATATAAAAATTGCAGTCAATAATTCTTTTTAATAATATGCAGGTTTCAGGAAATTTAAATCTTAAACTTTGTGATTTTCTTTCAGAATATAGAATTTCTAAATACAAAAAAAATACACAAAAGTTAATGTGTATATAGATTATCTCTCTATATACAAAAATTTCTACATACATATGTATGTATGTATGTATGTATATATACTTATATATATGCCCATGTTTGGTTTCTCATCTGCATGCGTAGAGCATAAATTCAAAACCAAAAATATATCCGACAGTTGCCCTCCTTCTTTTCTACTCTAACCCAATGGACAGCTTCCGTTGGGGGGGCGGAGGGGAAGGAAGGAGGAAGCAACCTCAATGGCGAAAGAGTTTTTTTTTCTATTTCCATGCCTAGGCCTAGGGCGGCTCTAGTGAATTGGTTTATCAGAAGAAGAATGAAAAGAAGGAGAGCATGGATATGCATAGAGGAACAAAAAAAATGGTTGTCATTTTACACAGAAAGAAATAAAAAGTTATCTTAGATATTTAGTAAAAAGTTTAGTTTATCCGATAAATTCAAGTGTAGACCAAAAATAACTCAGTCAAGAAAACTTGGCATTAAAAAGAAAATACACACACACAACAACCCCAAAACAACACACACAATCGAGCATAAAAAAAAGGGGGACTAACCAGAACAGCTTTAGCTTTCCACATACGTACATATGTATGTGTGTACGTGGTGTGTGTGCCCGGGCATGGAGTCTGGGCTGTCTCTTTACCAAACTCTCAACAGACAGAAAACATAAAAAATGAAAATGTCAAAAAATTCCACACTCGGTTAAAAAAGACGAGCGAAAAAAAGACAGAGCACTATAGAGGGATACAAAACACAGGCGGAATTCGAAAGATACATACAAAGAAATGAGGAGATGGAGGAGGTGGGGTGGATGAGGTGGAGGCGGAGGCCATGACAACACTCACACAGCATCCTAAAAAGGGAAAAGTCAAAGATGGCGTCGCCTGCTGGGATTTGCCACCCCTTTTTTTTCGTTAAGGGAGTGAATACATTAGCATATGTAGCTACTATATCTTTATATTTCTTATACATATACGTACATACACATATTCAGTGAGTGTGTGTGTGTGTGGTTTGTTTTTTTCCTCTTTCAAAATGGAGTAACTTGGTTTTTTTTATCCACAAATCTTGTCAGTTGTCCGTAATCTGTTAGCCAAACTCGTGGCAAATGTTACCTCAATTGCTGTGGTCAACACTTGACCAGGAATCTTTGTCTCCTACTCTGTGGTTCTGTGTGTGTGTGGGGTGAACATATGCCAGGATATGCTAGGACATTTCTTGCATAATCATTGTGTATCTTATTGATCTACAGTAGCCGAGGACAGGATCGCGCGCCATCATGCATAATCTTTTGTGTACACCTTGAGTTGAGTTTGAGGTTTCCTTTTTTTTGGGACAATGCTCGTGTTCAGGATAACATTTGATTAAGGATGCAAGGCAATGTCAGGCATTGATTGCATCGAAATTGCAATAGAATATTGAAGAGTCCTTTCTTCTCCTTTCCCTTCCTTTCCTTTGCTTACCAGTTAAGACGACAGCTGTTCTTTGGCCTGGTTGTGCGTGTGTACGTGTGTGTGTGTGTGGCGTATGCTGAACAGATATTCAAGTTATTAAATAAACGAAAATTTGTTTATTTGTTTTTGGCATTTGGAATATTTGCATTCTCTTTCATAGTGAAAGTAAATTGAATAGGAGAAATGAGTAGGGAAAGACAGGAGGGGGGCTAGGCTAACAGCAAAGGAAACAAATTGAGTGAGTTTCAGCGAGGGAAAATATTTTGATTGAGATTGAGATAAATTTTACATTATAACTGAAGGATTGTATAAGTCGTATTGAGTATATTGATTTCATATGAACTGAACATTTGGATAATAAATTCATGTGCTTCAATACAATAAATGGTTTTAATAGAAACAACTTTTTATTGTTATTTGTTTATCTGGAATCTAAGCACTACAAGTATCACTTAATAATTAAATAGTGGTCATAATATGCCCACATACAAACATACATACATATGTAATTCATATGTTTCTGGAAAATTTTTATTAAAAAGATTTCTGGTAAATTCGTTTGTACCTAATCAATATGTATTTTAACGCAGACTACAACAAATTGTCGTAACCGCTAAAAAAAGAGATTAGTTCTGAATGTTTACAGGTCCACTCTAAGGTTAAAATACACTTTTAAAATTTTTTAAAGATTTGTAGATAAATAAAAAATATTTTAATATTAATTTATTAATTAAACCAAAATGATATATTTTCTTAGAAACTTTTTGCATATAAAATAATATAAAATATAAAAGAGAAAACGCACAACCACTCACCTTACCATTTACCGCTAAACTTGCTCTTTCTTTCTCTTATCCATTTCTCTTTTAATTGCTGACATTTCATAAATTTACACAACACATAAAAAACAGAAAACAAAAACAATACTCCTTCATTTTTGCACTAGCTCTCGCTCTCTCTTCCTCTGCTTTGGCATTTTATTTTTGTGGCCACGCGACGACGACAGCGGCAGAGGTGCAGGCAGCGGCTGCAGCGTAGGCAAATGTTTGCAAGCTCTTCTTCTTTCACCAATTAAAACACTATTTTATGAATAACTTTCAAACCACTGAACCGATTTTAATGCGAATAGAATCATTTGAAAGGTAACTCCGCAATCATTATGCCAATTTAATTATTTAACACTCTTAAACACTTTTAACACGAATAGAACACAATTTATAACCAATTTGAAAGCTGCAAACGAACTAGACGAACGGACAAATGAACTGGCAGAGAGAGAATGAGACAGGCAACGAGATAAACGGGTTAGCTGTAAAGTTTTTGAGTGGCTTATCGATTAATCAATAATCTGTGACTTAATTGTTATCTAATTATCAATTTAAATAAATACCAAAATTTAATTAGGATTAGTGTATAACTAGTATGTACTATAATTTATTAAATATCATTATTTATCTAGCTTATTTAATCAGAACCTTTATTTATCTAAAACCGTATTTTAAATCCTTTACGATTAATATCGATTTTAGGTCAATGGCTTTCAAACTGTCGGAGCTATAATTTAAATATCGTAACACTCGCCAATAAGCAAACAAAAATAAATATTTTAAATAAAAATCAAAACAAAAATTATGCCAGCTTTTCGAAAGTCTTACATAATATACATAAACATATATATTTATCAACAAGTATTTGTAACGTCCAAAAATCATATTATATTACACCTATTTTCGCTCCTGGAAGAATTAATTGCCCTGTTTCATTCCCTTCCCTGATCCTTCTTCTAAAAACAGGTTGCTGGAATTTCTTTAGAATTGTTTGCCATATAATAAATCATAATTTGACATTCCGCAATTGCATCACTGCGAACGAAGAAAAACCGGTCGTTGGAAGAAACGTTTGGATTGCCAGGATTCTAGGAACAACAATTATGAATGACTACTACAAATGGGATACAGATTCGGAATTCTATTCCATAGTAAACACTATTGCCTTTGGCAACTGATCAAATCGCAAAACAATGACCGAGAAAATGCCAATAAATCAAAACACCTACAAGAAAAGGGAAAAGCGAAAAGGGAAAGGTTAAGCAGATCAAGAAACAATATAAGAAAGGATCGTTCCTATATCAAAAAGAGGAATAGGGGTAAAAATAGAGAATTGTGAATTGAGCATAAAAAATCGAACAACTATAAATCCTGGCAAACAGTCTTCGAATGCACAAAAGGCAATGAAGGACCATTAAAAAATGTTTTAAGAAAGGACTCAGCTCTTATTTACAGTATTGTGTGTACAGTTTATAGGGTTACATCCAGCATAGGTGCGAAGGGAACAAAGGGGTCGAGCGAAAGGGGGGGAAAACGAAAAATGCATCGAAGGGTAAACCAACAATGTGACTTAAGTTACCGCAAGGTTCTTAGCCGGGAGAACGCAATAAAAGTCGTCCGAAAGGGCCTGAAAGGATCAAAAGACAAGGGTTAACCTGGGGCTAAGGTTGAAAGATCTATAAATCGTAGGTGTTAAAAGCATTAAAAATGAAAATAGTTTCGAAAATTTGAGTCATTTCATGTAATAACTTTTATTTTTATTTTTTTTTTTTATATTTTTTTTATTTTTTCCTTTTTTAATTATTATTTTTTTTTTTTTTTTTTTTATTTTTTTTTTTTTATTTTATTTTTTTTTTTTTTTTTTTTTTTTTTTTTTTTTTTTTTTTTTTTTTTTTTTTTTAATTTTTTTTTTTTTTTTTTATTTTTATATTTAATTTTATTTAAGTTAATTAAATTTTTTTTTTTTTTTGACCTAACCTTACTTCATTTTATTATATAGTGTTAGTTATTTAATATAAGCGAAGTGGTATTAAATATCTTTATATATCTCCGATCCACAGATTAGCTATGAACTAGTTTAAATTATTAAGAATCTTGATTATTTCTATAATACGTAGTTATATGTAATGATCAGAAAAAATATTAAAATTTAAATTAAGAATTATTAAAAATTAATTTTAAAATTTTTGTGCGACAAAATAATTAGTACAAAATATATGTGTTCTAAGAATTTATGTAATATATAAATATAAATAAATATATTTTATTAAAATTAAACTGATTTCGGTGATTTCTTTAAATCTGAGATCTTAAAAAGTGAGCAGAAAGAAGATGAAACTATATTTGATACTATTTCATTAATAAGTCATATGCGATATACATGAAACTATATCATTCATAAGCCATATACGTATATAGTATTATTATTGTATCTATAATAATTCTTTGATCAATTCTGCAAATTTTAACAGATCTGAACAATTAATAGATCTAAAAAAGGAGAATTTTCTGGTGTTAACTATATTATTAGTATCTAAGAAATTATTTTTGAATAAAAGACAAGTCAAATTTAAACTATTACAATGCACAAATACAATAATACTTAGAAAAATCAAGAAAAGGAACGAAGAAGTATTTTTCCTATATTATCTATAGGTCTAATATCTATCTATAGGTCTAATTGATAGATTAATATTTTTAAAAAGACAGTATCAAAAAAATATGTACTATATGAAATTGGAACTCGCTATGATGAATGAACTCGCGATGAATTCGTAAACTAAATTTTATAGAAATTTTGTTGTATAGAAACTTATTATATAGAAACTTTATTATAAAGAAACTTTATTATATAGAAATTTTATTATATAGAAACTTTATTATAAAGAAACTTTATTATATAGAAACTTTATCATAAATCGACAGAAAATAGAAAAAGAAAGCTGTATCTTTGTCTTCTAAGGCCCTCATTAACTAGAAGTTCACTGTAGTGTAGCTTAACTGTAGTTAACAATATTCTCCTCTGACTTTGGCATACGAATTTGTAATAATATATGTACATTTTTATTCCTATGGTAACTGAAAGATATAGAACCATTCTGGACACTAAACAGACCGTCAGAGAATCTCTCTCATCTCTCTCATCTCTTATTTTCTCTCACTGTTTCTCTGTAATTAGGATAGGCCACACTTCTATTCTATTCCATTCTATTCTATTCCATTCTATTCTTTTTCATCTGTTTCGGCATCTAATGAGCAAAAACAAATGTAAAAATCTAAAATCTAAAATCCTGGTTAAATCCGACGCTCGGCATTGATTAGTAAAGTAAACATACTGGGCATTAGCACACGCCACCTGAAACTGTAAGAGCCAACAGATAGATATCCTTGCACAGGATCAAAGGAAATCCTTAAGCCAGAAGCGTTTTAGAGTTTGCAAACAGTTTGCCTAATTTGGCCAGCCTTAAGGATATGCAAAGATTGCCGCATTTCCATTTGAAATATTAGACTAGACTAGAGGTGAGTTCCAAGAAAGGGATTAGGCGACACCGACACCAAAACCGACACCAACTAAGGGTTAAGCGGATTGTCTAGAGGCTGAAGTTTTTCTAACAAATGAAATTGGCACGGATTTTGTTCATATCTCTTTTTTTTTCTCCGTTTTTTTTTTTTTTTTTTTTGTTTTGTTTTTGCAAGGACTTTAGGCTAGGCTAGACTAAGCCTTGTAGCCAGTCCTATTTTCATAGTTATGCATAGATATATATATCTAGTATATATATCAAAGTTGATCCTTGATGCTGAGTCTACTTGGTCATAAAAGTAAATTCAGTTAAGTGGCCATTATGAGGCTTTTCTTTTGGCATCTTTACCTGTTCCACAGGCTCCAGCCTGCCTTCTCCCCACCCCCCCCCTCCAGCGGCACCCACATAAAAATTGCTTAATTCGTGTTAAAACCAAGCGCAAATAATTTTCAATAGAGCACTAGGGGAAATGTAGGAATGGTGGGGAGGGGTTTGGGGGTGACAAAATTTGTATATGAACTTAAGCCATGGCATAAAATGCAACAGTTTCTTAGCCTAAATTATCAGACAAAGATGTAAGGTAAAAGGTGGGGGGCGGGGACCGCAACTTCATCCATTGAATGGCTCACGTTTTTTTTCCCGTGCTTCGTTGCCGTTTGCCTGTCAATTGTTTGAAAGGACACATGTCGATGTCCTGTCGCCTGTCGTCTGTCAAACCGAATAGTAACTCATAAATTTTTGATCCAATACACACAGACGGGAGCTACCTAGTTATTGTTTTTTATGAGCTGTGACTATTCTACGCCTCCGCGGCAAGGATAGATAGACAGGACACTATTTTGTTTTAGCATCCTTTTTGGGAATACATCGGCATATACATATGTACATACAAACATATATCCTAAGTCCTGTCAAGTGAGAATGTTTTTAATTATTTTTCCCCTCACAAATTAGGCAATATCCTAGGACTAGGAATAGTCCTGTTCTCTTTTTATTTTTTTTTTTTTTTTTGGTTAAACCTGCTAGATCAAAGGACTCGAGCGACCTAGCTAAGCCTTCAAATTCCACCTACCAAACAAAGCGATTAAGCAAAAAGAAAAATGAATAAAGAATCGAGAAAAAAACCTAAAGCCGGGAATCCTATGACAAAAGGATATGCCGCCTTAAAGGGTATGCTAAGGCCAGATTAGAAAGAGAACGAAAAATAAGGGGGAGAGAGAGAGAGTGCCACACTTGGTTAACCACAAAAGAAGCCAAAATATTTGCACTACTTAAACACACAGCAGGAGAGAGAGGCCAAAAGGATCTCAATAACTTAAAGGACTCTCTGAAAACTTTACACTAAAATTTTTAATTGAATGCCTGCCGAGAGCAGCTGCTCTCCATTAACAGGCCGCCATTGAAAAGCTTTAAGGGATGGATCTCAGTCTGGCAATCCAAAAGCAAGGGTTGCACAAACCCTTAACCCTTGCCTTTCTCCACTCTCTTCCTCTCCCTCTCTCTCTCTGTCTCTCAACCAATCGGAAGCAAACATCATTCGAATGATGAATGATTCAAAGGTAATTCAAAACTAACAAATGACCAAAAAAAAAAAAGAAGGGCTCAAAATATTTATGGAAAACTCTATACAGGATATGTCAAAGGAACACTTAAGCGGCGACACTTTTCGTTATTAATGGAAGAGCGTGTGAAAAATGAAAAACATTTTTCAATGGCAATAAATGTTTAAGAATATATATATATATGTATATATCTATGTTTTAGCGAAATGCGTGTCCTGGTTTTTTTTTGCTTTAATTTTAAAGTATCGTCCTTTGAGTGGTATATATATTTTGAAGCTATCCTTAGCGATAATTGCTTTACTTATCAAAGGCGACCGGGTGCCCAGGTAACCCAGGTAAGCGCTGCCCACACATCCAAGGATTCGTTCCCTGCTTAAAGCTAATAAACTCCAAATAACATGAAAGCGAATACCACGCACTGGACCTCAAAAAAAAAAAGAAAGGAAGAAGAAGAAGAAAATAGCCTGAACCATGGGCCCAATATCATTGGACTCATCCCTCCCTCCCCTCTCTCGAATTCACCTTAAAAACAACAACAACAACAACAAGCTTACGAAACAAAAAATGGAAAAAATAAAAAAAAAATGAAAAAAAAAAAAAAACACTGAAAAATGAAAGCCCACTTTTCTTTTCATTAGAAGAAAAACGAGCAGCGACGACAGCCACATTGTCCTAGCTCAGAAAGGACATTCATTGAAACAAGCTAAAACAAGCCGAATTCCTAGCTTCCCTCCCCTCCCCACCCCTCTTGCCATCACCCCCCAGACTGCGTCACACAGGCCCCGCAGATGAAAGTTAACAAGGCATCAAATAACAGAGAGAAAAAAAGAAAAAGAAGAAGGACGCCAACTAAAAAGGGTATCCTAGCGACGCAGGATGAAACTTGTAAATGGAGATTGGAGATGTGGCAAAGTAAATGCCCCATTTCATACCAAAAAATCTTACCAAAACGAAGCTTAAAAATTGTAAAACAAAATGAAATCACCTGGACAGAAGAAAGCAAATGTTTAGAGGAGAGGCAAAGGAACACACTCACACACACACACACACACACACTCGCACACACTCGCACGTACTTACACTCATGTTTTGCCTCTAGCTGAAGTGTGTCGAGCGAATGGGGGAGAAGGGGCAAAAAAAAGGACATACTAAAACACACATTCACATACAAGCACTCGAAACTGTCTAAATGAACACTTCAGGCTCTCTCCCTCTCTCTCTCCCTCTCTCTCTCTCCCTCTCTCTCTAATCTCTCTGTCTGTCTCTCTAGGGGCTCCCCCCACCCCCTGCCCAGCACCCATTTTCAACAAATTTTTATGTCTAACTGCATCCTTAAAACACCAAAAAAAAAAAAAAATGAAACAAAAATTCATTAAAAAAATGTCAACGACTATAAAAATAAAATAGAAATATGCCATATAGGCCGCGGTTCGAGTTAATTTGTCGTTTGACTTCCTGTCAGCTGGCAGCAACACCATCTAAAAAAAAAATAGAAAAGGGGATCCTTTAACGAGCAGTTGGTTGAAGATCTTGGTGCTAATGAAAGTGTCTCCTAAATTGCATTCCACAATCTTAAAAAATCATATTTTTAGAGCCTATCAGTAGAAGTAGCCCAAACATGAAAGGATTTCCCATGATTCTTGGATAGACTAATTTCTAGGAGATTTATGGGGAAGGAAAATTCGTAAAAGCGTCTTCAATCTCTATTCCAAAACTTTACAGAAAAATATGCTTAAGCTATAATAATTATATTATTATTTTACTTTAAGTTTCCTAACAATTTATACCATCTTTCTACATCTTCGTATATCTATATCTTTCCATAACTTTCTACATCTAATGTGGGGTGGTCTTACAGAAATTATGAATTATAGATTTCAACTAAAGAATTCGGCAAACAACTAGGGAACTAAAGGATTCGATGATGCTAGGAAAACTTATTATAAATTTTCATATCAGAACTCACAACTCACAAAATATCTTCTGTGTTTCACTTGATTATCAAAAAGGACCTTTGGTCTTCTCGATGTTTGAGATTTTATTGACAGAAAGCAAGTAAGAAGAGACTTGAGAAAAAAGATTCCAACTGCTTTCAAAATAAGTGCCTGTACCTTAGAAAGAAAAATCTATCTAAATCAAAGAAATTTCTAGAGTCCTCCCATAAACAACTAAGTTACTAAAGATAAAGAATCCCAAGCTAACAAGTTCCCTAAACAAATAGATAAAAGTGAGATAAAACTAAACTTATTTTAAAGTTCTTTATAAAATTTCATTTAGCACATAATTTACTTCTTTAAGCATAAGATTTCATTATAAAAAATAATAACAATTTAAATATTTAATCAATATCCTGCCAAGTTACCCCCAACACTTCAGTAAAAATAACCCAAAATCAACGTATCGGAAAACATGTGTTAAATACTATTATGACATGTAGTTCAAAGTTAGAAGATGTTAGTAAAAGTGTTTCTAATCCTCAACCTAATAACAAATTTCCCCCAATCTCAGAAGTAAAAGTGGCGTAAAATAAAAGGATTTCTTAGATCCTTTGTACACTTGACGGACCATATGCTCGTGTTTATGTGCCGCACACTTTCCTTGGTTAGCCTTTCGTTGTGTGATTATTACCAAATCAAATTTCATAAGATTCGTTGCGCTGCATTTCGGGTTCGAGTTCGTATGCCACATAAATTTGTAATTAAAAGGACTGCCACAAGTTTGAAAGGAGTTTTGAATTTTTGGAAGAGGATGAAAAAGGATTCATAGCGCAGTGACCACGTGTGGCTGAACGGCGGGTGGTGATGACCGATGGCAGCTGCCTGTAGGTATGCTGGTCAATCGAAGTGACCCATAAATTACACAACCCCGGTCTCCGACCCCTGGCAGCAGGATATGTGCAATCCTTTGGCAACACTTTTATTTTGTTTAGTTTTGCAATTTCTGTTCAATTTTCTTAGACATTGTCGAGTTCTGGCCATCAATAATTGCCCGGCATTGTCCTTACTCCTTACATACATACATAGACAGACACACACACACACATATATCAATAATTTATTGTCCTTTGTTGTTTTTTTGCTGGCACTGTTTGCCTTTCCCACGCAGGCAGCGACGCCATGCTCACCATTTAACTGGCTGGCAGGACTCTATGCCCAGTGTCCTTTTGGGCTCCTTTCGATGCTATCGCCTCCGCAATGTTGCGTGTGTTCAACTTCCTGGAACTGGCAAGAGTCAAGATTTTTACTGTTAGACTTGCAAGGACTTCACTGGAACGCTATACGTTGGTTAACTCTTTCATTGTAGGCGACGACACGCCCATCACTTTCCCCTTTCAACATCCTTTTACTATCATTTCACTCGACTTCCGTGGCGGCTCCTCGTCCTACTAAGTTCTGAGATCCTTAATTGAGGTCTAAGCTGTAATTACGCGAGGAATCCTTTGACTACAAAAAGGATAGCTATAATTATCCTTTATGAACAGTGGCGAAATCTATTTGATTTGTTAAGTGAAAATACAATTTATCCCTTTTCGAAAGTCCGAAAATAACAATTGATGAGCAAAGAAGAATTTTCCAGCAATTTCCCATTTACCATCGGTTCTCTGTGTTTCCACATTATGGATCGGACTTGATGTTCTTTCATCACTTGACTCTTTATGAGAATGAAATTGCCAAGCTATGTACTTGCAGTCATAGTATGTCTCTTAAGAACTATATCTAACGATCTTTATATATATATTTTTATCTAAACTGTATAACTATCTCCTCTTAGTATTCCATATTTAATGTCCAACAGAACAGTATATAGTAATAGATATTGAAAAAGAGCCAAAAAGGATAACTTTAAATGATATAGCTGTCTTAGATTATATTTAAAAGTATTATAACTATATATAATTATAAAGATTATAATTATGGATTAACTTTATATACAGAATGGGTCATGACTCTCATTGATCATAGCTTGAAAGGAAGGTTTAAAAGGATATAGCTGAATAACTCTTCAGTTTCGCTCTCTTTCGAATAGGACAAAAAATGGAGCAATGATAATGAGGTTAATATTTCGCCGAACTTAAACCCCCTAGAACAGCACAGATACTGGAAATAGTTCCAATTTCAAATCAAGTAATTGAAAATAAGAATTTTAAATTGAAGATTTGTATAAATAAGATAATCGTTATTACAATAAATACAAATTCATAAAGCTAACTTAATTGTAATTTGGAATACCTGATTTCTTTGCTACATAAAAAGATATTCCTTTCCTAAATATGCCATGCATCTCAACGGAGATACACTCTACACATTAAATAATTAACAATTTAAAAAAATAAACAAAAGAATCAAACATTATGAATGATCAAAATCAATCTTCAATTTATTTCAGTTTGTAACTTATTTATTTCAATTTACCATTAAAATTCAAATGGGCGCCTAATATATGGCCACAATTTGAATCTGGCAGCACTGCGTATAACAGACGCTTAACTGTATAACAGATACAAATTTTCATAGACCCAAAAAACTTAGCAAAATAGTTTTGCAGTCAATGGTATTTTGAGAAGCACTGTGCAGTTGCTGGCATTGAATAAAAGTCAATTAGGATTGTGTCTTCGCTACTAAAATTTGTGTTTCCTCTATGTGTGCGGCTGTCCACGCTATTTTGTGGTTTATGTCGCCACTATTCGTCGTAAAACAAATAATGAAGCAGCGAATTTGAAAAAGAAAAGCAAATTTTGGAATTTCAGCGAATTCATAGAAAACCAGCGAATTTGTAAACGAGGAGCGAATCAGTGCCGGCCAGCTGAAAAAACTTTCCAGAACTCTGTCATAAAAACCTCCTTGAAATTATTTAGAAAATCGTTTATTAAAATTAAATTAAAAAGCATTTTTAATTTACATACTTTAATAGGTGAGTTTTCTAATTGAATAAAATGCAATTGAAGTGAAACATTAAGTGAAAGACAAAAGAAAAACTATATGAAGGGAAACCCTCTTCATCTCTTAGCTCTATTGAGTGTGGTCATTGACATGGAGGCCGCATAATGTGTTCCTTTCTGGGTCCCCCAACCGGTTGGGGCTAGCCACCATAGTTTTTGTTTTCCTCTTTTGGCGTTTTTCCTCTACCCGTTCTCATATCATATGATATTTTTATTATTATTGATCAAATATAAAAATTGTACCCCCTCCTTCCACTCCCAACATGTGCTCTCGGTCACGTAACTGTGATAGAAATTTTCCTGCCCCTTTTTTTTCCCAATTTTCCCTATTTGTGTTAGTGTATGTATGCACACACGCACATACACACACAGTCAGCTGCTACTCTTTCATGTAACCCCTAGTCCCTAGTGTAGATAAAAGAAAAATAAACTGTTAATATTGCGCATTTGATGTAAAGGGGAAAGAGAGACAGAATAACCTTCCCACCATCCGCCTCCTTCGTCACTAACAACATCAGCAAACACAAACAATTGAGGGCAAGTGGTTATCTAGACACTGCCCCCTCCAAACATCTCCCGCTAGTGTTCCCCTACCGGCCCCATCACTACTTTATTTTTTATATATAGTAGACTGAGAACATTTGCCGGCTCATGCTCATTCTAGCCGGACAAGCCGAACAGTAAAGAACGAGAGAAATATTGTGAGTGGGAGAGAGGTGCGTGCAAAAGTTAAAACGAGGGAGGAGACATACTAGCAAATACAAAAAAAAACAACAAATAAAGCAATTTCTAAACTACGCAGTACGTTAAATTTATTGCTAAAAAAAAGGGAAAAAGAAAACGAAAACATTTAAATAAAAATGTAAAAATAAAACCGCGTGTTTTCTCTGTTTTCCTTTTTTTCTGCTTTTATCAATTTCTTGCATAAGAATTTGTAAATAATATTACGTTCAATTCACCCAAATTGCACAAGATACCGGCAAAATTTGCATACCCTATAACGCATGAGTGTGAAGAGTATATACATACATGCATACATACATTTTGTTTGGTCTATCCTTTTCCCTACTTGGGGAACTGTTGATGTTAAAGTGACCTAATTACAATCTAATTACCGTGTGACAGTTGCCATTATTAAATGTAGAACTAGTAGCAAGAAGAAGAGGTTACCTTTCACTAATAAAGTCCCCCCCCTTTTCACATCAATTCTTGCTTGCAACTGTAAATTGATATAAAATAACGAGTATAACAATATTTTGGTCGTTACCATAACTACATACTGTAAACTGATCAATAAACTGTCAATGAACTATGTATATAAACGGATGCATAAACAGAAACATTTCTAGATACAATATGAACATATAATTATTAATATATATTTTATAAAAATCTTATAAAAGATTTTTTGCAAGTTAAAAAGAGCGTGACAATTTCTTATTGAAAAGGTATCTCAAGGTCGGCGATTTAAGTTAACTTACTAAAGTTAGTCAGACGAGACACGTCAGTCTTATTGATTTAGAATTTAGTTATGTATTATTCATTGATAATTTTAATAGAAAATTCAAGGTGAAGCAAAAGATAAGAATATATTTCAAGACCTAGGGCAATAAAAGGCAAGAATATTCTAGAAAAAAAAATTTCTTCAATGTTAGGGTTAAATGTCCATTAAAAAGAGCCGATTCCATATTAAAAATTATAAAAGATTATGCACTTTAAAAACTTTCCTAAATGACATATAGAAATCTGTAAAATCTCAAGCTTGGTAGATGGAAATCTGAAATGTGAACTATAAAAGTTAAAACTTTGAATAAATATTGAATAAATATAAAAATTCTGTATAATCTTACAAAGTAAAGCAAATATAAATCTTACATTATACATTTGTATTTCATATTTGCATCTAGAAATAATCTGCAACTTACATATGTACATATGTATGTATATCTAACTTATCAGCAAAATATTCCAGATGACAATTTTGGATTACTTTCAGAATATTTCTTTATAAAGAAGGCTTTGTCATTTATATCTGTTATATATGTATATAAAGACAAATATATTTTAATATAAGATTCAATGAATCGATTTTTAGGATTTAGTTCATAAAACTGTGACGGGGACCGCTAAATTAATGCAAAGGATACTTAAGAAGTAATTAAAAGATTATCCAATAGTTTATCTTTTGTGTTAAACCTTATAGCAAACGCTTTTGGCAGTTTTCACTGTAAATACCGTTAATTCATCCAATTAAAACGGCAAAACACTTGTTCTTTCATTATATTCACTGGAAATTGCATCAGCTATAAGCGAGAAAACAGACTGTATACTTATTTTATCTATTTTTCCTTTTTTATATTTTCATTGCAGAGCCAATAAAAAACGTAAAAACAATTCCAACAAAACGTAAAAAAAAATCAACACTTATAAAAAAACAACCATATATCAATATATATTTAATAAACAAATACCCAAAAACAGTGAAAAATAGTGAGAAAATATTTTGAAAATCAAATCAATTTCAATTGTGTGTTGTTGTTGTTGTTGTGTGTGCAATAAAACAAGAAAAAAAAGGTTTTTAGAATTGAAAAGCTATGTCCGGTTCCACGGCATCAGCACGTAATAAACACTCTAAATCCAATTTGAATAAAAATAATAAAGATAAGGAGGAGCATTTGGATATAACCAAGGACGAATTTGATCGCCTACGTGACGCACTCGGTCAGGAGGAATTTCGTAAATTGTTTTTTGATTACGTTGATGAGATACAAGATCCGAAGAATCGTAAAATCTATGAAGAGGAAATAACCCAATTGGAGAAGGAGCGTGGCGTGGATGTAAACTTTATACATCCAAAACCGGGATTTGTGATCAAAACATCGATCGATGGTGAACAGAAATGTTTTATCAATATAGCTGGTTCACCGGAAATAGCCCGGCCACAGAGCAAAGTGGCTATGAATCCGGATACTGGAGATCGTGGCTTAACCTGGTCCATACCGATGGCTCAGACAGCTTCGCGTGATGATTGCGATGCCAAGAATCAATATTGTAAGGTCTTTGATGTTGTATTCCATCCGGATGCTTTGCATTTGGGTAAAAAGAATTCACAATTTCGTAAATGTCTAATTGATACTGCGCTGGACGCTGTGGAGCGTGAATTTGAGGTCAATTTGGATCGTACCAATCTCAAATATCCAAAATTAGATTACAAGGGTATTGCCCGACCCACTGTGATAAGAAAATTGTCAAAGAATCCCACAGCCGAAGAGCAAGAGCCGCATCCCCTAGAGCATTCATTTCCATCAAGACGACCAACTGCCAGCGATGGGGAGCCCAAAGTGTTGCCCATGAAACAGCAGCAGCAGCAGGCGAAGCCACCGCAATTCACTGAACCCAAGTATTCCATAAAATATAGCCATGATGTGGATCTATCTGAATACACAAATGAACTGGACGCTAAGCTTCATGTGACCAGGCCTCGTGCTCTAGTTGTTGAAATCGAATTACCTTTGCTACGTTCCACTGCCGAATGTCAATTGGATGTTACCTCCAAATCTATTTACTTGCTAAGTGAACGGGTTGGAGCTAAATATCGTTTGAAATTGAATCTACCCTTTGTGGTAGATGATAAAGCCGGACGGGCTCGTTTTGATACGGACAAGAGGCGTCTGAATATACATTTACCGGTTATACGCAACAATGAGCCAAATATGCGTTTACTTAGCCGTGAAGATAGCGGCGTTGAATTGCATTCCAACAGTGAATCACCTGTTGAGGAGGAGGAGGAGGAGGAAGAGGCGCGAGAGGATGATGATGAAGAAAACGAGGAAAATCAATTGGAAATGGAGAAAAAGAAAACGAATAGTCCTCGTCCATTCCTAAAGAGCTCTCTGCATTATCAATTGCCTGGTAAATTTGATTGTAATCTTTTGGATAATTATATGGCGTTCACTTTGCATGTGGCAAATGTGCAACCAGATTCATTGGAGCATCTGCAACAGGAGAAGAGTCTTCATTTACAATTCGCATCTATGGGCAATGGATATTATCCCACTCATTATGCGTTTTATGTGGCTTTACCATCGAATGTATCAGATTTAATTATTACAAATGTTGAGGCTGAGGCATGGGATAATAATGTTATCCTTAAGCTTGAATTAAATGGACCAAGTGAGTCTATTGAAAATTATCTAGCTGGTCTAGATAGTCAAGATCTCCAAGAGTATGCCATACGTAGTCAATTTAAGGCAATTAACGATAAAAAGCCAATTGAGGATAAGCCAGTGGATATACAATTTAAGCGTAATGAAGAAGAGCAATCCCTGGAAATAACCATAAGTCCTTTAAATCCAACAAAGCAAGAGCATGAGGATAAGGCGGACGCAGAGGCGGAGGAGGAGGAGGAACAGCATAAAAAGTTGTCCACCAAAAAACAGCGTGGTAAACGCAATAAAAAACAACGTTCCTTATCAGAATCAGCATGTGAAGATGTTATAATTGGAGATGGCATCGGTGTTGGTAACTCTTCATCATCTAGCCAACCCATGGCACATTTGAAGATGCCACAACGCAAGCAACGAAGCTTCTCCGAATGCCATGAGAGCCAAATGGTACAACATCATCATCATCATCATCGTGGAATATTGAAGCATTATAGCCGTTATGATAGTACCGGTGGCGCTAGAAACTTGCTCACCGATAGCTGCTCCTCTATAGATGATTGCTCATCATCTTATCCCTGTTCGGTGGAGGCGTCACGATCATTTGGTGGCATACCCGAAGAGGATTCGGCTCTATCTGAGAGCTGCAAGAAGACTGTTAGATTTAATGATCGAATTATGAAGCAAGTGTTCAGGTAAGATCGATAATCGATATATATATATATATATATATACAGATATGTTAACTAATTATTCATTTTACTTATATTCAGATTGGACTCTAGCATTTTGGGTCAGCGTAAGAAGAATCAGAAGCGCCGCGATTGCAAATTGCGTGCCCAACAACGTCGTTTAAGTGAAGGAGATTCAGCTGATTATGAGGAGGCGACCGACAACAAGGTCAGCGGAAAATTGTCCGAATTAGATTTGCTTGTTAATTAAATTAGATAATTCTAGCGAAATCGGTATCAATCTATTTGATTTAGACAAATGTTGAAAGTTTATTCTAAAGATAGATTATAATAGTTAGTTAACTAGTTAGTTAGACCCATGAGGTTCTGTGGGTGGCTGAAAGAGGTGCGAACCTGTGAAAATTAGCAAAGGAAAGTTTTCACATTACGTTGATTTGCTTACATTATTTATCGCTTTCTATAGGTAGCTATATAATATATATATTTGTAAAAGGGTTATATTTATTTTGATGTGCAATTTCCAAGGTTGTGATTTATTGATATTTATATTTATATATATCATAATTGAATAACTAGTAATAACCAAATTTGAACATCTGAATTAATGCGAATTTTATTGTTCTTATACATTATGGGAAATCTGTCAATTTATATTATAAAAATTCCTTATTTGCGAAATTTGATATGTCATAACATAGCATATAATCATCAGGGATTAGATATATTAAGCTTTCATTAATTTTTCAAAATTATTTATTGTATATTTGTTTATCTCAATATTTTTTATTTTTTTAACAAAATTAATTGACTATATTGTAGAATCTTATTGTAGGTGGATGATAAAGATCAAACGTTTCATGATTACTTTCTTGAAGCATTAATTAAGCATTCGTTAACAAAGATCAGACTCCAATTGCCAAATATATAGAAAAGCGATAAGAAAATACGAGTAGCAGAGGAAGGGCTTTAATTTCCTTATGTAAGGCACCAGTATAAAATAGTCAGAAGCTTGCCCGCCCATTCCCAATGATAGTTATTGACTAAGCAAAAATTCCTAGACGTAAACCAAGAGTAAACAATAACAAAATTTTAACTTATTCCCACTCTCTCATTCTCCTTTTCAGACCCAGTATTTCAAACACAATAAGAAGCATCATCATCATGACAGCGGATTGGATTTGACTCGTCACAATAGCAAGAAACAAGAGACGGAGGATGCCGACAATAAGAATTCCCTAATGTTTGAAATGGACGATGATGATGATGATATGCTATAAAATATTTTCTTGTTCCATCTTTGATTCGTTTTTTTTTTCTAGAGGCATGTGTTTTTTTTTTCTTGTAAGCTTTCTTTTGAAACTACTTTTACATGATACAAATATAAATATATATATACATATATATATATACGAGTATATAGACCGATATATATATATATATATAGATTAACATATATATATGCGTATTTTACTTTGTAATATTTACATTATTTAGATATAAATATAATTCTTCTGCTCAATGCAAATGGAAAATAATGAGTATATGAAACATAAATCAGGGCTGAAAAAGAAAATCAAAAGAAATCTATAATTCACACATTTATATATAAATTGTTATCAAATTGTTTTTCATTAAATGGTTGCAAAAATTCTTGGTCAATAAGTTGAACAAACAAAATTTGAATGCCTAACATTTAATTGTAATTACCAATTGTTTATAGTAACGGAAATTGTTTCAAAATCGTTAAAAAAAACCGTAAATTTTTCCGGCAAAATTGTTTATACATATATACTTTACATTTTAAATATTTATTTTTCATCTTAAAACATTACTCATGCATTTGTTTTTCCTATAAAATAAATAAAGTACACAAAAGTTATCAATAAAAAAAATGAGAAAAATACAGGCTTAATAATAGGCTATATCAAACGCGGAGTTGTGCTGAATTCCGATCCATTAATCTATAATCTATTAGATAAAGTTTAACAATTTTCAATTAAAAAAAATAAATAATTGGCACAACTGTTAAAATTTGAAATTAATCGGAATTTAGAATATCTCCAGCATTAACATTAAATAGTTAACAATATTTACAAGAAAACATTAACACACACTCACACACACACATATGCATCTGTATTTGTAGTGTTTAACCTCTGGCTGAATGTAATTTTTACTACATATATATATCTAAATATATATATAAATTGAAAACAAATCTCTTAGAAATGTTCCTCAATTAATTGACGAAAATGTGTAATTTGTTTTAAATCCCGACGTTTAACTTCTAGAACATAGAGAACTGGACAGTCTAAGGATTTGCATTCCAAATTGCCCAAACGTCCACAACAGGCCTGGCACATTTGTTGGCTCAAGAAATACCCACGCTCCAATCGGGCCATCTTGTCGTGTAATGTGGCAATGCAACGCATTGGCTGCTTTAGACAATTTGGACAAATGCCCTTCTTAGTCTGTCCACCGCAATCGATGATGCAATTTGTTGTGGAAAAATATTGGGAAATTGTAGATTTTCCTCCGGCAGCTGCAGTGGGTACCAATTGATTGCCCGTCGACATGGCTGGCATCATGAGAAGTTTACGTGGCAAATTGGCAAACCATTCATTACAATCGGCTCCAATTAGCAGCAGGCAACGATTCAGGGGCGGTATAATGGCCTTGGTTATATAGTAAATGGCATTAATCTTATGTCCCTCATTGGCCAACACCTCATGAGGACTTCGCACGAGACGTATCAATGGTACTCCCGGTGGCCCATTAATTATTATATATGGAACTCTTTCGCCTCGTCTTGGTATGCGTCGCGGATCCTTTTGCATCCATTTACGTGTAAGTTCCAAGGCGGGTACACAAGCAGTTGGTTTATATCCGTTTAGGCCACGAAATTCCTTGGCGAATATCAAATCTTGTAGGTTAGCTTTGCCCGAAAGTAACTTGGTAAATTGCCGGCACACATATTGCTTAACGCGACTAACATCCTGCGTCTCGAACAGCAAGCGGAGCACTTTTTCCAGCATTTTAGCCACCGCCGGGCAGCCATCACGACGCACAGTCTCAATTCCCTTGGCCTCGTACACGGGTTCAGCCTGATCGGCCGATTCGTACATAAAACCAACATATCGCTTCTTGGTTTGGAGTATGCAAGGTTGATAAACTTTTTCCAGTTTCAGTTTAACTGGTTGAGGATTCATGTCGGTGACAGTCTGGGCTATTTCCTCACCTATTCGAAAGGCTTCTGCCCGATCTCGACCAGGGACAAGAACAAACATGGAATCCGTATCACCATAAACGACCTGTACTTTCCACTTTTCATTTGCCTCCACCAGTTTGATGGCCCGTTCGAGAGTCTCTCGTCCTTTGGATACCACAGAATCTCCAACTTCCACAGAGGGCATGCGTCCACTGAAATTTGCAGCTGTATAACCATAGGTAACATTAGCCATCAGTTTTAATCCCAATTGCCGGGAATGGAGAATACGCTGTAGGGCAGAACTATCTTTATAGAATTTCATCGACTGTTTTACCATTTGACGGGTATCTAAAATTTCGCTTAACATGCGCGGCAAAATGCCCTCGCGTACCTCACGCTTGACAAAGACAACACCACATGGTGAAATAGTGACCAGATCATGATCGAGAAGTTTCTGCAACAATTGGCGGGACACACGCAACTGTGAGGCACCAAATTCAAATGGTGTACTTTGACCCAAATGCTCCACACGACCCAAACAGGTGGAGAAACAATAGTTATAGCCAATTATCATGCTGGGATAGAGACTCTGAAAGTCCAAGACAATTACAGGATCAGGATAGAAACGTGATTGGGGCTCCATAATAAGAGCTAGATATTCGGGAGCACGCATATGAGCACGTTGCTGAACACTGGGTGACAGGGGAACCAGATTCTTTGGTTTGGCAATTCTAAAATGGAAATGGAATTTTATAATTATAACTCCCGAGAATTTAATTCTACCCACCTGAGCATCATGGATTCCACACGAAACTGTGATCCACGCGACAACACCTCATAGAACTGAATGCCAATCAATTTTGCCATTTCACTAGTACGTCCCACCAGATCCAATTGGTCCAGCAAAGCCAATGTTCCCCTAACCCTTTCCAAATAGTATTCCATGACAATCCATCGAGTGCAGGGAGAGGCGAACCATTCGCTAAGATTACGCGAAGTGTGCCAGGGACATCGTTTGTGCAGGATATGATACATAACATTTTCGAAACTGTATGAGGTTAAGGCAATCTCTGAACGCATGAGACGCCACACATCAAGTAGGATGCGGCCACATAGTTTCATTTCTACATCCAAATCGGTAAATTGTTCACGATCTTCATCGACAAAATCGCGTACCTTTTGCGATGGGACACGCGAAAGCATTGGAGCAATGTTAAAACATAAATGTTTGGCCCGATCTATTACATAACCCCAAGATGACATCTCAATCTCATAGCCGGCATAGATATCTGGATCCCAGCGGCTACAGAGTGCCAATAGCGCTTCAAATGCTTCCACTTCGCTGGCCACTACCTGAACTTCAATATCCTGATCCAGGCCGTGTATGAAGCCCTCGGGTATAACATCCTGATGGCTATCAACCATTATATAGCCGCATGACTTTTGGGGTAAATTCTGCTTTTCAGTTTGGGGTAAACTATGTTCGATGGCATAGAACAGGCAACGGATTTCATCATGCATAGGATCTGGTTGCAAATCTCCACGTGAGCAAACAAACACCTCCAAAGTAAGTATGGTCAAATAATGACACTATAAGGATTAAGTTGATTAATATCAATTGTTTAGTTAGATTTCCCAAATTACCTTACCTCTATATCCGCCTTTGCCTGCTGAAGATTCTCTAGATTCACCTTGAATCCAAAGGTATTATCCAAAGTGGCATGACTAAGACCAAAGCTGAGATCATGTTGTCCATTTTGAGCATCTTCCAGCTGCTGTAAAAACGAAGAACGTTCCAATTCCGCTTGAGCAGCTCTCACAGAGACGCTTTGATCACTGGACTGACTGCTTTGAACTTCCTCCGATTCCTTGAAATCCAATCGAATGCCACGACGTAGAGATTGACGACGTGACTTCTGTGAGGATTTATCCATTTGTGATAATGGGGTTAGACTTAAACTCATATCGGCATCCCCTTCATCTCCACTGGCAGCATCACCTGCTTCTCCCTCATCCCGCATCATCATGGTAATCTTTTGTCTTTTGATCTTAATTGGACTATCTATCAATTCCTTGTGCTCCTTCTGTTGCAACATCATTTCTTTGGCCTTGAGCCACACTTTAGCCTCTTGTCGGGTGGGTGCCAGTTGTACTGGTTCTATGATCCTTTTCTGATTGGTACTAAAGTATTCCCTTATTTGTTGGTCTCCACGATAACGCTGCATAATAGCTGGTCCGCCTATATCTATTAATTGCTGACGTCGATATTCCATTATGCCTCGATCATGACCCAAAACACTTTCAAATGATTCCAAATCGTTCAATTTATTCCCTGGGATATGTAGTACCAGAAAACCAACTTCTGTAATTTTACTTATATCCGCTGGATTGCTATAGAATGGTTTTTGAAACTCATATTCAGGTATATCCAATTTCAGGCAACCTTGTAGAACCTCCTCGTAAGTGGGCGGATGTTCCAATGGTGTTATAACGCAACTGTTATCTGAAGAAGATGCAATTATAGGTGGACTTTCCATATCTTCGCTAAATACTGATGGACTATTTATGATCAATGAATGTTCATAGAAGCTACGCATCAACTCCGGTGTCTGGCAGTCAATGGTGGGACTGGAACATGGACTTTTTATTGGTGTTGCCACAGTTTCCTTCCTCTGGCAAAGACTTTGACGCAAACGTCTCAAATTTGGTGTCTTGCGTAATTTGGGTAGCTCTCTCTCCGTATCTGATTCAATAACTTCATCATCACTTGATTGTTGTATCCGTGCCGGAGAATCGAAGTCTTTTGGACTTGGACCATTTATTTCACTAGTGGTGGTGGCTTCCACTTGTATTTGGGCGGGTGGAGTCAATTTGTTTTCTTGCAAAGTTTGGATTGTCTTTTTCTTAGTTTCTTTTACTTTTTCAGCTGGAGAGGATTTGGTTTCCTCTAAAGTTTCGATTGTCTTTTCTTTAGATTCTTTTATTTTTTCTGCTTGCTTTGGTAGGGATTTGCGTTTTCTTGTTGGTTGCGGTTTGACTTGTTCCTCCTTTATGGATTGATCTCCACTGTCTTTTTGGTGACGACCACTACGTCGAGGTTTTGGCACTTCTTCAGTTTCCTCATCATGTTTTTTCTTACTTTTGCTTCGCCTTTTCTTTATCTCTTCTACGGATGACTCTTCCAATTGCTGGCCATCAGATGTTTCAAACATTTCCGTTAAACTGGGATTTTTCAACCGTGGGGTAAGTGAGCAAATGATGTGAGTCTTGTCCAGATTGCGGCGTCTTGTACTGCGTCTGGGAGTCATAGTCCTATAAATAAACAAATATTTATTATTGAAAACGAATTGAAAATTTAAGAACTTACTTTTCTCTGGCCATTTGAATCTCCTGAAATGAATCTTCACAGCTCTTTCGACGCATTTCTGTTAAGGCCAACTTTTTACGCAGTGAAATTTGTGGTCTAAACAAAGAAAATGTTTAGATGAAACTTAAGAGATAATGTGATCAATCATACCCAGGTGTTTTATAATCTAACTGGAGACTTAGACGTGGATTGTTTCGCTTCCTTGGTGGTTCATTGGCATTGTCTTCATTGTTCTCTGGAAATTACTTATGAAGATTTATTTGTCCATCGCTATTAATTCTTTGGGACTTACTTTTTACCGAACTACTGCCAAAGACTATGGGCAAGGGTGCATATTTTTTGGCTGCACTTGATGATTTGGGTGTCTTCGGTGGACTGCGCTTGTGTTTAGTTGGAGTCCTTTGTATACGATCATCAGTGCCATCGACTTGGGGTAGATTGGGTGAGGATTTCAATGATTGACTGGATTTCTGTGGTTGGCTTTGGGTTAACTTTAATAATAGCTCATCAATATCGTCTAAAGCCATCGAGAAATCAAGTTTGTCGCCTTTATTTGATGACTGCTCCTCCGAGTCACTTTCGGCATCACTTTCAAGGGTGTCTTCTGCCTTGAGCTGGCCAGAAAGTTCATCTGAAAATGTATTAGCAGATTTTACTTGGAGCTCCTTAGTTAAATCTTGAATTTATACAACTTTTTGGATGATGTTGCGATAATGGTGCCAAAGAGCTATCCAAATCTATGGGGGAATCATTTGGTTCTTGATCCTCATTCTGCTCTTCTAGTTCTTGCAGTACATCTAAAAGTTCCAAATCTTCTTCCCTAACTAAAATATAAATTTATTGATTACATTTTAATGAAATATATTATGCTTGCCATACAGCTAGCCTCATGAGGTACACCAGCCGTGGTCAACTCCTCATCCACCAGGGTATCATCTAGATAAGCGTCTTCTTCTTCCAGCGCTGATCCATTCATCAGGGTACTTGTGCCTGATAAGTGATTTGGTATACAGGATGCATTCATCAATTGATTGTGTTGATCCTGTGAACATTCCTCGGGATAGACGGCATTGGCCATTAACTTTTGGAGATTAAATGTACGCCGCTGCTCTTTAGGAGGAACAATCATCGATTGTGATGAACCGAGATGTGTTTGATCGGATATGGTTTGATCGGCGGATATTGTTGACTGTTCCAGAGATAAAAGTTTACTCTCCAAGGCAGTGCGATAGAATATATCACTTTCTGCCACTTCAATATGATGACGTTCTTGTGTCGGGGGCATTTCCAACGGGGGAAGCTAAAAATTATATAGAAAATTGGACAGTTTAAGAAAACATTTGTAATCCATTTATAGTATATGGCACCTCTTTATCAGTGGTTTTCTGTCGTCGCACTTGCTCATCATTCCAAATAGCATCTATACCAGGATTCGTTTGATTTCCCCTGGAACCATTGGTGTTAACCTTTTTGGTCATCAATTGAAAGCGATTCAGTATAAAATTTGAGCTAACATCCACTTCCAGAGAGCTGCAAGTAACCTTCTTGACCTTTAAAGGATCCAATAATTGTTGGGGCTTTATGTTTTCGTATTCTATAACTGTATATCAGATTAAAATTGGTTTCCATATCATCCAAACTTATTGCACTTACCCTCTTCCTCGTTCCGGCGGCGGAATTTTATCACCTCTAGAGGCACATGGACATAGCTCATCCCATATAAATTGTAGTCAATCATAAATTGCAAAATATATGGAACATGCGACTCATGAGGGCAGAAATTTTTGCCTAAAATCGCTCCACTTTGTAAAAGGTTCGCTGCCCGCCGTACAAATCTTGGATTGAACATGAATATTTTTAAAAACTGATGCTCTCGGCGATGATAGCCATAGAAGGGACTGAAAAACTCTTTAATTTAGATAATTTTATCTATAGATTTACCATAATGAATACTCACATGCCCTTGACCAATTGTATTTTGAATACATGCTGAGCCGTTGCACTTCCCTGGCCTAAGGATATATTGATGGCCTTATCCAAACTCATGGCTATCTGTAGTATTCCACGCTCTAAGGATTCAAAATCTTTTTTGTCATACGGTATATAAAAATATGGAAAGACACCATGGATATGCATGCAGGTTTTCTGTCCCAGAGAATTTGCGCCAAATATGCGAATAATGGGCACCTATTAGAGAAAAATGAGATTGAGATTTTATCTCAGTTTTAGAAGTATTTTATTTTCAATTTTTTTTTTACCTTCTTAATCTCCTTGCCGCGCAGCTCCGAGTAGCATGGATCAAGACCAAATATTGGCTTCTCCATATAGAAATCTGCAATGACCAGGCGCAGGGAATAGATTCCCTCAATTGCACCACCACCAGCACCACAGTTGGCCATTTTGATAAATGGGATTCAATTAAATAATTTAAGAACAGACTTTTAATCCATTTGAATTTCACAAATCGCCAGGTCTGCAGGGCACTATGCAAAACTGTTAGTGTGGCCAGTGGAATGGTAAAGCAAAAAACTGGTTCCAGAATGTTTCTCAACTAAATATTTATTTAAGAAATACTTCAGAATTAAATTATATATAGTGGAGTGAAAAGTTGAAATGTTTTAATTTTAAAAGCTTATATTGTAATTGAAAGTAGTTGTATTAAAAATTTAAGACAGGCAACGGAACCAGTGGTTTCTGCAAGTCACATACAAGTTCTTTTATATTTACGCGGGCAAAATCAACTATTACTTGTTCGCTCTTTTCTTAGATGTTGGTTTTTTATTCTAATTATGATTTTTTAATCTAATTTTTTTCTTTATTTAAATTTTTCTCTTATTCATGGCAACAAGTTTTTTATTTTTTCTCTATCAGGCTATTTGTTTATATTGTTTTATTAATGACTAAATATGATTTGAATAGTTTGTTTTATCGTTCAAATAATTATATGGCTGTGGTTGGATTCTTCGCATTTCTTCGAAAGCCTTTTGGACACCATACAAAGCAAAGCAACAATAAACTAGAAATAGATATTAAATAAAATATAAAATAATATAAAATTAGAAGAGATAGACCAAGAGCAGGCAAGACAACGGTTACTTAATACTTAATTAAAATAATCAGTTTCTGAGATGTGTATACACGTACCTTCAAAAGCAACAATTATTGCAATGATTATGGAATGCTTAATGTCTGGCATATAACGAAAAAGGTGCAAAACTACGACAACCATCAAATACATGAAGAAAATAGTGGATATCATCCACGGTACAAGTAGCTTGTAAATGCCCTTAATAGCACCCACTGTTAAGCAAATGCTTGATAATAAATGTATACCAATTACAAATTCAGCAAAACCATGAGATCCTGAAAGTACACATAAAACGTATTAAAATATTACAACAAACTCATTTTGTATCCTACCTCTTGGAAGACCATCATACAAAAACACAATAAACACAATTAAAAAAATAATCGAACTTATTGCAGCGCAAATTAGGTTGCCTTTGCTATCCAGTTGCACCATATTTATTTATTATTTAGTCCGCTTTGTCTGGAGATCGGAAAGGTAACTAAAAAAGCTCAATACGAAACAAAAACGTCAATTGAAATGGCCTATCTTATCTAGCCAAAAGCTTCGAATCTCTTTGTAAATAGGCGTATCGAATTTAGATTACCCACTTATTGTCTTTATGCATACATTTGAATAGGATGCGATATATTTATTATAATATGATCCAAGTATAAATTGCACAAAATGAAAAGAAAAATACAAGCAAATTTTAAATGAAACGCTAGAAAATTACAAAGGTCCCCGATTTCTTTATATTCATATTTAATAAGTTAAAAAAGAAAGCAGTTTTCAGTTTTTTATATAAATTTATGGTTTCTTAGTTTCTTTTTTCTTTTTTTTTTATTAATTTTATTGCTAATTAATAATTTTTTTATCTAAGACAATCTTAATAAAACAACTAAGCATATAATATATCTTGGTATAGTTACGTGAGCATTGTATTTCATAAATTTTGAATTCAATTGAAATAAATTGTTCCCTTATTTCTTGATATTGATAAAAATAGATAATATGTATAAAAATAATTTTTGTTTCTGATGGCGATCAAGTCTTCATTTTATCTCTAAAAGACATTAAGTATTAGTATTGTTATATTAATCATTAAATAGGATTAGCAATGTTTTGTTTATCGTTTAAATAAATATATGAATATATAACTGGAACCCCCAGTTTTCGTCTTTCGTCGAAAGCTTTTTTCACGCCAAAGAAGGCAAAGCAGAGATACACTATAAATAGAAAATGAATAAAATATTAGACCTTGAAGAAAGGGTTAACTTCGACCCCCGTTGGGAAGTATATATAGTTTAGCGAAACCTATAAGTGTATAAAAAGTCCGATTGTTCCTATGACAGCTATAGGATATAGTCCACCGATTCTATCAGAACTCAACTCAAATTTCAAATTTTCTTTCATAACTTCAAAAATTTTGTTATATGGCAGCTTTATGATATAGTCGTCTGATCGGGATGACTACGAAATATACAAAGTCTGCAGAAAAAGGAAGCTGAAATTTTAGCTCTGTAGCCATAAGGGTCTCCGATTAGAAACTCTTGAACCAGACAGACAAACAGACGGACAAGGTTTGAACAACTCGTCTATTTATAGTGATCAAGAACATACACTAAATAAACGGAGATGCTTTCTTTTGTGCTTCGCAAACTTCCATATCCTTCTGCAAGGATATAAAAATACATTAAATATATATTCAGATATTCCTGATTTACCTTCAACGGCAACAATTATCACATCGATTGTGATATATTCAATGTTGACATAGTGAATGGCTTGCAATAATCCCTGAAACAGAAAATACATGAAGAATACGTTGCTAATCATCCAGGGTACAAGTAGCTCATATCTGCCCTTAACAGCACCCACTATAAGGCAAATGCTGCATATAGCATGTATTATAAGAAGGTACATGACAAAAATAAATGTCGATCCTGAAAATATATACATATGTAAATATAAATGTATAATTAAATACAATAAGTTTCAATCCTACCATTACTTATTAAATCCGAAGAATACCAAAAAAAACTAATGGTAAATAAAATGGAACTTATTCCAGTGCAAATAAGGCTGTTTTTGCTATTTAGTTGGACCATTCTTTATATTTTTTCTGTACACTTTGTGTGAAGATCAGAAAGTTTACTAGTAAAAGCTTGGTACGAAACGAAGGCGATTGGCCAAATTTGGCCAAAAGCTTCCAATTTCGATTGAAATACATAGGTGTATCGAATTTTTATTGCCTACTTATCTTTAGTGTGCATATGGATGTATGTATGTATCTGTAGTCTTTGTCTTTGTACATACATACATATATCCATAGAAACGATAGACTAAATACTCAAGAATCAATGAGGAACGTTTCATAATTTCCAAAGAAATCACTTAAGTTCTTAATTTAAAATAAAGTGTTAATTCTTTCGTATTTAAATATTAGAATAAATGTATAAAAATTAATTGATTTGGGAAATTCATGTTATGTATTTTGTAGGTTTTTTGCGTTTCTTAAAATTAGAAAATATTGAATAGAAATTGAAGTCTGGAAAATAAATACTTAAAGTCCCAGATTTCTACATATTCACATTTAAGAAGTTAAAAAAGAAAACTGTTTTCAGTTTTGTATATAAATTAATAGTTTTTATTAGTTTATTATTTTTTTTTTACCGATTTTATGACTAAATTAATCATTTTTTGAAATCTAAGACAATCTAATCAAACAACTAACCATTTTATAGTTACGAGAGCATTGTAAGTATTTCATATACATATGTATTTTAAAATCAATTGAAATAAATTGTTCCTTTATTTCTTAATGTTGATCAAATGTTAATTTCTAATTAAATTTTGATATGATAATATAAATATAATTTTTGTTTCTAATGGCGATCAAGTCTTCATTTTATCTCTAAAAGATAAGTATTTTTATTGTTATATTAATGATTAAATATGATTAGCGATGTTTCTTGTAAATTTGGAATAATAATATGACGGGGGTTTCAGGTTATGTCTTTCGTCGAAAGCTTTTTTCACGCCAAAGAAAGCAAAGCAGAGATACACTATAAATAGAATTTGAATAAAAGATTATAACTAGAAGGATGTTCAAACTTCGGCCTTACCGAAGTTCGTATACCCTTGCAGATTGCCCCTTTGACAAGTATACATATATAGTTTACAGGAACCTATAAGTATATTAGACGAGTTAAATCTATATTTAATATCCATGGCTTAAAAAGAAACAGTTCAATTGTTTCTATGACAGCTATAGGATATAGTCCTCCGATCAACTCAAATTTCTAATTTTCTTTCATAGCTTTAAACACCTATATGATATAGTCAACCGATTCTGATTGAAGTATTATTAAAAGTCACAAATTTCGCGGTCTTCACTTAAAAAATAACAGAGCTATTGAGATTAAACCATATTCATGTTCCTATGGGAGCTATATGATATAGTCGTCCGATCGGGATGATTGCGAGACATATAATGCTTGAAAAAAAGGAAGCTGCAATTTCAAGTATGTAGCTATAAGAGTCTTCAAGACGGACAGACGCATGCGGCTAGATCAACTCGTCTATTCATGCAGATCAAGAATATACTTCATATAATCGGAGAGAAGTTTCAAACTTCCGACCATAATTAATACAAAAAAAATCATTAAATATATATTCAGATCTTTCTGATATACCTTCAACGGCAACAATTATCACATCGATTATGAAAAATTCAATGCTGAAATTGTGAAGAGATTGCAATAATCCCTGAATCAGCTGATACATGAAGCATACGTTGGTAAACAGCCAGGGTACAAGTAGCTTATATTCGCCCTTAATAGCACCCACTATAAGGCAAATGCTGCATATAAAATGTATTGTAATAATAATTATGAAACAAGTAAATGCCGATCCTGAAAATATATAAATATAAATGTATACATAAATATAAAAAGTTTTAATCCTACCACTCATTATTAAATCCGAAGAATAGCTGAAAAAACTAATGATAAATAAAATGGAACTTATTCCAGTGCAAATAAGGCTGTTTTTGCTATTTAGTTGGATCATTCTTTATATTTTTTTGTACATTTTGTGTGAAGATCAGAAAGTTTACTAGTAAAAGCTTGGTACGAAACAAAGGCGATTGGCCATATTTGGCTAAAAGCTTCCAATTTCGCTTTAAATAAAAAATAATCGAATTTATATTGCCTACTTATCTTCAGTGTAGATATGTCTGTATCTATAGTCTTTGTCTTTGTACATATGTATATCTATAGAAACGATAGACTAAATATCAATAAATAACAATCAATGAGGAACTTTTCATAATTTCAAAAGACATTTCTAAAGTTCTTAGTTTAAAATAAAGTTTCAATTCTTTCAAGACTAATTCGTATTTAAACATTAGAATAAAATTAGGTAAACTCATTACGTTTTGTAGCAGGTGGATATTGAATAATAATTAGCACAGATTTTGGAATTTTTATATGAATATACTAAACAAATGTATATATAATATATAAGTACGTATATAAATTAGACTAAATCAATAAAAAGAGTTTTCCTTTAAACAGGCTCATGCTTTGTTTTTATTTTAATTTTTAAAGCTTAGTTTTTGTCAAAAACACAGGAGAATTAGAAAATGTTTAACAGAAAAGAAAACTTGAAAATAAATATCTCAAGTCCCTGATTTCTATATATATTTATATTTAAGAAGTTAAAAAAGAAAGCGGTATTTATTTATATAAATAAATTTATTGCTTTTGTTAGTTTATTTTATATTTTTCTACTGATTTCATGACTGAAATAATAAATAATAATAAATCATAATCTAACTGCTAACCATTAAATATATCTTGGTTCAGTTGTGAGTATTTCATATATTTCAAAATAAAGTGAAATATTAATTTCTAATTATATTTTTATATACAAACACAAATACAATTTTTGTTCCTGTTCTGGCGGTCAAGCTTTCATTTTATCTCTAAGAGATAATAAGTATTTGTATTGTCATATTAATGATTAGATATGATTAGCAATGTTTCTTTTATCGTTTAAATAAATATATGACGGGGGTTTCGGCTTAGATCTTTCATCGAAAGCTTTTTTCACCCCATAGAAGGCAAAGCAGAGATACACTATAAATAGAAATCGAATAAAAGATTAGACCTGGCTAACTTCGGCCTTACCGAAGTTTGTATACCCTTGCAGATTGCCTCTTTGACAACTATATAACACAAGTTAAATCTATATTTCATGCCGATGAGAAAAATTATTTTACACACAAAAATAAACTTATTTTCTATGACAGCAGTAGCATATAGTCGATCGATTCTATTAAAACTCCACTGAGATATTTCTAAACATACCAAATTTCCAAATACCAAATTTCGTATCACTAGTTTCAAAAATTTTTTCAACCGATTCTGACAAATCGGTTCGTCGGTTTGTCGAACGATTCTATTAAAACTCCACAGAGATATTTCTAAACATACCAAAATTTCCAAATACCAAATTTCGTATCACTAGTTTCAAAAATTTTTTCAACCGATTCTGACAAAACTTGGTGAAAGTGTTAAGAAGTATAAAATAGTCAGAAATATTAGGCTTAAAAAACAACAGAGTTGTTGAATTTAAACCATATTCACAATCGATCGTTTCTATAAAAGCTATATGATATAGTCGTCCGATCGGGATTATTCCGTGAAATTCAGATCTGCAGCTATAAAGGTCTCGGATTAGAAACTATTGATCCAGACAGACAGACAGTCGGACAGGGTTTGAACAACTCGTCTATTCATGGTGATCAAGTATATATATATATACTTTATATAGTCAGAAATGTCGGAAACTGCTAACCATAATTAATATACATACGCTCTGCAAGGGTATATATTCCGATATATTCCGATATTCTTGATATACCTTCAACGGCAATAATTATCACAGAGATTGTTATATATTCAATGTTGACAGTGTGAATGGATTGCAATAATCCCTGATACAGAAAATACATGAAGAATACGTTGGTAAACAGCCAGGGTAGAAGTAGCATATATTTGCCCTTAATAGCACCCACTATAAGGCAAATGCTACATATAGCATGTATTCTAATAAAGTGCTTGGCAAAGTCATAAGTCGATCCTGAAAATATATAAATATAAATGTATATTTAAATAAATAGAAAGTGTCAATCCTACCTGTTAATATTAAATCCGAAGAATACCAATTAAAACTAATGACAAATAAAATGGAACTTATTCCAATGCAAATAAGGCTGTATTTGCTAGTGAGTAGGGCCATTCTTTATATTTTTCCGTACCCTTTGTATGAAGATCAGAAAGTTTACTAGAAAAAAGCTTAGTACAAAACGAAATCGATTGGCCTTATCTGGCTAAAAGCTTCCAATTTCGCTTTAAATAGGTGTATCGAATTTATATTACCTACTTATCGTCTTTGTACATTTATAGAAACGATGGACTAAATATCCAAAAGTTTCCTAATTTCAAAAGAAATTGCTAAAGTTTTTAATTCAAGGCTAATTCGTATTTAAATAATGAAATAAATGTTTTAAAATTAAACCCTTTTTTCCCCAATTCAATTTAATAAAAACTCCATGGTTTTTTCTTTTTTTTTTTGTTTGGCTGTGTTGTTTCATTTTGTTTTGTATAATTATTTTATTTAATTAGAATTAGAATTATTTATTGCTTCGATTAGCCTGCCAAACAATGAACACTTTCAAAATTTGTTAAAACTTTTAATCGTTAATGTTGCTTTTCTGTTTTTCTTTTCCTTTTTTCTTTCTTATCCCCCTCTCTTATTTTTGGGGCATGGCTGACGCTGACTTTACAAATTGATTTGGATAATGTTAATTGGTAGTTTTTTTTTTTATTAATAATAACAAATGTTATGGCAAGTGTGCAAAAAACAACAACAGAAAAAGGGATATTTAATACATTTTTTGTTAGTTTTAAAATTTGTAACATGCTTGTTGCTTGTTTTTTGTTTTTTTTTTTTTTGCTTTTAACTAGAGTATAAAATTTGCTGCGCTTTTGCATTATTCGATTTCAGTTAACTTGAATTAATTTGATCAATTAATTAATTAATTTAATGTATATAATAGGCGTGTATAAGTTGAATTTGAATGAAATGTTTCAAGTTAGTCAATCGATCGATCAATAGTTTAGCTATGTATATAAAAATATTGTTGATTATAATTTGCTTTCATTTTGTTAAAGATTTAAGTTAGAGTTTAATGTATATAAATATATAAAAAGTACTCGAATTGTTTTCTTTTGTTTTTTGTTTCATTTATGTAAATTAGACTAAGTCAATAAGAAGAGTTTTCCTTTAAACAGGCTCATGCTTTGTTTTTTTTTTTTTTTTTTTTAAATATTGTTTGTTATTTAATATTTTAACATTATTTTTTGTGTTTCTTAGTTTTTGGCAAAATCACAGGAGAATTAGAAAATGTTTAACAGAAAAGGAGATGGAAAAAAGTGAAATTATATAAAAAGGAGGCAACAAAAAGGAAAATTGGAGAGTTTAGAATGAGATAACAAAAATAAATAGCGAGCAGGAAAGGGAAGAACAATTAAAACAAAAAGTAACAGCAGGAAAATGTAAAAACAGAAACAATAATTGGAAGGTAAAAGTTAAAGCATAATGATAAGAAACGAATGGAGAAAACAGAACTAGAATATAATTAACAGAATGGGAAACAAAATTTAAAAAATAATTAACAGAACAGAAAAGTGGAAATTGAATGACTGGCTAAGGCATTTGCTCTATTTTTCATGTCTTAACAATTTCCATTTTCGCTTCTATCAATTACTTTCCAATACAACTTATTTCTATTAATTATATTCTAATAATAATTCTTACAAATAATACAAAAAAAAGTTGATTCAACTTGTTAAATTTATTTGATTTTTGCATTTGGAGTTTCGATTTCGTTTGTATTTCTGTATTTCTATACGAAATTTTTTCTTTCATTCATTTCGATTTTGTTTTTGTATAATAAATTATGACTATAATATATGCATATGTACGATATTATGTATATATTTAAGAAGTACAAAGAAGACGATTTTCATATATGTATATATATTTTTTTATGTTTTTGTTTGTTTTTAGTTTCTTTTCTTTTGACTTTATGACTTAAAATAACAACTTTTTTAAAATTGTATGCGTTTTTTTTTTTGTTTTTTGTTGTTCATTTGTGTGTGCGTATGTATGTGTGTGTATTTGGGTTTTGGTTTTCTTTCAGAAAAGTTGATATTCATTAAGGTATTTTTGTTAACAAAAATAATCAATAACCAATAATATAATAAATTGTAATAAAAAAAGGATTTGAAAGAAATAAATAGTAACTACGAGAGAAGCGAATGAAATGTATTCCATTCTAAACATCAACAACCATCTTCTTGTGTATATCCGTATTGCCCACAACCGAACAGAACTCATCGAATGAGATTTTACCATCCTCATCTTTATCCGCAAATCCAATGGTTTTATCTACAATTTGTTGCAGTTGTGTATCCTTTAGATTATTGCCCACCATCATTTTAAGAACCTTTTTCAAATTATAAATTTAATTAATACAAAAGTAAACTTCTGTAATATATAAAAGACTTACCTGGAAGAGCTCACCATTGGATATATAACCATCATTGTCCATATCATAGATGCGAAAAGCAAAGCGCAGCTTTGACAACTTATCACCCTTGACACTGAACTGTGAGACACCCTGTATGAACTCTTTGAAATCCACCTCACCATTGCCATCGGCATCAAATATATCAATCACACGCTGTACCAAAGGATTCTGTTGCAATTCTGGCAGGGACATAAATTCATCCACACTCAATGCACCGGAATTGTCCAGATCCAGTTTACGGAAACGTTTGCCCAATCGACGTATCTCATCGGCGTCAACTATTGATATGAAAAAGGTCGATATATTTTATATACATATATATACAAATAAATGTACTATATTATTTATACTTGGACACTCTATTTGCCTGACCTATGTATATCGTTAAGATTAGTCTGAGATAATGACAAGATTCAATCGAAGCAACTATTGACGCTGATTAAGAATAAACTTGTATATACTTAAAAATTGTAAAAATAAAAGATCACATGTCCTTCAAGGCCTTTTCCTCAATATAATTTTATAAAAACAACCAATTAATAATCCAAGGCCATTTATAAGTCTTTCTAGTAGGCAACTAAATTGTAATTATGTATGTACATATATACATACATATGTACATATGTCTCAACAGACATTCTTAACAATCGGGCTTCTAGATCCTGTACAACCATAGAACTTTTGGAAAATTGTAGAAGATATACTACATACATCGTTTCATTTCTGTTTAAAAAACTCAATTGGAAATCGTATAACTTATCTTATAAAAAAGCTAGTTGCAAAGTTTCTTAAAGAAATGAATTCGTTTCCAGGCAAAAATTGATTAATAATTCAAATATTTGCATGGAACCTTCGGTATCATAGAAAGAGAGATTGCATTTCTAATGCCAAATTGCAATACATACGTAGAAACACACAAACACAAGTAATACATATGTACATATGTATATGTACGTACATACATACATACATACATATGTGAAATGTAGATATGGTTATATAGAAATCTATTGATATTTGCATATTCATAAACAGCAGCTGCCAATTTCGTTGACATTGACTAAATGAAATAAAATGGAAATGCTATAAATTTACTTACAATTGGAACACATTTCCATGGGCAGCGATGTTTCATTTCCCTATAAAAGAACAACAACAACAAAAATATATGTGAAAATATAATATGAATATTCCATAATTAGGGAGAAGCGATACATATATAAATAAATAATAATAATTGTTAGACAAGTTATGCATTTGAAGAACACCAATGAATTTGTGCCTCCTGCTCCCATTCTCATCCATCTTTAACCCCCACCCCCTTATTCATCCTTTTGGCATTCGTTTTTATTACCATTTTGATGTTGCCTTTTGTGGGTCGTCTTCGTTCTGTCTCTTTCCCTCTCTCGCACTCGCTCTCTCTCCTTGGATGCTATGTATAGTGTGCGTGTACACAACCACAATCAAACAATTGCAAAATTCACACTTGTATCGATTCTATAATCACTTTCCACTTGTTTTAAATTTAAGAATGTCACACTTTTAGCCTATAGCCTATATTAGGTTAATTATATTTGTTGTTTAAGGTCTTATTTGGTGGAAACTTTAGAGATGTAAAATCAGCTCGATGGCGTAGTGTGACCAAAGACAACAACTAATTAACAGTACTTGCAAATGATGTTGCTTATCAACAGGAATCGAAAATTATAATGTTAAGTTTAACAGTAAAGAGGTCTGCTGATTAACAGCATATTTTGGCGGTAAATATTTTATTTCAAATATGACAGCTAAGAAAGACTAAAATTCGACAGAAATGTTTAAATTGTAGATCGAAACTCGTTCGTTGAATTGATTATTTGCATTTAACTTTAACGCATCTTTATTGCCAGCCAACTTGTTGTGGTTGCAATTTGCGGCACTTGTAAAGCTTCTCTTTGGTTAAGCTAGAGAAAATTTATTTTAACCTCTTTTTTCTTTGCACCCGCTGCTCAAACGACACAGATAAATGTCGTACCTATTATTATATTATGATGCCCAGAGCCCAGACATTTGTCTATCAACCATCAAGGTAAACGGTCATGAATCCCATTTTGACGGATACCAACGGCACGGGTGAACGCCAAAAGGTGGCTATCGTGGGAGCTGGTTTGGTTAGTATAATAAAAATTCTTTCTACACTTATCTGATGCTTTGGCAAACAAGAGGGAAGATACTTACATAATCCCCACTGGGATTAGAAGTCATTATTCTTATCAGTCATTCCCAAAAAAAAATTTTAACACATTTCATTAGGTGGGTTCTTTGGCTGCCTTAAATTTTGCCCGCATGGGCAATCATGTGGATTTATATGAATATCGCGAAGATATACGTAAATCGGAATTGGTTCAGGGTCGCAGCATCAATTTGGCCTTATCCCAACGTGGACGAAAGGCTTTGGCTTTGATTGGTCTAGGATTGGAGGAACGTGTCCTGGCAACTGCCATACCCATGCGAGGACGAATGCTACACGACATTCGTGGACAAACTAGTGTGGTTATCTATGATCCTTGCTTTAAGCAATGTTTGTACTCTGTCGGTCGAAAACAATTGAATGAATTATTACTAAATGCATGTGATCAATTTCCCAATATTAAATGCCATTTTGATCATAAGTTAATCAAGGCCAATATAAAAGAAGGTCAACTGGAGTTCCAGCAAAGTCAGTCCAAGGAAGGGTAAGTGGGAAAATTATGTTTCAATTAAGCATTTTTTTATAGTTTCTCTAAATTTATAGAATCTCTGCTACTGCCGATCTGATTGTGGGATGTGATGGTGCCTTTAGTGCTCTGCGTCAGCATTTGATCAAATTGCCTGGATTCAATTATTCACAGGAGTATATAGATACTGGATATTTGGAATTATGTATACCCGCCAAGAATAATGAATTTCAAATGCCACCAAATTATTTGCATATATGGCCTAGGGATAATTTTATGATGATTGCTTTACCCAATCAGGACAAATCTTTCACTGTCACCCTCTCAATGCCATTTGAAATCTTTGCAAGCATTAAGAATTCCGATGAATTGATCAATTTCTTTGGTCAATACTATCCGGATGCCTTGCCTCTGATTGGCAAGGAGCAATTGATTAAGGACTTTTTTAAAACCAAAGCACAGCATTTGCTATCTATCAAATGTCGGCCATATCATTATGGCGATAAGGCCTTGCTACTTGGAGATGCTGCCCATGCAATGGTTCCATATTATGGTCAAGGTATGAACGCTGGCATGGAGGATGTTACTCTGTTGAATTCCATATTAAATCAGCAATTGCCATTGGACGAGGCCTTAGCTCAGTTTACAGAGAGACGTTGGCGGGATGCCTTTGCCATATGTGATCTGGCCATGTATAACTATGTGGAGGCAAGTTTGTTAAGATTTTTCCTTAAAAACTTTCTTAATTTTCCTTTTCTTTAACTTAGATGCGTGATCTAACCAAACGTTGGTCCTTCCGCTGTCGCAAATGGTTGGATACTTTGCTATTTCGTTTCTTTCCTCGTTACTGGGTTCCACTATATAATAGTGTCTCATTCACTAGCATGCCATATAGTCAGTGCATTGCCAATCGCAAATGGCAGGATCAAGTCTTGAAGCGAACTTTTCTTGGTTTTCTAGTGGGTCTTGGCATGGCCGGAACTGCTTTCTATGTGCAGCGTTTGAGATGATTTATGTAAATGATTTATGCATAAAAATATTATTTAAAACAATATAATAAAGAAATATTTTATATCAAATTGTTGTTCTGTTTGATTATAAATTTGATTAGTATTTTTATTAGAATCTATATACATTAATAAATATAGAAAAGTGTTCTGAAAACTTATACATATATGAGTATATTCAAAGTATATTACTAATCCGATATCTCTAAGAGTATGTAATAGTATATCTATATACTATATATGTATATGTATATGTAATAATATATCTATTCTTGCACTTTAATAACGCTGATAACATAAATAATATATATATATATGTATACTTATATACACATTTGTATATCTACATGTATGATCTATTTCCATATTATTTTAAATATTGTAAGCAACAGATTGTCTATCTAACTTGCCTAAGATAATTATGCAATTAGTATATGATATGAATTACCAACACTTTTTCAATTTTTAAAGTACCCTCTAGAAAGATATAACAATGATTCACATAAGCTATTAAAAATGTTTCTTATCAAAGAAATTATTGCAAACTTCCGATGCAAAATGAAAATTCTATAGAAAAATGAAGTTCTGCCTTAGATAAGATCCTCATAATGAACGCTACCGGTTACCAATCTTTTGCACACTTTTACTTTAAATTGTCAAACGGAAATTGCGTTACATTTGCATGCAATTTCTAAGCGAATGTTGTTGACAGTTTGTGGCGCATGGTAGTATAATGCTTATACATAAATACATACATACATACCTATGTATATCTATAGGTATGTATATATGTATCTTATAGATACTAGATGTAGGTATGTAATTTCATTTATGCAATGTGTCGGGTGTAGCCACTTTTCTTGGCTCAAAATATTTTTGTGTGTGCTGCACGCGGTCGCTGGCAAAAATAATTGAAATTTCTTTTTGGGGCCAACAACTACGCATTGCATTAAAAGATATTTTTATATCACGCAGGAGTTAGCCTTGCCCTTGCTTTCACTCAACAAATTGAGAGATTGAGTAAGATTATGTGTATAAGAGAGTATAGGAATAACCTACTAGTAATTAAAATCTAAGCAATAGCTGTTATCGAAAAGGTGAGTAAATTAAATTATTAAAAATATAATTAAATAAATTGACGGTATATGACATAGTGTTTACGTTCTTACAAGCTCCTATAATGTCTACATAAATAAACATATACAACAAATTTGTGTAAACCAAACGTTTCCGACATTCACATACAAACGTTTACAACATTGCAGTAGAAAGAAGGCCATGAGCCAAATTTCACTAGGAACTAGTTTTGCATTACAACAGACGCGAACACACATGGCTAATACATACATATGTATGTATGTATATCTATTCAGGGATAATAGAAGGCCAAATAAAACCGCTGGTCCTAAATTTGTTTAGTCGGAAGTGTTACTTTCACTCAGTCAAATTTTGTTTTGATCCCTGAAAAGCATTCCACCATGATTCATATTCATAAAAGGGCATAGCTTGGAGAGAGAGAGAGCGAGTGGAAGCCATGCGAGAACCATGGCATGAGAGAGAGGAGAGAGAGAGAGAGGAGAGAGAGAGAGCGAAGAGAGAGAGAGCTTTCGATTAATTAACATGCGATACAAGGTCGTCAGTTGCGCTTTCTCGCAAAGCCGGCCGGTATATCATTACAATAACAAAAAACCAAAGAGAAAGAAGACACAATAGCGCCAATCGTGTTTGCTTTTGGTTTGATCGTTAAAAAGCTGGCGAAAAAGCTTTTTTTGCTTTACTGTCTTTTGCAGATATTCATGGGTGTTTGTTATTGTTGTCGTTATATTGATTAAATCTAGGCTTAAAAAAAGTGAAAACTCTTGTACATTTTGGCTCTGACCTACTACCTTACCGTTAAAAACTGTAGAAGCTTCGCGAAAAAGCTTTCAAAATTTTGCTCACTCTGTGTGCCTCTCTCTCTCCCCGAACTAGCTAATTGCTGTTCAGATTATACATTTTTTGTATTCGACTGACTCTAGAATGCCATCGTCGTTTACTTAGCCATCAGTTGCTCGTCACATGTTCGACACTCAAGACCAAAAAGTGAACCATCCTAGAGACCAATTTAATTAGAAATTATAGAATATATTTCGATCGTTTTGAATATACATAAATATATATATATATATAATACAAAATACAGATGTAAGAACAGTAAGCGTAATAAATAATAACAGTTGAAATCTTGTTTACCGTTGTTACGAACGTTCCACCGACCACCAATCGATCACTCCCGCCCACAACATTCTCGAAGCTTTCGTTCGACAAGCTTCCCACTAGAATTCGATCAAAGCGAACAAAAAAAAAGCAAAAATAAAGCAAAACGCGTGGTTTTTGCTAAACGTGAACCAAAAGCAAAAAAAATTTTTAATATAATAAAATATAAAGGAAAGAAAAGTGAAATTGGAATTTTCAGTGTGTCGTGCGTATGGTGTGAGTGTGTGTGTTTTTATGGAAAATTTGTGCATTAAGCAATTAGGGTTTTATTTGTCAGTAGTATTGTAGAAAAGTAAGCCTACACACGGCTCCGGTTTGGTTCACGTTCACGTAATATATATATATACATATATTTTAATATATGTATATATATATTTTAAAAACAAAAAATACAATAGTGGATCAAGGAGATCTCAACCTCTGCTGCTGCCCGCCGTTGTTAGCACCTGTCCAGCTTAAACTACTCCACCTCCTCCGCTGATAACGTGTTAAAATTCCGTTGAGTTTTTTTTTTTTGGCTGTTTAAATTTTTACGAAATAAGAGTAAGACATTTCTGCAGCGAAAAAGAATAGAAAAGATTCGCATAGATTACTTGTGAACTAAGTGTATATGTATATAGTATATGTTTAAATACATACGTATGTACAAACATATACAATCGAGCAAACGCTTCGACATACGTACGTTCGCATATAATCGGGAGCGTTTAGACCAGCGACGGGAGACGTAGAGGAGACTACTTCGTAATCGGTAACCGTAACACCTCGCTCCTCGCTCAAGTAACGGCATTTCCATTTCTCTATTCTTGCACAACACCCACATCCAGCCCCCATACCCTGCACCGGACCGACCGCAAACGCTGTCATCTCCTCGCTTTTAAGTGTGCGTTGTCCCCGTGCCGCAATTTCGTGGGTGACCATCAGAAAGCAAGAGAACAAACAAGACAGAAAGAGAGAAAGAGAAAGAAGAAAGAGATTGTGTGAGTGTATGTGAAAAAGAGAGAGTGTTAACCAACGAGCAAACTATCGATCCGATCGAGTGAAAAAAAGTGCCGCAAGCTTTCTATATAATTTTTTCCGTGTTTGTGGATTTTTGGATATTATGAGCGCATAGCTGAATTTGCAAAACAATTTTCCAGGTAAATATTAAAAACAAAAAAATTGAATTAACATTAAAGGTGTTCCCCCACCTTCTTGTATGTCGTTCTACGTGACTGATTTACCATATGTATTTTATGCATACCATATGTACATACATATGAAACTGCCGGGTTCTTGAATGTCGGCTAAAAAAGAAAGAGTAAACCAGAAATGCTTTCTCATCTTCTCTATTTGACAGATGCATTTCCGGGTTACGCATATTCTTTCTTTTTTGGCATAGAGTTTTACCGAAATGTTAAGGGTTCAAGTAATTGGTATATGTGTGTATATACCTACATACATAGATATGTATGTATATAAATACATACATATAACCTTATTGTATACATACATACATACATATGTAGTTCTTATATAAAAACCGTTATACTTATCATAATCTCACGATTGCAACTATTAGAGTTGCCACCATATTTTCTTCTCCAAAGTGCTAGTGTAACCAATTGCGTTGTTAATTTAATATTATGGTAATCTTAGTTAGTTTTAGACGCTAATATATTTGGTCGTTAGGCTAACTACAGTGCACGTTTTGACATCTCAAGATCTCGGTTAGTGTTCTACTTTTTTGTTAAAATATATTCCAGCCATTACTAAGATTAGTAATATCATAGGGGTTCCATAGAACTATTTGACTTCTAGTCGATGTATGTATATTTGACTTCCAGGCTATATATATGTACATACATACATATGTACATTTACCAAATTTGACAGCTTCTACAAAGACGAGACCAGCGTTTTGAATAATATTCAAATCGGTATTTGATAAGCCATGCAAAAAAGTTCAAAAGAGGGCAATATTTGGACAAATTTTTATTGTCATTATTTGCACAGATCACCCACACATATGTACATACATATGGTGTATGTACATATGTATATAAATTTTTTTTTAGGGTTTTTTATTAAATACATCAAATTGATTTGGTCATATTCAAAATCCGTGTAATTTCCATTTAATGTAACGAATTGACTTAAATGGCAATTTAGTCTTGGACAAATTTGATTGATTTTTTAAATTTAATAAAATAATATTAGAAAATTCTGTTTGCTTTGCTTTCTAAAATAATTTAAAACAAGTTGAATGGCATTTGCCGGTTAGCTAAACTTTAATTGTTTAAATTTGAGAAAAAAAGTTAATTAAAGTATTATTGTGTCAACAAAAATCTTGTTCAGTTCTGGAAACATTAAATTAATGACTTGTTGATATATCAGATAATATATTGTTATATTGTAAAAGATATATACATACATATGTACATACATACATACATATATATTATTGTATGAAGCAGGTCGTTTATTTAATGGCAACATTTTATGATTCCTCCTAACAAGATCAATGTATGCCTCATCCATATATACAATTGCAAAAAAAAATTAAATAAACAATACAAAACAAATGTAAAATTATACAGCGCGAGTGAGAGATAGACGGAGAGAGCGAGAGAGAGAGAAAAAATAAACTTACATCATCGACAGACAGAAGGAAAAGAGAGTGAGAAGAGGTAGCAACAGAGTAAGAAAGATAAAGAAAGAGAGGAGAGAGGAGGGGAATGGCAAGTAATTTTATTTATTTTTATTTAAAATTTTGTTTTCCTTTTCTTTTTTTTTTTTGGTAACGCAAATTGCGCGTTGGAATTGGAAACGTTTAAATAGGGGTGGTGGGTGGTTGGGTAGTCGTCGTGTTTGTGAACTTTCCTAGAAGACGGAGGGTGGGAGGAAGAAAGTGTTTTTGTTTTTTTAGTTCCCAGTTCCCTAAAAGAAATGTGAGTACAAAACAAAAGAAAAAAAAATAGTGATAAAATAAACTTAGGAGCGAGACAGAGAAAGGGAATAAGATACAGAATGAGGGGAAAAGGGGTGGATGGGTTAGACAAAAGTATGAAGGGTGGTGGTTTGGCACTTATAGTTTAGTTTACGTGTTAAAAACAAATACGAAACGCAAGAACGCCGAAAAGAAAATCAAAACATAACAACAATAAGAAGAAAAAAATACATACATATGTACATACATACATATGTACATATGTACATATGTACATATGTATATAAATGCAACTAACTAATCTTGTTTTCGATGCCTGTTTTTTTTCTGTTTCGTTTTCTTATTTCAACAGGCGAATCAAAAGCAACAACAGCAAATTAATGAATTTCATGATTAAAAATATTTCAAAGGTACAACAAAAGCTCATTTAATAAAAACAAAAAACAACTAAACAAAAAGACGCAAAAACAAAACGAAAAACCAATCGTTTGAGAGCAACAACAAACGTGGCAAAAAACTAAAGCAAAGCAGCAGAGAATAATAAAAAAAATAAAAAGCTTTGTCGGAGAGTAAAGGCAGCAACAGCAGCAAGCCGCCGCAACAACAACAACAACAGAAGCAGCAACCAACAGCAACTGTGTGAGTGTGTGTGCGTGTGTCTCAGGGAGAGATATTAGGATAGAGGTGTGTGAGTGAGAGAGTGGCAACAGTTTAAAAAAGTTTAAAACAAAAACAAAAATAAAAGCCAAACCAGAACAGAACCAAAAACCAAGCAATTGCGCTCGGAACAATTTTTTAAGCGGAACGGAAAAAACAGTAAATATATAATAAAAAAAAAAAACAAAAATATAAAAAAAATATATAATACAAAAAATACAGCAGAAGAAAACAAAAAAAAAAAAAACAACAATTAACAACAAAACAAAGTTTTTAACTAAAATTCTACAAATTGGGATTTTTGTTTTGTTTTGGTAAAATGGTAAATAAAAGTAATGGCAAAGTGGGGCAGCAGCAGCAGCAGAAGGTGGACAAGGACAAGGCAGGAATGTTGCCGGCGACTGGCAACTCCAACAACAACAACAACAGCAACACAAAAAACAACAACAAGAATAAAAATTCAAATGCCAAGAGCAATAGCAACAATAGCAAAAAGAATTCCGGCAACAATAACAACAACAATAACAATAATAACAATAAACAACAACAACAGCAGAAGAGCAACACTAACAGAAAAACCAAATCACAGAAGCAACAGCAACATCAACAACAGCAGCATCAACAGCAACATCAACAGCAAAAGCAACTGCAACATCAATCACAACAGAAGCAATTTGTTGCAATTCAGGACAATAGCAAACAAAATCAAACTACCTCAACAAATAAACAGGCAAATAAAGCAACCATAGCAACATCAAATAAAACTACATTAGCAGCAGTGGTGGCAGCAACAGCAGCAGCAGCAACAACAGCAACAATAAGCACGACAGCAACATCAATTGATAAAGTTAGTTCCGCTGAGCTTTTAACCGCCGCCTTGGCTGTACCTTGTGCCAAATGCTCTAAACCATCGATGCTATCTGCTTTGACCCCAAGTAGCAGCAACATTTCGACATCTTCCACATCATCCACTTCCTCATCGGCCTCAACAATTAGTACCGGTTCGGAGACCGACAGCAACAACAGCTCAAACATAAGCTACTCACACTATTCGGCACATTTTGTTGAACCAATGATCTACACAAGCAAACAATATCGTAAATCAAAATCTTATATGGGTGTGCCACAGTATAATGGTGGCAGCAGCTCAAATTCTAGTTATCAGTCAACTAAGACACATCATGCCAATGGTAACGGATCATCCATATCCTATCGCCGTTCCCATAGCGATCGACGAAATTCATTTGATCGTTCGTTTGCCGAAAGGAATCGAGATTTTGTACCAGTTGTACAGCCAGCACGTCCAGTGCTCTCTTCGTCAAATATTGCCGGAGTGATGGCCAACTCGGCCAAGTTGACGATCATAGAACGGTTCGGCAAAGGACGTGTCGCCTATCCAATTATGCAGGTGAGTTGTTTTTAAGTCAATTTCATACCCTTCCCCCTCTTTTTCACCCCTCAACATTTCTACGTACGTACATATATAACGATAAATAATAACGATAATAACAAAATATTATTATAATTTTTTTGCAACTGAATACATAAAACAGATGTCTAGCAAAAATATTTGGTTAAATAATAAACCAAAAATGGCAAATTAACACTATTTGCATAAGTAATTATGATTTAGGGCTGCATAGTCAATGTCAATGGCAAAATTTCGCTTTGAACTAGTTCATAATGTTATTTAAATATGTAATAGATTTTGCAAAGTTTTATGACACTCAAGCAGGTTAACTATTGAACTAACTAACTACTTGATTCTAAAATATGTGTAGACCGTTAACTATGGCAACTATGAGAGCACTCATATCTCTCCCTTAAATATGAAATTGATCTGTGTAAAGCTTTGTTTAGCATGAACTAGTTCCCATCCTGCATTAGACATACATACATACGTTTATATAGTTATTTTTGCGCATTGAGGGAAAAACTGAATCCAAAGTTTTATAAGAAGCTTTTTAAAGCTTTAAACTAGTCTTAGATAACGCAGAGTCCCTAGAATTAGCATAGAACATTTCTCTTTCAATAAATGAGTTCCACGTAGTCATTCTCTTTGGCGGAGTTAATAATAATTATTAAAATTAAAATAATTATTATCTGTTATTTTTTTAAGTTTTCTCCATCCCTGATTACGCTTAAAGTTCCTGAGATTAATTCTATTAATAAAAATTTCAATAATATAAGATATGGCCATATTATTATTATTATTAAATTTCAAGATGAATGATAGGCGTAATCTCAATGGCACCTGTTTCACATTCTTTCACCTCCTTCAGCCAGTTTTACTCCACCTGCTCCATCCCCCACCCCCTGCTCCTCGTCATCCTCTTCTGTTAATTATAATCTTTGCTAACCATCTAACTAGTTCAGTGCCAAGAAGAACTCGTGTTGTTGTTGTTGTTGTTACTGTTGTTGTTGACAAGCAGAAACTTCGTTTCATCATATATTTGAAGTATACATTCTTATAGATACATTTTGTACTATTCTTGAAATCTTTCGTAACTTTCCATTAGTTGTTACTAGTGAGAAGTTCTTTCTAATCAGCTTCATATTCGAGGGAGAAGAGCTACCCAAAAGGAAGCAGCAGCGCTATAATTAATGACACAACAACAACAACAACAATAACAGCGGCACAAAAACAAAAAAGAAATACAGTTGATAAGAAAGCAAATAGCAAATGAGAGACAGTAAGAAGAGTATAGCAAAAGAAAGAGTGAGACGGAGAAAAGAGAGTGGGAATAATAGAGAGAGGGATAGGGGAATTTATTATTCTGTCTATTAGTCATCTATATATTTTCGATACGCTGATTTCAGATTTTGAGTTTAAATTTTTGGTTCTTTTTCTCAAACATTGATATCAACATCTTTAGCTTATACATACATATGTAGATTTATTTTGATGGATTTTGTCAATTTTGGAAACGATATCTCTCGTGTCTGTCTAAAATACGGAAATCATCTCACAGGCCTTGATTCTTCTTCGTAACTTGTATTTATTTCATTTTATTGATTGCACAGCATCAACCAAAATTTTTTTGTTGTTTTTATGCAAATGAATATTTTGAATCGAGTCTATAAAATCGGTGGATTCTATATTTAATTCTCTTTAGTTTTTTCTGTTTTTTTTTTACCATTTTTGCATATGGAAAAATTTTTAACCGAAAGTGATTTGATTAGCATGTGCGTCAGTCAGTTAGTTAACTTAAGTTAGTTGGCTTGGGAAACAAACTAGTTCTAAATGAAGCTCAAAAATCTTATTTAAGATATATGTATATATTAATATACATATATACATATACATATATATGCTTAACATAGGAATTGATGCGAAAAGTGAAACTTGTTTTAAATATAAAAAGTAAAACTGATCAAAAAAACCAGACGACATGACACTTTTATTATGAATATTCCAGAGTTTTGAATGCTCTTGCAAATTGTTTTTTTTTAATTAAAGCTATTCTTAAATTCATATTCCGAATCGTAAACATCTCAAGATTTAGTTTAGAAGTATTTGATGAAGATATGTATGTAAATATACTTACTATATATATACTATATATTTGCTTTCCTTTTTGTTGGTACCTTTATTTCATCTTTGTCAATATACCCCTTTTCAGTAAGGGTATAAAAGAACCATGGAAAGTAACCCTCAAAGACTGCCAACCAGACAAACAAAAATCATTTACAAGGGGGTGGGGTCGGGGACCTTACCCCCTATGTCTGACCAATATTTAAACAGTTGGTCCAAACTAACTACTAACAGAAATAAAGATATACAAACAGTTGCTTAATTTTTGACCTTGATATATTGAAATATATGATGGATGGATGGATGGATGTATCTGCGTTTGTTTGTATATACATAAAACAAATTTTATAACATAAAGTTCAAAATTTACTTCATGGTTCATTTTTTTTTCATCTCAAATTTCTCTCTTAATTTTTATTTATACATACATATATATTTTGTGTTTGCTTTTAATCTGCTGAGAACCACGTGAATTGTTTGTGTGGCACATTGGTGCGATGTTTGATGAACTTGAATTGAAAATGCAAACATGTGGCAACGGTGGGCAACAGGAAATGGAAATGCTTAGATAAGATATACCTATTATATATATAATATATACATACATATATAGTCAGCCGGTTGTCAGGCTAAAGAATTGTTTTGTTTTTGTCATCATCAGATATTCATATATGTATATGCATATATGTGTTTGTTTGAAAGGGGATTTTTGGCTTAATTTCGATTTCCATCTATTTGAAGATGATTTGTTAGAATTCTAGCCCTTATCAAAAGTTAAACATTTTGCGCTCTCTCTTGTCTATCTTTCTCTATAGCACTCTCTCCGTCTCTCTACTACAACCTCTTTCTTTGTTCTCTTTTGCTTGCGTCAATGGAAAACAGCTGTTTATATTTACAACAAATAGAAACAAAAGGAAGTTTATATAATAACACCACTCGATTAGGTTCAATGCAAATACTAAATATGAATTACGGAATCAATCCCTATGTTAATTAGCAGAGCTGTAACAGAATAGTGTTAACTGTGTTGCTAACTCTGTACCGTTATCTTCACTATAGTATAAATTGTTTTTGTTGGAAAATTCAGAAGTGATGTTGCATTCAAAATTAATTATTTGTAGAATTGTTGGCTTCATGATTTTGCATTTTTGTTAGCCCTAATTTCGAGTTTGCCAACAAAAGGCAATATCTCAATTTCATTGTAAAATTATTTAACATTTTAAGTAATTTCTGGGTTTTAAGCCTTGTAAGTATGGATCATTAATATATAAATGAACATAAAAATACATAAAAAGAAATATATATATGACAATCTAAGCCTCCTAAAATGAGTTGTTAGTTTATCTAATATCCTGCAATATCTTAATTAATTAACAGTACTTACAACTCCGTTAAGGCTTCATTGTGGATCATCTATCTCTATGTAGAAGTTTATTCTTTTTTTTGTATAATCTTATTCTTCAAATATCTGAAATATATATTTCAAATTTTGACATAGATTCGTCTAGAACTGTAGATAGCCAAATTCATGTTTCTCTGAAGGTACAAATTTTACGCCTTTGAAACTTTGATAGCTGAAAGTTTATTTTAATCTGTTTATATAGTAAATACTATATACATATACTATTAATAATTTTCTCCCACCTCCCCTCTCTGTCTCTGTTTCTGTCTCTGTCCCTCTCTTTCTCTAATTTACTATAGTCGCCTATTAATTTTTGTTTTTGCCAATTGCAATTTGTTTTTAATTTACCAACAGCTGTTGGGCATAAACAACTTGGTTTGGTTTGGTTGGTGGTTACTGATTTCAATTTATAAATTGCGTCGTAAAAATTTCATTTTGTTTTTTTTTTTTGCTACTTTCTGTTTTCTTTTCACTTAGTTTTTTGCTGACAGAACCAACTTAAAATTAAATATTAAAAAAAAATGCAATTGTGTGCGTTTTCGGTTTCTAGTTGATTATGGAAATCGGTAAAAGAGCTGAGATAAGATGGGGGGATGGTTTTGGCCATTATAATTTGATGTATAGTTGGTATATTGGTATAAGGTATTGGTATTGGGAGCCACTACTCCCTCTTTATCACGTGCACTTAAAAGTTTCTGCCCATCTTATCAGTAATGACAAAAATCGTGCAAAATATAATAAATTTTTTTTTTTTAAGAATATTAAATGGCTTAAACATGACGAGAAGTTTCTTTTTAAACGAAATGTGAAGTTGACTTCAATAGAGATAAAGAATAAAGTTATAGACGTGCAATTGTTATCAAGGTTGGCTTTAAATTAAAATCACAAAAGAGCCATAAACGATTTTAAAGTCAAAGGAAATTAAGAAATAATAGTATCAATATATTCAAAAAAGTTTCATTCCGTATGTTGGCATTATTGGAAATTATTCGCCATTCTTTTCAGTTTTTGGGCCCAAATTTTAGACATAAAATAATGGTTAATTTAAATATTAAAATATTTTCATTGTTTCCTAGAAATTATTTTAATTTTTTGCCATAAATCAAAATTTTTAGGTTTTGTCCACTAATTTTATTTGGGAATTTTTTTTGGCATATTTGTGATTAATCGGTATTTTTTGACATAGAAAGACATTAAAGAAAAATGTCGTCTCAAGTATGCGTAAAAAATAAAATATGAATGGTTTTAAACTGAATAATAAAAATAAATTAACTTCAATGAGTGATGTCTCTGATTCCTATCAAAATATTTTTTAAATTTCGGTTGCGGTGTTTAAAAATTTTCAATTTAATTAATCATTTTTTGTCATTGTTTACTAATAATTTTTAAATATAGATTTTTGATATTTAAAAATAAACAATTTAATTGATCAATTTTCGTCATTATTTACTAATATGTACAATAGTTGAAAGCTATTTTTAGTTGGAGTTTGAAAGTTTGCTGTATATACTAGTTGACGCCTAAAACTAACAAGAGATTTTCATTGGCTCGCCTAAGACTATGCAATAGAAATTTTTAAGCGCTGCCAACTTGAGCCATTGTCAGTGTAAAAGCTCAACTTAAGAAAAATGTTTCGTTTCTTTTTAAAGAATTCAAATTTAATACAAAAATGAAATAAGCTGCTAATTTTAATAAGTTTTTTTGAATGAGAGCGTAGTAAAGTTTGAATAAACAGGAAAATCAAAAACTTTTCTGATACATAAAACCACATTTAGAATCGAAATGAATAGGTAACACAGGGTAAGGTTAAGCGTAAAGAAATTTCAGTTCTTTCTACATGAAACAATTCAAAGCCTTAGACATTTATTACATACAGATATTGTTCTAGTATTTTTTGTTAAGTAACCTTTTGCCCTGCTTCTAATTAATTGAATTTTCTTTTCTTTTTGTTGCGGACGAAATTTGAGCCTTCGAGGCACACACACACACACATCCACATGAGAGAAAGACAAAAGGAAAATCCTTTACTCTTAGAATCTAATGACCTGAACCGGACTTATCTGTTGACATGCCATAGTAATACCGTTAAAGAGAGGGTGGGGTTGTGTGAGGCATGGAATAGCAATGTATGGGGAAGGGGCAGGGGCGGGTGACCCAAGTATATACATTGTATGTGGTGGGTGATAAGCCACCACAAGTCAAATGGCAAAGTAAATAAAATCATAAAAATGAAATGCGGTAAGCATTCATTTCTCATTGATAACAACAACAGAGACAAAAAAAAAAAAAGAAGAGATGTTGATGAAGAATGTGAAAGCAAATACACAGTAAAATAAAGTAACAATGAAGAATGAACGAAAGAATGAAAGAAAAAATCAACGAACAGCTGGAAATTTGTTTGCGGTTGAGTGCTTATCATAGCGAAATACAATTTCAATTTAATTTTTGATAAGACAAAAGACACAAGTAAATATGTATGTGTGTACATTGCACACATACATACACATACAGAAGTCTATATAAATGCATATGTCTATATATATAGTTTTATATATTTGTTTATATCAATGCAATTGAAAGCCACTTAATTCTATTGCATTTCCGATTATAAAAATCAGTGAAAAGCCCTATTTTAGATGATAAGATAATTCGAAAGTGTTTTCTATAAAATTTCTGAAGAACTTTTATGTTTACATATATGTGCATATATGTACATTTATGTACATACAAATCAGGCAATATAGGAAAAGTGCATTGAACTTTTGTGAATTGCAATTATGTCAATTTATTTGTACCCTTGGTGTGGATAAGAGAGTGCGGGGGGGGAGTGTTCAGAATCTCGAAAATCAGAATATAAAGATTTAGAATGCATGCAATATATGTATGATGACATATTAATATTTTACTTTATTTGATTTAAGATAATGCCAATGCATGCATTTAAAGCATGTTCCACTTTATATTTCAATTTATCAAATTTTTACTTATCGGCTTTTTGATTTTAGTTCAATTTATCAATAATTTTTAGGCTTTAGATTTTGTTCTGGCCTACGCTTAGATAATTATTGGTTAAATACATATTTTATATAACTAGTTTTTTGGATGACCTTTGCAAAAGTAGTTATTAAATGTTACAGATAATTAATCATAAAAGAATATTGCATATATTAATTGCAACGGAGCAAACTTATATTCTCTTCTTTAACTAATACAATAATTTGTTGAGTTACAATTTATATTAAAAAAAAAATCAATTGGAATGAACCAAATTAGTTATACATTTTCTTTCGACACATTTTAAAGATTTATTGATAGATTTTAAAAATTTTTGAATACAGAGCTATATTTTTCATTACTATTATTACATAATGATTCAGCGCAAAATAAAGTACATATATAAATCTCATTCATTTTAACTAATAAATTTCGATTTGATTCGGAAATTATCTTCAAGTTACTTGATTAGTTTTATCTGATCAATGTTTCGAACCGGAAACGAAATGCCGATATAATAATTCTGAATGAAAAAGAACAAGTTCAGTTAATCATTTCAATTTAATAACTTAATTTAAGTGTCGCAGGTTGTTTTCTAATCGATGATTGATGTGTAAATGTTTTAACTCCAAAAGTTAACTGTTGTTGTTTTGCTATGCATCTTATTGCAATTTATGGTCACACTTAACTGCAGTGTTGGTCAACGGCAAATACCTAAAAGCAAACTTTAATAGACTTCCAACAGCTCTTAACGTTAACTGCAATTGCACATTTTTGACTTTTACTGATTTAATGTGTGTGTGTGTGTTTTCTTGGTTTGTTGTTTTTTTTCTTTATTTTTTTTTGGAGGTTTTTTTTTTTGTTTTTCGTGGTCGCTTTGCTTACTCGTTTCAACTATCTAACATTCCTTTGTTCAACAACAGAAAAAAATTTGTAATGCCTTGCAAGTGCCTTTCAAATTTTTTTAATATGTATATATGTATATACATGTGTGTGTGTTGTGTCTATGTGTGTGTTTGAGTGTTTCTTGGTTAGTCGTTCGCCTAATCTAAGTTTCTGTTTTGTTGGTTTTTGGTTGCAAGGCGAGAGAAGGCCGCTTGCATAGAAGTAGAATATAATTAATATATTTTAACTTGGGATTAGATTGAGTGCAATATTTTGTTAATTATCTATTTAAATATACTTATATCTACATATATTGTATATATGTATATATATACAAATCGATCTAAGTTCATACATACATACTTACGTATGTGTGTTTGTATGTATGTAAATGGATATCTTCTCTGCTCAATTTTGGTATTTAACAAGACATTTAACATTTATGCTTGACTGCCACTTTATCTATATATATATGTACATATATATATACTTATATGTATATATAGTCGGGGTCTAAGCTGACATTTAAATCAAGTTGTCGTTGTTATTGTTGTTGGCTTTTTGCTTGGTTGGTTGACTATTTGTTAATAGCCAATGAGGGGGGAGGGGAAATTCAGGGGAATGAAGGCATTTTTGCATAGCTAAACGAAATCGAGCTTGGAATTCAATTTCTACAAATCCATCAATAACTTGGTGACAAAAACAACCAAAAGGTAAAAACCAATTTTCAAGGGCTTGTGTGTTTGATAAGACAATTTTCCAAGAAGTCATTTTCAGAAATAGATTCTCCCACATAACAACAAATGAAATCGGCTCTTTCAATTTGATAACAAGAAGAAAAAAAAAAAGAAGTTTCTTTTTTTTATTTTTATTTATCTATTTCGTCAGAATATATGAAATATGTGTGTTTGTTTGTGCGTGAAACAAGGAACTTCCGGTAATTATGAAATTTCGCAGTCGCTGACAACTAATAATAACAACAACAACAAAACAAGCCAAAAAAAAAACTTAAAAAGAAACAAAAAAAAAATAAAAAATACTAGAGTGAGGTTAAATCGAATATTTTTCTTTTGTGTTTGTGTTAAGTTAAGCTTTAGTTTTTTATTAATAGTTATTATTTATTATTATTGTATTGTTTAATTTCATTGTGACTGGGCATAAAATGGAAAAAGGGAGTAATTTAAACAAATTTAAAAGTGATTTATGAATATTAGACAAATGAAAAAATGTGTAGCTTAAATGTTAATAAAGCCATTAAATGGACAGTAATTAAACAAAAATACAATAGAATGATTAAAAAACAACAAAAAATATATAAAAAATGGTTCTAGATGTTTTTCTAGTTTGACTTTGGTTCTTTAATGGGTGTTTTTTATGCATGAAATCAAAACTTAGGTGGAGGATATATAATCTAAGTGAAAGTTCTAACATTTAACATTTTAATCTGAAAGGAATTCATTGAAATTTGTTTTTGAATTATTTTTTTTTAACATTTTAAGCTGAATGGATTTTACGGAAATTATTCACAAGATTAATTTGATATTTTAGAATCTCTGATCCATTATTTCAAATAATAAATAAAATCGATTAGGAGTTTTTGTATTTATTTTAAGCTAAAGATAATTCCTCATTTAAATTTTTTTGACATTTTTTCCTCCTTTTTATGTTGATCTTGAGTATTTTATGGGCCGCTAGCATTTCCTATAAGTTGTATGAAAAAGTATATAGTAATACATATATAATTTCTATTTGAATTTTCTGCATTGTCATGATTTAAGCTCAATAACAATTTTTTTTTTTAAATACTCTGCGACTTTGATCTGCTTTGTCGTCTATTTGCGGTTACTCTAATCGATGTGTAAATAATTGAAAAATAAATGAATATTATAAGTTAAAACATAGTCTCGACTTTGTGATACCTAATAGTAGAACAAAAACAAAAAGGAACGACTTAGTCCCTCAAATGGACTTTGGGCACTATATCTCGTTAAATCCATTATGAAATCAATTTGATAGTATATCTTTAAATCTATGTCTTTAGATATTTATCGCAATAAGGTGGTTCTTAATTCTTAACGAGTAAATAAAGATTCTTCAAATTTGTTTAGATATTGATTTTTTATATTTTTGCTATCACTTCCAACTTTTTAGGAGAATCTGCCTATGGTACTTTGCATGTGTTTATTATAGGGTATGTGAAAAGTAAAGTATAATAATAATAATAATAAATACATATCAAAGAAACTAACCTCGGCCATATTGAAATTTGTATACCCTTGCAGTTTAATGAATTACTTTCTCTATCGGTATGTCGGTATTTATTATCCGATCTGAACTGTTTTGAACAAAACAAATTTTGCCCGATACCTATGATCTGAGCTTTTATCCGACCAATTCTTAAACTTGATTTACATTAATGATCAAAGAACTAAATGATATGACTTTTATTTCCGTAGCTCAAAATTTAATTTCGAAAAGATGCGAAGAAACAGACAGGTGGACATGGTCATGTCTATTGATGCTGATTAGGAATATATATACTTTATGGGGTCGGAAACATCTGACCAATTTCATTATACCCTCTGCAAGAAGGGTATAATAAAAACCTATGCCATAGTTCCTATATCAACTAACTATAACTGACTCATCTCGATCACGTGCTGTTGTTGTCGCAGCTCCAACAATTAACATAACATTGAAGTATCTCAACTTCAACTTTTCAAAACATTAATTATTATTTTTTTCTCGCGTTTTTTTCGATTTTTTTTTTTTTTGGAGCGAGTTGAAAAAACGGAATGAGAAAATGAGAATGCGGATGTTGTGTGAGTTGGGGGCGATGAAACGGACATTATTCTATTTATATGTATATATATCAACATGTATACATATATGATTATATGTATATATATAATACTGATATTTTATGCTTTAGATATATCCACTTATGAATGGCGCATTTACTCTCCACACAAATCGTTCCGCTATTGTTAAAAGAAAAAAAAAAAAAACTAATAAAACTACAATAATTTATTTTTTTTTCATTTAGCCAATTTTCAGTTACGCTTGGCCATTAAAGCCCCGCTAATTCTTTTATTATTAGGTATAGGAGAGGGAGAAGTTAATAGAGAGGGAGCAGGAAAGAGTGTGAGAGGAAGAGAGAGGGAGAGGGTGATAGAGACTCTTTAGACTGGTTAGTTAGCTGGTTGTTTGGTTTGTTTGTTTAGCGGCCTTAGGCAAGGTCGTTCTCATAGTAGTGTTGGTGGCCTCCCCCTGTCTCCTTTAATACCCTTCTTCATCCATCACCCATCATCAACATACATAGATATATGTACATATGTATATACATGCATTTTATACTATATATTTCTTGGAATTTTTGTTAACCTTTATACATATATGGTTGTTGTAGTTTTTGTTATTAATTCCATTTGCTGCGCAAAAAAAGTCAATTTCATATCATGTATATAAAAGTTGTTTAATTTTTGAAGGGTTACTACTACATTTATATATGTACATATATGAAGATACCAAAAGACCTTATACCCATTTCATTTAATGCCGTTTTATAGAGAGATATATATATATATATATTATATGTATCATCAAAGCTTGAGCTTATGTGTTGGTTCATTTAATTGCCGGAGGTTAGTACATAGTTTTTTTTTTTTTTTTTATTTCACTTTTCTAATTAGTTAAAATTTATAAACTGAAGTGTGGGACAGGCGCTTTAAGAGATGGAGAGAGGCATGGAGGGTGGCTAGCTTAGATATATATCTAATACATACATATATGACAAACCTTAGTCATATATATTTTTCCGCCTTGTTGTAAAAGTTCCCATATATTTTGTGATTTTTCTTACTCTGGGTTTTTCCCCATCCCTATCATTTCTTTATATATATATATATATAATGGAAACATCTATAAATTCTATTTGTTTTTGTAATCAATAAACTTTCAAAGATAACACTCATCTTCCAATTTAATTATATAGCAAATTTCTTTGAAAACAATCTCTCCATCTATCTATTAAAACAATATCTCTCTGTACCGAATAGTTGTGGAAAATTTTTCCATTTCCTTTTGATCTATTTTAATTAAACTAAAGTATTAAATGTTAACTGATTATTATTTCGTTTTAATATATTGATAAAATCAAACAAATAAAATTATGAAAAAATATAAAAATATAATAATTGTTATCAAGGACTTGAGTTTATTAACATATTTGCAAAAAATTTTTGCTAATAAACACCTCAACTTTGCCGGACTTTAAATTTATGACATTTTGGATGATTTCTATGAATCATTTTTCTATTTAATAATTGTGATGAAATCTTTTACTAGTTTATTCAACGGAAAAGGCAATTTTTAAACGAATTTGCAATTTTTTGTGGCTTACTAAAGTTTTTTGTTTTGCTCTTTTAATGTTATTTAAAACTGGGTTATATAAAAAAAGAGAGATTAGAGAAAAGAGATTATATGAAAGTATCTAAAATTAAATAAAAACTTCGATTTAGATTTATCTCAAGAATTTAGTACTTAACTTATTTAGGAATTTGCAGCTTTTTTATTTCAATATGAGCACTAAATATCTTTATATGTTATAATACATATTTTAGTTTATAAATTAGTTATATAAATTTTGAAGCATATTTAATAGCTTAAAGATTGAATATAGATTCTAGACTATGGGGCATATAGTTCATATCAATAGTTAAATATTTGTAATAAATTTAAAAAAAAAATTTTTTATAAATTTTTTTAAGAAATTATAGCTACTACATATATCTTCAAAAAATACTATATGGAAATGAATTGTCTAATTACCTTTACATATCTTATTTAGTCTTTAAAAGTACTAAGTGAATAACAGATCTGTAATTCACATATCTTATGTAGGTGAAATTATGTGAAATTTACTTAAAATATTTAGCTACTATATCTATATCTTGTTCAAATGCATTATGAAATCACTTTAATAGTATATACGTATCTTGAAATCTCTTTCCACTTTTATATTAAATAATTGCTGACCTTTTTTCCATCTCTTATTACAAGCCAAAAGATAAGCAGCGTACTTCATATATATATATATATGTATATATATATATATATATATATATATATATATATATAAATCATAAAGTTAAATTGTTTTAAAAGGCAATAAGTTGCATTGCCGTTTTTGCAAACTGATTAACTGTTTATTACTTTTTTTTTTCTTGTTGTTGTTGTTGCTGTTATTCAGTTTTTAAAGAGGCAAATTAAAACGCCAATTGCAAGAAATGAAAGGCAGCAGCAGCAACAACAACAACAACAAGCAAAATATCAACGCATAAGCCAAGTAACAGCAACAACAACAACAAAATGACAAGCACTTGTAGGTTTGGCCAACAACAATAGCAACAACAACAACAACAACAACAACAACAAGAACAACCTTCAATGTCAATTCAATGCAGGTGGCTCAAAGTCTGCGAGACTGCGCCCCAGTCTTGGCTTTCGGTTTTTGGTTAAAAAAGGAAAAAAATGGAAAAAATTAAAAAAAAAAAATGAAAAACAACAACAAACCTTAACCGAAACCAAAACCAATGTTGGCGCTTTTGATTTATCTGTAACGCTCGGGCTCAACTCCGGCTCACAATGTATTGGCCAGTTATAAAATTGTTAATTGTTTTCGCTTTTTCTGTTTTGTATCTTTTCTTTATTTGTATATATGTATATATATACATATATATATATTTTTTTTTTGGTTATGTAATCGTCTTAGGAGGGAATTGACAGGAGCACAAAGGCTAACAATGCAGAGTCATTAAAGATTTTGTATATATATATCTGTATATCTAGACATGTATAGATAATTTTATGTACATATATGTATGTATCTACTAAAACGGAAAGTTCTTTATTGAAATCAACATTCAAAGATTTTTTTATATATTTATTTTTTTGTGTTTTTGCTGTAATCTTTCATATTTGTCATATCCGTTTCCAGTTCGATTCATAATATATTAATTTTGTGATTTATCTGCAATTGTGGAACCGCACCCAAAGCTTCAACCTAAATACTTGGCCAAGTAGCTGCCAGCAGCCAACAACAACTTTTGGTTTAGTTTCTATACCCTGTATAATATAGCTTATACTTTTATAGGTAGGGTATGATAGTTAAATAGAGATTTTTAAAAAGGTGGAAAAAGGAAGAGTGAGGGGAGATGTGGGGGTTCTATCTATAATTTCGTCTTAAATCTAAATCTGAGCTCTTTATATATAAAATAGAGCTAGAGAATGTTCTATATTCTATTAAATGGCATTTAAATACATATATAGAAATATAGAATAATAGGAACAAATAGTATCAAATAATCCTCTCTCTTATTCGATTTGGCTGTTAGACTAGAGGGTTAAGAGGAAGAATAAAGAGGAGACAATGATCGATTAATATGCAATCGATGGAACCAAAGGTTGCATTCGATAGAACTTCTTGAAGGAATACATAGTAGATTGAGTGAAAAATATTAAAATTTCAAATGATTCATTAAATTTTAAAAACTTAAGCCAACCTTAACCTTCGTTAAGGCCTTCCTAATCAATAAATAGCTTAGATAAAGATTCATCATATTATTTCACTTATTAAAGGGTATCACGAAGTCGTTGATTTATCTTAAATTATCAAATTTGTTATTGCTGTTGTTGTTTGTTGATCACAGGTGAATGAAGGATTACAATTTTGAGATGCAGAGTGTTTGTGTGATAGAAAGAGAAAGATAATGAGCTACCAAACAAAACAGCAGCAGCAGCCAGCAAAAGACACCAAAAAGACGCCAAGTGGAGCTTGTCTGAAGCTGAAAACTTGCAACAGCAACGAGCAGCAGCAGCAGTAGCAGCAGCAACTAAACTGGAAAGATCAGTTTCAGGTTTCAAGGACTTTACGATGGACATTCACTTTTGCACAGAGAGAACCACAAATCGGTTAACTTGACTGACTGACTGACTGACTGACTGACTAACTGATCGACTGACTGACTAACTTACTGAGCAGCACTGCACTTTGCCATGCTAAAATGTTGCTACAAAATGCAGGCCATAATTTGCATAAGTAACTGGACTTTAGATCAGACAGGCTGGCTAACTTTTAAAATCGATTGAGAAAGATCAGCCTTAAAGATAATTGCTCATATCTTATTTTAGGACACGAAGAAGAAGATGATTTCAGTAACGATTTAACGGTATATATAATACATATTAACATTTCTCCGATTGTTTTGTTTAATTTGCATAATGGGGAACATATTGCATTTGAGAACCACAAAATATTTTATATAGACACTGAACAAAAAATTTATAAATTTTGATATAATTTTGATAGATATTGAACGCTATAAGTAGATCAATGTATTAATATGAATATTTCCTTTATAAAAATTTGGCTAACAAAAGTTAGTTAAAAAAAAAGAAATAAAAATAAGAAAATAAAATTTTTAATTTTATTAGTATGCAAGAATTTATTATTAAAAGTTGACTTATATAATTTATATTTGTCTGTGTGGAATTTAGGAACGATTCTATAATAGTTTTATCTGCATTAAAGCTGATCTATAAAATGTTGATATATATTTAAAATGACAATTTACTTAGTTATTCGATTCGTGATGAGATTAGAGTTCTTTTTATTCTTAAATTGATATAAAGATTTGCCAAACGGCAATCCGTGAGGATCCCATTCAGCCAGAGTTGCCAGATCCACAAAGAAATTAGAGTCTATAAGCACGTGTTATATAGTATATGTATGTATATATAAATTGGCATTCATTTTGATAAGTTTTGTTTTGCTGCCGTTTCATTTATTTTTTCTTCTTGACTTTCAGTGTATATATTAATATTCGATAAATTCTGTCATACTTTAGGTTGGGCAATTGATTTTTTTCCTTTTTTTTTCTTTGCATTCAATTACACAATAAATTCATAATACGGGTTTGTTTTCTGAAACCAAAAGGTTTGCCTCCGACTGCCCCCAACAGCAGCAACAGCAGCAACAGCAACAGCAACAGCGGCAGCATCATCATTATTATGATCATTATCATGATCAGTATCATTATTATTTGTTCTAATGCTCTTTGAAGGAACTTGTTTCGATTCGATTCATTTGGTTTTTTTTTTGCATTTTTTTTTTTTTTTTTTTGCAAACTTGATTTGACGCCGTCGACTCCAACGACAACAACAACAACAACAACGAGTCGCATCTGCAATTTTGACATTTCGAATCAACCTTGAAAACAAATGCGAGTAAGATTACCTCCCTCGGATCCACCCTCCTTCTAACCTTCTCCTCCTCTGCGGGGGCATCTTGGTTCATAAATTGATCATTTTATGCGATTTTCGTGCCGGAGCTTTCCATATTGTTGGCCTATACTTATGTATTTGCATTTGTAACGTACATATAGATATATCTATATGTATATAGTATGTACATATTTTTTCAATTTTAACCATATGGTTTTTCCCATTGAAACGCAGAAAAGTGTTAAGCTGGCTTAGAATTTCGTAAGACTTAAGGGGGTTTCCTTCTAGAAAGGTCAAAGAGAAATCCAGAAGGAATAAAGTAAAATGGAGAGATATATAGAGAGAAGGGTGAGTGTCAGAAGGAGGGAGAGGGGTTGAGCAACGGCAAGCTTTCACTCAATTTGAAATGGTTATTTACTCATGACTTGCGCACTGGCAAAGGTCAATGAAGGACTCTAGCAAAAATCAGCTTTATTTGCCGCTATCTAATACTCTCTCTCTCTCTCTTAATCTCTCTCTGTCTCTTTTGAATTTTATGAATGAAATGCAGTCAAAATGTAATTCCTCCATCTCACTCTACCTTTTTGTATACGATAATCATCCCTTTCCTTTCTTTCTTTCATACAAAATTTTGTGTACCCAACCTACGACAAAAATTTTTGCGACCGGGTCTACCCATGAATGAATGACGCAGTTTGTGTACAGCAGGCTCCTTCATGGGAGTAGCAGCCAGCAGCAGTAGAAGCAGCAGCTTGTTCTGGTGCTTTCTCCTGGCACCTCTAGGGTTTTTTTTTCTCTCCACAATGACGTCAGCATGCGTAATTTCTAGTTTGGATTACATTTCGTTTTTTGCTGCGTGGGCGTGGATGACATCGACGTCAAAAAAGCAAAAAAAAAAAACCGTCGTGATTTTGTGTAATAATACTTACTATATATGATGCGTTGTGTGTGTCTGTGTGTGTGTGTATGTGCCGCATGTGTTACGGCAAAATAAAGATAACGTACGTACCTAGGTGTTGACACTTAGTTGTAGGTTAAATCATTGACTAGAGGAGCTTATTATAGCCGAAGCGGATGTTTACTTAATATCAAAGATAAAAAAACCTTTTGGCGTAAATTGCATTTGCAATTGAAAGGAAAAGTGAAAAGAAAAGAGAAAAAAAAAACGAGTTTTTGGGCTATAAGGAAACATCCATCCCAATGGGGGGGAAGAGTAACTAAAGTAAATTTGCAGAATCATAAAATCAAAAAATGCTATATGCGCCATATAAATCCTGTTATATATACATACATGATGAAAATTTTATTTTATGATTTTGTCTGTTGCCTTTTACCAAATTAAAATTTATTAATGGCTTTTATGTACATATATTCCTTTTGGCCACAGGAAATAATAATTAGGTGCACTTCCCCCTCTCGCTTACTCCCCTGCTCCTTGCTCACATCATTCCATTCTGTCCAGAAGTTACGTAACTTGTTTTGTTGTTGCCAACAAGTTAAACTTAAATTGCACTTAATTGAATGTTATATTGTTGGTCATGTGCGCACGCCCACGCTTTCATACTCAAAAGATACGATACACCATGGGGGCCACGCCCTCTAGGGTTTACCATCCATTGGTTACGGTCTCACGGCGCCAGCCTTGGGGGCACTTTGGTCAGGACGCCGCAGCTTATTCCGAAAAAAAAAGAAACACCAAGACAAACCGCAAGGGTGGGGGCCGGGGGGTTAAGTTTATATACATATATAGATGAGATATATGTCTGTATATCCTTGTATTCATACTAGTATTTACATATATTGTATATAGTGGGCGCCTGTCGGCTGCCTGTTGGTTTTCGTCCTTCTTCTGTCAAGCAGCTACAGTTCCTTTCAATTGGTCCTTGCCAGGATAATGCCTGGTCTGTTGCTGTCGCTGTCTGCCATTGCCAGCTGCTAATGCTGATGCTGTTGCTGCTTTTGCCGTAGAATCGATTTTTCATTACTTTATCCCATTAAATTTTGTTGGCGTCATGCACGGAGGAGAAGGCAGACGCCTACTCTCTCCCTACCGCATCTCAGTCACCCACACTCCATAACTTTTACCCCGCAACCACTTACCCATATATATATATATATATATATATATATATGAGCCCACAATTGGTTTTCTTTCACTTTCCGTTTTAAGTATTTATTTTGGCTTATCCGGAATACTTTTTGGCTTAGACAAAATATGGGTTAGACAAGTGAAATTCTTGGTATCCTATTTAGGAGGTTTCCATTTGCCAAAGCGTAAACGTTTAAGACCAATAAAAACGAGAAGCTTTATTTTCTTTTTATTCCATAATAATTTGCAAATTAAATGCTGTTTTTCAATTGTTTTGCCAATATTTTTTTAAGTCTTTCCGAATAAAATTTTTTGTCGTTATCTCGTTAAGAAAAAATATTTATAGGGTAATTTGTGGATATCTTTTATACAATTTATTTTTACGATAAATTTGTGTAAATTCTCGTTTATTTATTTAATAATAGCAATTTTGCGTTTTTTTTTTTTGTAGTATTTTTACTTGAGCCTATAATAAAATGTAAAAAAAAGGCAATACAGGATTTAGTACAGACAATAGTTAGAGCTCCATTAAACATACTGACTATATTATATGAACTCTTTAATATAAAATCTTTATATCAAATTGATTAGAACAATAAAAAATTGTTAATTGCAGTTAAATGGTTAATTGAACTTTTTCTCTAATTGTTATAATTAATTCCTTTTTTAGCTCTGTTTTTACAAATGAGAGATATTTATGTAAGAGATATTATTAGAAGTAATTTGTTTTTTATTGTTTGTTTACTTGTTTGTATTAAGTATTTTTTAGAATGATTTTTAACAGAACAATGAAAATAGATAGATTAATAATGGAATAGATAGATTAAGAAATCATTTATTTATTTGCAGTAGATATTTTTATAAGCTTGATCAGATGTTTATAATTAATTTATTAGGAAATAGAATTTATATAGAATTTATATATTTTTAGAAATAATTTACTTATTTGTCTTTTTGTTTGTTTACTTGTTTTTAAATTATTTGTTTTTTTAACAGAACAATAGAAAAGATATATATATATTTTCAGATGAAATTTCTTTATTTGTTTATGGCTAGTATAATTTATAATTAATTTATAAAGACAAATCAAATCAAATGTGCCAACAGTTTATCGTAAATATTTTACAGCAGTGATTGATTGATAATATTTTCGGTTTATTTATATCATTATTGATAATAAAATAGATTGATTCTTAATTGTTATTATTATTGAAGTGTTCTATAAACATAAATTGTCCAATAATTTGCGCTTTGTTTTTTAAGAATTTTAATTTGAATTCGTTTAGTTTAATTTGTTTATTATTATTGTTTCGTTTTAAAAACAAAAATCGATAAATAATTTGTTTTCTTTCTAGATTTGCATTTAAATTTGGTACTACATTCACTTTAATTGATACTATATTTAATTTATATATATATATTGTATATATATATATATATCTTATTTATATCTTATCAGTTAAATTACACCACTTTCAAGTTTTCCCCTTTTCTATTTTTGTTTTTGGCTAAGAAAAGAGCATTTGCCTTTCGTTTGCATTTTGACCTTATTGCCCTGCCATTTCCTCACATTTCTTGGTTTACCTTCCCCCACACTCCGCCTTCCTTTCCTTCCCCCCCCCACCCTTATGGCACTTTCTTGTGGCTTATTTCCTTTAGTTTATTTTCGGTTGGTTTCATTTGCCCACGCAAATTGTCAATGAGTTTTCTATTTTTAGATAGGAAAAAAAAAAAAAATTGCAAATAGATTACAAATGGTGAACACAGAGGGCGGAAAAAATAATGTTGCAGCAGCAGCAGCAGCAAGTGGCTTGGCTTAAACGTATGTTCAAGGTACTGATAAACATGCTTTTCAACCATTTGGCGTCAACAAGGCGACAGGACATCAATTTCATGGCCATTTGCTTTGGATGTTGATGTTGTGGTGTGATTGTTGTTGTTGTTGTTGTTGTTGCTGTTATTGTTATTTTTCTGTGTTGGTTGGTCTTGTCAAGTTGATGGGTTTTTGCCCATGTTGCCGGGTATGTGCCATGTTGTGTTGCCACAGTTAATTTTCTCAGTTTTTGGTTCACGCTTCGTCGACGTCAAGAGGCGACGATGAAAGAAGAGAAGGGGGATAGAGGGGTTGGAGTAGGAGTAGGAGTAGAAGTGGGAGTATGGGAGTAGGAGACGCCATCCCCCCCCTCCCCACCCACTCAACAGCCGCCAACTTTCAATTTTCTTGAGATTGTTGTTGTGGTTGTTGATTTGTTTGTGTTTTCGGCAGCAAAAATAATTGTTGTGCGTGTCTTTTAGTATGTGTGTGTGTGTGTGTATGTGTGTCTATATGCGCGCTGGGCTTGTATTATCAAATTGGTTCATGGCAATTCTTGTGCGTTGTTGCACAGTTTTTGTGTTGCAGTTGCTGTGGCACGACGAGCTCGTTAGCGGCGGAGGCTGCCGTTGCTGCTGCTGTTTCATTTTCCATTTCTGCCACGGAGGCGTTGGGTTAAGAGTGTTAGGACACCAGTCAAGCAGCTGCCAGCAACCAGTTCGACACCAAAGTATCGTAACACAACAAAAACAACAAAAAAAAAAAAAACAGAAGAAAAATAAAATAAAATAAAAGTACTACAAAAATCAACATGCAAACAAAAAGAAAAAAACAAACCGAAAAAAAATTAACCATTCTAAAGCCTTTTGTAAAGTGAGCGTTTTGATACAGTGAAGCCCCGAATCTAAAGTTTCAATACACATTTGATATGCATTCAGTAAACTACATTCGTTGGGTTTCCACTGTCTTTACATACACGTACATATATACATACATATGTATATATGTATGTATAAAGTCGTAAAGATCTTAAGTGCTATTTGTCGCTGCCCTTGGAAACGTTTCTTGACTTGGTCATATATACATACGCACACACACACACACACACACACACACACACTTACTAGAATAACACCTACCCTTCTCCACCCACCAACAACTGCTACTGCAGGCACACAATTAAGGTCGACAATTCTCTTACATCTATCTATTTATATATATATATATATATATATATATACATAACGTGTCTGGAATACAGGATATATATGTATATGGTATAAAATATATGTTACATCTTATTTCTAGATCTAAAAGAGTGCGTGGGTTTGTTGTGTTTTTTCTTTGTTTGTTTGTTGTTTTGCTTCATTTTGTTTTTGTATTTTTGGCCGTAACACATTGCGTATACGTAATGTTTGCAGCTTGGCAGCTGCTATTTGACTTTCACTTTTTGCAATTGCAAAATTCTTGCATAAAAACCAATGCAATTAACCGTTAAATAATGAATTGCTATGGAAATCAGTTAGTTGTTTCAATAATGATATGAATGAGATAAAGAGAGGGAGGAGTGGGAAAGAGGCAGCAGAGCAAGAGAGAGAGAGAGAGAAGCATTTTAGAATATGTATTTAGAAGTAATCTTTTATGGTCCATTACTCAAAGGAATTTTAACTGATTATGATAGGGAATGTATTAACATATATTGATATATATTCATATTCTAGATTGTTTATTAATAAGGTTTTAATTAATTTTATTTATTTACATTTTTATTTATTAAATATTTAAAAGCAAAAGTAGTTTCTGTTCTTAACGGGTAAATCAGCTTATTATATGGTGGGAATACAATTTATTGTAAGGGATTAATGGAATGGATTTAATTTGAAACGAACTTGTTAGGAAATGTTATTATTTATCATATATTAATATTCTAGATTGTTTATTTAAAAAAAGGATTTACTTTTTTTATTAATTTTGCTATTAAATAATTGAAAACAAAAAATTTTAATAGGCACATATAAATATAGTTGGAACACCATTTAGTATATGGTCCATTAGGGAATATAATCATTTTACTATGTATTATATTTTCATATTATAGATGGTTTATTAAAAAAAGGTTTTAATTTGTTTTTGCTATTAAATATTTGAAAATAAAACTTCTTAACAGGGAATACATATATATAATTGGAATTCAATCTCCATTACTCTCAGCGAATTTAACCGATTATAGTAGGGAATATAGTGATTTTATTATTGATATATATATTAATATTCTAAATTTTTATTTCAAAAGTTTTTAATTTGGTTTTTTGAATTTTAGTATTAAATATTTGAAAACAAAAAATTGTATATAATTAGAATATACTTCAGTGTGTGGTCCATTAGTCTATTCAATTTTAAACGATTATTATTGCGAATGTAAACATTATATTATTGATTGTTTTCTTGGATTGTTTATTTTAAAACGTTTTTATTTGTTTTTATTATTAAATATTTAAAAACAAAAATAGTTTCTATTCCTTTTAAGAAAATCTACTTATTATATAGTTGGAACGCAATTTAGTATTAGGAATTACTATCAGGAATCTTAAGCGATTATGAAACATACTATAAACAGCTTATTATTGATATATTTCTTATATTGATATGTTAGATATATATCATAGTTTATTTATTTAAGTAGAGTTATTAACCTATATCTGGACTGATTCTCTAAATAGAAATATATTATAGGTATATATACCCTGCGCGACAACTAATTAACACACGTAAATGGAAATAAGATATATATATGTAGATATATTTATGTATATATAAATCATATAAATGACTTTAATTATTTTATTTTTGTTTAGCCTTTGATCTAGGCCATCTAATGGTATGACTTTTTGATCTTTGCTTTCCCAAAGTTATACAAATATCTATAAATATATAATTACTCAACACTTTGTTAGTTTGTATAACAAATTAACTTGATATTTTATTTAAGAGATTACAAGATAAAAATTCTACTTACATAATGTTTACTTTTTTATATATTCTCAAGTTTTTAAAACTTGGCTCTATACGAAACGAATAGTTTCTCATTTTGTGTACTACCAATAAATCTTATCTTATAGTTTTATTTATGATTTATAAAACGCCCAGATTTTTACATTTAATTGTGATTAAATCTGAAGTATAAAAAATTGATATTGGTTTACAATTTGTTTGTTGTTGTTTTCTTTTTTGTTTTTTTTTTTTTGATCAATAAGTTCCTTTCCAAATTGAATTTCAGGCAATTCACTTTGTGTGACGTTTGTCAGGTTAATAATATTAAAAAATAAATAAAGCGACATTCTTCTCGGTCTTGTTGGTAACTTTTTTTTTTATTTTTTTTTAAATAGCAACAACAACAAGCATAAACCTCTTAATGGCTGCTAGCCAACACCCAATACAACAACAACAACAACATACACACACAAACACACATATTTTGATTGCATTAGAGCTGCACTTTAGTTCATATCAAATGAGCTGCAACAAAGAAAGACAAAGAGGGACTATACAGGACAGAAAGAGAGGGAGAGAGAGGGGGTATATATGTATATTTATATATATATATATATAGAGGGAGAGAGAGAGATAGTAGATAGACAAATATGCAACTGGCAATAACTAAACCAGTCTTGAAAGGTGGATTTAAACACTATATCGAACACACACACACACACACGCACACACACATAGACTGAAAGACCAAGACTATGAGATACATAGCCAACAGAGTGAGAGAGAGAGAGAGGGTGAGCGAGAGATACTGAGACAGAGACACAAAGACCCCAAAAAGTAAAGTAAAACAATTTTTTTTGTTGTATTTTGTTAAATTTTTTTTTCTTGTCGTTGTTTTTGGTTTTTTCTTGCTGTTGTTGTTGTTGTTGTTGGTGTTTTTTTTTTGGCCAAGTCGTCAACAAGTTCCAACAAGAACTTGTTGTTGTTGCTGTTTGCTGGTCGAAGCACTCGAGCAGCATGTTTTGCTATCGCTATCGACTCGGAGTCGTCTTGGACTTGGACAACAGCAACAACAACAACAGCAACAACACCAGCAACAACAATTCCATACAACGAATGTCTAGCTAGTGGAATGAGGATGATGATAGACAGAGGAGAAGTTTATGGGGAGAGGGGGGTGCAGAGTCACATTACTTAGCTAAAGGGGTGGGAAGGGGGGGGAAGAGAAGGTGATGGCAGAAAGAGGCATTGATACAATTTATAAATGACTTTTGTTGCTCTTGTTGTTGTCGTTGGTGTTGTTGTTGTTAAGTTTTGGTTTTTATATTTTTGTTATGTGTTGTTATTGTTGTTGCTGTTGTTATTAAATTTTTTTCTTTTTTTTTCGTTTTTTGCGATTTTGGTATTCATAGTCGCAGTGCATAAAATAGCAATTTGAACGTTTCTTGTTTGTGAGTGGCTTTTAAACTGTATAAGTGTGTGTGTGTGTGTGTGTGTGAGTGTGTGTAGTATCAGTATGTGTGTGTGTGGAAATCGAAAGCAAGGTCTTTTCTGCGCAAACAATATTGTTGTTGTTATATATATAAATATATATGTATGTATATATATATATTTTGCCTCTATCTTTTCTGTAATTTTAGTTTAGAACGTAATTTATAAATTAATTATTAGAGGTAAAGGGTAACACAAAGAGCCAAAGTGGTCTAGGAAGGGTGGGGAGAGAGGGCAAAGAGAGAGAGAGAGAGAGAGAGCGAGCAATGGGAGGGAGACGAAACAGGTGATAGACTAGACTAGACTAGAAGGCTCACATGTTTGAGCCATGAATTTGGCTTCTTTAAGGCTTTAGACAAACTATTTATATAAATGTATATATATATATATACCATATATATGGTATAAACAAACCAAACAAACCAACCAAACTAATTTACCAACAAATAAACAAATGTATGTTCTACTATATATGTATATATACATGTGTGTATGTGTGTGTGTTTGTGTCTAGCTATAGATGCATCTAACCCTCAAGGGTCTTTGTGACGACTCGGCACGTGTTTGTGTTTCAAGTCGCGACTCTTTCGACGTCATCAACGGCAGCAGCAGCAGCAACAGCCACGGCAGCAACTAATTGCAATTAGCGTTTAGCACGATTCTTTTTCTTCTAATTTTTTACTAAGACCAGACATTATATTATATATATTTTTAGGTTTGTTGTTAAAAGACCAGCAGCAGCTCTAAAGTTTGAAGAGTTTTGCATCCTACTATTACTTTTTTTTTTTTTATTTTTTTTTTATTTGTTTGTTGCTGATAGCAGGCAACGAGAACGGCAACAGCAGCAACAGTAACAACTGCTGTCAAACAGCAGCAATTGCACTCAGACATGATGGAATATGTCTAAATTTAAATTAATGAATTTGAAATGAATTTTTAAAATGATTATTTTTAAATGAACCAAATGAACTTTGCAAAGTAAGACAACACGGTGTCATCAAAGTTTTTTTTTTTTTGCACATTTGAAAAAATCTTAAAATGAATCCTAGTTTTTATATTAATCTGTAAAGGGAAATATTAATTAATCTATAGTTAGTTTTATTTTATGTATGAATTAAATTAAATAATTGAAATAATCGTTATTTTTTCAATTTACATGTCTTAATTTTGAACTAAAAAATAAAACATTGAGGAGTATATATTAAAAAGAGTAGAATTTTTTTTTTTTTAGGTATTTTAATTTATTAAAATTTCAACATTTTTGAATGCAATTCTTATTTTAGTTAGAAAGGTTTTTGAATTTTTTTTTAATGAATATCTTATTCATATATATCTTATATCTTATTCTTTATCAACAATTATATAATTTAAGGACAATAAACATTTTGTTTTTATTATTTTGTGTTTGAGAGCAATTGTTAATAAATAACTTTTGAGTCTTTGATATAAATGAAAAACCTTGCAAAATGTTTTAAAAGCATACACAATTTATACAATTGATGAGAATGCATTCAATTTATGTGTTTAATTTAAAAAAATATATATATAAAGTTAGAGAAATAAATATTTGAAGAAAGTGGCTTAAACTTGTACAAAAAGCCAATTAAATTGTGGGAGAATAAATTCTATCGTATATATGTGTACACATATACAAATATAGATACTTAAATGAATTGTTTATTTATTTGACTTTTTAATCTGACAGACAAAGTTCAATACAATTTTTTTTTCGCCAGCGCCCCCTCCCCTTCGCATAACAAAATTCTAGAACAATTTATAATCATGCCTAAATTGCAAAAAATATACATATATGATCTATAATTTGTGTATTTAATTGAAGAGCACGGCAAAAAGAAAAAAAAACGAACGAAAAATTAAACAAAAAAAAAGTGTTTTTGTCTAAAAATAAATACCCAAAACAAAAAAAAAACAACAACAACAGCAGCAAAAACAAAACCACAATAACAAAATCAAATTTTGTGGGGGCTAAGCTTTTTTTTTGTTTTGCTGCTATTTTTTCTTTATCCCCTCTCTCTCTCTTTCTCTCTCTCTCTGTCTCTCTGTCTCTTTACCGCTTTCCTTTTTGCCTTACTCAATGTTGTTTTTCACAAAATATTCAAGAGTGAGAAACTTTTATTTTTAATTAATTGAAAATTATATTTTTTTGTTGTTGTTCACTGTTTTAATTTAAAACAAAAAAAAGCTCAAGAGTTGTTTGTTTTGTTTTGTTTTGTTTTTCCTGACGTAATGAAACAATGAAGAAAGCGTAGGCAACAACAATAACAAACAAACGAAAGAAAGAAAAATTAAATTTTTATATTAGTATTTATACATATATACGTATGTGTATGTATATGTATATATATATTTTGTTGTCTTCTTGATCGAAACTGCTTGCCTCTAGTTGCCGTTGCTGTTGCTCTTGTTGTTGTTGCTGTTGCTGTTGCTGCTGCTGGCATGCCGGTTTCGTCAATTCAAAAAGCAGCAGCATAGCAACTAGTTGTCGTCGTTGTTGTCGGTGGCGTAAATATAATTAAACTTTCGAATGGGATCAGCAAAAGCAGCGGCAGCAGAAGCCGAAGCCGAAGCAGCGGCACCCAACAGCAGCAGCAACTGCATTTGTGTTGTGTGTGCGTGACTCTGTGCCTATGTACATACATACATATGGTATGCATGTATGTACGTGTGTGTGCGTTTGTTAAGCTTTTTCAGCTTCACTCAAATTGTGGGGAGCAGCAGCAGTAGCGTATAAGCTTTCCGTTTCAGTTGATTTGCTGGCATATTAAAGCTTTTTTTGTTGTTGTTTTTTTCCCGCTTGCTTGCGCTACGTCTCACTCAAATTGTTGGCGACAAGCGAGCGCGTAGTCAAGTTTCATGCCACCGCCAAATGCCCATGGAAATCAGTCGTTCAACGAGAGTGACCGCGCACGAAAGCCACAAAAACACAACCAACAAACTCTGAAGCATATATAGAGAAGAAGCTAGAAAGAAATCCAAGATAAATTAAAGAAAAATATATTAAAATATATAATTTCAACAATTTCGAGAAGTCACTTGGAGAAAAGAGAGTTGAAAAATCAAAAAAGAAAATCTATTAAAAACAATTTATTATATATAACATATAATTCTCGTTTATAGACAATTTAGCGACCAGCTCTCGCTAATCTAATTCTCTCCTGTTGCGCTATTCTCTTGTTCTATTCCTGTGGTGTCCTCTCTTCTCAAATCATTTCCACACTCCCCTTGGCATTCTTCGAGTGGCATTCAACAACATATGTTTTGTGCCAGGCTCAAATCTAAAACGCAACTAGCTAAAACTTAACCATATGTTGGCTGTATAAAACCTCCAAGTGCTGCGTATTCTCTATACAATAAAAATAAAATATAGAAAAAAAGAGAAGAAAATAGAATATTAAACAAAAAAAAAAAAAAAAAATAACCACCGAGTGAAGTGAATTAGAAGAAAAAGAAGAAAAAAAGTGAAAATCAAAAAACAAACATAAAGAGAGAGAAAATTAGAAGCAAAAACCAAATTTTTGTGGTGTGTATATACATACATATATATATATTCTGTGCCTATATAGAAATTAAAGTTGGATTGCAATTGAAACACAAAGATACATATATAACATACATATATATATTCATATATATATAGTATAAAAGTTTTACTGCTACAGCCCCTCCACATCTTAACCTTTTTGGGTTCTGTGTGTGTGTGTGTGTGTGTGTGTGTCATTGTTGTACATCCTTGTTGGAGGCGCCACCCCATCATCACACACTACCACTTGACGAATCTCACGTATATTCGTCCCCCACTCCTCTCACTTAAACAACGAACAGCATTCTTATGAAACCGGAAAATTGGCTAGAGGCGGCGACGTACAATGCAAAGGTAAATGTCAAATGGCCACGCCTACTTATATACATATAATCCAAGCAACCCACCAACCAACCAACCACCACCCACCACCCACTTCAATCATCCAATTCTCTGCCACTTCCTTTTGTTGCAGTTGTTGCATTCTTGTTGCTTTTTTTCCTCTTTCTTTTCTCTTTTTTTTTTTTTTTTTTGTTGCCACAGCATATGGCGGCAGCTTGCAACAGTTTCAACTTAATGCGCAAATGTTGCTCGTTAATATAAATTGGTTGTTGTTGTTGTTGTTGCTATTGCTGTTGTTGCTTTTCCAATTTTTCTTCAAAAATGTATCTTTAAGTGCGTTTATGGCAAACGACATAAAACAGATGAGAATCGACCGACTGAGGAGAGCAACCAACCAACCAACCAACCGACCAACCGACCGACAGACCGACCGACCGAGTGACTGATTGACTGACTCTCCGCATTGTTTATTGTTGTATTTGGTTGTGCCTCATTAAGTTCAAAGAATTTGCAATACATTTTTTGTTGTCATTTTTGTTATTTTTTGTGTTTTTTTCCCTTCTTTCTCCTTCTATCCATATTCCTCCATTACATTTTTCTCATTCGTTCATTTGGCGTGTATTGAATATCAAAGCAACAGATGGAGAAGAATCCGTATCGAAATATATAGTATATATAAAATAAAACTGGATTGGGATATATTTGATAATCAATTTTTATTACAATTTCAATCAATTAAGTGGTTTTTTTTTTATCATCATTAAACTACAAATTTTATGACAAATTTCCTTAAAAATGAAAAAAAAAACTTGTGAAATAATTTTACGACAAACTAAATAAACAAATGTTAGCCTATTACCCTTTTTTTTCGTTTATTTATTTATTCATTTAACAACATTTGGAACATTGTGTTAATTTTTTACAAAGGATATATAATTTTTTAACAATTTGTATACAAAATTTAACACTTTGTGTTAATTTTTTACAATTAAATCTTTTAAGGTTACAAACTGATTTTAAAATTTTAAACAAATTTTTTGCTTATTTATTTTGATCGTAAATAAAATTGGATTTTAAATTATTTGAAAATCAATAATAATCATTATCAAGCAAATATTTAATAATTTTTTAATATTTGTGTGCAAATAAATTTCATTGAATAAATATTGCAAAGTAATCAAAAATATTTTAAATTGTTAAACATTTTGGCAAATATTATTAATTATTCTTCAAATATATTATAGAAATTCTAATAAATATTTGCTGTAAATAAAATGTGAAAAGTTTTTTGATATTTGCAATATATTATTGAAAATTCATAAGATTTCACACTTCTTCTAAGGGCGGGGAGGAGGAAGATTGTTATTTTTTATACTTTTTTTGAAATCATTATTTATATTGGTTTTTTTCTTTGTCTTCTTCTGATTGCATTGAAAATCAAAGTTCGCGTACAATATTCAAATGAGACAAAACAAAAGACAAAAAAAGAAAAAAAAAACCAATAAATGTTAACAATTGAATCTTTTTGTTTTGTTTTTTTGAGTCTTGCGGGAATTTGAATTTCGAATTAGGAATTCAAATTCAATTCATAGGCGCGTAAGTTAGGCAAGTATATGTCTATAGTAGGTATATAAGACAATGTCTGCATATATATATAAGTATATATATGTATATATATATATATATATATATATATATACATTTATATATATATATATATATATGTGTGTGTGGTGTAGTGTTGTGTAGTATATATATAGATAGATAGATATATCCGGGTTCAATTGTCGACGTCATTTTGCAGTGAAACGAGCTTCAATGACTTGGACTTGGTCAGTATTTGTCACGTGTAGAGTCCAAAAAAAAAAAAAAAATCAGCTAAAAGAAAAACAACAAAACCAACAGCAACAACACATTTCACAAAATGCAAATTACAATTGACGTGTTGCATGCAACAACAACAACAACATGTACAATAATAACAAAAACAACCCTCACTAATTACATTACATTATATATAACACTTGTCGCAATGGTTTTTTGTTAGTCTGTCACTCTCGTTGTTGTTGTTGCTCTCTTGTTGTTGTGTATTTGAAGCACGTTGCCACCTGGTTGAAATTGGAATTTTAATTTTCAATTTTTTGATAGTACTCTCGGGGGCACCCATGCATTATGTAGATATATATACATATATCAATTGAGGTCTGTCTATCTGCCTGCCTGCATATTTAACTATATTAAATACAAGAGCCTTAGTAGTTTAGACCTTTTTTTTTTTTATTTTTATTATTTTGTTCAATGAAAAGCCACTTTTGGAATGTGTTGCAATATATATTTTTGATAAGACTTTGAATCGTTTACAAAAAAAAGTCAATTAATTTTTTATGTTTCATTATAACGAAGAGTCAAAGAAATGCTTTTTTGGTTAGCAAACCGAAAAAAATCACTCATGCGACATGGTGTACAAAAAGTTGGCTTTAAAGTTGTTATTTTGTTATTGAATTTTACTTAAACTATAATTATTAATTCATTCATTACATGTATTTTTTTTAATAACAATTTGGAAATTTCGATTTCGTATGCTCTTCGCATTGTGTACCACATGGCGTATGGGTAATATTTCAATGTGAAATTTTCTTTGCTATTATTTCATATTTTCTTCTAGAAAAATATTGAAAATATAAAAGTTTTATGTTATTTCGATCGTCACAAGTTCATTAAAAAAACATATAGTAAAGTTTTTTATATATTTATATATATTTATATGTATTTATATATATTTATATATGTATTTATTTATATTTATGTGTATTTATATATACATACTTACTCATTTTTATTTCAACATTATTTATTTGTATTTATATGTATTTATATATATTTATATATACTTATTTCTATATATATATTTAAACATTATGTAAATGCTTACACAACAAATAAGTTACAAAGTTTTTTGCCTAGTAGTTGTTTTTTTTTTTGCCACACTTTTCTGTTTTCATTTATTCTTTCGCTTTTGTGTGTGTGTATATTCTTTTAGTTACTACTGTGTTTAAACAGTTTGTATATTTGTGTGTTTCTTTATTTTGGTTACACATTTAAACATTTTATTGATTTAGAGTAAACGCTGTTTAAACATTACAATAAATACACAATAATTACAACAAAAAAAGAAAAAATGCTGCACACGAATTGCAGTTGTTCTTATGAAACTAAGCCAACACAAGAAAAAAATAAGCTGACGATGTCAAAGATTGCCACAGCAAATGCAAACCATTTTTCACATGCTATTCACTACTTATATTTTAACCACAAAGATTGTTTACTTCTGACGAGAGTCGGTGGAGAAAAAAAAAAGGTTATTAACCTAACCAGCGAATGGACAAACTTTGCTTAGGCGCTAGGTGTCAGGTAGTTGACTATATCTACATATATATATAACTTAGAGATAGATAGATTTACCTGCTTGAATATGTGTGTAAAACATAAACCGAAGCCACACACACGCCGTTACGTTATATATGGTGACCCCATTCAAAAACGATTTTATACCAAAAAAAAAAAAAAAAAAATAAAAAGAAAAAAAAGAACAGAAGAAATAAAAGAAATAAATAACGAAAAAATAAAGATCCAAGATCTTTGGCCAAGCCCGAAATATACATAAATAATTCTATTCTATTTGCCGGTGCTCACTCTGTGTGTGTGTGTGTGTGCTGTCTCTCTGTTTTGGTTTGCCTCAGGGGTCATATCTTTATCTTCCAAGTTATATATGTATATAGATATATGTATATATGCTTGGGGCTTATTTACCTATATGTATGTTGTTTGCTGGAGAGATACATCTAGAAACCAAAAAAAAAAAAAACACTTGCAAATTGCCTTAAAAAAAGAAAAAGAAACGAAGAAAAATTAAGCTGATTAACATGATTGAGGCATTATAAATGAGATTTAATGCCGAAAAAAATTAACTGAAAACAAAGTGTTGTCTCTTCACTTTAAGTAATTTTTAACGAAAGTTCAGTTTATTTTCGTTTTTGTTTTTTCCTTATGTATCTGAAAAATTTTTATATAGAAAAGTTACTTGTAACACAATGTCTTATATCTAAACAATTTTTATCTAGAAAAGTTATTTGTAAACAAAAATTTGGTTTAAATATTTAATTCTTTTGTTATACAGAATTTTTAAGCTGAGTTCCGCTTATTTACAACCAAATTTTGAATAATGATATATAAATCATTATAATTAAACAATTTTTGACAGAAGCTGTCTACTTATCAAAGTTGCATTCAAAATAGGAATAACAAAATATGAAATAAATAAAAGAAAAATATGATTTGTTATAGGATTTAGTTTGGAATTCATTATTCATATATATCTATATATATACATATTCATTTTTTCACTCTTACAACTTTATTTTGATTAATTATATCAATTCGTAATGGTGGGAATTTAGCAATAAAAACTTTCTTTGGCACAACAAACGACTTTTATTTGTACAAAATCGCTTTTAATTTGTCTACAAATTTTTATATTTATTATTATGCAAAGTAAAACAAATGATTAACAAATTTCTTATGCAATTTATATAATTTTTTATAAGAAAAGTTAACTATTTTTTTAACTAATTATAATATATAACTTTCTTTCAACATATTTTAGATATTTATTTATACGAATTTTTGCTACAATTTGACTACAAATCATTTATATTATAATAAGTCTAATACCAGTTTTTTTTGTACAAAATTTATTGATCAAATTCCACAAAATTAAAAAAGTAATTTGTTTTTTTTTTTTTTTAGGAATAGGAATTCAAAATTAGAAAATAAATGCTTTTAATATGCAAATTTTCTATCTTAGAATCATTATTAGAAAACAATTTTGCCAAAGGGGAATAACAAAATAATGTTATTGATTTACTATAGTTAATTGAAATTTACGCTAATATGAGAATAAATAATATTTAAAACAAATTTATCACAATTTATATAAATTGTTTTTGTTTTAAGATCCATTTGTCTTATTTATTGCCTTAGTCAATATTGAGAGCAAACAATTTTTATTCAATTTTGTTTTTTTCGTTTTTTTTTTTTCGTTTTTTGGGTTAACAATTTGTAGTAATATTTCAACAAAATTTTATACGGGTTTTTCTTTTTTTTTTCAAATTTTTTTCTTTTGGGTTTTTCTCTTTTGGTTTTCAACACAATTTAATTGCACTTTGCGTGCGATTTTTGTTGGTGCTTTTGCTACCTTTTCGTGACTTGTAAATAACAGTAAGAAAAACTTAAATTCACCCAAAAAAAAAAAAAAAAAAAAAAAAAAAGTTTTGCTTTTATTTAATGATAGTCCCCAAGCACCACACACACACACTTACACATACACACACACACACACACACATTCATACTGACTGCGTGTTTAATAGTTCTTTTGGTGCGATCTTGATTGCCTTTGCCTGGGCCTGGCTCTGGCTCCCAGTTCACCAGCTCACCAGCTGGATTGTCATTGCGAATGCCGTCGTCGTCGTCGTCGTCGTTTTGTGGCGCAGTTATCTGTTATGCAAGATCTATTATCTGAGAGCAGCATATGGCAACACTAACAGCAACAACAACAACAACAGCAATAGCAACAACAACAGCAAAGGCAACGGGCAACCAATTCAATTGGCCAGACAGTAAACATTTATTTCTTATTTCATTTGTTAATTAACCAAGACCAAAAATGTGAGACAGCCATAGATATAGAAAGAGTAGGGGAGAACTAGATACATATGTATATATATACATATATATATATATATGTAGGTATATATAAATGGTTACAAGTTTGACAAAGAGAGCGAAAGAGAGCAGCAAGAGAGACAGAGTATGAGATAGAAACCAAGTTGAACCTTTTCCACTTTGTTTGAGATTAGCATAAATTTGCTTTTTGGGACAATTTTCATATCAAGAAAATGACAACAACAATAACAACAACAACGAAAAGAAGGTTGCTAAATATGCATGAAGAGTTGATAAATATATCGGTTGCTGTTGTTGTTGTTTTTTTGATACATATTTTATTTTATTTTTTTCCTGTTTGAAGATGTAATCAAAAAGTGTTTAAAACAAATGCAAAAATGCAATCAGAGGGCCCATTGTCAAAAAAGAAAAGAGGTGAAAAAAAAAGGAAAACAAGAAATACCACAACCAAATTAAATATATGTATGTATATATATATATTACATATATATGAATATGTAAGCTCCTCTCTTATGCTCTTGCTCTAGTTAATGCGCTTTTATCGCTGCTGTTGCTGTTGTTGTTATTGCTATTGCTAGTGTGCCATTGTTGTTGTTATTGATTGTTAACCTTCAATGTACGTATGCCGCACACGGCGAAGGTCAACGGAGTGCGTTTAGTTCAATTCAGTTCAGTTTATTCGTTTCGTTGTTCTCTGTCTGTCCGTCCGTCCGTCGGTCTATCGGCATTTCATTTCATGCACAGAAAACTAAAAAGCCAGCACCAAACAGAACACAACGACAGCAACACTACGACAGCAACACTACCACAGCAACACTACCACAGCAAAAGCAACAACAACACAAGCTTCATGTTAAGTATGTAGATGGAATGGGCGTAGATCATAAAAGGGGGCAGCGGTCATTGTAAACTAACTATTTATTATTCTTCATGGAAAAATAAAAAGTTTGATGCATGTTTTAATGATTGGAAAATATTTCAAATTGATAAAATTTTATAATTTCAATCCTGATATGTATTAAATTTTATACTATATCATGAATCAATGTATATGTATATATCTAATCTAATTAAATTATAGTAAACGTTATTTTAAAGGAAAAAATCTTTATTAGAATAATTTTAGAAGAGCAAAGTAAATTCTTTAGAATCAAAAACCATAAGTTTAGGTATCAAATTAAATTATTAAATTATATTTATAGAATCTTATGAATATGCATATATTTTTAGTTTAAATTTTTTGATTAATAGATATTAGATAGATATTTGAATAGGTATTAGATAAATAGATATTAGATGGAAACATAAATAGATAAACGACAGATATTTAAATAGATATTAGATAGAAATATAATATATATTAGATAAATAGGTTTTACTTAGGTATATGGATTTTACCTAGTTAAATAGACATTAAATAGATAAATAGATATTATATATATAGATAATTAGATAACTATATAGAAATAGATAAATAGTTATTATATAACATTTAGTTTTAGCTAATAAATTCGATTTTTTTAATCAAAATAGTTTCAATTACACTTCCAATTTTCTTTTAAGTGAAACTTTTAGTAAATTTTTCTTCTACTTGTAAAAAATATTGAAACCTTTTATAAATTATTTCAAATGAACCATTCCCCATATAAGACTAGACTTTTAGATCATGTCTAAAACATATATGTTATGTATGTATATATAAACTTAATTAAAGGAGATAGAAACAATTCCAAAGGGTATTTTTTTTATTTCCTGTCTATGAGAAAATTCCCATACTCAATTACATATTATATTAATATTTAACAAATATTAAGAAAATATTCTAAAAAATAATAGGCTTTTCCACCCATTATAAAGAATTTTAGTTGTATATATGTATAAATAATATATACGTATATTACTTCCGATCGATTCCCTTGCAAAAAGCGTCACAACTACGTCTACGTCTTAAGGCATTTACATACAAATATTTTGTCAGACGCGCTTGTGTATATCTATACATATATATATATAGAAAGACAGGCAGACAGACCTATATACATACTATAAGTATTTGACTTTGATTATATATGGTGGTATATATATACACATATACTATATATATATATATAGAAGTGTGTTAGTGGGTACTACGTTTGTTGCATTTGTCGTCACTAAATTTACATTGTTCTAATTAAAAAGCAACTAAACCAAAATGGAGGTGTTCAAACCAACAAACACACACACTCACACATACATACATACAATCGCACAACAGACGTAAGTTAGAAAGGACAGTCAAAGCTAATTAAATTAAAAGACAGTTTCTTATTTAGCCCAAGCCCAAGCCCTATGCAAATTAGTTACAAAATGGCCCAAAAGATTCTCTAAAGAAAAAATATACATATACACATACATATATCTGCTGCAAATCTATATGTATATATATATAAATACATGTGTTGTTTTTTTTTATATAAATGAAAAAGAAGAGGCACACACACACCACACACAGCAGCAGAGTATGAGCCAAGGCTGGGTAAGCTCCACAGCAATGACCCAGAAGGCGACTCAGGCGAGATGCAGCCAGCAGAAGCAGAAGCAGAAGCAGAAACAATATTGTAAATACAAAATGTATCTTAAAAACCAGGGTTATACTATATACTCTTGGCTATTTTTGGACAGCAACAACAATAACAATATATTGATTATTCTTATTATTATTGTTATTATTATTGTTCTTGTCAACAGACAACAAAAAAAGGGCTAGCAAATGGGTCTTGACTCTTTTTTTTTTATTCATTCTTCTTTCTTATCAACCCAAGTGTGTCTCTGTGTGTGTGTGTGCATAGTTTAAAAAAAGAATATAAAAAAAGAGAAAAAACAATAATTATTTTAAGAAAACAAGTTTATATCTACACACACACACACAAAAGCTTTAATATAATGAACAAAAACATCGGTTTTCTATAGGGTCCCTCTTCCAATAATGCACCTCAATTTTAACTGTATCAGCTGTTTAAATAAAACCTAAATATACATAGCCATAATTGTGTCTATATATATACTATATATATATATCTACCTACTATGTATATATATATGCATATATATCTACTCGTAGTAGAATGAAATAAAAATTTCAGTTTTTTTTTCTTTTCTTTGTTTTCTCGTGATCTAGTTTTGAAAGAATTCAACTGAAAAAATTGGGGTGATAAATGTAATAAATAATTATTGAAATTTAAATTAAAATCTGGTTCTGTGTATACTGGTTTACCTTGAATAAATGTGTATCTTATTATTTAAATTGTCAAAAGGTCTAAAGAGAGACTTATTTGTGATATAAATTGTTTTCTTTATAGACAAGGGTCAAGATTTTCACATTCAAAGCAGCAGCTTTAGAATATAATTTACTTGATTATATATATTGCCCTATAAGAGGAACTATAATCAGATGGATTTATCTTTATTTTACATTAAATTATTAAAGTTACTAAAGATTTTAAGGACAGCTGGATAGATCTTTTAACTCTTAGTTCAATCTTTAAAGATTATAAGGACTTTCCATTATTTGATATATAAATATAAATTTCAACATGTTGCATATTTAATAGAAAACAAAGTACATAGATTTTACTTTTTCTCTTTCCTCTTTTTTTTGCTATACTCGTTGAATGACCCTCGCACCTTTTGTGCTTTCCTTTGTGCATTGCATTTAGTTTAGCTTAGCTATTCACTCTGCATACAAAATTCTGTATATTGTTATCTTTTTGCATAAGAATTACAGCATTTTTTTCTTCTTTTTTTTCGTCGGCTCTTAGTCACCTTATTTTACCTTACCTTATCTTACGTACAACTTCATCACTTCTTTTATTTTATTTTCTTTTTTTTTTTCATTTTATCTTGTGGCATTTTTTAATGATTTTTTTCTTTCTTTCTTTGTTGTTTCTCTTTATTTTGCAGGTAAGCCCCATACAATAATCACATTCACATCTCTATGCACTTCTTTTGTAATGGTGATAACTTCTCTCTGGGTAAATTTCTGTAAGTAACCGCATAAAAATCAACAACTTTTAACGACCACACACACACATACACAAACACACACAAGCACACACAAAGACAGACGGACAGACAGGCAGATGAATGAAATCAAAGAAAAACGCAGGAGAAAAATAATAGTTAAATAAAATTAAAAAAAAAAAGAAAAGATTTCACTTTCACGCTTTAAACAGCAAAAATAACAACAAAAAAAACTCTCAATATAATATCAACTCTTTCTTACATATACAAGAAGATATATATTCATATTCCGATTCGGATAAATCTATTATTTTTGTAATTTTTGTACCCTTGACGAAAGGGGATATTATTTTGGTCAGAAGTTTGCAACGCACAGAAGGAAAAAAGTATATATATTCATGATCAGCATGAATAGAAGAATCGATATGTGTACTATTACAATAATTTTCTAGAGGTTTGAGGATAGTGAAATCGATATTGATATGAGTAGCTACAGAAATAAATTGATTACTACCAAATATAAAAAACAAACCCCAATAGTATATAGAAGACCGATTAAAACTTTACAGTGTTTGATATAATATAATTTTTAATAAATACTTCTTGGATTGTTTCTTTTGCCTTTTTTTTTATATTTTGTTACCATTTAAAAAATGTTTGACAATTTGTGGCTAGACTTGGGGCTTTTTGGCCCTGTTCTCCCCCTGTCTCTTTGTTTCTTTCTTGCTCTTGCTTTGTTGTTGTTGTTGTTGTTAGCACTCGTTGGCTTTTTGTATCTTTGGCTATTTGAGGTGGCGCAATGGTTTGGCATGTGCATGTGGATGGATGGATGAATGGATGAATGGATAGATGGATGGATGGATGGATGGTGCATGTTTATGTGCATGACTCGAGTGCATTGTACAACAATTTGTGGCTTGTAGTTGTTGTTGTTGTTGTTGTTTGCTTTTGGGTTGGGCTTTCGGTCTGTGTATATGTAGTATTATTATTTGTTGTTTTTTTTTTTTATTTTTGTTTTATTATTTTGTTTGTTTGCTAAGTGAAAAGCGTTGTTTCATCTCTCTGTTGTTGTGGTGGACACTCATTTTCACTTGCAGTTTTAGCAGTTACCATTATGGTTAGGGTTCAACATGCTTTTTGCATGTGCAAAAGAAAGCAACCAAAAAAAAAAACAAAGCATTTTCTTTTGGTTTTAAAGTGTTGATGGCCAATAGAAGAAATATGACATGCCATTCCATATTTTACTAGTTCATCAATTTAATTCGATTTTCCCTTTCACCGTAAAACTCCAAAAAAACCAACGCCCACAAATTGCCTAATCGTTTAATTCGTGTTTTGGGTGAATAATAATAATAAATATAATAATAATAATAATATAAATAAATAAATGAAAAATGATAAAAGTAATAAATATAACTGCAAAACTTGGTAAAAACACAAAAAACTCCTTTCACTTTTTTTTTTTTTGTTAAAATTCGTCGTGCAACGAAGCACCAGAATGTTTGCCACATTGCCACAGATACATACTACGGGGTGAATGCTGTTTGTTGTTGTTGTTGTTGTTGGTGCTTGTTGTTGCTGTTATTGTTGGCAGCAAGGTGGCATTTCAAAGTTCCACTGACACACAGACACAGACCAACTAAAGCGCAACGAGCAACATAAAGCCAACAACCTCCTCTCCTCTGTCCTCCCTCTCCCACCCCCATTCTCTGGCCGTTAACCACAAAAGAGACCAAATAACCGAAACCGTCCGAAACTAGCCTCAACGACCACATATTGTTGATGGTGGTAACTGCAACTGCAACTACAACTGAAGCGAGCAACCCGAAGATCCGCAATGAGAAAAAAACACAACAAAAATTATTTACGTTGAACGAACTTTCAGTTGGAGTTGCTTTTTGAGTGCCTCTTGGCTTTTGTTTTAAATCAGAGATAGAGAGAGAGAGAGAGAAAAAGAGACAGATGTGGGAGAAGGGGGGGAAGGGAGAGACACACTCAAGAGTCGGCAGATTAGTCGTCTGACACCAACAAGTAGCAACGGCAAAAGCAACTGAAAAAAATCAGAACTGCCAACTTATCTCGTCGCCTTTTTGTTCATTTTCCTCTCATTGATATTTAAAGTTTGTAATTGAATGTTAATTCAACTGTAATTCCTTGATGTGACAGTACATTAAACGTTTAAATATTTTAAGTAATTAGATTTACAATTACCCAAAACAACAGCAGACTGAGAAGGAAAAGGTCATTTACCTAATTTAATTTAATTACATTTACTGTTTGTATATAAAAATAATAATCATTTGCTTATAATTAATACATTGAATTAGTTTATTACATTGAATTAAAAATTCCAAAAAAAAAAAATATTTGGCAAAATATTCTAGGTAAATATACATATTAAAATTAATAATATAAAATTTATGACAACTTTAAAAATAAACTTTTAATTATTAAAATTTATTCTTCTTGAGCAAGAGCTTAATAAGTAATGATTTAGTACTTGTGCTGAAAAAATCGGAGTTAATGGTAACAGAAATCGTACTAAAGTGCTTAAAAATAGAAAAAATTAAACTTACTACTTTTAGTATTACCTTCCGAGTTCTCCTATTACTTCCTTCAGACTTTCTTTAGGACTTGCTTAAATACTTCTTTTAGTACTTCGGAACTTCTTTTATAACAAGCTTAAGTATCCCTTTTAGGATTTTTTTGAGTACTTCCTTTAGTTATTCCTTTATTCCTTAGGTAGTTGCTTCAGTACTTTCTTTAGGACTTGCCAAAGTGCTTCTTTTCGTACTTCCTTTAGTACTCCCTTAGGGAATTTCTTTAGGACTTGCCTAGGTATCCCCTTTATTATTTTCTTAAGTACTTATAGGTATTCCTTAAGTACTTCTACCAGTGCTTCCTTTACTATTTTCTTAAGTACTTCATTAAGAACTTCTTTAAGTACTCTCTTAAGTAATTTCTTAACTAATTCCTTTACGACTTCTGTTAGGGCCTGATTAAGTACTTCCTTGAATACTTCTTTTGGATTTCGTTGTCTTTTGTACTTTTTTAACTACTTTCTTTCGTTTAAAAATAATACTTAAGTTAAGTAATTGTACTTTATTATGTTTAAATTATTGGGACCAAAACCTTTTTCAACTTTTTTATAGAAAAATTAAATTTAACCAGATCAGATGCTAAAATAGACTTCGTTAAGTATTTAAATTCCTATATATAAACAACAGTTGCAAGTACAGTTATGATATTCTTTCTGTTAGACTTTTGAAGTTCGTCAATGTTAAAAATATTTGAAACCCAAACAAAAAGCCAACCAAATATGGTTTACTTACTCAAATATAATGCTTATCCAACCGGAACAATTGTATCGCTAAGAAACAAGCCATGATTTTTGCTAACAACAGGAGGAGGAGGAGGAGGCGTAGAAGGTAGAGATAATAGTAGGTTTGGGGAGAGGAGGGTGGGTACTATATGGAGGTGGTTAAGTTCGAGGAGGCGGAGAACTACTATAATTGAAATTGAATTTCTATTTTTAATTGTGGTTGTCGGTGGCCACTCGACTGAAGCGCAGAAGAGCAAACTTAGATTATTTATTGAGCTGCTCAAATAGCTCTCAAATATATTCGCATCCTCAATTAAATAGAAAAAAATTTCAAGTGTGTTAAGCTCTAAAAATAAAAATTTAAGATCAAAAGAGGCTCAAAATCGTGTGTGTGTGTGTGGGTTGCTTTATTTATTTTTATATCTATTTTTGTTATACTTTTAAATCTTAACTTAAAAGATTACGTAATTCTTATGTCTATATATACATATATTTATATATATCTATATGTATATGTGTCTGTACTTTAATTAGATGCAATTGTAGTAGGCAACAACCTTTGCCATTGCATAATTTTTGGTTTAACAATTTTGATTTTTTTTTCTTTTTCAATTTCAATTTTTTTGGATTTTTTTCTGTCGTTTTTTTTAATGTCCACGTAGCTGAAATTTGGTCACGTTGCTGGCTAAAGAAAGTGAAATTACAAAATCAAAAAAAAAAAAAAAAAATCAACTACAAAATAAAAAAAAAAACAAACAAAAACGGGAAGGAAATGAAATGAAATTTTAGTTTTGTGATCAGCAAAAAATTCAAATCAAATAAAAATTGTATGAATGAAATGCTTATACTAGACAAAAAATAAAATGTTGGTTAATTGCTGCACTATCATTAAACTTATAGAAATATATATATATGTGTATATAAAGTGAATTTGATAGTGAATCGGTCAAGTAAACTGATATATAGGTATATATATGTATATATATATTTATATATGTATATATATAAATTGAATTGATCAGTGATCAAGATAACTGACATCATTTACTTATAGAAATATATACATACATATACATATGTATGTATATCAAGTGAATTGATCTTAAAAAGTGATTAAACAATTGAATTCAAAAAATATTAAATGGGGATAAAAGAGCTTCTTTGTTTTGTTAGTTAATGTTATATTTTTTTATGATCTTGATCCATCGCATCTATAACTAATTTTTAATATTATTGAGCTATAGCCTTGCTAAGCAATTTCGTTGGCATTAAATTGTATTTTTATTTACATAGATTTATGACTTCAATTCCATATAATTCTTCACATAATTGATATGATCTTTAAACGAAATCTGTTAACTTTTAATGATCCCTCCCCCAATTAAAATAACTATAAAATAGAGTTCCACCATTGGCCAATTTAAACGGTGTTTAAAATTAAAAATCCTATATAAAAAATACCCTTTACTTTTGACATTTAATAACTTAAGATTTAATTTTATTTTTAGTATGAAAGAATATGACATTTGCCAAGCGTGGGGGGGTCAGTTTGAAAGTTTATTAACCGTATGACAAAAAGGCACATGTTTATATATATATAACTATATAATATATGTGTATATATATACATATATTAAGATCTCTTTGCACGTGCTCTAAACCAGATTAGGCTAAGACTAATCTTTCCCTTTCTCCATACACACACTTATCGCCATTGGCCGGACCTGATTGATTGATGGCTGATAAGTCGTCATTGTCGTCTGTTAAAAGTGCATGTCAGTTGATGGATTTTGTACAATGTAATAAGCAATATATATATACATATATGTATATATATATATGTATTTATATATATGTATTTATACATACATATTTCACAAATCTCTGTATATGTAAGCACAATTTAATTTTTTCTTCTTTTTTTTTGTCGTTGAATTTTATTTTTGAAAGCTGTTGCCGAGTCTGCATCTTCTTTAGAGTGTGTGTGTGTGTGTTTGTGGAGAGGGCAATAAACTTTTCGGTGACTTTTGCTCGTTTCAATCAAATGACTTTCAAGCTCTGACTGTGGCACACTTATAAAGCAATTATTTAAATGATAAATCAGTAATGATATCTTGCTAAGGAGATTCTAAAGTGGCAACAAAAACATATATACATACATATATATATAAATAAATGACGAATACTCTATCTACCTACCCGTAATGTTTGTTTTTCTCATTATAATTATTATTCGTATTATTATTATTATTGCAACTGGGTATGGCAATTCCCATTCGATTGCTGCAGCGCTCTATGAATCATCTTAAAAAATTTTTTCGTATCTACAATATATGCACTATTAACGACAAATGAGTAGTAGTACCCAACCTAAAGAAAAATATACATATTTATAAATAAATTGAAGATCTCTTCTACAGAATACATACAAAAAAAAAAAAAAAAAATATTTCAAATATTTTTCTATACCTTTTCTCTCTATCAAATAAAAGCAAAGAATTGTTTGCCAAAAAAAAAAGGGAAAAATAGGCAAAATATTTATGCGGATGTGACAAATGCAATTTGCACTCTTGATTATATCTGATTTAAGATAGAGAAAGAGAGAGAGAGGAGGGGCTGGTAGGGGGAGATTTGCATGTCTCTGACCTTATTATTATTCTTATATTATTGTACAATTTTAGTTGTTTTTTCTTCTTTTTCATTATTATTATTATTATAAACTGGCTATCACTTGTATAATCCTCATTCGAATCTGGCACAATCGGTTGACTTTTCTTCTTGTTGATACAACTGCGTTTTGTTTTTCTTTCTTTTCTTTTTTTTAGCTCTTGTTCTAAATGGCTTGGTTTTTGTCTCATTTTTTATATATTTTTTTTTTTGTATTTTTTTTGGGTATTTCTTCTTATTATTTTGAGAGCTTGTTCTAAATTTCAACACCTGTAAGATGGCATTTTGAAAGAAAAGAAAAGATAAAGACAGTTCTCAAATGTTTATACAAAAATATTGACATTCATTATTGATCAACATGTTATTTTAATCTTGACTGCCTTTTTGGCGGCGATCTGGAGCAACGCAATGGCTTAAATATAATTCAAGCTCTTAAATATTGATCTAAATTTTAGTTAAAAGTTTCTTTTTTTTTAAGAATGATTGCAACTTATTTCGAATTGAGGTGTATAAAAGAAAGCTACAAAAATTTGGAATGTGATGCTAAGACTAACTTGATTTGAGACACACTAGATATTACTTTTGGAAGTAATATTAAACTAAGACTAACTTGATTTGAGACACACTAGATATTTGTTTTGGAAGTAATATTAAACTAAATTTTTAAACCACTATCTTAATTACCAAGACTAATTCTAAGAAATAATTTCTGATTAGATTTAGTTTAATTAAATTTTAAAAGTAATATCTAAATATAAAAAATAGTCAAGACTTTTTCATGCATTTCATTTGCAGATTAAATTCTAGTATATAATTAAAAATTTTACGATTTAAATTATAATGATTCAAAAATAATTTTATTTTACATTAAAACAGCAAATCAACTTTTGAAAATTCATTTTGATATTTATTGAACTTTTAAATTTAAAATATCAAAGGAGCTAGAACGAAGTTTGTTATATACCCTTCCTGTAGAATTATTTGTTAGTTTTGTTTCCTATTTGTATCGAAAACTACTCCATTCAAGTTTCTTAAATTCTAAGAATTACTTTGTTTTTTTTTTTTCATTTTATACAGTATTGCAATCAATTTTCTCACCGATAATATAATAATTATCTTGACAATTGTACTAACTAAGTATGTATATACATATATCTCCACGTGCCTCCGTGTGTTTGTGCTTTGATTTGCTTTGTTGTTTTTCCTCATTAGATACATTAGTTTGAATGCTTAATTCATGGCAGATGTTTCTCAGGAAGTAATTGATATTTTGAGCACCACCAGCAGCAGCAGCAGCTAGAGTCAAATGCAAAAAAAAAAAAAAAAAAAAGAACATTTGTGGCACGAAATCATTTATCAATTTTAATTACAAACTTTTATGACAATCAACAGCAATAACTACACAGAACTACAGAATTCAAGTGGCAAAAAAAAAATATGAATGTGTGTGACCAAAATCGTATAAATTTTCGAGTTTTTTTTTTGCGCCTTTCGAAATTAATCGAAGCAAATGTGTGAGATATAGATATAGATAGATACTGAATGAAACTTGTGTCAAGGTCTCTAACGCATGTCTCAAGTATCTGTATCTCGATAGTTTTCTTAATTGCTGCTAAGTCAAATTTTGCCATTAACTCATCATTACAGAGCCGATGCCAGTCAGTAGAAGGTGGTTTATATATATATATAGACAGAGTCTACCTTTAGCCAACTTTATATTACTTTATTTTTACCATATTTTATTTGTTTTTGTCATTTTTCGTATTGATCCCACAGACACAGAATAAGGTAAAACAAAAAAAATAAAGATACTCATCATCACAGTGGCATCTAGATACATACTATATATATTTCTATTGCTGTAATTATAAGTTGCATGATTCTGTACACAAGTCACGCTAGAAAACAATTTCAAAATAATATCATCATTTTCGTACTAAATAGAAAAAAATAAAACAGAAAAAGCCATTTGCAATTGAAAGTATCTCTTCCTCTCTCTCAATGTGTGTGTGTGTGTGTGTGTGTTTGAGTGTGTTTGAGTGTGTGTCTAAATGTTTATCTAGCGATTTAAATCACTTAATTGAATTTAGTTGATACGCAAATAGAAGTAAACAAAAAAATATATACACATATATTATGTATATATAAAATAAAGTAAAACAAAAAAACGCATAAAAAAAAGATACACATAATAAATGTGGCAAACTTTAAGTTTCGCTTCCGCTTAACTTAATGTTTTTAGATTGCTTTTTTTTTGGGTTTTGTTTTCCCTAAATGAGATTTGAAAACGAGAAGGCAGACTCCTGTGATGATACTCTATGATATATAGAGAAAGGAAAACTTTTAAAAAATTTTAATTTATTTTCATAAATTTTTTTTAATGTTTAATTTTTAAGTAAAAGAGCAGTCGGTACCAGAAAAATCTTAATTAAAATTTAATTCCTTGAATTTCTTTTTTAAATTTTGTTAATTTTTAAAATTTTGAGTGGACATTATATATGAAACATATTGATATATCCTCTATCAATATGTTTCATATACTTGTTATACTTCAATTATGGATACTCAATATCTATATCCTATAGCATCAATTTTCTATCTATATCAGTCACATTTTGGATACTTGCATTTGCATTATATCTTTTTTATCTATATCTCTTCCACTTTTAATACTTCAATTTTAGTCAATATATATATATATATATTATACATATTATTTTTATAGTTTAAATGGCTATTATATATAATAATGCCGATCTTATATCAATAAATTGATCTCTTTTTGTATATATTGTATAATTCTAATAGAATAGCAGATGGTCTCTTTCTCTCTTTTATACTCTTTTTTCTGAATGTAGAGCATATATGAATATAAATAAATATATTATAATTTACATAATATTTGCACAAATGCCACAAAATGTTTGCTCATCAAAATATAATAAATTTCCGCCACCGACTTCCCCAAAAAAAAAAAAAAATAATAATAATAAAGAAAAAGAAAAAATGATGCAAATACAATGAACAAATATTTTAACAAAAACAAAAAAAGAAACAAAAACAAATATATTATCTTTTAGATAAAGAACACAGATATCTGTCAACAAATCGTAAATGGATATTACACTTAACATGCTGATTTCATTTAGTTTATAGTTCTTAGAAACTGATTAAATATTTAATGGATTTTAAAAAAGAGAAAAAAGATCTAAATATGATCAAGAAATGTATCTTAGTTAAGGAATTTTATCTTATTTATTTCACATGAAACTTTGTACCCTAAATGACATTAATTCTATTTAATTACAATTTCTAACTTAGTACAGTCTACTAACTAGTAAAAGCAAAAGTTATTTTCGATTTAAGTGTTATTTCTCTACCAATTTTTGTTGTTGTTTTTTTTTTGTAAATTTAATTTCGTTGCTTTATTTAATGAGTTTAATTAACTATTAACTAAATTACTTTTATTTTTGGTAACAATTTGAGGGCAAAACTTTCTATTTTTTTTTTATAGATCCAGCCCCCAGATTCAATTAAATTCTGGATTATTTTGTTTTTTGTTATAAATTAACAATTTTATATAGAGCCGCTCAGTGCTAATAATTTAATTCTGAATATAAATAATTGGTTAGAATGCAAAAAACACGTGTTTCGAATTTAAGTAAATTACCTGAAATCTATATATTATACTTAGTTATAGGTATGTTTTATATAGACAGATATTTGCACTTGTATATGTATATATGTATGTAGTATATATATATATATATATAGATATGTAGAGGGTCTACTGCTGGGCGAGGGTGATTATATAATAATACCTTAGGTGAGAGATGTCATGCTATATATAGCCGTAAAATGAAAAGTAATTTAATTATTCAAAGCGAATCTAAAACATAAAGAGAAACAAAAGTAAAAATGAAAACGAAAGCAGTTACCGCCAACAACAGGTGAAAAATCAATAGGTAAGACAAAAGTAAAATCAAAAGAAATAAAGAAACATTTCCGCTTTAATTTTGTGTTTTTTTTTTTTTTTTTTAGAGAGTTTTCAAACAAAAAGTTGTGTGTGTTGTGTTCCATAAAGTTTTTCCATTGAATTCTAAGTGTCACTTTCATTTTTGTTTCTTTCTTGCTGCTTTTTGTGTGATATGTGAAACTATGCCAAAATCGCAAGTGAATCTGGCTGACAGACGGACGGACGGACGGACAGGTTTCAAATTGGAATTGAAATGTCGGTCGAACCGGTTTATATATTTTTTTTTCATTTTATATTTGGTTATCATACGGTTTTTTGTGCCTGGCATAACAATTAGTTTCTGTTGACCACATTTGCATTTTGTTGCTATAGAATATTTTTGTTTTTTTAATTTATATTTTAAGGCGGCACAGACTTTCATTGGAATTTCAATTTTTTTTTTTTTTTGTGAGGTACATATATAAGAAAACCTTATTGTTGTGTGTATTGTTGTGTATATAATATAGCTATGCTTATTGTGATATGGTTATAGATACGGTTAAGCATTTGCAATCTGTTATAATTGGGTCAGGGTCGGTGTCTGACTGTCTGTCTAACTGTCTGTCTGTCTTTCTGTCTGTTGTTGCTTGAGTGTGTTGCCAAACGAAAAGTAAAGTCAAGCCATCATCATCATCATCATCATCATCACCATCATCTAACTAACATCACTAACAGCAACAACAATGACATTAATAATAATGGCAACAAGCAGCTCTAACCCAACTCAAACTACACAATTCCCTCTATACCCTCCTACTTGCCCCCGCCGCCCACCCTCCCCTTCTCTTTCGTATTTATATACAATATTTTTCTTCTTATTTAAAATACTCTTTTTTTTAACAAGAGAACTATGATATGGAAGAGAAAGGGTGTCAGTTATGACATGATCAGTTAACAGAGAATAGATCACTTTATATATACATATTAAAATTTTTATTGATTCATACTTAAAACAGGTTTTTGAATAGATACCTAAGCTTTAAATATTGTTATCAATATTCATTTCATTTTATATTTTTTAAATACAGCTTAAAACTATTTAATTTAGGGTATAAAAACTTCGTTTTAGTTTTAAATTTTATTTACATTTTTTGTTTTTGCCTTTTCATTTTTTCTATACGCTTGTTTACTGATTTTACAGTGCAGTGCAATGTTTTTTTTTGTTTTTGTTTTTCTATAGTAGTTGTTGTTGTGTTGTATCTGCAAGATACATTAACGCTTGCCTCAACTTTATTTCTTTGTTGGATTTTTTTTTCTCTTTTTTTTTTTTTTAGCAAAAACCACATTAATCTTTTTTCAACCTTTCAAACTTTGTTGCGTTACTTTTGTCTGTTTGATTATAACATTGAACGAAAATCAAGAAAAGGCAACCAAAAAAATGAAATAAAAAAATTAAAAATCACGTTCTACACAAAAACAAAAGAAGACAAAAAACAACAATAATCAATATAACGGTAACGATATTGGAAAAAATTTCATTAATTAAAAAAAAATTGATACCAAAATTTATATACATATGTACGTATATAGATACATACAAACATGCATACATGAACATATGTATATATAAATAAAATAAAGGCCAATGTATTCAATAATTATTTAAATGAGCTGACGAAACGAAAAACAAGTATAAAAATATATTATATACATACATACATATACATATACATATATAAATTATATAGGCATATATATTTTATGCATATAGACATGATATTTAACAGATTATGGTTGCTAGGCCAACAAAATTGCCAGATGTATGCATATACTATGGTAAATTTATGTATATACATATATGAAGTTAATTTTTGGTAATGAGAAGAGGAAAGGGAGAAATAAATTTTTTAGATCTCTAAAGTAGAATTGTATATTGGCTTGATCAATTTTTATCAGCTGGAGATACTGGTACTAAGCTATGTGTATGTATGTCTACACTTTGCAAAGGGACGAAGAAGGGAAAGGGGGAAGGCAGTAAGACGCCGACGACTTCGACCGACTAACCTAAGCAAAAGTAAAGCCGACGACCATCAGAATAAACCAGCTACAGTTCGCCCTTCTAAAAAAAAAAAATAAAAGCTTACTCTCTGACTTGTTAATCACTCACTCATCCACTCCTCTCACATTGACTCACTCGCTCACTCACTGGCTTGTGAAGCCACTCTCCCACTCAATTCACTTGTTTCAATCTCATTATAGTATTTCACTCAAGCAATGGAGCAGCAACAGCCGCAGCAAAGCAACAGCAAAAAAGCCTTGTGACGTCAGCCTCTGCAAAAAAGCTCTCTGCGGTTATTGTTGTATTTGCTTAATGTGTTGTGTTGGTATCGCCGCTGCTATTCGACGTCAATTCAATTTCAAACGCGCAACACAACGGACCTAACTCTGAGTACAGGCTAGGCGAGGCGCGTATAAGATACAAAAAAAAAATAAATAAATTTCATAGAAAAGAAATAAAAAGAGGTACTTAGCTAGCAAAGAAAAATAAAATAAATATATAAATTCAACTATTTGCTTTTCAAATAGGCGCAAAAGCAGAAGAGAAGTCAAGTGAAAAGTGCAGTGCATTTTGGCATTCGAAAATTAGTTAACACGCAAACACGCACAAGTACAAAAAAAAGAGAAAAAACTAGAGAAAAATCTGGCAAAAAATAGAAAAAAAAACGGGCGCCAATTGTTAAAAAAAAAATAAAAACAGAAAAAAGCCATAAAAAAATTAAAAGTAAAATATAATATATATTTCGTGTGTGTGTCAGAAGAGTGTTTCACACACTGTGTGTGAGTCTGTGTTAGTGAGTGAGTGTGTCTCTAGTCCCAGCTGCCTTAATGGTAATGCTGCGGTGCTAAAAAAAATAAATAAAACTAACTTAAAAAAAAAACTGGTAACTGTTACCATATTTGTGTCTCAGCGTTAGTTAGTCGGTTGGCTTATATTTAACCACTGCGCTGCACTCTATTACAAAGTGTCTCTCGGTACGTTAAAAGAAGCAAAAATTAAGTAAAAATCATCAAAACATATATACTACATACATACAAACCTATATATGCAGCGATAAATATATATGTATATATAGATATAAAAATACATATATATATATATATGCCATACATTTCAATTTCAAGCTTGAGTTTTGCCAAAGACTTTCTGCCCAAACTGAAGATATATTGTAGTTGTATCTGAACATAGTTGCTATTGTTGTTGCTGTTGTTAAAGTTGTAGTTGTTGTTTTTGCTGCTGCTGCTGCTGCTGCTGTGACTGCGATTTTCACTTTTATTTGAGACCAGTCTGTCTAGGCCACAAATACTTACAAACACACATAAGCACATACATATTGTACACACATACCAATTGATAGACAGACAGTGCACCTGTTTGCCGATATTTCTTTCTCTGTGTGAGTGTGTATATCTACGTGTGTGTGCAACCACAGTTATACAGTTATAATCATGTTGAAAACATTAATGAAGTTTACATTAAAAATTTTTTTTTTCGAAATTGGTGAAAATTGCATGTGTATTAAATAGAAAAGAAAACTCTTTGAACATTTACAATCTATCGAAATAAATTAACATTATCTATCTTTTTTGTTGTTGTTGCTGTTGTCGTCAAATACAAATCAAATGCAATATTGTGAAATTCGAAACTGGGAAAACTAGATTAAGGAATTCATTTCAATAAGAACGAAACACAAATACAAATTGCCAAAGTTCAGCAAAAAAAAAAAAAAAAAAGAGAAATGTTATATAAAAACTAAAATTTTTATTTTTTTTCTTCATACGTACAACTTTGCAGATAAGAAGGAGGGAAAAAAAACGAAATAAAAAGTGTTAAATACGATAATAAAATGTGTTAATAAGTACATATTATGACATGTCACAGAGAAAGTGCAAATGCAAAATAAAAAAACAAAAAACAAAAAAGTAAAAAAAAAAACAAAAAACAAAAACATAAAAATGCCATTATTTAATGGCAATTGAAAATTAGCTAATTGCCATCTGCTACTAGTATTTAACGAAAAGATACAAGATACAAAAGTTCATATTAATTAGTTGCATTGCTAGATGAAATAATTTAAACAAATAGTGAAATTATTCAATATTTTAGAGTGAAATATATTCAAATAGTTGAAATATAAATAAAGTAAAAATTGTACAGAAAGATATACAGTTTTTATGTTTTTTTTTTTTTTAGTTGAAAAGTAGTTACTAGAAATATAATTCAGTTCAGTTTCAATTTTTCAATTATTTTATCTAAAGTAAATTTAAAATATCTTATGGGTTTTTTTTCTAATGTGACTAATATCTGCAAAAATAACGAAATTTCCCATTCGAAGTGTTAAATTGATTGATGATCTTCTTAATGAATCATAAAGAGTTAAATAATGGTGCACTTATGCAGTATTTTCCAACTCAATTAAATGAAACCAATAAATTAAGAAATATTTATATATGTATATATGTATGTATATATATGGTACAAAGTTCAAATATATCAATGAAAAGTTTAAATATAAATGAAAGAAGAGGTTTATGTAGGCGAAATTAAAAACCATTGACAAAGATTAGATAAATATAGTGTACACTGTGCGACATAAAAGGGAATTATATACATGTATGTACATACATATGTTGTTATTCAATTGTTTCACATTCATATATATTTGTTGTGTGTTGTTTTAGTATATAATTTGGAATTTGTTTTGCGGCATATAATTCAAGGGCAACTGAATTGCCAATGCAATAACAATTATAATATGTATAAAAATAAAAAAAAATACTGTTCAACAATTTGTGTTGCTATTAAAGCTCAATGAGTGTATATGCAAGTGTATGTGTGTGTCTGTGTCTATACGTCAATAGCAATTAATAAATAAATAATTGTCTGGCAAAAAAAAACCAACAAAAAATAAAAACAAAACACAAACACTACAAAACAAAGGCAAGAGTAACTTTAACTGCAACTGCAGCAGCAGCGGCAGCGGTAGCAGCAGCTGCGAGTCACCCTGTGTGAACTAAGCCACGCGGCAGTTCTCAGTTACCCCCCCAACCTCAACCACCCACTTCCACCACCCCTCTACCCTTTGACTAACTCTCTTACTCTCTCAGAGAATATAACAGCAACAACAACATAAATTATAATACTTATATTTGTATTGCTCAAGCGTAAATTAAGTCATTCAAGTCTTAAGTTTCATACTAAATAAATTTGCATGCGACTCTGACTTGTGCAAATCGTTGCCGCTTTCGGGGTTAACTGAGTTTTGTTTAAACTAAAGTGAATCATCATCATTGTCATCATCATCATCTCATCTATATACATATGTCTGTATGTATATCTACAGATACATCTCCGCCATCGTCATGGTCAGAAAGACCATTTCCCTTTTTTTTTTTTCAAATTCTACAAATGGAGAGCAGCAGAGAGAAGAGAGAGAGGGCGAGGAGAGATAGAGTGAGAAAACAATAAATTCAATTTTGGGTAAACTCGCTTAAATAACACAAAAAAAAAAGAAAAGATAAAAAACAAAATAATTTTTGTGTACTAGGTCAGGAAAGTAGACTTGCCTATACCCTATAGTAAGTTATTTTCATATTAATATTAGTAATATATATAAATGTTAATAATATTAAATAATAAAATAAAATGCATTTCTAGTTTCACTTTCATATATGCATTGCGGTGCATTTGATAAACTCTGTTGAATGCAAATTTGTTGATTGTAGATTAATTAGCCGTTACTTTTTTCCCAAATCGATATATTTGGTGCCCCCCCCTACCGGGCTTTTATTTAAATACTTTTTCCGTTACAAACAAAGAGCTAAGCAAACTTTCTAGAGCTACTCTTTTATAACGTTTTTTTTTTATACATAATATAAATAATTAGTAATAGAAGAGATATAAATAAATTAGTCACATTGGATTACTTTTATAGTTCCGATCATTGATATAAATATAAAACAAACAAGCGCTTAAATCTCATAAACCATTAATCATGAATTATTTAAAACTTTTATCTTTATTTGTTTATCTTAATATAGTGCAAGTTTATGGGTATATATGTATATCTTCATATACCCGTTTGACCTAAAAGGGTATTAAAAATATAAAAAGCAAGAAAAAATGTTATGTCTTTGTGTAGATACGGAGTGCAGTAGTTATATCGTTTATAATAACAAACATACATACATACATACATACATATATGTATACATATGTATATAGCAAAAAAAGGCAAAGAGCAGAAGAATAGTGTAAGGCCCACCGTTAAACAGAAGGAATATATACACAATAGAATTGAAAAGAGGGACCATTCAGTTGTAGGTAATGAATGGAGAGGAATGGGGGGGTTAACCCACGCCGGCGACAAGTTTCACGATAACAACGCGGAAATTTCTACATTCCTCTACAACAAAAAATAACATACAGACACAGATATACACCCAAACATATCGCCGAATTGTAGAGCCAAAAAAATAGTGTACATATGTACATACACATACATATCTATATATACATATTTATACATGTTATATAGTTGCTCAGATACACTAAATGGTTTATTTTGCTTGTTGTTGGGGGCATCCGAGAGAATGAAAATTAGACGTTGCCAATAATATATACATATGTATGTATGTATAATGTTTATATAAAAAGAAAAAAAACATTTGAAAAATAGCCCCAGAATAATGATATGGTTAAATGCGTAGGCTGATCGGGCCGACCATCCCACCGATCGACCGAATAACATATTCAACATGGCAACAGCAACAACAAAAACCAATTTTTAGCAAATTTAAAGCAAATTAATTAATTAAAAGAAGCCCCGGGGCGGCAGCATTTGGCATTGGCTCAATAAAAATGGCAAAAACAGCAAAATAAATAAATAAATAAATAAAAGCAATGACAATGATGGGCAACAACAAATAACAAAACAGCAAATACAACAAAACAAAAACACCACCAAAATGTTCAAAAACATTGTGCATTTCAAATAAACAACAAAAAATAGTGTTAAATCTTAGAGATCTATATATATATATAGTGAAAGGAGGGGGGGAAAACATATGCTAATCGATCCATTCTAAAACAGTTTCTTAAATCATTTTTCAAGTTAAGAATGGGAAATGGTAATGGAGAAATAGTGAATCGATTAAGCAAATTTGAATTAGGTGGCATAAACCAAAAACGGTTAATCAAGTTTAGTTTTAAAGTTATGCTACGATCACATTAAGGAGGGGAATATATTAACTATGTATGTATGTTTTTGGAAAGGCTTGGAAATGTCTATATTAATGAGAAACTCTTTGAAATAAAAATTTTATCTATAGATAACAATAAAATAAAAATATATACATACATAAATTGTGAATCGTTTATATAAAATAAAGGTCCTTTAATATACACATATAGATATTTTGATTTTCGTTATCTTTTTTTTGTGACTAATTTTACACATCGATATATCAATACAAATATAAACTTATCGATATACATATTAATATCCGTTATTACAGTCGTCCTTTCATATACAGTCTAGTTATTATCAGTTTCCCAGTAATTAATTTCACCTATCGATATGTTAATAACATAAATATTTATCGAACTATTTAAAATATAGACAAATGTTCGTCTCTTCAAATTGATCGTGATATTCATATAACGGTCCTGCTATGTCAGTTTTCGTTTTATTTTCAATATTTTTACCAATTTAAAAAATAATATAAATTTTTATCGATATATATGTACATACATAAAACAACAAACGAAACAAAATGCTTTATTATATATCACATACATTTCTATCAAAACAAATTCAACTCAAACATTTCCCCCCTTCAAAAAATACACAAACACAAAAAATTTCCAAAAAAAAAAAAATAAATAAAAAAAATATTTATTTAATATATAAATTCGCTAAAGTAATGTTGAAAGGGTAGCAAAGAGAGAGGCGACATAATAGAAAACAATAGCATATATAGTTGGTATATATACATACATATCATAGATTCATCTCTTTCTTTCTAATTCATTTCCCTGATAACCGTTATTAATTTTTTCTTGTTTTTTATTTGATTTCTTTGCAGTGCGGGACACTAGACGGAGCCGAACCGTTATATCATCAGCAACGCAATAACAGAATGGACGTGTATCAAATCGATGATGGTTTTCATTCAGATGGCGGTACCGAAACGCCACCGCCATCACCAAGTTCTGGATCTTCAATAGCCTCAACATCGGATCATGGCTCACTGGAGAGTGTCGATACGGGGGGAACACAACGTTTGGCCGTCTTATCGTTTGAGCAGGTGCGCAAATTGCACAATGTTATGGACGAAAAGGTGGCCATACATGGACGTGGCAATTTCCCCACCCTTGAGGTGACACTGAAGGATCTTGTGAATTTGGTGCGTCGCAAATTGGAAGCGGAGGTAAATGCCGGCGGCGCTGGTGTCTTAGTCAAGGACATACGCTTGAATGGTGGAGCAGCTAGTCATGTTTTAGCCAGCGAGGATCAGCCATATAATGATTTGGATTTGATATTTGCCATTGAGCTTAGTTCACCGCGTGTCTTTGATCGTGTCAAGACGGCGGTTCTAAACACTTTGCTTGATCTAATGCCCGAGGGTGTATGCAAACGTCGCATCTATACATGCTCCATTAAAGAGGCCTATGTCGGTAAAATGGTTAAGGTGAATAATAATAATGATGGGGATCGTTGGTCATTGATCTCTTTGGGCAATTCGCCGGGTCACAAGAATGTCGAGTTGAAATTTGTCGATACGATGCGTCGACAATTTGAATTCTCTGTGGATTCATTCCAAATTGTACTCGATTCGCTATTATTATTCTATGACTGTGCCGCCTTGCCCATATCAGAGAATTTTTATCCCACTGTTGTGGGTGAATCGGTCTATGGTGATTTCCAGGAGGCTCTATATCATTTGCAAAAGAAATTGATCTCAACACGACAGCCCGAAGAGATACGAGGCGGTGGTCTGCTCAAGTATTGTAATCTTCTAGTACGCAACTATAAGGCGGTCGATTCGCAATTGATCAAGACCCTGGAGCGTTATATGTGCTCGCGTTTCTTTATTGATTTCCCCGATATCAACACACAGACAACTAAGCTAGAGGCATATTTGCGCAATCATTTCTGGGGTGTGGATGAGGAACCGCTGCAGTATCAATATTTGATGCATTTACGCGAAGTTGTTGAGATGTCTACAGTGTGCCTAATGGGACATGAGCGGCGTCAGACGTTGCATCTTATACAATCGCTGGCGGCGCAGGTTCTATACCAGAAGCAAGAGAAGCAACAGCAGCAGCAACAGCAACAACAACAGCAGCAGCAGCAACGTCATCAGTTCCTGGATCCTGCACAACAGCAACAACAGCAACAGCAGCAACAACAGCAGCAGCAGCAACAGCAACAACAGCAACTTCAAGTAGCCACACAGCAGTCTCAGCAACAGCAGCAGCAGCAGCAACAGGCTGGCACACAGACAATTTATGTGCAACAGGCATGTTGCCCTACAACCAGTTCAACAAACGAACCAAATGGCGGATCAACATCTGGTGGTGCTGCAAATGCACCACCACCGCAAACCATACAAATACAAGCGGGTCCGCCGGGCCTTATTTATGCCAATGGCGTTTACTATGCACCTGTGATTCCCAGCACCATTTGCACCTGCAACTCGACCTGGTTGAGCACGTGATTGATTGAGCAGCAACAGCAGCAATCAATAGCACCAACATCAGCATCAACAACTATAACAACAACAACAACACTATCATCACCATTAGCATTCAGACCAATTGCAACATTGTCAACAGAACTATATTCACAAGCAACAACACGACAACAACAACACCAACAACAAGAACAGCAACAACAACAGCAAAAGCAAAAGCAAGAAAAATACACAGAGAAACAAATGAAAATTCAAGCAACAGAAGTAATAAGAAGCAGCAGCAGCAGCAGCAAGAACAGCAGCAGCAGCAGCAGCAGCAGCAGTAGCAGCAGTAATAGTAGCAGCAGCAGCAGCAACAGCAACAGCAGCAGCAACAGCGACAGCAGCAGCAGCAGCTATATCAGCAACAGGAGAGAAGGAATCGAAGAGGAGGGCCATTTGGTGCTGATGCCCCAACAGATGCCTGTCGATGTGCCTGTCTATAGCCAAAATAATTGGTCCTGGAGTCTATATAAAGGACAATATGCCTATTTTTATCCCCAAGATGGCAGAGAGCCACAATTATTGCTTTTAGGCAAAGACTCTTATTTAAATGTGACCGAGCAACAACAGCAACAACAGCAACAGCAGCAGCAGCAGCAACAGCAACAACAACAGCAACAGCAGCAGCAACAACAACAACAGCAAAGGCTCTAAAACTGTAATAAGGCTTAACAGCGGCTTTTTCTCCCCCCATCCTAAAACAAGCACCCTCCCCCCTCCACTACCAAAAATCAATCCACCCTACCATCCCCCCTCCCCCTCTATACCCCCCTTTTCTTAATGCCATTCACTGTTTTAGATTGATTTGCAATTTAGGAACTTCACGATTTTCGAGAATATATAGTGTATCTTTAAAGACTTGCCACACACACACACACCCATTAACACACATATACATACTCAGACATACATACACACGGACACATTTATCATTACCATAAAACATTTACTTAACGTTTAAAACTTCAGACTGAAAGCCGCTGTTAGTTGTGTAGGAAAATTGGAAATTTTTGGTAAAAGGAAAAAAATATTCATAATAATAATAATGAATAATAATGAATAATAATGAATAATAATGAATAATAATAATCAAGAAAAAGGGCCCTGCTGCACACATACACAAACAACAAATAAACTATATAACAGCAACAACAACAACTATCAACTAACTAACATCAACAACAGCAACAACAAATGAATGAAAAGAAAAAAGCAAAAAACAAAAACAAATACAAATACGAAACAACAACATCAACAACATTGAATGAAAAATCCTAGGCAATAGAAAAGTAATTAGGGAAAAGTAAAAATTTTTGGCTCTCTTTTTATTTTAAAACTATATAATTATTGTATACCATTTAATTATTAATATTATATTCATTTATTCCGCGTTGCTCAGACAAAACAGAAATCGAAAAAATTTTAATTTGTAAGAACGCCTCTAGAACCCCCCTCCCCACCATCCCTTACCCTTACCCCCCCCTCAATTCTGTATGAAAAGAAAAAATACCCGGAATTAATTGTATGCTCTGCTTTTACCATTTCAATTTTCATTTCCTCCAAAATTTTTCCTTTTTTTTTTCTTTTGTGTAAAACTAATAAAATACCTAAAATAATCAATTATAATATAATAATGATAAATAAACAGAGAAAAAAAAATAATATCCATATACACCAATAGGAAAAGAGAAACAACAAAAAAAACGACAAAAATGCTTCTTCTTCTTTTTTATTTTTGCAGTTGGCGTGTTGAATTTGTTTTCATTTTTAATGGCAAATATATATATATATCAGCATATATATATATATATACTATATAATTTTTCCAGAAATTCCAAGAAAAAGAAAAGAAAAAAACCGAAATGAATATATAATATGTAAATATTAGTCAAAACAACTAAAATATATATATATATATCTATATATAAAAGATGGATTTTGTACAATCAATTTAAGGTTTAAATCTCAGCTCACAAAAAAGAATTCAAAAAGAAAAGAATAAATTAAAAAAAAAAAAAACAATCTCTAGATGAAAGGAAAAAACATAAATATATAATATGTAATAATATAATGAAAACTCTGCTGGGTGATAATTTATGATTGTTAAAAAAAAAAAGAAAAAGGAAAGAAAACAAAAAACTGATATACATATAAATATGCATATTATAACGATAACGATATATATATAAATCGATTCTTCAACTAAAAACTAAGAAAGACAGAAACAAAACAAAACTAAACTAAACTAAAAAGAAATAAAACTGATTTTAGTTCTTCAGTTTTGCATTCGGAGGGGGGAAATGAAATTAAAATTTTTCTCCTCTAAAGATGACAAGAGAGAGGGACTTACCCTGTGAGTCGTGTATGTTGTTCTTTGTTTTACCATCCCCCCCATCCATAGTTTTTTTGTTTCTAAACTTATATGTAATTTTACAATTTTTTGAATTTATGTATTAACTTTTAGTGTGACATAATTGAAATGTATGATTATAATGTATGTATGTATGTATATATATGATATGATATGATATGATATATGATATGATATATGATATGATATAATACAATATGATATAATATGGATATATGTTAATAACAATATATGATATAAATGATATATCTAATGTATTCCAATTGCAACATTTTTACTTAGTGCAAATGCAAAAACCAAAACAAAGAAAAAAAAAAATACTGGAAAAAATGATTTAAAAATCAAAAGAAACCAACAAAAAAAAAAATTGTCCAAAAATTTTGGTTTGCAAAAAAGAAAATTATTTTTTTTATACATACACATATATATACCTATATACATATAGATATATCAATATATATACATATATATTATATTAGCTGTATTTTTTAGCCTTATAAGTTTGTGTGTTTGTTGCAACAAAGCGACAACAACAACAGCAGCAACAACAACGGAAAAGTAGTTGAAGAAGAAGAAAAAACAAAACAAAAAACAATGGAAATACATTTAGCAAGTAATTTTACAGATTTACCCTAATACTATTACCTCCCCCACACACAATTTTCCCCCCTCTCCTCCCCTCCCCCCCATTACAAATAAAGCAAATAATCATGATTATGGAAGATGAAAGGCAAATCAATCAACCCTGCATTGAGATTTGTATATAATATATACCTAATAATGTATATCTAATTATTATACGACCCACTACACAAATACACACACACCAACACCAACACATGCACCTACAATTACCACACACACACCCAATATATATATATATATAAGTATATATATATATACTTACACTTACATATTACATTATATGAAATATAAATATAAATAATAATAATAATAAATTGTAATGTATCTGTATCTTATATACCTACCATATACATATTACTTCTGTGCGCTTCTTGCGATCTAAGGAATTTCAATAAAAACAAACAAAAAATACCTAAAAAGTATAAAACCCACGAAAAATACAAAAAAAATATATACAAAAAACAAAAAAAATAAAAACTGTTTTTTACTCTTTATTAATTAGCAAATAAACGCAAATTGGATATAACATTCTCAATTCTTGCAACCGATAGGAAAAACTTAAAGGAAATCTTAAAATTTATAAAATTTATAGTTTTCCAAACTCGCCAAAGTGAGACTGGAAATGGAGTCTTCTGAATTTGTTGTCGAAGGATTTGCCCATTCTCATTCTGTTTTTTTCTAGTCAGAGGATATATTAATTTCGGTTAGAAATAAATTAAATTAATGCAATGCATTAAAGGAACAATCTCTAACTATATAAAGTATATATATTCTTGATCAATGTCAATAGCCTAGTCGATCTAGACCTGTTCTTCTGTTTGGATCAATCTCAACTACTGAAATTTTGCACATAATAGTCTTCTTTTTGCTACAGGCATTGTATATCTCAAAATCATCCCGATCCGACGACTATATTATATAGCTCCCATAGGAATAATAGGTGAGGAATACGGCTTAACTTCAATATCTCTGATGTTATTTAAGCAAATGTCGCGAAATTTAATATATCTGATACTACAGATACAAAAGATCAAAAGCTCAACTTATCTGTAAGTTTGTAATTTAAAGATGATAACTTAGAGAATTTGAAGGTAGAGAAAATGAAGAAATAACAAAATATAATAGGATAATGAAATATTATTTTTCTTAATTAGTTTATATGTACATACTTATTATATTTTAGATACTTTTATAAAACCTTGTATTGGTGCGAATTGGAACAATTCTTCTTAAGTTATAGTAACCTAAGTTCATAACTTTTTTGATGAATTTGCTTTAGCTTTTCCCAGAAAAGTTATACCTAACCAACAATATTAATATGTATTATGTATTAGAGTATATTATAATATTTGGTAATAAAGTCTGTTCGGCCCTCTGCGGACTTTGATTTAAAAAAGTATTTTTTTGTTGTTTTTTTTTGGTTTGGTTTCTTCTTCAGTCTACTAGATTTTCCAGTTGGTTTTGTTTCTTTCGGTTTCCTCCTTTCCAATTTGTGTTGTTTTGTTGTTTTTGGGCAAACATCTGCTGATTATGATGGGAATATACAAACAAACATACAAACTATATGTATATATATATATATACATGTAAGTATAGAGAGATATAGATAGAGACTGCAGACTAACTGCATCTTCAGCTGCAACTAGGTGTGTGTGTGTGTGTGAGTGTGTGTATATCTGGCTTTCGCTCTTCGTTTTTTTTTTTGTTGGCTTTTCACTTTTTCGTACAACAAATTTTAATTCGCCTTGGACAGTAAATTGTATAATTTGGCGACCAACACAAACAACTGTAAGGCAACAATCTAATATCCCGATACGATGTTGAAGTTGTATTTTTGTAGCTGTTGATATCATGACAAAATATATATTTGTTTGACTGTGCATAGTTATATATATATATGGATATACATATTTATAGCCGCAGGTGAATGCTATGCGGCAGTGTAGTGTAGTCTTCTCAATTATGTATTTTTCGGCATTTTTTTTGTTATTTTTATTGATGATTTATGCATTTTCATTAAGTTGTTTTATGCCAAAGACCAAAGAGTTTTTCGCGTGTTTAAATTTAGATATTAAATTCAAAAGAAGAAAAAACAGATAGAAACTTTTAACCAGTTGACAGAGATGAGGTAACCATCTTTTAAAATTTGATAGTTCTGATAATTGTACATAGGAATTTGTCATTTAATTCAAATAGATGAAGAGTTCCATATTATGTTTAATATTATACAAATTAATGTGGCGAAAGACATGTATAAAATTATCTAGAGTATATGTGTTTACGTATATAGCAATGCTATAATAATTTAAAATCTAGTATCAGAAAACATAAATGTGAGTATATGTATGTATGCTATATTACATAAACTCAAAAATCTTCTAGATTACCTTAATAAGTAGAAAATTCTGTTTATCCTTATTAAAACAAAACTTTACTTTCAAATCAAACTTAAAAATAGTTCACACTATTTTAATTTTACTTATTAATTTATTAACAATTTAAATCTAATTTATTAAGTCATCAAAATTTTTACAGTCTTCATAAATAATTTAAATATTATTCATTAACTCATCAAAATTCGTTACACTCTTGAATATGTGTCAAATGTTGACCTTCTTTTTTTAAACCAAAGACACTAAAAGCTCAAAACATTCAGCTTTTGTCAGTCAGCAGTCAAAATGTAACTATCGCTGTCGAAAAGTAACGTTATATGTAGTAAACGTTTTGTAGAATGTAAAGGCTTTTTAGGTATTACAGGCAAAGAAAATGTAAATGTTACTTATTTTACAACAATGTAAAACAAATTTTCCTTCAACAGTAAATTATCGATATCGAATTTACTTACTGGATTTTGTTTGAAAACAAAATGTATGGTAACTCTAAAGTAGCAAAAGTATGCTAAGCTATGTTTTAACTGGGGACTTTCATAAGTGTATGATATTGTGTCTGTGTGTGTGTGTGTGAACTATGGGTCGAAATCACATTTTTTGAGAAGTAAAAGGGATAACTCAATTATAGAGCAAGCTATTTTTAGGTATTTGTTTCCTTTTTGTAACCAGTCCCAAGTGATTTCTTTATGAAGAATAAGAATAATAATAAATTAAAAAAACAATAAACAAATAGTATTGAAAACTGTAAGAATCTATTGACGTTAATATATACAGATATTCCTAAAAATATTTAATTATAAGACAAGTTAAAATTTATATCGCATTCTATATTATTCTCTTAAACCGGACTATTTAAAAAACGGAAAGATTAAGAAACCTGACTTATTTAATTCAATATAATATCTTTTACAAAACGAATACAACTTTGTCATTTGTCCCACGGTGTACCCGTTGTAACCCTATATGTGTATGTGTGCTAGTGGTGGTGTGTATCTGTGTGTGAGTGTAAGCTGTTGTATCTGTGTATGCAGAATTAAACTTCAGTTGCGTTCGTGCGGTTGCGAGAAGCGGGTGGAACAAATTAGCTAAGCGCACGCCAGCGAGAATTAAACAAAAGGAAAAGAGTACAACCAAAAAAAAAAAAAAATAAAAAAGGAAAACCTGCAAGCCCCAACAACACAAACACACACTCACACGTAAAGTGCACAACAAAAAAAAAAGAAGAAAAGTAACGAAACGAAAAACGGATAAATAAAACGTGAGCGATAAAGTCACAAAAGCAATAAAACGTAAAGAAAAATTAAAATAAAGTTTTTATATGGAATTGGAGTTCGAGTTTGACTCATTGATTAAAACCAAGTGCGTACTATACCCTACTATAGCTGAGGTTGAGTAAAGTTTTGATTGCAAAATACTGAGAAGAGACAGTGGGGAAATACACACAGAGGCAGAGACACTTATACATAGGCAACGAGAGGGAGCGCGAGTGAGAGAGCAAGAGCTAAAAGCGAGTTACCTGAAACACCGCCGCGCCTACCCATCTAACTACCGCGTTTTCTGTTGGCTCCACTAACTCCCCCTCAAAAATATACTCACACATACATACTTACTACATATGCGTGTATGTTTACTTGTCTGTATGTGTGTGTGTGTGTGAATTTCTGATGGTGTTTCGCGTTGTCTCTGTTAAGTCTTGTTTGTGCATTTTGGAAAACGAGGCCAAAAGCCTCCGATTGTCTTTTTTTTATATATATGTATATATCCAAGTTATACAATAGAAGTTGGCTTTGACTTTTCAATAATTTCTACTTAATGGTCTGTGAGAAAATAAATATATACAAAACACACCGACAGACACACACAGCCAGACAGACAGACATACACGCAATTATACATATACAGGTTACGGGAGGCACGCGCACACACATATACCTATATATATATGTATATGTATATGTATCTAGTAGATATTAATCGTATCCCATATCCGTAACCAAAATTGTATTAAAAGTAAAAAAGAAGAAAAAAAAAGTAAATATTTAACCTTCAACTGCTTCTTCTACCATCTTAAACTTGGTGAAACACTTTGCCTATCTGCTCTACCCTTTCCACCTGCCACCGCCTCCAAATTTACCTCATTTTGTAGCTTCTTTCTGGTACGTGCTGCAACAATTTTGCTGCATAAGAAATTTATATGGAAAATGCATAAATAAGTTTCTCGAGAAGAAACAAGTTGAGGCCAAAACCTTGACTGGATTATCTGGTCTCTCTTCTCTTTTATCTTATACTCGACACTTATTTCTTTTTTTTTTGTTTTTTTCTTCTTGAGGATATTGTTGGAAATATGTGTTTCCTATTTGGAAATCCTATTTGAAATTGCTGCTGTTGCTTTTGCAGTTGCAGTGGCAATTGCAATTGCAGCTGCTGGCAACTCCCACGAGTTATTTGTACACAATGATAATTGGCCTCCAAGTGCCAACTAAGAAGACAAGTGCCAGTAGTAGAGCATGTAGATTATATATCTAGATAATACTATACATATGTATATACTTGTATATATGTAATATACATATCTGTATTAGTTATTGTTATAACTGTAGGTATATTTGCCCCATATCCCAATGGTTTTCATTTGCAATTTATACAAAATTTATTTGTCTAATGTTATTTTGTATAATGCTGATGCCAGGCACAGTGGTTTACAGTTAATAAACTTATAATGAGTTTTATTACAGCAAATTAAGAGATAGAATATATATTTTTCTTAACCAAATAATTATTATTGGTCTACATGATATCTTCGTATTTATCATATTTGATCATTATCAATAGCCAACACTATATGACCATGTGCGCCTGCCCGTCTGTCTGTTTCTTCGTATCTTGTCGAACTTAAATTTTGAGCTACGTGAATAAAACCCACATTATTCTGTTCATTCATCATTTATCCAAATCAAATTTAAGAATTGATTGTATCGCACAACCATAAGGTATAGAAAATTAGGATAGATCAGAGGTAAACTTTCGTTTCTTGTGCTATGTCGACCAAATTTAATATACAGAAGACAATTCTACTTTGATATTTGTATGTGTAATAATTTCAAAAATTCAAAGACTTCACAAATGCAGTATTTAAAAGATCATATCCAATCGTAAACTATAATAATAATAATCCTTGGTCAATTGTTCTCAAATTTGGTTATATTCTTTGCAATAATGAAATAACCTTAATGTTTTCAACTTTATTTAAAGAAAAGATACATTTTTAACAGTTTATGTACTGAGATATTTATCTGCCATTTGTGTTGAAAACTGTATTTGTCTGTTTAAATGTTGCACCGGTAATTTACATTTTTAAAACCCATTCAAATTGTATATACTCATGTATGTATGTATGTATGTATATTAACAGGGCCGGATCAAACACCATAATGTCATGGGGCCAGGTGTGGTGGGGGCCCTTAAAATAGAGCTCAATATCCCAGTGATAAGAATTAAATATTATAAGGGTCATATACTTACGTACTTGATTTTATTGAGAATAAAGAATACATAGCGTATATTAATTATAGAATATTAACTTTTCGCGATTTTTTGTGCGCAAAACTTGTAATAAGGGATTCGAAAGAGAGATTGCGAAGGATATCATTTTCCAAACTTAGACGTGATCTTACGTGTTTCCTTGTTAAATTGGTAAAAAACAGCTATTCACAAAATTTTTCTTCGCGGCTGGTGGAGGCCCTTCCGTGGTGGAGGCCCTGGGGCCCTGGCCCCACTGGCCCCTATGATAATCCGGCCCTTTATATCAATCATCTATGTCACCTCGCCTACTTGTCTAGTTGGAGTATAAAATTCAGATTAAATGAATTATGTATATGTTTCTTATGATTTATGGCGACTTCACAATATTAACTTTCAACTCAGTTAATCATTTGTTTTTAAATTAAACAACAAAATTGGCTCAAAGTTAAAAGTTAGAACTTATTATAGTCAACGTCTGTTTTTATATAGAATAAATTACATATATACTTTTCCAGTCGATCCATTTACTTCACTGTAAAATTTAGATCTTTATGATGTTCATTTTGAATGGCAATGGAATTTTTGTTGTTTAATTTATAGTCTTATTTGTTATAATAATAGTTGGTAAAGTTTAAAATATTATCGTTAAGTAATAAATCTTAAAAATTGTATTTAAGTTCTATATGAACACCAAATTTAACAGAAAAGAAAATCTCTTAATCATAAATTAAACAGAAAAGATAAATATGGATGAAACTGAAATTTGAAGCCAGCTAAAATATCTTAAAACTGCATATATATTTAATTAATTTTTTAAACCAAATCTTTGAAATGTAATTTTCCCATTTTGTTAATTGATTTTGATACCACTGTGCAGCTGAGGCTTATTCTATTATAGTTCAATATATGAAAATTTCAATAAGCAAATCTCACTGTCATTACAAATTCCTGTTAAAGTGGCTTAACTATTTCCTTTTGGCCAATAATAATACATACACACAGACACACACACACTCACACATGCATATGCATATGTACAAATGTGGTCTATCTGCTTAATATAATTACGTGTATTCAATAATAATAATAGAGTGGTAATGGGGTAAAGGAGGGGTAGGTGGAGAGGGGGAGGAGGGTATACATTGGGTTATAGCAAACTGTTGATCAATTATTTTAATGCTTTCACAAAGCCATTGTCCATTAGAATGAATTTTCTTTGTAAATGCAAATTATAATTGAATTGACATAAGCTAATTCATGTTAATGCCTTATGGCAAAGGGGGCAGGCAGTATACAAAAGTGGTGGGAGGGGAGGGCAGGGGGGCAGGTGTGCGGAAGCTAGCTAACGTTATTGGTTAAGGGTGGAGTGAGGGCCGGTTAAAGTGTGGGAGGGATCAGATAAATTACTGCAATTTGCCATTTAACAATAAATATCGTAAAAATGCCTTGGAAATTGTATCTCAAAAGTTGTCAATCGGTCTCGATTTTGTCATTTCACAGGTGACGTCAATATTTTGAATTAAATTTCAGCTACCTTTGTTTCTTTTTTTTTTTTTTTGTCAGTTTCGTTTTGAGAATTACGTTCTCAATGAATTGAGAATTGGGTAGACAAAGCGAATAACAATAATGTTAAAAAAAAATGAAGTAAGCAAGTCGTCCCTGCCGACTTGGAGTATACCCTGTACCAAAAAAGGATATTTCATTTAAACAGACTCCTTCGCAATCCTCATTAATTGAATAAAATTTTTCATAAAATTCTCTTAACAAGCCAAAACAACAAATTCATGCTTTCTCGCTCACTCCTAACAGTGAACGAAACTAATGCGTCATTCGGTACAAAGCAACATGAGCATGCTATCTCGCTCACACATTTCAGTTGCTGCTGCCCATAGAATTTCAGTACAAAACATATATGTGTATATCTCCGATATTTATTGACCGATTTCGGTCAAATTTAGTCAGATGGTACATATTGGCTATATAATTGAGTCTGCCAAAAAGAATTATGATATCTCTAATATAACTCAAGTTATAGTTTTTTCTAATTTGCGGGGGCGGAAGTGGGCGTGGCAAAAATTTGAAACAAACTTGATCTGCGTATGGACTAGATGGATGTTGACACCAAGTTTGGTTGCTTTAGCTCTTATAGTCTCTGAGATCTAGGTGTTCATACGGACGGACGGACAGACGGACGGACGGACGGACAGACGGACAGACGGACAGACGGACAGACGGACAGACGGACAGACGGACATGGTCATATCGACTCGGCTGTTGATGCTGATCAAGAATATATATACTTTATGGGGTCGGAAAATTTTCCTTCTCCCTGTTACATACATTTTAGCGACTTTAATATACCCTTGAACCCTACGGGTACAGGGTATAAAAAATCAACGTAGGATGAGACCATGCCCATTGCCCTATGACGCATCCGAAATAAATATATAATACAATATAAACAACAAATATTTGGCTGACGTTAAACGTTGACTGACTGACTCTCCCTCTCTCCCTCTCTCTCTCTCACTCTCTGACTGTGACTTTTTTGGTTCTGGAAAGAGACCCAGTACGTCTCGGTCTTCGTCTTCGTCTCCGTCTCTTGTCACCATGTCTAGAACTTTGAAAGATACACAAATCGTTATGTTTGGCCCGTTCGCTGGCTGGCACTGGAGGTTTATTTTGTTCCTCTTTGTACCTGTATTGTCTTTGCTTAGCTCGGATTTTTGGCCAAAGATCAAAAAGCAAAGGACAATGCCAACAACCTGACATACTTAACGAAAAAAAACACACACACACACTCAACGTATGTGCGAGTGTGTGTGTGTGTGTATAGGTGTATTGGTGTGTATGTAGGTGTATATGTGGGTGTGTGCATATGGTTGTAATTTGGTTTTCGTGCCAAGCGCAGTTTGGTTTAGTACGGCAGGCCTGTACGGTAGTTTTTTTTTACATGCCCCACGATGACAACAAAAAGAAACCCAAGGCAATCGCACCACCGTGCGCCAAGACATTGAACGAAACATATAAGAGGTGGTGCGGTGGTGGAGTGGTGTGGCGGTGGTGGTGCGATTGTGCAAAAATATTGCTATTGCCCCTGGTTTTGAAACTTATCTTCGTGCTTCATGTGGGGGGCGACAATTTCGCATTTATTATGCAACAGTTTCTGTTCTCGACTCTTTTTGGGATTGAGCAAGAGGAGTAAACAATTATTATTTATACATACAACTGATCGACTTGTTAATACACTTACCCAAACAATTTTCATTTGATTTGAAATCTTTTGTGTTGGTTTAGATATGGCAAAAGAAATTTGTAGGTACATAATGCGTTTATAAATCTTTTCAAAAAACATTTCCCAGTTCAGTAAACTTCACATTGTTACTAAAATGATCTAGACAGTTAAAATTGTCTAGATAAATTTCTGCAGCCTTTTTTTATCATTTCAACCCAATATTTATACAGTTGTTTAATTACACAGACTAGATTTTGATATATACTTTTCGAGAACCTGTTCTTCATATATTTAAGATAAATATCAGTTGAGTTAAATTATTTTTATAAAATTTCTCGTTTGTTGTGCATATTATATAACTTAAAATTTAGTTTAAAACTATTTTATAAATCTTTTTAGCCAAGATACTGCATACTTAACAATCTATTAGAACTGTTAATTAACTTTTCCACTACAAATTGAAGAAAATATATTTGTTTCTATTGACCTTTTCGATTTTACTTTGAATAAAGTTGCAATTCACGTGCAAAAATTAACTTCTCCTTAGACAATAAAGTTATTCATAACAACGAATAATTGTAAGAAAAAGATATGGAAGATATTAAAAAGTTTATTTATATATATTTTAGGTAATATATAAACCTTTTTTATATACAAAGCCGTATTAAAGTAAGTTATTAAACCATTAATCTTTATTTTTAATGTCTCATTAAAATGAATTTACGTACACTTTCGAAATTAATATCGAAAATGTTCTAAAAAAAATTGAATTTGAACTGTTTTTTTTATACTAAAAGAGTTACAAAAAATACACTATCCGGCCAAGGAAAAAATCCCCATATTCGAGAGCATATAATAAAGAAAAAAGCCAACATTTTCGAACTAACATAAGAAATCTGTCCTTTCAGTTGAGATGTCCCCTTAAGGGACCTCTCCATTATGGGAGCTCGCAAAAGTGAAAATTTGCAAAAAAAAAACCAAAAAACAAAAATAAAGATTGCTTGTCCTAGCGATTGGAAAATTCATCAGACTTGTCATTAGACTGTACCAGAAATAAACTGCATTTGCCTAATGAAAAACCATTGAATAACAAAATTGTCGTGCAGTCAATTTGCCCCCTTTACCCCCCACTGCCATTTCCCATTTTCCATCTCTTTTGACTACTTGTACTTGTAGTCTCACGATAATTTTGTAATTGACTCGAGCACGCCAACTGTCAGGAAGAAATGATAAAAGTTGTAGGTACTAAAAACCTATGTTCTTCCCGCAAAAAATAAAAATATATACAATCCCCCCCAATTTTAGTCAACTGTCGATTTAGTTTCAGTGATTGCTCATGTATAATGCATTGAGTATAATAACTGTGATATTTACTGTTACTTTTTATGACCAAAGCAGTTGCAATTATCTGGGCCACAGACCACAAAAAAAAGCAAAAAAAAAGCAGCAAAATACACAAACTCACAATGAAAACCTTTACTGAAAATCTCGGCCAGTTCTCAGACATTGCGATGATGTGATCACACCCTCAAACAATTCACCCACGCAAACAGAGAGACATACACACAGGCACATACGCAAGCAGACATGTACATACACACATACATACATAGGCAAACAAGAATAAAGTTTGTTTAGTTTATTTGGTCATCATCTCTCAACCCCGTTACCCTTTCTTTCCGCCTTTCAGTTTTGTTAGCTTATCAAGTCATTCCACCGTAATTAAGAGGTCCAGCAAAAGCTAAGACGCAAATTACGTTTTTTATAAATTTAAACAACAAACAAAAATCAACATCTAAGTACAATCGACAACAGGTACTTGCGTATTAATAGATTCATACATACATATACATACATACATACACAGTACGTATCTTATTTGTATGTATCGTATGTATGTAAATACCTGTATAGTAGTTAAAAACAGATGGCAACCAACTAATTTGCAAATATGGAAAGCTTTAACAGCATTCGTAAATTACAAACATGTAAAATATTTGTCAATTTTAATGACCGCTTAAAACCAGTTAAACTTGTATACAGGGTGTCTGTATGCACCTGTAGTGAATGCCTATTTTTAAATTAAATAAATTCCAAAGTAACAAATAAGGTAACAGATGGTAGATGTTAATGTATTTATATTGTTTACACCAAGCGGCAAAACATTTAATAACAATTCAATTCACCTAATTAACAGCTTGTCTGTTATTTGTAATAAAAACAAATTGTGATTAAAAAATGTGAAATATATAAACATTTTTTTTATCTATGCGTGTTACAATCTAAATGTTATAGATAATGGTATTAATTGTTTACTTTCTAAATATGTTAATTTAATTCCATTTAATTCAATTACATATTCAAATTGTTAAATCCTTAAATCGTTTCTGTTAACTAATTAATTAGAAATATAGTTTATCTGGCAACCTTTTATCTGTCTGTTATTTTACATAATTAGCATTTACATTTGTAACGTATATCGTTATCGATTCGAATTTAACCGTTTTATCTTATTTCAAATAATCGCATCGAGATAAAAATTACTCAGAAATTTCTGAACAGAAGCTGTAAACAAATTTAAAACAATTAGCTATAAAAACAAATCAAATTTTAAACATTATTATTATTTACTTTTTGTAAAATAATGTTTAAAAAATCTTTAAAACTCTCATATGATTCTATTTGTTAGCAAATCTATGCTTAAAATTCTTTAAAACTGTCGAAGTTACATAGCAAAATATTTTTAATAGTCCCTTTTTTGTAGTTCTTGTTAAATCATTGATTAAATTTGACTAAAAACTACCATGGATGATCTTGGGGTTTTAGTTGAATTTGCAACAAGATGAAAGTAGTCAATGGAAAGTTTTCAAAATACACAAAAAAAATGGCATAAAAGTGCACTCGAAATGAAACCTCTCACCAACAATAACTGGCCCACCGTCACATTCTCACCTGATATCCTCTAAACCACTCTCATACCAGTCAATTTGGGTCAGAGCACTGGAAATGGAAATTCTTGCCATGCATATAGATGGGCTGATATAGGATCTATATACATTGTATATACATATATGTATATACATACATACATATAGATACTCCCCTTTATGCAGCCTGCGCTTAGGTGTCGGTCTTCCACCTTTGTTTACCTGGGCAAGGCACAAGATAGAAAGCGCAAAAAAAAGGGCAAAGGTGCCTCTGATGATGATGATGATGATGATGATGATGATGATGATGATGATGATGATGATGATGATGATGATGATGATGATGATGTTGATGATGGTTCAACTAGTGGACTAAGCTAACAACTGCCATACCATAACCCTCCATAACTGATATGGCAATTAAAAGTGAGCGAACGCAGGTTGCAGTAGTTGCATTTTTTTTTTTGATATTTTTTGCACAGGTAGCTTGCGAACGCTTTTGGGCATGGCTTTTGTTTTCACCTTTCACATGACGCACATCCCAGAAATAGAATTGTGAGAGCAAGAGATGAGATGGGTGGATAAGATGAAGAGCAAAAGGGAAGAGAAGAGAAGAGCGAACAACAGCTCATCCCAACTATTCATTAATACGAATGGATGATAATAATGATGTCGCCTAACAATGAAATAGGAATTTTTTCATATTTACTTGTGAATTAAGAGATAATGACTTGATAAGAAAGTTTAAAATCATATATATAAATATGGCATATATAGTTTAGTTGTTTCCTCAACTCATTCTTAACAGATGCTTTTATTTTTATTTTGTCACAAAAAACTTTTGTGAGTCAGCTGTGTGAAGATTTCACCAGTTTAAACTGGCCATATCTAAATTCCCATATTGAAGTTCTCTTCAAGTGGCTATAGTAAACAAGTTCAGGCCAGACAACAGTGGTATAAGATATACAATTTAAACAATGAAATTCTATCATATCATATTTTCATTCAAAACTTTTTTCATTCTTTGTATTCTTTTAGAGAAATGCGTCTCGATACAAATTCAAATGTGGACTTTAAAGCCTTTGACTCTAGCCCCAATTCCAGCCCCTCCAGTTCCGCCTCCGTATCAGCCACATCGACAAGCAGCAGCTCATGTGTGAGTGTTAATTAAATTTATATGTTTTAAATTAGTTAACTTTAATTAAGTTTCGTTTTCTCTCTCTCCCGTATAGCTTATCAAATTGGACAATTTGGCCACCTGGGGTGGGTCACAGAAAACGGACACAAGGCTACCCATAACGGATTATTCCACATTGGGTGGCCCACGTCACAATCGTTCCCCCTTTCCCCTATCCACAGATGTGAATAATCGTTTTGTTATTTGGGATGGTGATCAGACCAGTTTGGATGTGGATGCCATCACAAATTCAAGCGTTGAAACACTGACTGAAAGCAATATCATATCGGAGCGTATATTCGCCATGGCTGGACATCAATTAAGGGACGAATTACTCTCAAATAGCACAATGAAGGGTGGTAAGTTATAATATGATTAAATCTATTTTAATTATGTTAATTTTCTTAATTGAATCTTTGATTTAGAATGCCGTTCTGGTGATGTACGTATCACGCGTGGTTACAATCTGCCAGCCAAATATGTTTTACACACAGTGGCACCTGCCTATAGAGAAAAATTTAAAACAGCTGCCGAAAATACTTTGCATTGTTGTTATAGGTATAGCAACTATAATTGATGAACTATATAAAATCATATTAATTAAATGTAATTTTAATTTTTAGAAATGTTCTTTGCAAGGCCAAGGAACTGAATTTACGTACAATATCAATTTGTAATATTAGCGCCAATCAAAAAAGCTTTCCAGCTGATGTGGCATCTCATATTGCATTACGTAAGTATTAATTATACTATAGTTAGTCATATATACTATACTAATTAGTACTATATACTATTTTCTTGAAAAAGAAGTGAAAGAATCAATAGGTTTAATAAGAAATATTGTAAAATAGTTCAAGTTTATGTATGTTAACTTATAAACTAAGATAATTGGAAATAAAAACTGTGATAAGTTTTTTTATTGAAACAAGCAATCTAAATTTTGTAAAACAATTTCCTTTAATTATGATAAAATTAGATTACAATTAAATTTAACTTTGTCTACAATAAACTTTTAAAACCACTTTATAATATTTTTTAATTAACTATTTAATCTTTCCTTGTACTTATCATAATTTTTTCTTATAATTACTAAAATCAAATAGATAGTTATTTATGCATATTAAGTTAATTTAAATAATTTAATAAAATAAATTCACAACCTCATTTCTATCAACCAAGTTGGAACTTGTTTGAAACTTTTTGCAATCTCTGCATTGACTAAGAAAAAAAATTCTTAAAAAGAAAATTGTTCAGAATAATATATGTCATAATAATGTATATATCAATAATAGTATAAAATATAAATAACCTATTTTCATATTATTTCAAGAAATTGAATTCAGAAACTAATTTTTTTATTCAATCTATTTATTCTTTAAATTAGGATTATTTCTAACGATTATAAAGACTTAGATTATTTATAAAGATATCAACTAAATCTTTATTTATAAAGATGGCAACTAAATCTTTGTTATCTTTGTAAATCATCTAAATCTTGATTTAATTTACAGAGAAAGTAGAATATGACTTTAAGTTTCACATAAAAATGGTTAAATTATACCCAAATGTAAACATTTTCTTAATCGAATTTAAGATTTATTAGCATTAAAAGTTAAAATTAAAATTTTGTATTTTCGTCATGACATTTAAATTTACTATTTATTGCCTGTAATAGATATAGATAAGCAAATTACATGTAAAACTATTTTAAGAACCTTCCAAATCGGTACACTTAACAGTTGGTTGTAGAGTTAAAATAGTAAGCCACTTAAAACAAGTTTTAACCAGTTGCAAATCGCAATTACTGGCCAATACATTTCGATTATATTATTAAGCTATATTTTATGGACTTTAAAATGTTATTAATATACATGCCAAATGAATTAGTAACACCTTAACACAAGTAGAAAGTAATGCATATGATGTAGTTAATTCTGAGTCATAGATGAGATAAAAGAACTGATTTTTGAACTTAACTGTTGTGCAATTGTTAATACTAAATACTTCTTCAATAATATATAGATATACATATACTAAACACTTACTCTATATTGATTATTTCTTTAATCAATGATATCTCTATTTTTAATACAAATAAACAACTTTCAGTTGAGCTTTATTAATTAAAAAACTTTTATAAATTAGTAATAGAAACCTAAAATTAATTTTAGTATTATAAAGAGATTCGTTTTGCTTTCATTCATTCATTTCCCTTTGCCTTCTTGAAATATATATATACAGAGCCCTAAAAACAAAACCTATATATATATATTTAATTAAATTTTGAACATATTCTTGTTATGTATATTTCTAACTACGTTTTAATTATTTTTTACAGGCACCATTCGTCGTTATCTGGACAAGTGTCCATTGCAGGTTGTGATATTATGCGTTAGTCCCAGCGAACGTGGTATCTACGAAGTGCTGGCCCCATTATATTTTCCACGCGATCAGCTTGAAGAGCGCAGTGCTTTGTGGCAACTGCCCAAGGATATTGGCGGTGAATTTGGTGAACCGCAGCATCCGGATCCGGATCGTCAGATACGTATTATACGTAATCCTCAACATAGCAGTGTACATATGCGTCATCATCAGCACCATTGTCAGGGTGAGTTAAGTTATATAGTATCTATGTATATAGTAGATACTATATAGTACATATGTCGTCATTAGTCGTATATATATTGAGATATTGAAGTGAGATATTGTGTGGTATATCAGCTGCCGATAATGATGTCAATGGTAAAGCGATAAGATAAGAAGAACAAAAGAAGAAAATAACAGGCGACAACAAGCAAATGTCTGGCATATTATTTCACAGATATATTTCTAAGGCTTCAGTTACGTTTTCAATTCGCTCGTGTGCAGGTCGATTACAAATTAAATTGCAATATTTTTTGTGTTTGACTAAACAAATTAAACAAAAAGACAAACAAATTGAAATAGTTAAAGTAAGTTTTTCTCAATAACCTAAAGTGGTGATCAAAAGCTAATTGCTATGAAACTCATTATAAACGATAGCAAATGTGTTGCCTACTTTTATGCGCTGTGTATATCTAAAAGATTTAAAATGCTGTCAAGTGTATCTGGGTGATTATGCATTTTGCAACTTGCTTTACTTACCTAAGATGTTGTTCAACAAAAGAAAACTAAATTTTTTCAAATTGCCTTATCGCAAGACAGTAAAATGTCACATCAAAGGCAAAAAAAATAAAAAAAAAATAAACCAAAATAAACCAACATGTCAAGAAAACAAACCCAGTCAGTTGTTCGAGCTTATCTCATAAATGAGAAGAGAGGAAGATGTGTGGAACGGGCAGTGAGGCGAGGGTGTAGATTCCAGTTTTTCTCTCTTCACATACGCTCACTGGCTCGCTCAGCTGACTTAACCTGAGCCCAAAAAAAAAAAAAAAAAATGAAAGGAAAAAAGATGACAAGAATAATAATAAAAAATCAGTTCAGTTCATCACAAATTTTGCAGCATTGAAGTTGCGGATAAAAAAGAACAGAAAAGAAAATATGATAAACAACTCTTTTGAGTTTTCATGTAAAATATACATATATATAGATATTTATTATTTATTTATCAACATATTGTTTTAATTATAGCTGACGACGATTCAGACGTTAGTCCTCACGATATGGAAGGAAATAGTTCAGATTTGGAATATGGCAATGGTGCCAGAGATATGAATGGATTAAGTTTAAATTCATATAGCTCTGGTCTCCAAGCTCAATTGCAGGTGAGTTAGAAATCAATAAATTTAATATTATATTATTGTTTACTTATATTTATTTTAAATTTGTTCTCCTTTTTAGCGTGACTTGGATAGACAACATTTGCTTAGCGATCGTCCACGCACAGGTGTTTATGAGAATGTCGTCTCAGAAGGTGTTGAAGGCATTGAGCATCAAGAAAGGTAAGTTATAACACCCCCCCCCCTCTGCCCCTTCCCTTTTGCATATCAAATGTCATCAGTTCATAAACAAAAAAGTGACTACAGTCTATAAACACGTTATAATGTTGGCTATGTAGGGACACAGAGAGAGCGAGAGAGAGAGAGAGGCAGTTCAAGTTGCAATATTTATTACAAAAGCATGCCGGAAATATCTTAAGCGTCTAACAAATGTTCCTTTACCCGATTCCTTCACCCACTTACTGCACCCCCCTCCCCAACGCACCGTACTTCCTTTCCGTTCCATTGTTATTTTGTGTGCTTATGTAAATTTTACACAACATTGGCACGCGAAGCCAACAAAAACTCAAACTGAAGCTCAAGCTGAATAACTGAAATTGTCCGGGTCTCGCTCCGTACGGTGTCGGTCTCTGACGTTTCCTTTTCGACGTTGTTGTAGTTGTTGTTGTTGTTGCTATTGTTGCTGCTCGTCCTGCTCAACTCTAATTGAATATGCCAAGTGGCAAGTGGCAAGTGCCCCTCATGAGTTGATTGCCTGTCTGCCTGGTTGTTTATCCCGTTTTGTGACGTCAGTCAGTCAATCACATACGTCACGGCTTGCATGTAAAAAACTTTTGACCATACATATTCTTTTGACCAAATTTAATTTGAACTAAAAATAAAACCCCCTTCCACTTGTTTATATTCTATTATTGTTTTTCTATGTTAGCCATCGCATTATGTGGAAGATAAATATTTATGAAAATTTATAAATGATTCATATAAATGAGATAGAGGAAATGAAGGAAACGTATGTTCTATTTATTAAATTACTCATAAAAGGAAGGTGAAATTTTTTAACGAAATAAATATGAAAATATTTGCAGACCAGGCAAACATCCGTTCTATTAAGCTATAGCATTATTTGTATACTCTTTTTCTTTTGTGAAGATTAATACCACAGGATGTACGTGATATGTACGTCGAGCTAATCACGGTCAACGAAACTTAAATATTAGAGTTTGATACAAAAGTTGAAAGAAATAATGAATATTGAATGAATGGTAATTATTATTTTAACACAGAATTTTGACGATAATTTTCTTAATGTATCTCCCTGTTTTTAATAAACCAGTTGATATAATTTGAAATTTATAAGAATTTATGTTAAATTATTTTATATCTTTGAATTTAGAAGAGTTAAACAAATAATTAAACTAATTTAAACAGTTTAAGTTTTTCATAAACAAGATTATTTGGATTTCAGAATATGTAGATTCAAAGATGTTGAAATATTCAAATAAATAGTTTACAGAGGTATTAATGCTTATTGAAACTATTTTATATCTTTTATCTTTAAAGATATTATGTTTAAAAACAGTATTCTTGATTAACTTATATTCTAGACTACATTTTAATGTAAATAATTATTTAACTATAGGAAAACGCCTGCTATTAGTCTGCCAATATAATCATTAGGATATGCGGCTTTTAAAATCTAACTTTAGATCGTATCTATATATAACTCCCCCTGAAAGTATAAATTTTAGGTTCTGCAACTCTTAATATCTAAGTTCAGATTGATTGTAATATGTATCTATATATAGAACTAGATTTTATGAGCTGCTAATCAAACTAATTAACCCACAAAAACAACAAAGTCTAACACTTATAAACTAATATACCTTTTTTTTTGCAAGGGTATAAAGCGAATGGATACGTAAAACTTGGCAAAAACTTTCCCCAATTTGGTTTGTTTTTAGCTTATTTTATTTTATTTCTATTTTTAGGTAGAAAGATTTTCAGCAGATATATTTAAATTCAATGAAAGATACATTCTTCAGTTAAACATCAATCGAAATTATTTCGTTCGAATAATGCGTAGATGGCAAAATATTCGAGAAAAACACGTTTAAAAAAACAAAAACAATCCCAAATTTCCATCTTTCGGATTCTTAGAAATACACATTTTTCGTTTAAATAATAAGGGATTTTTTTAAGTAGAATATATCTTTTTTACAATGGTATAAATTCAAAAGATATATAGATGGCTTACATAATAGTGGATTTTTCACTCGAATAGATTTTTTTTTTGTGTTGGTATAAATTCAAAAAGATAAATACATCTAAAATATAATCTATTTTATTCTGCAAAATAATTTATTTTGATTTGTTTTTTCTAGTAAATGTTTTTAAAATATTAAATTGAATCACTTGCACTATTCAGTCCTGACCAAAAGAATATCTTTTGAAATCCCCAATTATTTGATATTAAACCATATTTTTTAAACAAATGTGAGCATTAACTTGACATATGCATTCAATATATGTGACTTCAATATTCAATCTGATCATTAACCAAACTGGATTTGTTCTCGTTGTCAACTTAATTATGAGAATTTCGCTTGATCCCATGTAACCGGATCGAAATTGTTGCAGTTCATTGAATGAAACCCCTCATAAACCGCAAGAAAAAAATAAAAAAAAAAGAAAAAAACAAAATCAAACAAGTATGCATTTTGTAGACATTTTGCAATAATTAACTTATTCAAATGTATATGCAAAACAGAGGCGTCATCTCAATGCGCAGCTTCCTGTATCTCAAGCGAATGGTTCAATAAACTTTTCATTTCGCTTTTAATTGGTGTTCACCGTAGATACAGAACTTCATGCATATGTTCAAAAAATAGAATTTCGCCATAATGTTTATATCTTTTTCAGATTCGTATTTTTGTTTTATTTTTGCGCATTTTACTTAACTCTGACAGAGCAAACATTTGACTTTGATTTTGTTTTACTGCTATGGTTATTTTTTTTGTCAGTTTTTTTTTTTTTGTTGTCTGACATTTGTATAAATAAAGCGGTTAGGCAGGCATGTCCTTGGGCAATTGCCTCTAACTGATGTCACTCATTCAGTTTGAGAGGCAATCCCCCATACCATTTGCTCGCTGCTATAAGGGCGCAAACTCAAAGAGAGCAAGAGGAGTCCAGTGACAGAAAGAGCGAGAGAGCGTCATAGCGAGAGAGATTTCATGCATCTTCCTTATTCTTCTTCATTTTTTTTTTGTTTGTGGGGGCAGGCGTAGAAAACAAAATCAACTCGCTGTTGTACTCAGATGCTCAGTCAAGAGACGTAACTCACTGTGAACGGAGGTCTCTGTGCTTGAAGAAGAAGAACAACAACAGCTCGTGTATATGTGTGTGTATAGAAAAGAAAAGAAAAGAAGAATCAAGTGAAAGAGTCTGTTAGTGTGTGAGTGTAGTGAGAGTAGCAAGACGTCAATTTAAAATTTTTTCAATATAAAAATCAAAGAAATAAAAAAATTTTACGAAAATTCATTTTGTAATAAACATTTGAACAGTGGCTTCCGTTTGAGTCTACCAAAAAACTATTTAAAAAAAAAGGAAAAACCTTTTAACAAATCAGCTTAGCCAAAGAAAATCAATAAAAACTAATTGGTGTTAAAGCACGTATCAGGCAAAAGCCCACCTACAACCACATACATACACACATATACATATATATTTATATAAAACCCACAACTATGACAACTATGCTAGAAGGAATGACGTCTATTGACTTGGGTTCAAGTCCCATGCAAGAGACCACAGGCGATATAAATGACAGTTTGCCTGATGAGCTCATGGAAACACCAGAGGAAAGGTAATAGAAAATGCCAAAAAAAAAAAAAAAAACAACAACAATAACAACTTCAACCAACAACTATAACCAAGCATAAAAAGAAAGCAAATCAATTTCAATTTCAAATTGTGTCAGTCACGCAGTGCCCCAGTCAGTCAAAGTCAACAATTATTTTGTTTTCTGTTTTAGTTCTACTCTATAGTCATTGAAGTTGTCAGCAGTTGAGTAGGAATTAAATACATACGCATACATATATATCTATATATATCAAATACATTCGATATTAATACAGTATGATCCTCAAAAACCTAACACTCAAAGTAAATATATAAGTAATAATAAATATTAAAAACAATTCAAGCCTTAAAAGTTCTATAATAATGATATATATAACCATATATTACAACTCAATCATACAGGAAATAACTGAAGTATGTATATTTACATACATAAAAAAAGAGAAAAAGTTCCCACTTTAAGGCTAATATACAAGCTAATGAATGAGTAGGCGTAATTCATTAATAGGCGCCTACCTGGGTTATACATTTCGAATTTAATTATATAGCTTGAGATGCGAAAAGTTTTTACGATTCCATAATAATAACAAGCACATAAGACAAGACACTTTAAAAGCCTTTAATTTACTTGAACTTATTAAGTACAGAGTGTCGCATAGTCGGCCATATAATTTCAAATTCTTTCTCTTTCACTTACGTCAGCCTAAACTAAAAATGTTTTGCTCTGATTTATATATACGAGTATATATATGTATGTTCAAAATATTGTTTAAATGTATAAATAGCCATTATATATTGTGATATAATCACTAGAGTTGTAACCTCATAACTATCTCGCTCTGTCTCGCTTCCTTTTAACTTGTGTTTAGATTTATTACATGGATTAACATTAAATATGTATAAATTATATTTTTATTTATTATTTTTTCACACGAATTAACTACAACAACTACAACAAAACAAAACAAAAAATATAAAAAATCGCCGCATTCGTATCTCTTAAAGTCATCCACAAAAAACGTCATAATGCGTCAACATTATGCGGTTAGCAGGAAAGACAAGTAACTTTTATCTAAAACTTATCTACTGCCACTGTGCAGATAAATACTTTTATTATATGCGGTCATCTTGAGTCTTAATTGACACTGTTGACTCCATGGACTCTTACACTCTCTCTCTCTCCCTCTTTCGCTCTGATACTGGCGTGTGTCTTAGCAAAGCTGTTAATCACGTTCATCAATTAGCACAAGTTTCACACAGAATCGATTAGTAGTTAGTCAGCCCAACAAATTTTATAAACTCCCCTCACTTTTCTCTTTATCATCATCAACATCATCATCCACGGATCTGACTCACTGGGCGGGCGTTCATATGTGCGCACTTAGCAATTGCATTGAACAAACCAAATTACATTTTTTTTTTTTTTTTTTTTTTTTATTAGCCATTCGAACGGTCTAGGCCATTTTATTTGCTTTACTTTTGTTTTTGTTTCGCAAAAATAAAAAAATAAACATATTGTTATTGTACACCTTTTAAATGTTTAATCATGTTCAGAGAGACAAATAATAAATATTTCAGAAATTCTGTGAAATGAATTTTAAGCAGTTAAACATCAGATATATATAACACAGAGGTGGCCTGATACTGTACTGGCCTCCGTTTCTCTTACTTCTTTATGGACAATTGGCAAATTGAACAATTCCCCGTAGCCTTTCAATTTTCTGGGGAAATCCGTTATTACCTCTTCGATAGCAACAATTCTGTTACTGTTTCTGTATTTGTTTAGATTAAATTACTTTTACTTATTGCAGAAGAAAATGATAGAATTTAATTTCAATGGCTAACCTAAAAGTATGCTGCATAAACTTTCTGTTTCTACAAAATCATTTACTACAATTTCCTTAAATATATATTTTCTACTAATTGTCTTTTCACTATTATTGTAATATTTGTTTATAAATAACTTTTTAATTTTCTTAGTAAAAGTTTATGAAATAAATAATAATAAATAGAAATCAGTTATGATTAAGCAAACTTTACTTTACTTTATTTATACACTTTAACAAGTTACTTAATAGTTGCTAGATTTTGATTATAACATATTAACATTGTTAGCTTAATTAATAATATATTGACTTACCAAGAAGGAATTCTTAGCCGAGGACTAAATGCCAAATATAACGACTGTTAATTGCAATCAATTTTTCCTTATGTATGTAAAAGTCCTAATGAGCTGTCCAAGACTTTTACATAATCATTACTTTGTCCCCTTTGTGACCTTTCCATATTCCATATTTATTTCCTTTATTAACTTCTTTTTTTTTACATATATTTCTTCTTCCAGATATGAACGCCTTTTGCGACGTGCTCAGGTGGAGGATTTGAATGAGGTATCCGGTATTGGTTGCCTTTATCAGAGCGGTGTTGATCGCCTGGGACGTCCTGTGATTGTTTTCTGCGGCAAATGGTTTCCCGCACAGAATATTGATCTGGAAAAGGTAATTTAATATATATTTTACATTTAATTGTATAATTAACTAAATTTCTTTACTATTTAATGTAGGCATTGTTGTATTTGATAAAACTCTTGGATCCCATCGTTAAAGGAGACTATGTTATTGCCTACTTCCATACACTAACATCCACAAATAATTATCCTTCGCTGCATTGGTTGCGTGAGGTCTACAGTGTATTGCCCTATAAGTGAGTGTAAAAGAAATTAATCCAACGAAATTGAAAATATTTATTAAATTTTTGATTAATTTTCTTCTTATTCTTTTGTATTTAAACAGATACAAGAAGAATCTCAAGGCCTTTTATATTGTACATCCGACATTCTGGACTAAAATGATGACCTGGTGGTTCACAACATTTATGGCACCTGCCATTAAGGCCAAAGTTCACTCGCTGCCTGGTGTAGAGCATTTATATTCGGCCATAACCAAAGATCAATTGGAAATACCCGCCTATATAACTGAATACGATATGGCGGTAAGTTGAATTAAACATTTCATAGATATTTTATTTGATTTTCATCCTGTAATCTTTTATTTTAGACCAATGGCCTGCATTATTTTAATCCTGTGCCGACTGCCTCGTAGATGGCGGCCATTGTTGCTGTCTAAGAGACAGTGAATACCCACTAAAATACACATACACACACATACATACACTTACACATAGATACATACAATCTAATGGAAGTTTTTTATAGATTTTATAGAATGTATTGTATTATATTTTGTTTGTTTTTACTAAAAACAAGAAGAAGAAAAAGGTAAAATTAAAAATGATAAAAATCTGTTTGTTGACACGCAAAAAATAGCAAAAACCAAAAAAAAAAAAATGAAATAGATGAAAAAATACAAATTCTTATGAAATGCATGGAAAATTAGTTAATTAGTTTTTTTGGCAACGATTTAAGAAATTGATTGACATTTCATATTTATATATATGCTAATATATATATGTATATATAGTATATATATATATATATATATATATATATATTGTAGAACAAAGTTGGATTAGCATGCTGAAGAAATGATAAATATGAGAAAAGATTCAATTTGATTAGTGAAAAACAAGCAAAATTATATATATATATAAATTATATATATTGTTAGTTATCTTTGCAATTACAAATTGTATTATTAATGTATTCAAAAATGGAAGCAGAAGTTTGAAACCCCCGATATATATACATATATATATATACAAACACATACATACGTACTTACCATACAAAAATTCAATTGTATTTATATACATATACATATATATATATATATATATATATATATATATATATATATATATATACATATACTACAAATATACACAAAATAAATTTAATAACAAAGAAAAAACCCACAAAATCAAATTAAAAACATGTTAAAATTGCAGATAAATGATGGGGAAACCCCGCCCCCTTATAGAAACAAAGCAAATTCAAATCTTTTGTAGATATTTATTTAGAGATGCGAGCTCACCGAAAGGCTATATGGAAACCTCTTTATCCCTCCTTAACCTCCTTTCCCCCCCTCCTTCAACGAACAAATAAAACACCAATTGAAATGTTTAAATAATTAATAATTGTAACTAAATTCAACACAAGTCCTTGTTATTCTTCCAAGCACATTTTAAGCTCAATCGAAACAAAAACAAAAAATAATACAAAAAAACCAAAGAAATTTAGTAAAATGGAAAAAATTTGCATTAAAAAAATTCTCCAAATTAATAAACTCTCCTTTTTTCGACTTGAAATGCACATGCATAAATCAATTTAAAGATTAACTAACTATATTAACTTTAATTAAATCAATTTTATGGCACTTGCAGGCAAAACCAAAAACAAAAACAAAATATTAAAATATAAAACTGAATTCAATTTGATAAAATATTTCACGCCGATGCCAATGCCAATGCCGTTGCAGATAATTCAAACTAAAAATGCACTCAGGGATTGATTTAAACAAAAACCAAATAACAACAAATAATAACAAATAAAACAAATCGTAAAATACTCGTAAGCTTTTTTGGAACCACAAGCAACAAATACACACCATGCAAATTACCTTTTTGCCTATATAGTACATATATATATATGTATATATATATATGTATATATATATATGTATATATATATATATATATGTATATATATATATTTATATATATATATAGTCTATAAATATATAGAAATAGCATAATTATTTGGCAGCCTGGCTAGTATGTACCTTAAAACAAACAATTGTAGACTAAACAAAATGAAAATTAATCATCATCCGAAACCATCATCAAAACTAATATACAAACACATATATATAAATTTATGCCAAAAAACTAATGGAAAACTCACACATATATTTTTAAATCACTCACCTGAAACCCAAAAAAAAACAACAGATAAAAAAGAACATCAACAAAAAGTAGCCTAACTAACAAAAAAAAAGAAGTTAATATATATATAAAATGTATGCTAAAGCTTAAAAATTGTTATTAAACGATATAAGAACCACCTAAACTAAACTAAACTAAACTGAAAACAAATTTAGAAAAATTCACTTAAAAATTCCACCAAAAAAAAAACAAAAAGCAAACCCAAACCCAAGTTATGCCAAGTGTTCCTTCTTTCTAAACAACATAAAAAATAAAAATGAAAAACCAAAAAATTAACTAAAACAAAAATTATATTCATAATCTTTTAAAATATCTGTAGATAAATCAAATCTAATATCTTCTTAATATATATTAACAAAACTAAAAAATTATAAATAAAAAAAAAACAAAACAGATCCTTGCTTTAGTAAAAAAGAAAATTTAAAACAAAAAAAAAAAAAAAAAAAGTTGAAAGTACCTTGATAAAGAAATTCTGCGATTGGAATTTTTGTTCGATTTTTTATATATACAAATAGTAAAAAATGAAAATTCCCAATATAATAATATATATAGTTGTTAATGATCTTGGCACAAAAAAAAGATGAAAACGTTAATTTATTAAGTTTAGTTCCAGATCCAGGTTTAAAGATAATTCGGTTTTGGTTCTCTTAATTTTCAGTTCTAAGTTTTTTATGGATTTGGTTTTTTTTGTATATACTAAGTAAAATTGGTAATAAAGAAAACATACGCTTTCGTTAAAAATAACAAACTAAACGATTAACACTCTAATTAATATTTTCATAACTTGGCAACTCTATGCGGATTGGAAATGCTTATAAAGCATATTTTAACTATGGTAATCACAAATGTTCCTTTTTTTAACATCTATTGTATGATCAATTTAATATCCTTGGAATTGGGTATATATTTCTCTTTATGTTGATCAAATAATTGTTCCAATTCCTTCATCACCTGGGCATGAATTTTATCTACATAAGCCATATCGGGATTAGGACTTTTCACCACATCTATGGGGGCACCCACTGAAAGCAATTTAGAATTTCGTTACATATATCTGAATTTAAATCAATATATAATATATATACGATAACCTACCAACTTGTACAACTCGGCGGCGGTAGGGTATAAATCCAAATGTGTAATTGAATATTCCCCGACCGACTGGTATCAGTGGTGAAATCCCTGTTAACTTTTTCACCAAAGTTTGAAATTTTCGTAGCACAGAATTGGGTGGATTAGCTACTTGATCGAATATATCAACTTCACCGAATGATATACTAGGCACTATAGAGGATCTTCATAAAGGAAAATGAAAAATATGTCTTTAACCTGAATTATACAACAATTTTTCACCACAACTCACCCTGTACGTATGGCCATTTTAACGAAACCTTTGCGTTTTTTCAGTGTCAATATATATTTGCCAGGATGGGAATCCAGAGCCTCCTGTGCACCACCAACTAATATGGCAACTGCATTCGAGGTGAAGCCATCACGATTATCCTTGTGCTTGGGATCATTCGATTTAGTTAGAAAATACACCAAAGACTCTTTGGACACGGATACCAATCCCCACCAGCGCAACAATTCACGTAAAAGCGGTGTCAGAAAATGTTGATCGAGTGTTGCAACTTTGGGTCGCACATGAGGAAACAATTTCAGCCACTTGCTAATGTCCAGGCCCATGTTAATACAAATCCCAGTACTAAAACAATCCAAAAATAAGAGAAGTGGTTCGATAAGATAGTAAAAATATATTTTGATTTTATTTCATCAGCACTAAAACTTACCCCAATATGCCATGTGGAAAACTGGCTAAAATATAGTTACGATTGGGTGGCAAATCTGCGGTCTTAACCAATTCAACAGGAAAATAATTGCGATAGTTGCGATAAATGGGATTACTACGATTGAACATCCAGCTAACAATTTACATTTTAAAAATTATTAAGTTATAAAAATAATTTATGAATAATATTTACCCATTGCCATCCATGGCGGAATAAGTACGTTTATGATCCACATAAGAATAAACTATATAGATCAAAATCAAAGCTCTTAGTATCAAACCGCCATAGAACTATAAAACATAAAGATATTTATTCAATAGAAATCTTAACTTTAAACTAAATCAATGGGAATACTTACAAAAAGTAAAGCTATAGCAATACACGACCATACTGGCAGTAAAAAGAAAGACCAGGTAAAGAACGCTGTTACCAATGTCTGTAAACGCCGCCTAAGAGGCACCTGAAGCGGAGCCCATTCGACTTTCATAATTTTAAATGTTTCTTACTCAACGGCCCTTCGACAACTGATTAAAGTAAGTAAATGTTTAAAACTATGCGGGCAACTTGTACTTATCCTTATCAACAAGAAGTCGCAGTGTATAACAATCTAAAAACGGTTTCAAGAACCCCACATACACTTTACTGATTAGTTTGTTCGAAAAGATAAGTATAGATTAAAATAGAAAAATCCCTTGTAAAAGAACATATTTAGAAGGGAAACGAATAGGAAACTCGCTAATTTATCACAACTTATAATTACTTCATAAAAATCTAATAGAAATCAATGACCAATTAATTAATTGCTGAAAGTGTTATAAATTTCATGGGGAAGCTCGATAACAAATGAACGATATAGTAAAATGCGTACTGAAAATTGAACTTTAACCGTAATCACTGAATTTTTGATTATAATTTTAAACACATTTTTTTGCTAGTTCGCAACAGTAGTTTATGGATGATGTCTGGCTTGGAAATTATGCGTGTACATTTGAATGTATATATATTCTGATAAGATTTAATTCTTTGTTGATTTTTCGTTATCAATTGGAATGTCTCAATACATGTTGCTGATTCATTTGACTTACTTAAATGCGAATGATTGGTGAAATCAACTTATCTAATAAATATTCATTCAACTCAATGTAATCGCAACTTGTTTTAGCTAGTTGACATCGTAATTGTAATTGGCTGACCAGATTACCGTCTGGACTTATGTAATAGTGCAGTTCAATAATTAAAGTCCATTTGTCTGTGAGTGAGTCACTGTAACTCCAATTCTTATTTAACGCTCATGCATAGAAACATGTTTTTTATTTATGTCATTATCACGGCACTGCGAAAATCGACCCTACTCACGTACATTTAAGTTTGAACTGAATGTAGGGAGAGAGTAAAATATTCATTATTATTAACAAAGCATATTTATTTAAATTAAAAATAGTTTGCTATAATTTATTAATTAAACTTAACAATAATTTAAATCAAAAGTGTGATTAAAATCATTATTAAAACTTTCAGATATTAAACAGATTTAATTTTTATTCAAAGTTTATATTTATAAATTGACATAAATTTTAAAATAGCCCGCCTAGCAATTGTTTTCCAAAACTAAACCACATTATAACTTGCTTACCAACACTCACACATATCGATATATAATCGACCCGTCAGTCTGTTTTTCTCTTTTTCGAGAAAAACAAAAACAAGTTTTCGATTCCAAAACATAAACAGTTGCCCGCTATCTGTCATAATGGAAGTCGATCCCGATCAAGATCAAGAGCCCAACACTGCAGTTATTTACGACGACAATCTGGACTTCGGATTTTTCAACATGGCCCACGGCATGCTGATGGAGATTAGCGAGGAGCTGCGTGAAAAATTCCCCAACGAGGGTCGCATGATGTTATCCCAGTTAAATAGGATCTACCTTGCTGCACGTAGTAGTGAAGTTAGTATTTCATCAAAGGAAACCAAGTCAAAGTTTATTAATTTGTAAATTCTTTTGCAGATGATGCGATTCGTAGAAGCCCTCAATGTGGTGGATAGTAAGGAGGTACAAACGCACTTGGTTAATACAGTGAGTATTCAATGGAAAACAACAGAATGACAAATTGATGATAGACTTTATTTTGCGTAATGACTGAAGCGCATTGCCTCAATTTACTACTGCGTCATTAATGAAAAATTGTAGATATGTATGCACATACTTGTATCAATGTATGTACCTGCATATACATACATATGTACATATGTATGTTTGTGTGTGGCAATTTATATGTAAAATTGAATTCTGTTGCTGTTGCCGCAATTTGGCTTGGCTCCCCTTTGTTTATCGCCTCATCATATACGTGAGAGTGTGTTAGAGTGAGTGGGAGAGAAGGAGAAAAATACCCGGACCTAAGACCATATGCTACAGTGAAAACTCTTGACTGTTGTACAACAACATATTTACTTAGAAAATGAAGGAAAACGGCTGTTTTATGTATAAATATGGAAATGATGGTACAAAGACATATTCCTCGAAGCTATTGTCATGATCGCCTTATTCAGCTTTCACTGTTTCTCTTTAGCTGTTTATAAATGAAATGCCTTGCCAAATTAAAAAAAAAAAAAAAAAAAAGAGGAAAAAAGAAATAAAGCCGTAAAAATCACAGACACAGTAATTCGCTGTTAATTAGAGAAATTAATGATTAAATGATATGGTTTTGTTTTTACTGAAAACTCTATTTTAAACACAAAGCGTCATTTTGTCAAATGAAATTAGTGATTTTCCTCTCATTGAAAAGAAAATTACTCATACGCCTCGTGGACCGAATTTCATGCTCTGGACATGAACTTGGCCTAATGCCAAAGATCATTTTTTTTGCGTATTTCCTGAAATGTGCGTTCATTAATTCACCTTGGACAATTACTAATCAAATCTAATCAAATTTAAATGACATAAATAATGCAATCGGCTTTATCTTGATGATAAGTTCAACAAATACATATAAACATATAGATTCCATAAGATGATAGGCAGTACTTTTACTCTCTCACCATGCCTTGGTCACGTCTCTGTTTTATTTGGGGGAACAGCTGCCGGTTGTAAATAAACCCCCAAGGATTCGTTTGCTCTCTGAAAGGAAAACAGCTGTTAGGCTCAGGCGCAGGCTCTCTCCTGCTGTCACTCTCTCTTTTCCTCTCTCTCACTATCTCTCTCTTATTGCCACCCTGCCTGTGTGTTTTTCTCTCTGTTTTATCAACCCCATGAATCCTTATGCAAACTTAGAGGGTTGACCGGGGAAATGGAATGGAATGTTAATGCTCGTTTGGTTCCTTCGTTATCCTAACGAAGTTTTATTGAGTTTTTCTGTGAGGACTAAGTCAGAAGGTTTCAGCTGCTGTCGTCAGTTAAATTTCATATTTCAGGCAATGCACGCGGAGTTATATCGGTAATAGATAGAAGGACTCTTTTTCGCTTCATTAGTTGCGTCTCTTACAATCTTGTTATTTTTCATTTAGAACACGAAAACGTTGGTATGAATCCGCTTGGCCAGGGGCTAGCTTCTGGCGTGGAGCTAACGATACATTGCCATTGCCAGTTACGAACTATATAACCTATCCGGCGGTGAGTTCCTTGACCTAAATAAAATGTCTATTTTTGCCGTGAAAACGCAAGACTCGAGACGCAATTCGGTCTGGATGAGATGCAGGCATCTGCTGCTTTTGCTGTTATTGGTTGATAGCTAATGGGTAGATGGGTGAAATGGAGGAAGAGAGCAAAAACATTGTAATATTTACACATCGCGCATATGCCAAAAGAAACAAATGAACGAACAAAGAGTATGGCTAAAAGTCATCCGCACAATTGACAAGACAACACAAGGAAAATATTTTAGCACGTTTTTCTTTAAAAGATTTATGAGAACGCACTATTTTCGGTGATAACCTTGACTATGAAAGATGCGGCTGTCCCGCACTTATCAAATGTGTTATACATATGCCGCCGCCAGCTACCGCTCACACTATCTAACGTTCTCTTTATAATGATATTGCCCCTGGAATTTGTTTTGCCCTTACTAATGTTATTCACATTATTCTGTTTTCTAGAATTTTGATCAACCAGATGGGCAATCTTTGACCCCTTTGACCATGGCCGCAATGTCGGGCAATGTGACATTCGTCAAGACTTTACTCTCGCATTATGATGTTGATTTGGAAAGGGAATGCAATGTTATTTTCGATGGTTTAGTTGTATATGGAGCCACTGCTTTATGGGTCGCTGCTGGCATGGGTCATTTGCAAATTGTTAAAATGCTGGTACAAGCCGGAGCAGCTATTAATCATAATACCAAGGCTCAATCATCGCCCCTAAGAGCGGCCTGCTATGAAGGTAAGAAACCAATTTAAAAAATTAATTTGTATGTTTAATATTAATTATATAAATGTAGGTCGTTTGGATATTGTGGAATTCCTTATTGAGCATGGTGCGGATATAAATGCCACAAATCTGTTCAATAACAACACTCTAATGATAGCTGCTTACAAGGGTCACCATTTGGTGGTCAATACTCTATTGCAAAATGGTTCACGACCCAATGATCAGGCTTTATGTGGTGCCACAGCTTTACATTATGCATCCGAGAGTGGTCACCTGGACGTGGTATTGGCTTTGCTAGATCATGGTGCCACCTTGAAGAAAAATCAAATGGGCATTACGCCGGCCTTGCAGGCGGCTGAGCGTTTACACGAAGATGTCCTGGAGGCTTTTATACAACGCCCTGGCTTAATGACGCAGGAGGAGCAAATTACAGCATTGGAATTACTGGGTGCCACCTATGCCAATGATAAGACCAAATATGATGTAAATCGAGCCTATCGTTACCTATTGAGGGCCATGCAAATGCGTTATAGCGATCCTCGGGGAGTGATACGCAAACGGGTTGAAGCCCCAGTGCCGGCCTATGAGAGTTGGTTTGAGACTGAAAATTTACCAGAATTATATGCCATTAAATTGAACCATCATTCGATACATATGGAATCATTGGCCATACGTGAACGCATATTGGGGCGTAATAATCCAGAGTTGCCCCAAGCTATTATCTATCGCGGTGCCGTGATGGCAGATCAAGGACGTTTCGATCAGTGTCAAGTGTTATGGAATTATGCCACGGATCTGCGCATGTGCAATAATGTAAGTGAATTTATATTAACAATATTTAAAACAACTTTTATCAATTTCATTCCCGTTTTTCCTTAGGTCTCTGTTGATCGTGATTTGTTGCGTTTCGCCCAACTTTTTGCCCAAATATTGCGTGTGGAGAATCATCGCCTGACACTGGACAATGTGTTGCCCATTTTGGACAAATGTCAACAGGAGATACAAAACAATAAATATAAAATGCAAAATGCCAAACCCAATTCATGTGCCAGTCTCTTGCAGGATCAGAACAATCAAAACTGCATCACCGCCTTGTATTTGATAAAAATTGTCACCCAATTGGCACGTCGTAGAAAGGATCAGAATATCAATGAAGAGCATATACAACAGCTTTTCCTTATTGTACGTAAATTCATTCAGAATGATACACGTCTCCAAGATGGACAAACCTTATTGCATTTGGCCGTGAATGGAATTACGCCGGTAGATGAATTCTTTACAAATGAAATGTGTAGATTTCCCTGCTATGCCACTGCCTTGGTACTGGTTCACTGCGGTGCTTCTGTAGTAGCTGTGGATGCCAGCCGTAATACTCCACTGCATATATTGGTGACCAAAGTGAATTCCTCACAGGATCGTCAGGGTGAAATGGCTCGCATATTGCAATTATTTGTAGAAGCTGGAGCCCATTTGGATGCAGTTAATGCCAGTGGTCAAACGGCTGCCTCTGCCTGCAAGCAAGGTGAGTAATGAGAGGAATATATTCCTAAATACTTCTAAATCAATATATGTAACTCTTTTACCTTTTTCGTTTGATTTGTCTAGTTTCACTAGCCAATCTACTGCATGGTTATCAAAATGCCCATACCAGTTTGAAGTGTCTGGCTGCACGTACCATAGCCACTCACAGATTGAGTTTTAAGGGACTGATACCCACCCAGCTGGAGGCTTTCATACAAATGCATAGTTTTAACAAAGTTTTACCCTAGTGGAACCAAAGGAAAACTACTCGAATTTAGCTACTTAATTTAGTCAAAATGTGTATTGAGGAGAAGATATTATTCTGTAATCCTTTTTATACACAATTCATGTTTTATTTATTTACAAACTTTGACTGACTGTTTCTTTTGTTTTTTTTCGTTCTTATCTCTTCTTGTAATTCTAATCCATATTTATGTAAAAATTCATTTTTTGTACATTTTTCTGTATGTATGTAAATTCATCTAAGGAGTATGTGATGTATTTAATATGATGTTACTCGCTTAGGGCAAAATAAGTTTTTTTTCGAATCAATTGAATTGATTTGGTTTTTGTTGAAAAAAACGCGAGAAAATAAATAAGAAAATGTAACCAAAACTATAATATTTATATATATCTATATGTATAGTACACTCTTAGAATCTAATTAGATATTAACATCGCTTATCTTTGGATTAGGCTGACGAACCTGCGGATAGACTTGAGGCTGACGCATTACCTCCTCATACGATGGAGGTGGAGCTATAGTAGAGAAGGAAGGAAATGATTTGTGAATATGTTAATTAAGTTTTTTACCCATTGCTTCATACCATTAATCACATAGTCCTCGTCATGCGTATACGCCGGATTAATTACGGCATCTGTCGGATAAGTGCGCTCTATGGTTCGTTCTTCCAATGTCGAACGATGGGAATATCTTTGCAAATTATCCGTATGACGATGAAAATTATTTAAATAATGATCCTCACGTTCAACATCATCACTTTGCAATTGAATAACATGAACTGAAGGACGTCGCTCTTTATAAAAAACGGAATCAATATCATATAAAGTGCACTTGGACTTAATAATGGTAACATACCCGTCTCATTAATGGCATCGGTATAGTTCTCACCAAAGCGAAATGGTGCGGCTAATGATTTCTTACACTTTAAAAATAATACAATTAAAATCCAACCTAATATGAGAACTAGATAAACGAAACCCAGCATGCTCATCGTCCTAGTGCTGCTGCTCTAGCTATGTGTTGTCTTTTTTTGTTTTTTTTGTTGTTTGCTATATACAAAATCGATAAATGCCGTCAGACTGCTGTTGGACCCGTCGAGTGGACATTGTTCTGGCCTCAGCAGGACCTAACGCACAACTAAGCAAACTCAAGCAGCAAACTAAAATAAAAATCAGCTAACCCAACTGGCCCGTCGCCATATCACCCACTGACCACAACAGAGGAAAATTCATACACATATGTATGCAGACGAAGGCTAGGACATTAGGGTTATTCAAATGGAGTATCAAAATAAAAAATTGTATGCAAGAGTTTAATTAAGATGTTTTCGATTCCAAATTTTTGGATACCAGGTATACTTAACTTTGATGTTAATGTTGATTCCTCAGTTTAATTAATAATAGCCATAGAGGAATTTTACTGAAGTCTATATATATATCCCTTTTTATCAGCTAGAAGATTATCAAGGATTCAATAATTAGTTTATTTCTATGTTTTTGAACTTAAACTTTGATATATCCTTTGATTATATTTAAAAATCGGAAAAAATCAATAATGGAATTCATTGAAAGTTTTTAAATTTATTTTGCATAATTTCAAATAACTTGTTTCATCAACTGTAACATGAATAACCCTAATGCAAACATTTATAGTGAAAAATGGTTCTTGCGGCTGGCTTATTGAACTCTTTTTCCATTTCCCCAATTTTCCATGTTTGCCAACTTTGATTTCCAAATAATCAGCATTAAAAATGCATATAGACAGAGCCGATAAATGGTATTTGGTTTGATAACCAAGAAACAAAAATTACTTCATGTTGCGTTTTAATCATGTGTTAGCCTTTGGGGAACGCATGAGCTCATTTCCTTAGAAAAGCAACGGTTAACTAATTTTCCTTGTGACGTCATATTTCGTTTGTCATTTTTTCATGCCCCCCATGCATAAGGTTAATAGTTCACTTAACATTATATGATTATTTGTTTAACTAAAAATAACTGAAAAGCTGACCTTACAAATGGTTTTGCAATTGACTTTTATTTTACTTTCATCAATTTTCATTTATTATTTTTTTTTTTGTTCTTTTTGTATTGTGTGCGTTGAAATTGGTTAATAAATTATTTAAAAAGCCTTAAGTCTAGGTGGAGGAGGGCGCTCAGGTGATGACTTACAAGTTCTTAATAATAAAAGTTCACTTATTATTTTTGGAGGGTTTAACAGGAAAGGAAAGGGAAGGAATTATACATATGTACATATGTAGATTTATATATGTGTATATGTATGCAGTTAGTGTATGGCACAATATTGGTTAGATTAGGGCCAATTTCTATTTGGATTAGTGCAAAAAATTTCTATACTAAAGATCTTAAATAATATTGGTACACGAATAACGAATAAATTGTGTACTATCACAAGAGATCATTTGAGTGTTTAATGGACGCATTCACAGGCTTGTTGTGGCCTGCAATTTTAGATAGCGTGTCCCATTTTCCGCTTCGGCCAAATGGCCAGGTGAGGAGGCGTAGCAAGTGGTGGCAGTGGGTGTGCCAGGACGGCTGTTATTATTGTTGTTGTTAGTGCTGGCACTACTACTGCTACTACTATGACTGCCAAGGCTAACATTTGTCATAGCCCCACCTCCACCAGAGCTATTATTTTGTCTAATACGTGTGGCTCCCCATATAAGTACTACCACTGAGGTAACCAATATACCCAAGCCTAATCCAGGTAAAAAACTTTTGTTCAGCGAATCTATAACATTATAGTTATGCAGGAGTGTGGAAGAGGTCTGGTGATGTTGCGGTTGCGTCTGACGTGGATGTGTATATGGTCTTTGATTCCTTTCAACATAATCATCGCCACCTTGAAGTTCATTCTGTGTGGAATAGTAGGTGGGTGATCGCTGGCGTTGATATTGACGTGGTAATGGTATCGATCCCGGACTACTCAATTGCAATTGGGTTATATTGGAGCAGCCAATATTCAGATCAGCCTTGGGATTCTGCTCTTGCACCATCACCAAACAGAAGCGGTAGCTGCAAAGTGTAGGGATAATGCAAAGAATAAGTATATCTATAATGGTAAAATTTGATTCAACTTACCTTTCGCCTATGTCCAACGATGAACTATCTGGCACTATGACACTGACTGTATTCTGACCGTTAACAACTTTGCTTTCACAGTGGATCTGAAAAACAACAGATTTATAGATAGTTTTATTGATAATCCCCATCTATATCGGTTGATATACTTACCGGTGAATTATCAATGAGTATCTCATTGATATTTTCCTCTTTGTATACAAAAATGGCATCGCACATATAATCCTTTTTACTGAGATTCAACACCCAGGTCAAGATTAAACCATAATCGGCTGAGTAATGCAATTCATGGAGTATGATCTATTAAGAAAATTAAAAGTATATATCTATTAGTACAAATTTTATTTGTGTTTATATCTATTAAACTTACCTCTTCGGATAAATCTCTGTAGTTTGAGGATTGATTTGGTTTTGCCAGAGTCTCCAAATGTTGCATTATATTGGCATTATCCTTTTCCACATTATCCATATCACAACTAAGTGTTTCCACGGGAACTTGTAGCAATGGAGCACCCTCCAGGCGTGGAGGCGTAACGCAGGAGGCAGTCAAACTAGAATGCAATTTGGTGACCTGCAACCATTCGGCAAATGGACGTATACTACAATCGCAGGACAAAGGATTCTCTTGCATTGATAGGCTTTGCAATTCCTTAGCTCCATCCATAGCATTGTGGGCCACAATGGATATGTCATTGCCAGCCAGACGTAACTCTCGCAAAGATGGCAAAGGAGCTATCAAATCGGATGTGAGAGCCCTCAGGAAATTATGTGTCAAATCCAAAACTGTCAGTCTAGACAGATGTTGCAATGAGGCACTCGAAATGGCCACAATTCCATTATAACTCAAATCCAGAGTATCCAATGAACCCAGACCATAGAAGGCATGATCCTGCAGGACATCAATTTGATTGTGACGCAAGGACAGACTCACAAGACGAGAGAAATTGGCCAGAGCTTTATTCTGTATACTCTTGATCATATTACGATTCAGATTCAGACTCTCCAGACTTCTGAGTCCGGGTAACGTTTCCTCACTTAATGGACCATTTAGATTATTTGCCGTTAAATCCAATTCCCTGAGATTTAAACATTGACTGAGCGACTTTAAGCTTTGGGCATAATCACCCAGGCGATTGCCACCCAATTTCAGGACACTCAATTGCCGAAGATTACTGAAAGTTCTTTGCGAAATGCTGGAAATTTGATTGTTACTCAGTTCCAGATAAATGAGATTGGCCAAACCCACAAAATCTGCTGTGCCCAAGGCCTTAATCTTATTATTGGCCAAATCCAAACGTTCGAGAGCAGACAAAGAGGACAAGGCACTCCAGGGAACACTTAACAAAGCATTGCCCGGCAAACCCAATGCCTGCAAAGGTCCTTTAATGCCTAAAAAGGCAGATTTGTGTACCCTCTTGATTTCACCCGATGATATAACCAAACCATGCAAAGAGATGCCATCAAAGATTTTGGCATCACTTAAAAAGGTAACATTACGCAAGGAGCAATCTAATAGGGAAATGGAATACGGTGAACTTCGTAGACGTTCCGCCAGGAGCTATAACAAAAATATTCCCATTAAAAGGAATCTTTATTTTGGTTGTCGTTAAAGCAAACTCACCAGAAGACCATGCAAATCAATATTGCATCTCAAAGTATGAGGTAAATCACAGCCACATTCCAACATTTCGGTATTTCTTGATCCAGATATATTTGGACATTTCCATTCCAACAAACCATCATCAACAGGCAGCGGCAAAGAGGAAACTTCCTCGGCTTTTCTCTTTTTGGTTGAACTCTTATTAAAATATTTTACTGTAACTGATTTGGTTTTACTTTTGCCACCCAAAGGAGCAGCAACCGATGCTGAAGGGGAAACAGCTGCCGCTGATATTACATAGGCTGTGGGTGTGGTTGGAGTGGATGTACTGGTACTAGTACTGGTTGTCGATGTAGATGTGGGATCCTCTAACAAATCCTTTAGTTCATTGGCCTTTGCCTGTTGTTGTTGTTGACCAAAACAAAGCAATAGACAGAGGCAAGTCAACCAGCTGTAAATGGAAAAGTTTTTCATGGAAATTAGTTGATGAAAATTACCAAATAAATAATAGAGCAAATGCCTTCTCTAAATACCTCTTACTAGTCTCCTAGTTGTCAATTAGGGTGCATTAGTACATAGAGGCATATCTTAAATTTATCTTAGAATAATATTTACAAATCTTTATGTTAATTTCAAATGGAGATTAGGTGGTTATATTATATTTGCCTTCAAAAACATTATGAATGTTCAAAGTGAGTCACTTTCATAATAAATAAAATAAGCCTTCTTTTTATGAGGAACTTTATACATTTTTTTTAAATTTCCTTAAATAAATAAACTTATGATATGATCTTCATTTAAGTTTATTTTAAGGTATTATCAGGTCGACTAATTTATCGTATTAATTCCATTTTATTATTGTATAAAATTCGTAGTCTTTTTTTTTAGGTCAAGCTGTTCTCGAGTAGGTGCCGTAGATCCGTAGATATATGTATACGGTTGCAGTTGCATTACATTCAGAGACAATTTGCCAATTTAAAGCTTAACGCAATCAACATCAAAATAGAAGAAGAAAAGAATAGAAAAAACTAAAAGTGACACGATTTATTATCAGAGATGTAAATATGGCATAATATGTCATCATTCAGAAATAGAAGAAGAAAGAAAAAAAATTGTAAAATTGTGTGTCACCAGGTCAAATTTCACTTCCTTCCTTGACCCCACCCAACAGACTGTAGATCGATCAGATATTAAGTAAGAGTATTTACTACATAGATTTACTCGTGTACAGACATTTCAATGGAAAAGTTGATGATGCAAAAGAATTAAAGAACATTGGTTCATAATGTTCATGTGATCTGTGTGTCGTCTACTCGCAATCGCACCAATCCATAATGCCAGAGATCTTAATTAACTTAGTTAGTGTTAGTTGCATTGTGTGAGATTTGCTTGATTGAAAATTGCGTGACATTCCCGAGGCTTTAAAAACCCCGATTTCGGGCGCTACGCAGCCAGTTTGATTGTAAATATATCCACGACAAAGTGTCTGCTCCAGTTAGTTGTCGGTGGAGGAAGCGCTGATCTCGCCGAGAACAATATTTTTAAGTGTAATACAAAAAAAAAAACAGTGTAGAGAAAGTGGTCCCCGGCCCAATCATGGCAAAACAAATAAAAAATTATGCTTTTATTGTCCTGATGCTGAATCTTATCATAATCAATCAGAGACATACATTGATAGAGGCCAAATTGCTGACACGTTGCCAATTAGCCAAAGAGCTGTTGCGTCATGACTTTCCCCGAAGTTATCTATCAAATTGTGAGTTGAGGGATCAAGAGAATTCTTCAATGATTTCAATGGACTTAATAACTTTGTTTCTAGGGGTCTGTCTGGTTGAATCGGAGAGCGGTCGTAGCACATCTAAATCCTTACAACTGCCCAATCAAAGTGTTAGCTATGGTTTATTTCAGGTAGGTTAGTGCCATATAAACTAGAAAAATTATATTCAAATTGAATTTCCTTCTATATAAAGATCAATAGCAAAAACTGGTGTCGCAAGGGACGACGTGGTGGCATCTGTAATATTAAATGTGAAGGCAAGTCTTTAACTTTTATATAATCTACATACATAATATTATATGTATATTGATCTATTTGGCAGAGTTCCTGAACGATGAAATCTCTGATGATTCGCGTTGTGCCATGCAGATCTTTAATCGTCATGGCTTTCAGGCTTGGCCAGGATGGATGAGCAAATGTCGTGGGCGTACATTGCCCGATGTGTCGCGCTGTTAGGCATTCGACTTGACTTGACTTTGACTTTGATTTTTGATTGCACTTTTAGTTTGTAACTAAATTATATACATACATATAACTAACTTACCATTTAAAAACCACCATATAAAGTTTTAAATTTATTTTGCAATTAAATGTTTAATAGGAAACAACACGGTAATAATGAATCCACTCCCCCCTAATCCCCTATATCCATCTATCTTCTATTGTAGCTTATCAAAACTTATCTCTTTAGGTTTGTAAGAGAGATACTCTTAATATTTTGCTTTCTTTCTCTCTTTCTCTCTTCCTCTCTTTCTCTATCTATCTCTTATTTGATAAACAGCTGAGTTATTCTTAACAATTACTAGTGAGGCGTTAAATTTGTTCATGTCATAGCTTATCAACAATATCAACAACAACAACAACAGCAACAACAAAATACATACATACATGTTTTAAGCCAATTCATGCGAGTTTTTGAAGAGAGCGAGAAATATTTAAAAAATGAAATACATTTTTCGATTTAGTACTCAAGTTCGGGTCAACAGCGCCGCAACAGGTAGCTCACCGATCTATCAGTCAATACTATCTACATACAATTGAAGTATACATATAATACAGTATAGTATATAAATACGTATACAAAAAAAAAGGAAGATCTAAACTAGTTTGCTTGAGTTATGTGTTTGTTTTTATTCTGCCGTATTAATTGAACAGTTAAAAGTGAGTGCCCGAAAAGACTTATCTCTTTCCACAGATCGGATAATGCATATTAATATATAGTAAATACTTGTATTTGAAAGTAATTCTGGTAATTACCAAACACGAAAAACAACAACAACATTGTTCCTATTGTTTATTCTCTTTCTAACCTTGAGGTAAATTGTTAGTTAAAAAGAAACAATAGAAGATTTTTGAAGAAATATTTATTTGGTTGGTTGATTTGAGGTAAACATGAGAAGCATACCAAATATGGCAAACCATCAACAAAAAAAAAAGAAAAAAATTTTATAATTATTTATGATGAAATGAGTGTTAATCAATTTTCAAGACACAGAAAAGACTATGAAAAGAATATATGTAAATTAAGGAAATAAACATATAATATATAGTATATATACGCACATATAGATACATAGATATATATACTGTAGAAGTTTTTTAAAAAAATAAAAAAATTAAAACTGACATATAAAGTATTGTGTGTTTGAAATAAAGTAACTTTTAAACGTTTAATATTAAAACACTAACATAAATCACTTTCACAACTATTAAAAATTTCGTTAATGAAATGTTGAAAATTGATTTTCCACAACTTAAACTTTATAAATTTTAAGCACAAAAGTTCCCGGTTTCAATTAATAATAATAAAATTTTCAATTTTATGGCCATTTTATTACCGCATAAAGTTTTTCTTGTTTAAAAGTGTTTTAAGACTTTAACCAAGCGAGAAAAGAACCTTTTAACATTATATACAGATGAGAGATAACAATTTTAGATCTATGATAAGATAAATAGTAAATGTGCTACTTTTTTTATACTTGCTTTATTTTTTTTAATTTTATACATAAACTTAAATAAACTGCAATTTCATAGGTTTTGGTCTCTTTATGTCTATGCGCTAAACTATTTGCAAATGCAACATCAAGTCCATATACTCGTTTGCTTAATTTAAATTGAGATCAAAAAGGTGTACATATAAAATAAGAAAGCACTTAAACATGCACATATATTTGATTATAAAGCAGATGCGAGCACGGGTAAAGCTTTATATGTATATTATAAGTCAGTTAATTCTTGGAAATTCCAATAAATTATTTTAATCTCTATAATATGTATAAAAACATTATCTCTTTCCTCTATTTCGTCTGACAGCACAAAAACGAGAAGATGAAGCTGTGTCTGCTGATATTGTCGATCATTTTCAACTTGCTGATTGTGACCAATGTGGAATCAAAAAAATATTTGCGCTGCGAACTCACTAGAGATCTAGTGGAGAAATATCATTTTGATAAGACATTTATTTCAAACTGTATGAAATATTTATCATAAACATTGCATTTAGGTTAATATATTTTTTTATTATGTTTTAGGGATTTGCCTGGTTGAGCATGAGAGCGCATTGGATACCTCAAAGATAACAACAAAGGGAAATAATAGTAAAAACTATGGTTTATTTCAAATAAATAGTAAAGATTATTGTGCCATAGGACGCAGGGGAGGTGGTTGTAATCAGACATGCGAGGGTAAAATGAAAAAAAGATCATTAATAATTATTGACGGGTTTTTGACATTATTCAATTTTATTTCATTTTGCAGCCTTTTCCAACGATGATATCCGCGATGATGTGGCCTGTGCCCGCCTGATTCAAGGAAATGTGGGTTTCAAATATTGGAAAGGTTGGGATCGTTACTGTCGCGATAAGAAAAATTTACCAAATTTACAAGTCAGTTGCAATTTGGGAAGCCTCTCGCCCATCCGACCTTCAAGGAATGTTCAAGCTGGTTAACGAAAACGAAAAATGAAAAACGACGAAACGAAAGAAAATGGAAGCTACTTAAAAACTAAAATATAACTACATATTCTGCATATGGAAGGAAAAAAAGATGAATTTATAATGTAATATGCAGATGTATGTACATGCATACATACATACATATATACATACTTATATAGACAAGCCCACACACAGAACTTAAGTTCTGTCTCTTTCTCAGTCCACTCTCTTTTTGTCTACTTATTTGTGTTTTTTTTTTCTTTTTTTCTTTGAAGTGGGCGATTATCATGGGATCCAGGGGTGGTTTAAACTAAAACGAAGGTTTTCAACTAAAAGCTGTGTATTTTTATAAATCCTTAAATAATCTTTTCCATTTTAGGATTGTAAATCCAAAAAGAATTGAAATATATGTAACAATAATAAGGGAATAAACAAACTTAATCAAAGTATAATGTCTCAAAGCAAAAAAGAAGATTATAATCTTCTCTAGTTTGTAGGATAATTTACTAAACTAAAGGAAAACTATTTTACTCTAAGCTTACCCATTTTTTATATAAAAAAAACTTTTGAATTCCAATAAAATAAACATTGGTAACGCTATAAAATGTAGACAGGTCCTCGCTTCAAATAATCAATTCCGCTCCTGTTTTGGTTAGTGTTTCGGTTTTCCTAGACGACGCCCAATGTTGGGCCTTCTTGTTCTTTGTAAAGTTTCATTGACATCATCTGCCTTCACCTGGTTGTAACTTACTCATATTTCATACTCAGGCACTGACAATTACACCGATAATGTGTGTTTTGAACAATATCAAACTGCATACATACAAACATACGTACAAACATATCTGCATACAAGCATATGTATGTATGTATGTATGTTGTGTGCACATATTTACACATGTAATATCATTTGCATTTCCGTTCAAAAGAAGACAAAAGCGGGCATAGAGCATGCGGCATTTCCGCTTTTGGCATTTGTTATTGCTGCCGTTGTGGTTCTACACGGCAGGGCAACCAAATCAGGGAAGCGTATAAACAACAAAAAAGATTAACAATAATAACAGACATTGGCCATGGCTATGCGTTTGGGGTAACAGGTGGAAAACTCAAAAATCAGAGCGTAACTTTGTATCCCACATACAACCACATAGAGATAAACAGACAAACAAACAAGACACATACAAAACCGACAATGGACAAAATGGAAGTGGAAATCAAAAAGAAAAAAAAAAGGGAAATGGGAAAATGGAATCTCCCGTATCCGTATGAAGGTGGAATCAATTCGTGTGTGTTGTGTCGTGTCGCGGATTCTGGTTCCATTAGAATGCGTTTTGCATATGAACGTGGTCAAAATAAATCACAGGCCAAAACATACAAAGCATAAGGTAAATTTAAAATGCAACTCACTTCTCTTCACGCTAACTGCCCAACAACAGCAACAACTACAACAACATCAGCAATTGATGTTCGAAACGTTTGAGTGCCTTTTGATTTCCGCTCCTTGTTCACTTTATCTATATATTTTGTTTTCTGCGGCAACTAATTATGATCACCGCACACTTTAAAATATTCCTGATCCAGCCTGATCTGATGATAAGTGTCTAAAATGAGTCATCAATTCTTAATTCAATCATGGGCGTCAGGTTTCCCTTTTCAGAGAAAAATGTTCGTTTTTTAAATTGTAAAATGACAATTACTCTGTAGGAAGAATTCTAAACTTAAGTAAATTTATAAACTTACCATTATTTCAAAATTCATTTAGAAAAACTTGTTATTAACTTATTGCCTTTACGGCATTTGTTTTTTCGAATTTTGTAATATTTGAATGCTTTAATTTTTTTTTTAAATGCTAAAAACTCTTTCAGTCCATTCTAAATGTAACTATATTCACCCATACAGAATCTAAATTTTGTTTTATATATCAAATTATTTTCAGATGATATTTAAAACTTGCTATTTAAAAACATATTCTTAACTACATTAATCAATTTACTAACTGAATTGATTGAAATTGAAATCGAAATGAAAATCTTTAAAATCATGCTTGGGAACATAACTGATAGCACAACCGAAACATTCATTAAGTATACATTACTTGATATTATAATCCATATCTGTGGCTTAAATTAACGTTTTTTATTACAACAATGCGTCCAGTGGGTTAGAATGCCGAAATGAAACTGATTTATTTATGTTCAAAATCTAAAAAATAATGTGCTTAAGTAAATGGCGTTTTTAGACTTTTCGATATTTATATTTACTTTACTATATATGTATGTGGATATTTACGCAAAGAGCTTGATGCCTAGTCATCAAGTTAACCAGCGATAGAAATGTAAACATGTAGTATTTGAAATATATAAACAGATATACATATAGAATGCCAATAATAATAAAGCATGATCAGCATATTTGTAAATAAAGACCCAGAAGCGGCTTTTGCTTGATCAACAATATTAAATGTCTATGATATATGTACTATGTATATAAAAAGTAATTTCAATTTGCAAAAGGGAAAGCCGCTATCCTGACTACGCCTTTGATTCTGTTAATATAACTGGAGTCAATATCTTTTAGCATAGACTTGCTAATCAATCCATAACAAGCCAGAGACGCCAACCATCAAACAGAATCGTTTTCCTGCACAAAGACTTTAGACGCCAGTTGAACTTGGTATTGGTATTGGAATGGGGATTTAGGATTATGAGTTATTCATGACATCCCACACACACACATACAGACACTCACACACACAAACGCACACTGTTAAAGATAAAGGACAAAGTGTAATGCGAAACGAAGTGCTAATACTCTTTCTACAAACAAAACAAAAATTGAAACTAGATTTAGATTTTCTTTTTGTTCAAATTTCAATAGTACCCAAGACAAAAAAGAAAAAGAAAAAACCAGGCATAAACTGACTGAAAATTAAGGCACGTCAACGGAAATAAAACGTTGGCAAGAAAATGTGTTGGCTGTGGCTTATGTTGCTGATGCAACGTAGGTTTCTTTCTGTGGAACGAGTCACAAAGAGGCAGAGGCACAGTCAGAGGCACATTCAGAGTCTGGAGTTGCAGTTAAAAGATGAAAATATAGAGATATGCTATATGATAATGGCAAAATATGCCAACTCAAACTGAAATCCTATATACGTGTGTGGTGTATGTTGTGTGTATGTTCTCCTCTTGCCTCACAGATGATCCTTTCAACAATGAAAAAAAAATTCCATCAGGTAGGATTATTTTTTTAACATGTACAACAACATAACAAAAGAATAAGACAAATTCCTGTCTGTAACAATTGGCAGATTTGTGCCACTTACACCTCCTAGACTCAAAAACCCGAAATCCCATTTTAACCATAATTTAATGCTAAATTGCCAATCACATATAACCAACACAACACAAAATCTACCCGAAATGGCCAAACAAAAAATACCTAAGCCAACTCACTGAAACAATTAAAAACGCGTTTTTTTGTCTCTTGCATTTAGCTGGCCTTTTTTGGGCAAACAAGAAATTGACCAAAAAAAATAATAAAACAAAAAGTTTAAATTTGTTAACATTATATTAAGATTTGTCTTTGACGAAGCTTAAATGCTCTCTCTAAGGATAAAGGAATGGGCCATTGAATTGTAGAAGATAAACAATTATTAGAAGCAACAAAAATCACTTATTAGATTTAGTTCTTCCATATAACCTCATATAACAAGCATTCAGATCCAATATCCAGTATGACCAAAGTTATTTTAGGGAATCTAAGGAATATTGATTATTGGGTTAAATATACATACTTTAAAAAATTAATAAAACGTTCCAAAATTTTTAAATTTCGAAATAAGATCATAGAAAAATTGATATTAAAACAACTTAAGTGCTAGAAAAATAAATTTGGAATATAACACGAAATACACATTATTATATGAAGTTGCCAAATATATTTTAATCACATTATGTAAATCTTTTATATATAATAAATAAAGATTTATATACTACACTCTCTAATGACTCAAGTATATATAAGTATGATGTTTATTGAATATAAATTCATATTAAAACTATTTCTTTTTTTTTTTTTTGTTTCGGACACTGTCATTTGTAATACAATTTGTTGCACCAGCTGCTCAGAGAGTCAAATTGCAAAATTAATTGTTAGTTTCAATGTTTTTCCTTTATTTTTATTATATTTAGTTTTAGTTTATTTTGGGGTTTTTGTGGATTTTGCAATAGCCACAAAATGTGTAAGTTTTTTTGTATTTTTGCTTAAGCCATCATCCACCTGCTTCGAAAGCTGAACGAAATGAAGTTTTGTACCGCACACACACACACACATTTAGCATGTGTGTGAAAAATGAAAATCTAGTAAAAGTTTGGCCAAATAGTCAGTTGAAAAGGTTCAAATGTCATGAAAAAGTTGCAACCGCAACAGAGACGTGAGGCAAACGAACATGAAATAAAAATACATAAATAAATACATGAAAAGAGTGAAGCCGAATCCAGCTGCTTTCGAAATTGAAGTAGCCAGCATACATACAAAAGTACCAGCAACAACAGAAACTCCAGCAGCAACAGCAACAGCAACAGCAGCAACAACAACAAAAACCAATTGCTGCTAGTCTGCGATTATTTAGCATGTCAAACGGAATAAAGAATGAGAAGGTGAAACAGAAGGAGGGCATGGAGGACACACACAAAGCCATGATAACAAAAAAGGAACACAGAGACACACACAAAAGGGACGACAGGAAATGGTTAAGAGAGAGTGAGAGATTTTTATTTTAATTGTCAGGCCACGTCCTTTTCCTGTTCCATGTGAGTGAATGACTAAGCTGAATTTGCACACTTAACCACAATTTTTCCATTTAGAAAATTTAAGAAGGAAACGGATATTTCTATTTGTTGCTTTTGTGTCCTTGAAATCCATTTAAGTAAATAGTAAAAAAAATAAGAAGAAAAAACAAATTTTAAAGATTAAATTCATTCATGCAGCAGCAGCATCAGCAGCAGCCACTGTGCCTCTCATAAATTTCAACTTAAATTGCTTTTAGATGTTCAACCAAAAAACTGTTGCCCCTGGGCCATATTCATATGCAAATGGTATACACAACACAGCACAATAATACACACACACACACACTACATATAATACACAACATTGGAAAAATGCATACAAGAAGATGAAGCAGAAAAGAGAATCCAATTTAATTTAAATTAAATGCAGTCCATTCTTAACATAAGCCTAAACTGACTTGTTTTTTTTCTTTTTTTTTTAAGTCATCCTTTTCTGTTTTCTGCCACATAAAATGAGAGATTTTCATGGCTTAAAGACATTTTCGAAATGGTTTGTTTACCCAAATACCCAAAAGAAGAAAAAAGATAAAGAAGATGAAGAAAAAGAAACATTTTAAATGGGATTTATGTACATATAACCTTTTCCCGACTTACTCTTTGTGGGGATAAAAGAGTATATAAGATTGACATAGATCAGTATATGAATATGCTTAAGAATTAGTTGATATTGGTAAGAAATGATGAATATTAACATTGTTTAAATATGCCTACACTTTAGATTTTAAAATACATATAAGAAATCAAGATTAATCTAAAATTTACAAAATATATTTTTCAGCAAATGAATTGCTTTATTTTACCAATATTTTTATTCGTTTTGAAGTTAAATAAGTTTTGTTTTTGCTATGTTTTGGTTTATATAATATTACATGTCATTTTTGATAAATTAATATTAAAATTAGAATTGCATTTTCAGTTTTCTGCTAAATAAGAGACTGTATAAATAAACACTTAAGATTTGCTTTAATTAAAAAAAAAGATTAAAACTTTGAATTTTAAATATTTCTCAGGTATGTTATTTTAACGCATTTGTACAAAGAATAAACTGATAAAACAAATATCATATCAAGTTTGTAATTTCAGTAATTTGTTTAACTTGCAGTGCAAATGTTTATTTTAATATTAACACCATAGTAGGTATTTTCACAGTCGAACAGATCGCATTTTCCTTTTAACACTTGTGGTTCATTTTTTTTTTGTACTTTATCGAAAATGGCCACTTGTCAACTTTTGTTGTCACTGTCACTTATTGGTTACTGTTAATATTGTTGTTGTTGTTGTAACTTTTCGTCTTAAATTGTTTCAAGTACCAATATCTTAAGTCCTCAAATTGTTGCTTGGTCTCTACCCACGTGTGTGTTCAATTAAAAAGTAATTTGCCTAACAACAACGACAACAAAAACAACTCAAAAAAGAAACGACAAAAAAAAGCAAATAGCAAAATAAAAGAGAAAAAAAACACCCACACATTTCCGTTTGTTTTGTCGGCCCACTCAAAAAAAAAAAAAAAACTAAAACAAAAAAGCAACATAGTATAATACTAATTTTTTTATATGTCTATATATATAATTTAAAAAGAAAACAAGTTTTTTTTACTTAAGATTTCAGCATTGTGAAAATAGACGCAGCCGGTAAGGGGAGAGCGAGGGGAGACAGTGACAGAAGAAGAGTTTGAAACTAAATCATGGGGAGGCATACAAATGTCATGAATTTTGGATATAATTTTTGGATTTTTTTGTGAATGGGCATAATCATAAATTTATCAATTTGATTTTGAATGTCCATTAAGCAGCTAAAAAATGGAATTATTATAAAATTATGCCGATTTCATTCATTCAGTTGCAATATAGAAGAGAAAAAAATTGCTTAAATTTAAATTTAGCTTTGTCAAATTTGTAGGGCATGGGAATCAATAAATAAAATATAAAATAACAGCTGTTAGAAAATGTTTTTAAGAGCTTATCAATTCAAAAGGAAAAGAATTGGATTATAGCAAATGTATCTAGATATTTGCAAATATATTTACATATACTAACACAAACTTTCATTATAGCTTTCTATGTTTTTCAGTTCCATGAAGTTTATTCTAGCTATTTCAGTTAATGTAGCTAAAATAATATGGAGATTTTATCAAAGTTTTCAGAGGGTTCTGAATAAATGCACACTAAATCGAACAATAATTCTAAGGTCTACAAATCACACTAAATTAAATATAAAATATAAATAATATTCACTTAGGAGTAATATCAATAAACTATCTCAAAAGTGAACTCCAAATAAACTTCATTATTAGCTTAGTTCTAAAAATCAAAAATCATTGATTCGCTTAAATCAAGAAGAATTTGCTCACGGTACAAAGAGATAACGCCCTTGGGCCCACCCTTCATGGCTTTATTGTTCCTTGGTCGAATGCAAAAGTACACACACATATTGTTTATATATATATAGACCTTAAACAAAAAGCCCAAGTTGCCAAGTTCACAACCCACGTCTTTTTGATTTTGCTTTTGCTTATAGACGAACCGACATGGGACGATGTTAAACTCAAAACGCCAACGCATAATGCATAATGCTAAATCGTCAGTTAATTGCGACATTTTGAAAGCGAACTCACGCAAACACAAACACAACACACACACAGACACTCTCATAGGTAATAAAATGTTAAACAAAAGACAGTCAAAATATTAAATTTAACAAAAATTGTTAGACGGGGAAGTGAAAGAAAGTATGGAGAAAGAAAAGGCGTGGGCAGAATTTATTAAGTTTTTTTTTTTTAAATGCAGCTCGAAAAAAGATTTAGAAATGAACTAAATTAAGCATATTGTACGACAACATCAAATGACATACCACACACACTCACTCATACACTAACACACACACACATACACCTCATCTGGCCCACACTAAAAGCAAAAGCCAGATCTCCAAAAAACCCACACAACAAATGCAAATGCCAGTATCTGAGACACCCAGAGAGATAGAGATACACAGAGAAGGAGACAGAGAGTGAGAAAGAGCGAGATAGAAAGAGAAGGCAACATTATCAACTGGTAAGGCAAGAAAAATTGTTAACTGTGGAGGAGTAAAGGCAGAAATGTGCTAAGTGAATGGATCCACATATATGTGCGATATAAATAAATGCAATACATATAATCGAATTAAATCAAATCGAAACGAATTAAAATCAAAATAAAGAAAGAAAGAAAGAATGAATGGACCAACAGGGGGAAGTAGCAAGAGGGCTAATCTCTGTTGCGAGTTGACGACACACTTAAAGCCTCTCCTAACCAAATTTGGCAACTTGTTGTGGAGCAACTAACCAGCCAACCGGCGGCACCAGCACCAGAAGCACCACCAACAAGTAAGTAGCACACATACTTTTTCCTGCTCTTTCTCTCTCTGTCGCACTCCTTTTCTCCCTGACGCCCACAGTACAAAACAAAAGACTTAAGCAACAAACTTGCCTCAGTCACTCAATCAGCAGCGGCAGCAGCAGCACCTAAAGTGAAGAAGAAGAAGCAAAAGAAGAACAGAAAACAAACGAAACCAAGCGCTTAATGAGCCGCATGTAAAGTAGTGAACCACAACAACAAAAACAATAACAATAACCACAAAATTTTTATATAAACATTAATTATATTTGTTGTAGGCGTTCGAAAATGAAATGAAAATAACAAATTTTCCATTTTATAAAAAGGCAACGAATTGAAGACACCCTATAATAAATTGTTTAGAAAACCAAACCTTATAATGCCCTTGGATCAAATTAAGTGGCAGGATATGTGCATACATACATCAGCTATATAATGCCCCTAAATCGTAAAGAAAACTATAAAGAAAAGTATTTAAATGCATCAAACCACCTGTTGACTTTAAAATATAATTAACAACAGTCATCACATCACATATTTCCCATATTTATATATATATATATATAAGTATGTGTGTGTGTATGTGTGTACTTACATATATGGTCGCCACAACTTCCTTTTGCAGGGTATTAAAGCACAGACACATGCATACACACGCACACACATTTACAGTGGTACCTGCTGTGAAAATGTCTAGGGAGATGAGTTACATATAAAATTAGAAAAGCGAAAGACAACAAAGAGAAGAAAATAATAAAAAGAAAAATAAAGGAGAGAGAGAGAAAAAAAGCAACGACAAAGCGCTAATTGCGCGTAAACTGAACAACTCAGCCCCGACTTCGACTCGGTGTGTGGGTTAACCCCCCTCCCCAACTCTATCATCTGCCCTTTTCCCTCTTCGATATTTTTCCCTATCCTCTATCTATCTTTCTTTCTGACAAAGTGCGTAGGCTGGAAAATTTTTTAACAACAAAAAAGCAGAAAATTACAAATGAAAACGGAAGTGCGGCTTGCTACTCAAAAGGTGAGATCAGATCAGATATACCATAGGTATCCACTAAATAAAATTATATAATAAACTAATTATTCTGAAAACTTCCATATATGTTTTAATGCAAATTGTTTAAACAATTTTTCTGATATTTTCGATAATAAATTGACAAAAAAAAAAAGATCAAATCGAAAGGCCGCTGAATGGAACTCAATTTGGGGAGTGTTGGAAATTAAAAATAACTTTGGCAAATTAACTCATTTTTTTTTCCAAACACTTTCAAAAATAACACATTAATGTGGTTAAATTAACAATTTCATAGTGAGAAGAGGTCTTCACCTTTCTCAAACTTTGATCTTGTAACCCCCCCTTAGGCATAGGTATAATGATTATTTCTGGCTAGACATACTTAAATTAGCAGTTTAATTATAGTTCATTCTCCTGAAGGTGCTAAATTTTGTGATTCAGAATTTTAGCATAAACCTCTCAAGAGTCTTACTCACCTTAGCTTGAGCCACATTTTGCGGTTTTTTTTTTTAAATTGCTTTCGGCTGGCTGATTGTTTTATTGACAAAGTCCAAAGTTAAATTTGAACGAATTGCTGCTTCACCTTTTCCTTATCAGCGTGCGAAACTTAAACAGAGTTTGAAACAAATGTTCTGTTCCAAATTGTTTCCAATTCATAGAATCATCAAACGGCATTAACTTTGACTTTGGATCTACCTGTGCGACCTGGGACAAAGGTTTTTCTTTTTTTGTTATTTTTTTCCTTCTTTTCTTTTTTCTTTCTTTGATATTTCTTTTGCTTTTATTTTGTTTGTTTAAAAATGCGATAAAGATCTTTACGGACACTCAAACATATACACATATACACATTGAGATGATACACACGCTTACACAATTGGGGTAGCGAAGGAAAGGTAAACGAAAATTAAAATTTCATTCATGGAAAATGAAAGAACCGGAAACGGATGCAAGGGCACCGACGATACACTTGGTTTGTTATGCTGATGCAGGAGCTCTTAATCCTTACAAGTTGCATGGGCGGTTCGCCGCGATAATGTTGACCAGGTAAATGTGGAAAAACTGCCGACGGCATTTACCTGAATGATATTGTCAAATTTGCATTTCGAATTGCTAAAATTTTTATATTTGTTGAGTCGTGTGTGTTTTGCTGCAAGAGGCAAGAGGCAGCAGCTGCACTTCACCACAACGAACCGAAACCGACAACGACAAAAACTCAACTGATCTCAACCTATGCGCCTACCCAGGTAAGTCCCAGACCAACTGCTGATCATTCCCTCTCTTTCTTACCAGTAGCGCTCTCTTTCTTACTCTCTCTCTCCCTAGCTAACGCGCTATTTTCATTCATTCATTCACAAATACTGGTCTGAAACTGAGAGACCCTGAGTCAGAGACAGAGTCTGACTGTGAATGGTTTTTGGATAAAGTGTTGTGTGTATGTGTGTGTGTGTGTGTGGTGTAGTAGTGGCAGGAGGGTAGAGGAGTTATGGAGAAGATATGACGGTCTACGCCTCTGCACTCATTGTGTGTATTGTGTGGGCAGTCAGAGCATGGCCAACGCAGTTCAACATTTTCGTTGGTAGTTTTGTTGTTGGCTTCTTTTTTCTTTCTTTCTCTACTCTTTTTGCTGGATTGCATCCTTGTCCATAAATGTCTTAACCCAAATTCTGCAGCCTAGAAGTGCAAATAAATCACTGCAAAAGTTCTCACACTCATCACTTGACCGACCGACCATTGGTAAACAATTTTCTTCATCTTCGTTTTTTGTTATTGTTGTTGTTGTTGAACCGTTTATTCTTCTCAGCTTGTCTGGGAGTAGCGCAAATGTACAAATATGGTGAGTGGAATAAAAAAACGGGTTACAAATGATTAGCACTCGGCACAGACATACACATAGAACGCAAATCGGATTGAAATTGGAATTCGAATTTGATGTGGATGATCCGCTGGTTAAATATTTGAAACTTAATTAATTTCCCGTAGTACTAGTATCCAGAGTTTCTGTCTTAATGGGAACCAATGAGGGTGGTATATTCAACGTCTGGAAAAAATTAAAAAAAAAATAATTGCCAAAGGATTTTAAAAAAATCAAAGAAAAATCGCATTACTGAGATTAGAATAAGTTAAAAATAAATTTACTTTTGTTTTCTTTTTTTTATTTCTAAATCTAAACCAATAGAATTCATCTTTAATCTGTTGAAAATATCTAATTAAGCTTTTTTAATTAACTTTAATAAAATAATGGATCTAAGCTATCCTAGTAAATCTATCTATTCATATCATAAGCTAAAAACTATTTGAATGAATACATCTAGCCAGCAACGAAAGAAGCAATCTGCGAAAACTGAACTAATGAAAAGAAAACCTTTCCTCTTACAAAACAGGAAATAAATCAATGAGCTAATCAATATTATTCTTTGGCAACACTTGCAATGTTTTTTGTATCCACTGTTACCTGTATTTTAGCTTATTAAAAAACTTTGGCAGTTAAACCATTAGATAAAACCAAGAAAGACTTGTTAAACTTTTTGGATGAACACAAACTTTCCAAAAAAAAAAAAAAAAAAAAAATTTATTTTAAGTAGTCTGACTCACCTTGCCCGGACATGCTGCTTCATACTGATGCTTCAGACTCTCCATTTCATAAATACATGTGGATAAGGCTGTCCGTAATTCGCAGAGTAAAACCATATCCGAGCGCAATTCATTAAAGGATGTGCATATATCTTCCGTGGGTGGAGGAGCAGGATCTATAAAATAAGATATTTCCTTTTTAAATATTCTTGTTTTATCACAAACTTTATTATACTCACCAACTTTGAATTCCTGTATGGCCTGTTCTAGAGCCTTCACCTTTCTTTGCCCTATATTTGCTGGCAATTTCATTTTCTGTGAACGCAGTGAAACACCCGATCCTCGAAGATCGGCAAATTTAATACCCGAGCTGCCAATCTCAATGGCATTTACCACCGAATCCACTTTAGAGGGCCGCGGTTGATGATGAACCTTCTTTTTGTGTAGTTTCTTTTCATATTTCCTTGTACTGGGCGTATTTGAGGCATGCTCATTCTGTTGATCGGCCTGGGAGATAAGTTTCTGAAGATCTTGGGTCTTGCGTTCGCGTTCCTTTTTACGTGCTTCGATTTTCTTCATCTCATTGATGAGCATCTGTTCCTCCTCAACCTGTTGGGTGGTACGTTTGAACAGTTTCTCCAACTGTTCTTTACGACGCCGTTCATGTTCCGCATCATAGGTAAATGTTTTCTTTTCATTTGTTTGATTCCTAGCCTTGGCTAAGAGACTAACTGCTTCGTAATATCGCTCTTTAAGTTCTTCCACAGTTTTTGTACCATGTTGTTGCCGATTCCAACGATCAGCCATGACAATGAAGCGTAGATCGAAGCTGTAACAAGAAAAAGCCAATCTTAGGTCAATGAAAATAAGTTTATGTTAACTCTAATTACCGTCTGGCCAAGTCAAAGAGGTGATCTGTTTGCACTTTACTCCAGTTTTGCATATTATTCCTTAAGTGGGCATTATATTCGGTCATTGTGTATGAAGGAATCTCCAGCTGTTTATTGAATTTGGCAAACGGATAATCCGAACTCTCATCACTGACTCGTTTCCAATGATGAAACACTGCATTATCATTTCGTGCTGGATTCGAAAACGGCGCCCATTCCCATTTTCTTACTTTTTTCATGCCGAGCCGTGCTTTGGCCTGTTTGTAGCCGGCTCCGATCCCTAGAGCTGTGTCGGTGGGTAACAATGGCGGGGCATCCTTTTTGTCCGTATACAACAAGGCAAACACCTCACGATGCATACCTTCCGGACGTCGAGAGTTTTGTTTGGGACTACAAAAAAGTATTTGTTTATAATTTTAGTTGTAGTACAAAAATTGTAGTTGTCTTACCGTTCGAAATTCCGTTTTTTCGTGGCTAGAAAAGAGTCCCTGGTGATCTCGGGCGTGTTGGCACGCTCCATGTCCAAAATATCACGTACATCGGCCGACATTTTTTTATTTAAGTGTTTTCTTAATTATTTTAATAAAACTTTTCTTAATTAAATGCAAAATTTGTTTTCAATATGACCGTTTGTACTTTAAAGCGCTTGGTCACACTAATACAACTAGATTAAAAACCAAAAAAACAAAACTGAAAATCAAAGCGATGCGTTTGTCAGTTGTGCCACATTTGGGCACACTGTAAAGCATTATATCGTATTTGTATCGATGTTTAATTTTCACGTGGAGCTGGAACGCCGCAAATTATGTTGTTTTTCTGTCCCTCTTGTGGTAATCTTTTAATTATCGAGGAGGACACTAACAGCCATCATCTCACCTGTCACACTTGTCCTTATATATCAAAGATCAAGAGCAAAATCTCAACAAAAACCTTTCCACGCCTCAAGGTAAGCCAAAACTTCCAACTGGCTTTCAACTTCAGCGCTTTGTTTTTGAATATTTCCCCTTTTTCTTCATTAGGAGGTGGATCACGTTTTGGGTGGCAAAGCAGCTTGGGAGAACGTCGATTCCACAGACGCCGAGTGTCCCGCTTGTTCACACAATCGAGCATATTTTATGCAAATCCAAACCCGTTCAGCAGATGAACCTATGACCACATTCTACAAGTGCTGCAATCATCAGTGTGGACATAATTGGCGCGACTAGATGTTCATCCGCCGTTTAATTGGCCCCAGAGCCCGTTTTCCCTTTTCATTTCCATTCACTACAATGCAATCCCAAGAAATATCCAATTCCGTCTGCTCAGTAGATGAAGAGCGAGCTTTGGATCTGGCCCGTCAGTGTCTACTAGCTGGCCAGATCATTGCGCTGCCCACAGATACTGTGTATGGCCTGGCATGCGATGCCAACAATGAGCAGGCTGTTCAACGCCTGTATGAGATTAAGGGACGGGATGAACATAAACCTGTGGCAATTTGCGTGCATAATATCAATGCTCTGCGTCGCTATGGCCAGGCGAATCACCTCGGCGACGAGCTGCTAACTCGTTTGCTTCCGGGTCCCCTGACCATAGTGATTGAGCGTGCACCTGCCTTAACTAATCCCTTTCTAAATCCTTCAACATCGAAAATTGGCATCAGGATACCAGATTTTCGATTTATTCGCCAATTGTGTGGTGTCTGGCATGATCAGCCGTTAGCCCTCACCAGCGCTAATCGTTCTAGTGAACCGAGTAGCCTACAAGTTGATGAGTTTCAATGCCTTTGGCCCGATTTGGGGGTCGTTTTTGATGCTGGTCCAATTGGTTTGACCGAAGAACGACGATCGGCCTCCACTGTGATTGATTTGTCTCAACCAGGAACCTATAGTATCGTCCGAGCTGGAGTTGCCCTCAAAGAGACGCGCCAAGTGATGGAAGAATATGGTTTAAAAGAGAATAAATATTAACAATTGAAGATGCGATCCAATTTCAACTTATTTTCATTTAACATGCAAATGGTTAATTTATGAAATAATTTGATTCGAATTCCCCATTTGGAATATATATAGACTGTATACTTAAAGTCCCTGGTTTTATAATTTCTTAAAAGAATGACGCAATATGGCTCTCTTGAATGAAATAAACCAATATTCACTTTTCATTTAACAATTTCTTTTTATTTTATGTTCTTTTTTTACTGGCTTTAATTTTGAGAGAACATTTGGTGGAAAGCCAAACTTGTTGTTTATAAAATATATATATGTACATAAATTAGAACTATCAAAGAAATAACACAACTAGACACTCCATTCCGAATGAGGGTGATCAGTCTTCATCTCGCCGGTCAATTATTATCGAATGCCTAATGTTAATTATAGTAATTACTCTTGGCGATTTGAATAGGTCGACGTCGTCTTGGTAATTCATTTTTCAACATCCGCCAACGCTCTGGCGGCCATACAATGGCCACAGCTCGTGCCGACATCAGACCCAATGCTACCGGACCAAATGTATTCGAGTCCAGCGAGTGTCCTGTGTGATCTCCTTCAACCCAACAGTGGCCATCGGGAACCCTTACTATTTCATGTTTGTAACCTAATGTTGATACAACATCGCCTTGCATACCAACAACTCGTTTTATGATCTTCTGAGCTGGATCCTTTGGCGAAATGAATGAAAAAATGTCTCCCCGCTCGACTGGACTATTGTGAACGCCCCATCGCAGCAAGAACACATAATCTCTCTCAGTTGCCACAGGATTAAGAGCGGGTTGCATCGAAATTCCTGGAAAAATTAATGGTGGGAAAATTCGTGATTAGGTAACACTTGGCCACGCAGTGAAGGAGGGAATACTTACCATCTACTCTGGCCACATAGCCAACGGAATCTAGAAATGTAATGCCTAGCGGAAGCCCATAAAGTATGGACTTAACAAACCGACGAAATGCCATGGATCAAAAGTGGAGTTGGATTGAACAGGTGGATGGCTTGATTATTGCTGATGTAGTTGTTGTAACTGTTACAATCTTTGGTTGCTTTGCTCAATGGTCTCATTAGCAGCTTGGAGATACAAGCATTACCAGCATTTCGCTATGTTTCTGGCTCTGTTTGTTGTCGACACTATTTTTATTGGCATTTGTTTATAAAAATTAAAAAAGTAAGAATCAAAACTTACTCATCTCCAACAACAAAATATCGACTTGGTTAACAGCTGTAAATTTATAAACTGTTAGTTAACATAGCAGGAAGAAGAGATAGCGTATAGAAAAACTACCTGTGACGTCAACTACAACAAATTTTGTTTGCAGAAAAGGATTCTTTGACTTTCTAGATGGCAGCGATTCAAGCAAATTGTTCAGCTTGCTATTGTCGAGAACACAAAAAACAACGTTTTTTTTTATTGTACTATAATTACAGGTGATTTTATTTGATGTATTGCAATGTATTTTAACTATCTCAACACAGGAGGAATGTCAGCTGGCTAGTTCTATTTATTCCCCTTTTCTGTTTCAGCATCCCTCCAGTTCTGATGGTATGGGTATTTCATTCTGTATGGCGAATTGAAGCAAAGCTTTGTACTTATTTTTCCAGTTGCCCACCTCACGACGCACTTGTTCATTCTCGTCATGCATTTGTTCCAATTCTGTCCATTCATATGATTTCTTTGTTTCCAGTTCGTCTTTTTGTTCGATCCTTTTGATCCTGCAACTGGCAGCATATCCGCGATTTTTCAGCGTTCGCCTACGCTGCTTCATACGCACAATCTCCTCCCGGTTCAGGCCACGCATCTTAAGAGTACGATTTAAATCCCTTACAGAAATACTAACCAAGTCATCATCCGTAATATCCGGGACAGGGCAAGGAGACAGTGGGGCCTGCAAATCGTACAAAACATGGAAATTCCAATCTTTTCTTTATAAAAAAGGCAACTACAAACCAATGATGACTTTCTTTCTCGCTTGGCTTCCATTGTTATTCTTGCTAATTGCTCAATAATAATAGATTTATCTGGAAAGAAAATTTTCTTTTTGCGTTGTTTTCGTTGCTTCTTTTCCTTTACGATGCCCGATAACAGCACTCATTTGAGTACCACTTTTTAAATACCAGGGCTGACACGCGACGCTAGTAAATTACTCGATACTTTGAATTTTATTCTTGAAGCTCAACAATAATTAAGATCAAGTTTAAATCGAGATGCCAACCGATATTACTTATTTAAGCCCACGTGAATCGGGTGAATATATAATAAAAAATGCAAAACATTTGCGTGTCATTCCCGAAGGTATTAAGAGGTTGACAGATGAAATATTGGCTGCCATTCAGGACAAAAAACTAGATGTGAAAAACTTTTCTCAGCATGAACTGCATCCTCATCCAGAAAACGATCAGGATCCCAAATATTCTGAAGCGGCCGATTGGATTTTCGTAGTGGACACTCTAAACTTTTGCTTTTGGACTCCAGGTGAGATAGAGATTAACTTTTTATGTGATATTTCTTATCTTTTATCTTGTTTTTTTTTTTTTTGCAGACAACTATACTAAATACAAGGTCAATGGGTATACCGGTTACTTTGCTCTATGTGCTGCAATCAAACGAGCTATAGAAGAGGACATTGATATCATAAACCCAAAATACTACTCCCAGGTTGACGAAGAAACTCTTAACCATATCTTCCGTTCCGATGATGGGGAAACGAAAATACCCTTGTTCCAACGCCGAATTGAGTGTCTACATGAGGTGGGAAAAGTTTTGCTGGACAAGTACGAAGGACGCTTTGAAAACGTCATCAAAACTGCTAAGGAATCAGCTGTGCACCTATTGCAATTAGTAGTCGATGAGTTTCCCTGTTTCAGGGATCGCGCCGAATATGCCGGACAACATGTTTCCATATTAAAGCGGGCCCAGATTTTAGTGGGAGATATTTGGTGCGGCTTTAAAGGTGAAGGTCTGGGGTATTTCAAAGACATTGATAAGATCACCATGTTCGCCGATTATCGTATACCCCAGGTTCTGGTGTATTTTAAAAGCTTGGAGTACTCCGAAGAGCTTTTGGAAGTACTCAACAAGGATACCATATTGGAGAATGGTGATCCACGTGAGGTGGAAATTCGCGGGGCCTCTATTTATATAATTGAACAAGTCAAAAATCAGGTTTTGCAGCTTCTAAAGAAGGATCAGCATGCCTCTGTTAACTCCGTGTTGATTGACCAATATCTCTGGGATTACCGGCGAAAACACCAAGAGAAATTGGCTGTTATACCTTTCCATAAGGTATTAAGCATTTACTATTAAACACACAAATAAAAATAAAGCACAAGTTATTGGAAAAAATGTATCCTCTTAGTTTTTATTCAAGAGACGCCAACTCTAACGCCGGAATTCCAGGGTCCCGTTATTTACAAGGAAACGGGCTTTGCCTTGCCCTTCTGTGCGGCAACACGAGCTTCGTAGCGTTTGACAGCCTCCGCGCGTGAAAGATTACCCTTACGGGCATAACGCTGGTTAATCAGGAATTTCACATCCATCTGCAGGGAAAGGGGCACAAAATGGCATTAGGATTGCTGGTGTTTTTGCAGTTAAAATATTTTCTGATTACTTACACCCAAGGTGGACTCGTGGCGTTTGCGCAATGGACGCTTAATGCCATTACGATGTGCCTTTTTGTTCTGGTTGTGATTTGTGTGATTCTTGGACTTGGCCATGGCTAAAAATTAATTTCTTCTCTTCTTGCGAACCTTAGTCCAGTACCAAAAACGTGGAAAGGAAGTGAAAGAGAGATGGCAAATATGCATATCGGAAATTAAAGACAGGGTTGATTTAACGGATAGTGATGAAAGATATCGATATGTTGCATGTCACAGTTACCCATAAAGAAACGCCAATCGATTTTGTGAAAAGGCGCTAGGCAATTTATATCAACCCATAGTAAATAACAACAACGTCGCAATTTAATAATTAAAAGGAAATATTTGTAAAAACTACTAATAAATTGTGAAATAAAGATAAAAATCACGTTGCTAAAGAGAAAGGGTCAAGATAAATAATATTTAACCCATAGAAAAAACATCGGAACATAAAAGAATATCAATTTAGGGTGAGTAGCAGATATGAGAGCAGCGACTGCAGCAGAGGCAGCGCATGAGTCATAGACAGACCAAAAAAAAAACAAGTTTTTATCAGCAGCTAATCTCTTTTCCGTTTTACTCTTAGTCAGACGTCATATACCAAATAAAAATAATGAAGACCGTTGTATCTGCTGCCAATTCCACATCGCCTGCAAATGCAGCAAGTTCTATAGTAGTGCCCAAGACGGAGCCAGTGACAACAGATGACAATTTGGAATTTACATCACCCAACAAGACTTCCACAGCAGGAGTAAAACGCCCTGGATTCTTAGATTTAAAACTACCGGCGAAAAATAAATGTGGAATGCAGCTTTTGCTAACCGATTCACCAGATACGCAGACTGTCAACACACCTGATCTTGAAAAGTTTTTGCTTTCCAGCAATTTAATGCAGACACCACAGCCCGGAGCTCTTTTTCCTACAAAAGTGGGCGCAGTGACCTCGGAACAGGAGGAATTTGGTAAAGGATTTGAGGTAGCGTTGCAAAATTTGCATTCGAATTCACAGGCTTTTCCGCCAGTGAGTACTACTGCAACTGGAGCGGCAGTTGGAGCTGCTGCAGCACCATTAGCTACCACCACTACCGTCCTTACCGCTTCAGTGAACAATGGCATAAGCGGTGGTACTTTTACTTATGAGGGCGGATTCCCTGTCATTAAGGACGAGCCTCAAAATACAGCTGCCTCGCCTACAGTCAGTCCCATTGATATGGAAACCCAAGAGAAGATTAAGCTGGAACGTAAGAGGCAACGGAATCGTGTGGCTGCCTCCAAGTGTCGCAAGCGTAAACTGGAACGTATCTCCAAACTCGAAGATCGGGTCAAGGTACTCAAAGGCGAAAATACCGATTTGGCTGGCATTGTGAAAAATCTCAAAGATCATGTGGCCCAATTGAAGAAACAAGTGATAGAGCATATGGAAGCAGGATGTGTTGTCCAGTCAGTTCCAAATGCTCTTCTGCTGGCGGGAAAATAACAAAGGGAGGAATCGGAGGAGGAGGAGGAGGAGGAGGTAGAGGAAGAAGTCGAGGAAATGGACGACCCGTTAATAAAAATGGGGGTAACAGAGGAGGCTGTGGAGTCAAACGCGCAACAAGATCAAAATGAAATCCCTTTGGAGCTTTTACTAAACGCAGCAACTTCAAATTTTGAATTGGAAACCCGCGAAGATTCCAACGGGGAGCCCATAGTCTTGCTTATTTTAACCGAATGAGAACGAGTGAATACCTCGAAAGTGCCTTCTCTGTAAAGTGCAATGGGTTTTATTTAACTTAAAATTAATTTGAATGCTTTTCAAAAGTTCTTCTTATTTGTCTTTTTTATTTAGTTTTAATCCAAGTATTATAAATGTTTATTCTAAGGCAAAAAAAGGAATATTAAATGTATAAAATGTGTATAATTCATAAATAAATTAAACTTAATTATATAATAATATAAAAAAGATGATATACTTTAACGGAGATTTTAGGATTTATATCTCCATATATACATAACTCCTTATATGTTTAAATTAATGTATTTTTGTTGAAAAATTCGCTTTTGTTTTCAAATTCAAATGAAGGCTAAAATTGTTTCCAGCTTTAAAATGGCTAGATTGGCATCACTGGTATCGGCATCGATTCTTTCCAGCTGTGTGATAAAACTGTGATATAGCGCCAATTTTTTTCAGTGTTGTTTTTGTTTGCGAGCAGAGGAGTCTCTGATGACGGTGACGCGTTTTTAATCTAATTTAAATGAAAGAAATACAAAATGAAAGATGAAATTGTTGTAAATTGTCACCGAATCGCATCTATAAATCTGTGAATTGTCAATAATAAATGTATATCAACAAAAGAAGTGGCTAAATATATGTGCAAATCTAAAAGTGACCTACACTACTACATATACAACACACACACACACGTGCAAATACAAATACATATTTTTAGTGACAATTCATTTTACATATAACTAAAACGTATATATATATGAAATATTTTTAACAATTAATTACGGTAAAAAGTTCTCTTTGTGCTGTTGTTCTTGTTGAGTGTTCTTTTTTTATTATTATCGACCTTTTTTCTTTTGCTTTCGTTTGTGGCAAACATTTACACACACACATACACATACAAACAGAATTCATACAGTTATATGTATGTACACGCGCTCAAGGTAGAACTACACGTGCACTCAGCTGACTCTGTGTGGGTGTTCAGCCCCAGCACAGCTGTTTTAGGATTTCAGGATAACGGTTTAGCAAAGCGTCACTAGAATTTAAAATTTCACGTTGAATTGGATTTATTTATGTAAGAGGTAAGTACTCTGAAATTTTTTTTATATATGTATGTACATACATATATGTGCGTAAATAATAGAATTTTCATTTTATTTGTAGATTATAGACACTTGAATTATCATAAACTATAATTGTTCGGTCACAAAGTAAATATAAATATTTCGTCTATGTCGCCAAAGTGTTAATTGCAACGGCAAATAACAACTTGCAAAATTGGCCATATATGTATGTATGTATATACATACTTATATATTCACAATGAGTTTATTTAACAAAACGGAAATAAACTGTTGTTGATTGATGCCCTACAACAACAACAACAATATCATCAACGATCACAACGACAATCCAATTATATAGACATACACGTACGATATTTATATATTGCTTGTTATGTTTGTACTCTGTTTCATTTCTTTTGTAATCCGTCATAATTGAATATTATATATCATAATGGCCCCCACAAAAAAAAACGTACTCGAAATTTAAGTCATTGCAGCTCTTTGTTTATCTTTGTCGTTGCCTCTTATCAGCTGGCAATTAAGGCCGTTAGCTTAATGACTTTTAAGTGTCTTTAATATATCTGAAAAGGTATATTATAAGAGATTTTCAGATTCCACCTTTCGCTACTTAACCAAAGGTGTTAATCATTTATCGAATATTTCAATTAATCTATATAAAAAATTGTCATCACTCTCATGCGAGATACTTGAATTTGATTGAAGTATCGCAAATTTATGTTAATTTGTTTGATAACGAATGAGAAAAAGATAAATTGATAAAACAAATCTTTCTATAGATTATGTTATACATCTCTGGCTCAGTTTATCTTTGAAATTGCTTGTGGCCAGACGCGTCGCCATTTGATTTACAGAATTTAAAATTCATTATAATTGCAATATGGTGGAAAATTTTCCTGTTTATTCCATATCACATTTTATGGAAACTCATTTTCAGAGTTCGACAAATAGACGCGGTAGTGCAAGCCAACAAGTGAGTTGAATGATCAATATTTGATGTTGAAAGTTATCTTATATAAAAAGAAGGTTGTAAATTTTTTGAAAAGTAAAATGGAACTATGTGTGTACCTATAAAACTTTGATCAACAATGTTCAAACAGAATTGTGTGTCAAAAAGTAATAATTACTGACGAAAATTGGTTAAAATTTAAACTAAAGTCCATTTAAATATAATATTGATATAAAGAAGAGTTCCTATAGACACCTGTTACATTTTATACACCTTATTCATCCATCTTTCCTACGTTGAAGTATTTTCCAAGAAAGCTGAGCGGCATATGTACATATACAAATGAACGCACAGTTAAATTCCAATTATCCGGATCAATAGAGAACCAGAATCGATCCCTATAAACGAAATTGATATACATTTGTAGTTATATATGTACATAAATATAAAATATGTGTATATATATTAATAAAAAGATTACTCAGCAATGAATCAACTATAATTAAGTGTAATTTATTATTTCAAAAATATTTCAATGTTTTTGAATTTAAGATTAAAATAATGGAATCTTCAGATGTAACTCCAAAATATTCAAATTTTTCCTGGAGAACCAAAGACACCCCCCATCCCACTGCTTTTTTGTGCCCAAGCGTGGTACTTAACCTCTTAAAAGGTTTACCTAGTATGGATGTGTTGCCTAATAAGATCCCTTAAATTTGATGTATTCTCTTAATGTTTATACATATGTATGTATAGCAAGTACATATGTATGTATGGCTGTGTGCGAAAAGAGAACAAGAGCATCGTATTGTATATGTACCTTGTTTGAAGATGTCAAACAGGGACAGACGAAATTTGTTTAGCTTATCAGTCATCAAGATCACTCGCAAGTTTAAAAAAAATACTATGTAACACAAAGCCAATAAAGAGAGTAACAACATGCGGGTAAAAGGAGTAACTGTTATTTTAACTGTTTTGAAACACACATTTACGATAATGTTACGATCGAAGTTAACTTTGTTATTCTTTTTCGCAATGTGTGTGTAGCTTGGTGTCTGTCTGTATGTATATTTGTATAAACTTTGATAAACCCCACTAATATTGGGCTAAATTTTTCGTGTATTTTATCAGAAAAACATGAGAGAGGGTGCCGGCATATATATACATACATACAAACATATGTACGTACCTGTCTGACGTCGTTTTGCCTGCCTCTCTTTCTGCGCCATTGGCTCAATGTTTTTTTTTTTGTTTTTTAGTTTTCCAGCAGTTTGCGCCGCGTGCGCTTGATTACTAAGCGCTGTTTTATTCGTAAAATTTATATATATGTATATATACATATATTGCAATATATATAGTATATATATATAAAATAGATTAAAATTATTCAGCCGGAGCTTTTTGTCTGGTAAAAAGTCATTCTACACTGACTGACTAACCTGTTGTAAGAAATTGTAGTGAAAGAAATACGGTAAAAAAAACCTGCATACATACCTAAAATGGGTCGTACTCCGAAATTAAATCAAGTGGGACGTGCCTATTCGGAAATGTCTCCCTTAAATCCATCATCACCTGTGGCCACAACTAGTTCAGGTATTGGAGCTGGACATCATGAAAGACGTGATTCTGGTGGCTATGGCAGTATATTTCCATTTGGTTTATTTCGAGGCTCTTTTGGCCGCAGTGGGAATTCAATTCAGGTTCGTTCCGATCAGAAACCGTATGATTGACTATTTTTCTTTGTTTTTTTTTTTTTTTGGCGATAAATAAACGTCCCACGGATGGGGATAGTTAGTTTTACTATCATGACATAAAGATTATAATAAAAAAAGGCAAAATAGAAATAACAGCAGACAGCCCACATCCCTCTGATTAGAAATCTACAAAAATAGAATATCGATAACGCCATCAAGTCCCCTTGCTGCTAAATCGATGGCGCTTTTGTTTGTTTATATTTGTGTGTGCTTTTTGTTGAAAATTTTATAGTAAGCTGGATTTTGTAGACGGAATTCACATTAATTGTAAATCATTTATAAACAAATATTACTTTCTTAATGAATTCTTTCTGAACTCACGTGAGCTTGATATTATGATTTTGTTACATGTGGTCTAGTCACAGATTTTTATTCTTCAATACAGGAATTTTTTTGCGTGTTTTGTTTTGAGAAAAATGTTTATAGATCAAAAAATTCCGATTATTAATTATTTATTATTTTTCCTCTTTTGTACTTCATAAAAAAAACGGTTAAGAGAATATTATTTCACTTTCGTTTTTATCTACATCGTTTTCTACCCGATCGCCTTCAAAGTAGGCAACACTATTTTTCTGTAAGCAAACGAACTTTCAAAAAGTGCCGCTAGAGGCGCATGGTTGCTGATGACAAGCCGTTACCAAGTATGTTTTTAAAATTCTTTGGGTCAATAGATATAGTAGTTGGATATCTTACATCTACATACATATGTACATTTCCTGCTTTATTGACACACATAAGCTCTATTGCAAAACGTGTGAAAAATAGATAACAGTAATTAAGCATTATCTATTAGGAAGTAGCGGCTGTATTTTAATATCCGTTAATCGGGGCTATCTGGCATATTGTTTGTTCAATTAATGAAAATTAAATATCTATAAAAATGCTGGAGGGGCCTGCCCACCATTTATATGGTCGTACTTTTACATGCCAGCATCCCAGACAGTAAAAAACATTGAAGGCATACGCATCCAAACACCGCATAAATTCTCCTAAATAATACGAATCATTGTGTTAGAACGAAAGCATAAAAAAACGAAATATTTAAACTGGAATTAAACGGCGAGAGTTTGACAAAAATGTTCAAGGCGCGCTTGAAAACGCATCCCCATAGCGGAAATGAGGTGTGTGTGAATAAGAATTTGAATGTATATATCATTATTCAAATAAAACATAAGTTTTATATATAAGTGTGGTTTTCAAAGTGATATTTTGTATTGGAATTTCAGATGAAAAATGCTTTAGAGGTGGTTATGTAGCTTAAAAAGATAATTGTGCGCTCTGAAATTGAGTGCATTTTTTCTTGGAATTATCTTGAAATTCGTTTTGTTAAAAGGGTGAAATATAGCTCCCTTTGTTTTTATAAGATATGCTATAAATGTGTTTTATTTCGTTCTTTATAGGAAGTGGTACTAAATGTTGTATTAATACATATATGTATGTATATGTATATATACATATTTCTTCACTGACTTTGTTCCAATTTGGATCTAATATAATGTTCACATACATTATGATATATTATGATATAGAGAAACTGCATCAGTCAATCAATTTTCATTCAATTCATTAAAGGCAATTGAAGGCTTGTTGTCAGTTTTCTTGTTTTGTTTTTTTTTTTTATTGATTATAATCAATTAGCATTTAACAAATTGATAAACCTCAACCAAACTAAACTAGAAAATACTATGTTTTCGTGTTGTTTTTATTGTTGCCCCACACCCCCCCTCCCTAAGAAAATAAAAGTAAATAATGTTAAACTAACCAAAAACTCATCTTTAGGCCTTTTACCTTTCTTCTTCATCAACTCAAACAAAGAGAAAAGCAAATAAATAAATAAAACAGAATGCAGAATGAGGAGGCAGATAAAAATGCGACACAAAAAACAAAAGGAAAAAAATCATCAAAGAAAACGTCTCCATCGTCATCATCATCATCATCATCAGCAACAGCCACAGCCACAGCCACATCAGTGACAACACCAACAAGAACTGCAACGGCAACACCAAGTCCAAGTGGATTAAGTGCCAGCAGTCGGCAATCGGGACAGGGGCATGTTATCAGTGCTCTAGTGAGAAATTTGCATGATACTGGGACATATGATATACAGTCATTACATAGGCCACTCCTTGAATGTGAAGAGCGTTTGGTGGCCATTGGAAGACCACAGAAACAACAACACAAACGTTCCAATGAACTTACACCACATGCCAGTTTGCCACGTTTCGTCATTGACATAGATGATAATGACGCAAGCGTTTGCGAAAAGGCATCCACAAAGGATGCGGCAATTACAAGAAGTGCCTTAACGTTAGCCTCACCCACACGTACACCATCGCCGGAGCCGTTTCAAAATGAAAATCCGGAGGGATCATCGATAAACAACAACAATTCAATGCGACGTTTTAGTCATTTCAATCTGGCCCTGCGTCGTTTCTCTCACATACATGTTCATGTAAATGTCCTTTATATATAATTTGTTTTTTTTTTTTTTTTTGGAAAACCGATTTGTAATTCTAACTAAGCCTGCATAGTTAATTTACAAAACGTTTCCTGGCTTATGTGTGTGTCTGTGTGTGTGTGTATCCTGGTACTTTTTTTCCATTGCGTTATTTGACCATCTCCTTCTAACTAACCCCTCGCCGATTCATACATACTTGCTCTGTGCTTTATATCTAAAAATAACTTTTGCCAGTTTCTTCTTACCCCAAGCATTAACTTACTTTAACTTGGTGTATGCCTGTATGTGTGTCTGCGCGAGCGTGTGTGTGTTGGTGTGCGTGTGTGAATGAAGATGTGCATTAACCTCTTTGTTTTTGAGCTTCTTTGGTTCTACTCAAAACCACTTCACTATCATTATGGGTTTGAGTTTATTCGCACAAAAATTTAGTTAGCCATCATCCATCCATTCAACCACTTGAAAAATACGTATATATATATATATAAACCCGTCCAACGATAATAGTAATCGAATCATTTAACAATAAAAACGAAATGTCTTTATTTTATCATTAACTGTCTATTGAAGTGGCTATTTATAAATGTATAATAAATTAATAACTTTTTTGCTCTTGATGGTTCTTCTTCTTCCCTTTCCTTCCCTTTAAAAAAAAAAAAAGAAAACATAAATTTGCATACAGTTATTTTAAGGAACTCGTTTTATACCGTTAGCTTACCATCACGTGTCATTTCTCTCTCTCTCTCTCTCGCGCAATAACTTTTCTCTTTCAGCCCGCCCCTTTAATTAGCTAATAGACAATCAATTACAGGAAAATAACAGAAATATATATACTATATCTATCTATCTATCTATTTTTTTTTTTTTTTATTATTATTTTTCTTTGCCATTTGGCCTTAAAGAGAGAAACTTTTTGCAAGGTAAATAGTGTAAAACCATGTATTACATTACTCCCATGGCGTCTTAAGAGTTGAATTGAATGTGGTCAGTGGTCAGTGGTCAGTCAGTCGGTCGGAAATACTGCTACACAGTAGACGCTGCTCCAAGGAAAGAAACAAAAACAAAAAACCAAAACAAATGTGTTTGGTGTTTATTTTTGTATTTTTTTTTTTCTTAACGTTTTTGATTTGTCCAAATTGACCAAACACGTTTCCGCGCGGGCAGAGAGCAGCATCAGCATCTCGTACAAAAAAAAAAAAAAAATTACAGAAAAACTAAGTGCATCTACTCTCGGGTCTAATCTTTGCGTGCTTCCCCCAGTAACCTAACCAGCGTCTTTTTCGCGTCTTATACAAAATACTAAGTGTGTGTGTTTGTTTACTAAAAAATTTTTTTTTTTTTTTTTTTTTGATAAGCTTAACGTCATGCGATACCTAAAAACGAGCGTCCGTTCAAACGACCACTATTAAATTAGCAGCAATAGCAGCAGGTTGCAGCACCTCGAAGTCGGACTGTCGCACCGTCGCACTGTCGCAGATACGTCGCGTAGCGTTCCTTGGTTTTAGTTTTTTGCAGCATCAAAGTTACCAATTAATAAACATTATAAAACTAACAGAAACAAAAAAAAAAAAAAAAAGAAAAAGAAAGAGGAATTGCAATTGTCTTAATTAAAACGCGGTTGCATTTGCTGTCAACATATGCGCATATTATACGAATATATAGATATATGTACAAATATATATAAATTGACGCAAACGTGTATAGTTTTATCAGTGAACACAGAATAAATAAATTCTAAAATATATCAACTAGTCAGTCGGTCTCTCTCTCTCTCTCTATCTCTCTCTGTCTCTGTCTCTCTTGATCTTGTATATCTTTATCTTGTCAAAAATGAAGCTATCAAAAAGTTTTGACGAGTTAATATTAAATGCATCTCGTTTAAGTTTAAATAATCTACGTTCACCCAACAAGAAGAAAACCAAGAGTGTAAAGTATCCAAATATGCCACTATAATACATTAGTTATAGAACATATATATATGTATAAAGTGAAGGGTATCTATAAATAAGAAAAATGAAAAAAAAAAACCAGACAGACACACGCATTCAAATCATTGTAAACACTTTATAAATTTAGTCTCAGCTTGTTGTGCGTTATGCCTAACTGATTTTTAACACTTCCCCATAATAATAATAATATCAATATCAAAGAGATCAAGTTTTCAAATCCAAATTAAACTTTAACTAGACTGTAGCATAAAATATTTAGTCATGCCTTTCTTATGTTTACCATTTTTTGAGTCATAAAACAATTTATTAAAAAAGAAGCAATAAAAAATATATATAAAATTAAAGCCACTGCAAAACGTGAGAGCTCGCTTCCCTTTCTTGATTAATATGTTCACCTGTTAAAATCTGAGACATTATTATCATTATCAAATAAAACAAGATGTACAAAGATAGAAACACAAGTATGTAGTGGGCAAAAGAAAAAAAAAAAAGAAAAGAAGAAATGTATAAAAAGAAGAAAAGAATAAAACAGTACACGGCAAAACCATATTTATTTGTGTCTTATAGGGCGGCGCTCAACCAAACCAACCAACCCATCGCATATCAAAATACAAAAAAACAAAATATTCGCTATATATCAATTCTGACAACTGTATGTCATGTCGTACTTTAGATAAAAAAAAGAAAATGTTGAAATGTCTTGTGTGTGTGTGTGTCTTTGGGAACACATGTTTCAGTTTTTTTTTTTATTTTTGTTTAATTTTCACTTTTGATTTTTGATTTTGAAATGTCAATATAATCAAGAACAATTTTTTTGCATTGCTCGTTTTACAAAAAAAAAAAGTTCTTTAACCCCCCAAAAAGAAAAATGCAATTGAAAATATTCCCCCAATTTGATATATGTATATCCTGCAATTAAATTTATATACAAATGTCTGTTTTTATTATTATATTATAAAATTTCCTTAAATTTTTCATATTTACCCAACTTTTTATATTGAAACTATTCCCCCAAACTTTTTGATATGTTTTAATTTTCCATAAGTTGTTTTATTTTCTTTTTTTTTATATTATTATTCATGTATCTATAAAGTTTCATTTACACCTTTGGCGGAATTAGACAATCACTAAAATAAGTGTTAATGGGTTTAAGCAATTATTTAACATTTTTACTGCTTTCCTCAAGAGAAAAGAAATGTAAAATATATTTATTTATACATATACATACATAATATATTTAATGGATGTCGGCTAACTAACCGAGTAGAATTTGATACCAAAAGCATTCCGCTTGAGGTGTAAATACGGCTAAAACAAAAACGTTTATGGAATTTGGCTTGGCAGCAAAATCAACTTATTGCTAAAAAATAAATAAAACACAAACAAAAAAAAAAAAAAAGAAAACAAAAACAATTTAACCCCCCCCCATTTTTTTTTTTTTTAATATTTGCATGAATGGAAAATTATAATAAATGCTTTTACTCACCTTTCCATATATTGTGTATATATATTTCAATTCATATATAGAATATAAATCGGTACGGAGAATCCATGGGTTCACTTGGTCATCGCGCCTTATTGCAGTTTATTGATAATAATGATATATCCGGATTACGGGCCATACTCGACAGTCGTCATTTGAACATCGATGATCGGGATGAGGTGAGTTAATAATGATATATACATATGTATATATATATTAATTAACATTAAATTTATAATGTTTGAATATGTATTTTTTCTCATAGAATGGCACCACTGTGCTTATGGTTGTAGCTGGACGTGGCTTAACTCCATTTGTACGTGAATTTCTAGCTCGTGGTGCAGATGTCCAGGCAGAGGATTTGGATAACTGGACAGCATTATTGTGTGCCACACGTAATGGACATTTAGATGTTGTACAATTATTGATAGATCATGGAGCTGAGATTGAACATCGTGATATGGTAAAGACAACATAATGAAAATTATATAATAATATCTAGGTTTAAATACTCCATTTGCATTTCAGGGCGGTTGGACGTCTCTCATGTGGGCTGCCTATCGGGGGCACACGGAATTGGTACGTTTACTGCTCGATAAAGGTGCTGATGGTAATGCTCATGGCAATTATCATCTTGGTGCTCTTCTCTGGGCTGCTGGACGTGGTTTTAAAGAGATTGTCGAACTGTTGGTGCAACGTGGAGCCAAAGTCAATGTGGGCGATAAATATGGTACAACAGCTTTAGTCTGGGCTTGTCGACGTGGTAATGTAGAAATTGTCGATATACTTGTTAAGGCCGGTGCCAATGTGGACACAGCGGGAATGTATTCGTGGACACCTCTGCTTGTTGCCGCTGCCGGAGGGCATTCTGATTGCGTAAATTCTCTGCTAGAGAAGAAACCCAATGTCAATGCTTTGGATAAAGATGGCATGACAGCATTGTGTATAGCCAGTCGTGAAGGTTTCCAGGATATAGCTGCATCTCTTATAGCTGCCGGTGCTTATATAAATATACAGGATCGTGGAGCAGATACACCTCTAATACATGCTGTGAAAGGTGGACATCGGAGTGTTGTCGAGGCATTATTAAAAAAGCATGCCGATGTGGATATACAAGGAAAGGATCGTAAAACTGCCATCTATACGGCTGTGGAGAAGGGTCATTTACAGATTGTGAAATTATTATTATCCACCAATCCCGATTTGGAATCATCGACCAAAGATGGTGATACCCCATTATTAAGGGCTGTGAGGAATAGAAATTTGGAAATTGTACACATGCTGCTCGATCGCAAGGCAAAGGTAACGGCAAGCGATAAACGTGGTGACACCTGCCTACATATAGCCATGAGAGCACGTAGTAAGGCCATTGTGGAGGCACTGCTAAGAAATCCCAAGCATAGTCAATTACTTTATAGAGCCAACAAAGCTGGTGAAACTCCATATAATATTGATACACTGCATCAGAAAACCATATTGGGTCAAGTGTTTGGTTCTAGACGTCTGAATACCAATGAAGATTCAGAGGGAATGCTCGGCTATGAGCTGTATAGTTCGGCTCTGGCCGATGTTCTCAGTGAGCCCACTCTAACCACGCCCATAACAGTTGGTCTTTATGCCAAATGGGGAAGTGGTAAAAGTTTCTTGCTTAATAAGCTAAGAGATGAAATGAATAATTTTGCACGACAATGGGCCGAACCGCCGGCTAAAACGAATGGACTCCTCTTTTTGGTCTGTTTGCATTTAAGCCTACTCATTGGTACCGTAGTGGGTTTAAGTTCTTGGTCATCGTTATGGGGTCTTTTGGCCGCTGGAATTTTTTTATTGTTAACATATTTGCTTTTGGCTTTGGTTAGATATTTCAATTTTCAAATGGACATATTTTGGGCTTATTCGATTCTGCATGGTCTGGAGAAGAGAATGACCCGACTGAGACTTATATTGCAAGTGGCCTTTTGTCATCCTCCTGGACCACAGGCAGATTCCCAAGCAAAGCCAGTACGTTTTCATTTTGCCGAAGCCAGCAGTGCGTCACCAACAGGAGATGGTGCAGTGGCCCATATGTTGGCCTCTTTGTTAGATGCCATTGAATCGCATTACGGTTGGCTGGCCACTCGTCTCTATAGAGCGTTTAGGCCCAAATGTCTAAAAATGGATATTGGTTGGCGATGGCGTCGTATGTGCTGTATACCAATTGTGGTTATATTTGAACTTGGTTTAATCGCTTTGGTCACTGGGATCTCTATGACAATTGCCTTCTTCACCTATGCCTCAGAGGATGAGAGGCAACAAATATTGGTTGCCATTTATGTGATAGCTGGTATTATAGTGACCCTCATCTGTACTCATCTTCATGTTTTGGCTAAAATCTTTGGTTCACTCTTCATCTCTCATAAAAGACAATTGAAACGTGCGGTTCGGTCCAATGAAACTGCTCCCTTGACTATGTTGGGAGCAGAAGTGGCTGTTATGACGGATATGGTTAAGTGTTTGGATGCATTTACCAATCAGCAGAGTCGCCTGGTGGGCGTTGTTGATGCCCTAGATTCATGTGATACGGAAAGGATACTCACTTTATTAAATGCTGTTCAAACTTTACTCTCCTCACCCAATCGTCCATTTGTCCTACTCATCTCAGTGGATCCTCATGTCATTGCCAAGGCTGCCGAAGCCAATAGTCGTCGCTTATTTACCGAAGGTGGTATAGGTGGTCATGACTTCCTAAGGAATCTCGTCCATTTGCCGGTCTATCTACAAAATTCAGGTCTACGGAAAGTGCAAAGAGCACAAATGACAGCTTTACTTTTCAAAAGAAGCGGTGGAGGCGGTGGTGGCGGTGGCGGTGATTATCAATATGATGATGGTCCAATTCCAACTTTGGGTCATTCAGTTTCCGCTCGACGACTGTCGAATGCCTCCGAGATTATGTCAAGCCAGGAGAAATTGCGTGGCAATGCTCAACGTGGTGCAGGTTCTTCTGGTGGTGGTAAAAAATTACGTCTATCCGAATCGGTTGCCAGTTCCATTGGCTCAAATTTACATCGTCTTGGTCAGAATCCTCAAGGAGTTCTAGATCTCTCACGTATTGTCCTAACCGATGACTATTTCAGTGATGTTAATCCTCGCAGTATGCGCCGTTTAATGAATGTCATCTATATTACGGTCAGATTGCTGAAAGCCTTCCAAATTGATTTCAGTTGGTATCGTTTAAGTTCTTGGATTAATCTCACCGAGCAATGGCCACTGCGTGCTAGCATGATTGTGTTGCATCATGATCAATTTATGGATACCAATGCGGATGAGAATGTCTCCCTACAGAGTGTCTATGAAAAGTGTGTTACAATTTCTATCCAATAATGGGATTCCAATTCATAAAATTCTTTCCCTTTCAGAGTTCGTCCCAAGTTGGGATGTTTGCGTGAGGCAGCTCCACTTTTGGAATTGGATCGGGATGAACGTAAATTGGATGCATTTTTACAATTACATAAATCTGATTTATTAGTTGCCGATTTGCGGATATTTTTACCATTTACAATCAATCTGGATCCCTATTTGAGGAAGGTCCTTAAGGGTAAGTTGTCATAAGAAGAAAATCAAATGTAAAGAGAAAAGTTTCACTAAATTATCTTAATTGCTACAGAGGATCAACAAATCATCGAAGATGAGGGCTCTTTGGTTGTTCAGACACGACCAAGTGTTACAACATCTATAAATAGGCATCATCCCTTATTAGCTCCACCTACTACCTATGTGCCTTCGCCTCAAGGTTATCCGCCTTATCAAATGTTCCACAATGAATATGTTGCCAATGAGTTGAGATCGCGCTTACCTAGCTCAAGTACTGAACCTCCCATGACTCCACTATTGGCCAACACTCCCAATGATTCATTTGGTGTAGGTTTTTTGGAATTTATTTGAACATTTTGCTTGATGGAAATTGTAAAATATTTTTGCTCATTTCAGGATGATATTTTGCAAACCAAATTAACAGATCTAACCGTTGAGGGTATCATTAGTTTACTGGAACGCATTGAGGATCTTAAGCCAGCCTTACAAAAATTGGCACCTGTATTAAGGGAAAATGCAATTAATGGTCGTGTTTTAAAGCATTGCGATTTGTCGGATTTGAAAAGTGTTTTGGGTTTAAGTTTTGGTCATTGGGAATTGTTTCGTTTATTGGTTACCACATTGAGAGATTGTGAACGTTTGCCGCCACGTAAGATTAGGGCCCAGGCATCTATTAATGAAGCACCAACGCCAGCAAACATGCCAATGCCAATGCCCATGCCCATGATCAAGGATGTTACAGATGCATTAAGTGCATCTGCCCCAAGGGAACCATTGTCCCGCAAGAATTCGGTCAGTCATATGGAGAAACAGGTTAGCAATTGTATTAGTGATTTAATATTAGAGATGTAAGCATTAACCTTATACTTAATTCTAATCTAAATCATGCTAACCATACTAGTCGAAAATTCATGACTATGAATATCTACAGGTAAATTCAGGAATTTCATTTTAAAGTTGATTTTATATACATTTTTATTGTATATTAATGTTCTTTTTTGTTAATTTTTATATATATATATATAAACTTTGTTATTTTAGGTAACCTTGGAGGAGCAAATGATTTGCGGAGCCTTGCAAACACTGAATGAGGAAGCTTTCGAGGATGTTGCTAGCAGTGAACGTCCTAGTCCAACAGGTGAGATGATGGCACAACTACAATTAGCACCCATACGGGAATCATCTGAATTTGGTTCACCATCCGATGAGCAACAGAAACTAATCCGTAATCACAACAATAATGCAACAACAGCAACAACAACTACTACTACTAGCACAGGAACAACAATTAAATATTTGCATGCTGATTATAATCAAAGTGGGAGTTCACATTCATTACAAAGTCTTAGTACAACAGGTGCTCCAACTAGTAGTTCCATGCCAGGTGGAATCGGTAATGGTAGTGGTAGTAGTAATTATGATCTAATCAATGTTGGTGATGGTAATTTGGGTAATTTATCCCATCGTCGTAACTCACTAAATGATGAATTCTTAATCGAATCCATTAATAATTCGCCATATACAGTACCCATGGTTGTGGTAGTACCAAATGGCAAAGGTGATGGCCATTATAATGATACCAAATTATAAGTGACTGAGAGCAAAAACAGAAAAGAAAACCTCATTAAATATTGTACAAAACGATTTTATAATAAGCGTATAAAACAAAAAAAAATATCAAAGAAGCTAACTTCGGCCGTGCCGAAGTTTGTATACCCTTGCAGATTAATTGATTACTTTCTCCGTCATATCGGATTCAAGATATTTTAAAAATTGGAAATATAAAATTAAAAAAAAAATTTGAACCAAAAAAAGAATCAGTAAGAAAAAATTCGAGTTTGCCAAAGGCCGGAATTGAACCTTCGTTCATGTCACTTCTAGAATCGATCTCTACCTATTGCGCTACCATACTTTAAATTCACGGTCTCGCTATTTCGGTATACATTGCAAGCGTCCAGCTTCTCGCTCTCTAAATTTTCTGACGAATTCTAGAAAACAACAACACAATACAAATAGTTTTCTGTCTCTTTCTGTTTCGCACTCAGCTTGTAGTTTTTTCAAGCACGTGTTCGCATATATGTATGTATGTATGTTTGTATGTTTCCATGTATGTTGTTTGTGTACGAATATATAAAAGCAAATATAAACGTATTTAATTGGCTGCATATGCAAACATACTGATGCTGATGGGGGTTGATTCATTGATTTTATTGATTTATGTCGGTGTTTATTATCCGATCTGATTCAAACTTACTGATATGATGTAAAAGTATAATTCTCATCTGATCACCAAATTTGGTTGAGATATCTTAAAAAACAAAAAGTTTTTCTCACAAAAACATACTTTTTCTGATGGGGGTTGATTCATTGATTTTATTGATTTATGTCGGTGTTTATTATCCGATCTGAATCAAACTTGCTGGTAAGGTGTAGAAGTAGAATTCTCATCTGTGCGCCAAATTTGGTTGAGATATCTCAAAAAACAAAAAGTTTTTCTCACAAGAAGTGTTTTGAACAACTCACATTTTGACCGAGGTACCTCTGATCTTTCCTATTTTTCTATAACTTATAGTTGTCCGATCCGACCAATCTTTGAACTTAATTTGCTTGCAACATCAACGGACAGAATGATATGACTTTTATTCACGTAGCTCAAAATTTAAGATCGATTAAGTATGTAGAAACAGACAGACGGACAGACGGACAGACGGACAGACGGACAGACGGACAGACGGACAGACGGACAGACGGACATGGTCATATCGACTCGGCTTTCGATGCTGATCAAGAATATATATACTTTATGGGGTCGGAAACGATTATTTCTATGCGTTACAAACATCTGACCAATTTTATTATACCCTCTGCAAGGGTATAAAAAAAAAAAACGAGAACCAAACATCATTTCATTCCATACCAAAAATCTGGTAAAATTATATATAACTCGACTTTCAAAGCGTTAAACCGTGTCGAAAATCAGCTTTAAATTTTCTTTAGTTGCGTTTAAAAGCGGTTTGGCGTTAGTATTCCCCTCTTAGATATAGTCATTATTTTGGTTTGTTGCTGAAGCATACATATCTAGATTTTAAATCCTATAATATAACCTGGGATAATTTGCTTTAAAAATTTTAGTTTACTTACTAATTAAAACTTTCTTTTAATCTGCATTTCTGGCTTAATAACTAATACCGTCGTTTTGAGCTGGTTACTAATTCAATGTGTATTAAACCAAAACTTAGTTATTAGTTGCTACATAATACAGTAAAAAAAAAGACACACACACATACACACCGAAAGACACTTTACAACAATTGTCAACAACTAATACAAACGAAAATTAAAAAACAAAAAATAAAAGACGAAAAAAATAGTAATATAAACAAATAAAATTTTGATATATTGAAATAAATCATTTTATCAAAAACAAAAGGCATTTTATTGTTAAAAGCTTATAAATATATATATACAATATATATATTTTTTTTTTGGTCTATGTAAAATTTGATTTTGCTTAACTCTGTTTTAAATGTTTTTTTTTTTTTTGCACGATACTATGATTAATAATAGTTGGTGATTAAGAGTTTAAGGATAATATTTATCTTAATCCTTAACAAAAACACATTCGATATGGACATATTGTTTTTAATTTTATTTTAGAAATTGTTGATACTGCCTCCAATGTTATGGCAGCAGTTGCCTCCTCATCCTGCTCGTCGCCACAGCAACAGCGTAGAGATTCCATATTGAAGCCGCAGGGTAGCGGAAAGACTTCATCTGAGAAACGTGTATCGATCAAACAATTACCCAGCAATAATAGCAATAACAACAATAGTAACAATAATAATAATAACAACAATAATGCCAAATTATCAACAAATGTGGAATATATATCGGAAGTGGCCACAACTGGTGGCGGAGCATCGGGGAGTAATAAAAATCGTTTGACTTCTAAACCGCCATCAGGTTAGTTTAAAATTCAATTTGAATTGCATTATTTTAATTTATGTTTAATTAATTTAATTCCAGGTGCCCGTCCAGCATCATTGATTATAACTAAATCAGATTCATCGTCACAATTTCAATTCTTGCGCTCCTCATCGGTAGATTATGAGGATGTTGAGGCCCAGCAACATCAGCATCAGCAACGTATTAGTGCTTTACGCGTCTCTCTTTTAGAGCAGCAAGAAGATGAGTCGTCGCCTTTAGTGTTTACAGTGAGGAAATGATAGAAACTTATAGTTAGTGTTAGTTTGGAAGCTCGTTACTATTATGGATAAATGTGTTTATATATATATATATATATATATATATATTATGTGTACTTACTATATGTAATAATGCGTTGTGAATATAGAAATAAAACGTTAAGACAAATTACAAGGAAAGAAACAAAAAAGAAAATGAGGAGAAATTAAAATAATTTGTGTACGGTACATTGTATAAATATAAGTACTTTGGACAGATTCTTCTTAATTAGATTTTACGGCAAGTCATAACAATTTATTGATTGTCCTGATATTCCTGATATGCTTAATATTTAGACATATATATTTATATATATATATAAATATATATATATATGTTTGAGACAGTAACAAATCACTTTTGATTTTAATTAATTATAACACACATAGTATAACTTTGGCAATATGATAATTATTGTTCTCTTTTTGGCTATATCTCTTCACATTTGTTTTACATTTTTAAGTATCTAAGAATTACAGTCTATAGTTTACTTTTGGTACGTGTTATCTTTAGTTATTCAGTTAACTTTGGTATTACCTTTTGTTTTCTTTAAGTAGTATATATATAGAGAATGTTATTTGGTTTTGATTTTAGTTAAACGTGGATCTTTAAGTGCCATTCGTTTAACATATAAGGCATTTTGTAGGGCTTTATAAAACTGTTCGGCCCACATGGTATTTGGCATTGTTTCCGTTAGCTCCTGTAATCCAAACATTATATTTGTCTGAGTCTGTGTTAAGGTTATAATATCAAATCGCGGATCCTGCCAAAAGGTCGCATTTTTTGGACTTTCTTCTATTGAGTTTGTCTGAGTTTCCATGTTTTGTAAATATGATTCGTTGGTTGTTTGGGTTGACATATTTTTAAAAAGGGCACTTCCTTTTTCCTTCTTATCCTCTGTTTTAATTGTCACCTCGGCATTATCGGAGTCCAAATTTCGAATTTTCTGGATATGCTGAGGAATGACACTATTTGCTTCAAATTTCTTTAATGAAGCCACATCAAAACCAAAAACATTTAGCAAATGGGAGGTTCTTGCTGGCAACGCCTCAAGACCCCATTTCGCTAGATTAATCTCTGCTCCACAAATGGAATTAAATTTGTAAGCAACATTATAATTATTCTGCAATGGAGATGGATTCTCAAAGATACCCTGCGTCATATACGATGTACTTTCAGGCAGTTTGAGAAATGTGTTGACCATAAGAAATTTGTTCTTTACTGCTTTTGAAGACTGCAATTCCAATGTAGCTAACGCCAGTTTGGCCCGTTCTATACCCAATTTTCGTTTTTCTTCATAAGACAGTAAGCGTGGCGAAGGTTCAGGAATTTCCTCCATTAATTTGGAAGTATTGACTAACCGAATGAAACCTTTTTCATCATCACGTAAACTAAGTGGCTCCAAGTCCGGTAACTCTTCACATTTCACTGGACGGGGAATGGCATTGGGCAATCTGGAGTATTCACTGCGTTGGAATTCGAGATAACTCGGGCGTTGCGGACTTCGACTGGAACTGTTACGTATTTTTTTGTAATTTGTTTTATTTTCGTTGTTTTCCGAGATTCCGTTATCAAAGGCTTTCGTATCTTCTCCAAATTTTTGATCTCTAGGAAAACTGGGATATCTCTTCCCTTCATCACTGTTAATCGAGTAAATGGGTTTTACAGATATGGTCTGTATTTTGGATCTTTCTTTGACATTATTAGATGAGCCCATGTATCGGGGCTCTTCTTTAGATTTTTCCTTTTCTTGGCTGTTATTTGAACGTCTGGATCCCAGATCTCTAGGAGAGCTGGAATTATGCCTCCTTGATTTTTTGTTACCTTCCTCCGCTTCACTGTCAGGAGAGCGTCGGCGACGGCGAGTCTTCTCCTTTTTATGTTTTTTCCGTTTCTTATTGGAAGAAGGCGATTGTGGTTTGTCCTGTCCCAACAAATTTTGATGCTCTTCTAACAGTTTGGCTCGCTGATCAAGTAGAAATTGTAAATTAGAATCCGCAGGTGATTCCGTTTGCCCATCCATTACAATTGTATCAGTAAGAGTTTCCAAATCCATATCATCAAGCTGCTCCCTCTTCGTAAATCCATTTGCCAGGTTGTCACGATTTGTACTTTCAGCAGCTACACATGAACTCACTGGTTCTTCAGTCTTGAGATCCTTTGGAATCGGACGTGGGGAAAACAATAACTCATCAAAGTAATTAGTTTCCGGAAGTTCATCACATTCCGGAGCGGGCTCTTTTTTCGGAATGATAGTGGGAGCCTGGTCATCATCACTTTCCCAGCCGCCAGTTTCCTCTGCTGCATTTGAGATGAATATCCGCGGCGAAGTGGCTGGTTCATCACGTAGTGGCGTAGTGTCATTATCACTGAGTCGTTCATGTTCTGAAGGTTCTATTTTATAATCTGGAAACTCTGACATTACTCTTATTAACAATATTATCCTTAAAAAGTTTATTTAATATATAACGACAGCCGCCAGGGCCAAATCAACACACAGACTTTGCAACACTAATGTTCTGACACCGTGTATCCCATTATTCTTCGATCTGACAGTGTGACCAGCGTGCGTTTCAATGCTGATAAAGTGCAGTTAATGCAATAAATACCACAAAATTCAAATACAAAAAAGTAGCTAATAAAGCGGTTATATTTTGTAGAATAAATCCTACATTATAATACCAACTAGGACGCTGCCCTTTTAATATTATAAAAAATAATTGTTAAGCTACAATAAATGACAATCATACACATTTCAAAGAAACTGCAGAAGGTTCAGAATTCTGTTTACTGCCTTGATACGAGGCTGAACTAAGGTATAGGCCCACAATCAGCTGAATGCTTGATGTAATGAATAGCGAACTCATACAGTAAAACCACCCAATAATTTAATTTCAGAATCATAAATTTATTTCAAAAGAATTTTATTGAAGTTGCAAAAAATTATTTAATAGAGTAGGACACCTTTTCAAACCTGTAATAGACAGAGAGAATATGCAATTAGTAAACTTCAAAAATTATTTTTATTTGAAAGAAAAGTATTTCATTATAGAGTTCAGTATTTTTACATTTTTGTAAAAAGAGTCAAGGTTCTTCAGCAATTTGTTTTATGAAGACCGTCATGATTTTATCATCAGATTAATTATTTTAAACAACAAAACAATTTGAATGTAACTTACCAATTTTGTCATTGCTTCAGCATCCATATTTTATGAAGAAAGTTGCTGAAATTGGCTGTAAAAATTAAAATTTTAAAAGACAAAGTTACATTTTTGTTTTATTCAAATTGAATAAATTGCTACAAATATTGTAAGATTTTTGTTGTTTGTTTTTATCCACGTAGTCACTTAAAACTTCTTGAAGCTCTTCTTGGCACCCTGACCCTTGCTGACTTTCAGGACATTGAAGCGCACGGTCTTGGAGAGGGGACGGCACTCGCCAATGGTGACAATGTCGCCGTGCTCCACATCTCTGTTGGAATAAAAAACAAACAATATTTTTTGGTTATTAAAGGTCATAGATTTTGTTTTTGCAAATAAATTTCAAATGAGGGTATCAGTATTTTTACGTTTAGTAAAAAGAGTCAAGTTGCTTCAGCAATTTGTTTTATGAAGACCGTCATGATTTTATCATCATTGAAATTGTAAAAAGAAATAGATGGACGACTAGTGGGAGTGACTTACCTAAAGGCTGGCGAGCAGTGGACACTCATGTTGCGATGACGTTTCTCAAAACGACTGTATTTGCGCACAAAATGCAAATAATCCCTACGAATGACAATGGTGCGCTGCATTTTTGTCTTGCGAACTACGCCAGTAAGGATGCGACCACGGATGCGGACATCGCCCGTCCAGGGGCACTTCTTGTCAATGTAGGTGCCATCGATGGCCTACATAGAAAAGAAACAAATCGAACATTAATTAGTAAGAAATATTAGCCACAAATCATGTGGGGATGGATCACCTCACGAGGGGTCTTGAAACCCAGACCAACATCACGGTAATGACGCAGGGACTTCTTTTTGGTGACGCCGGGTTTCACCTTACGGTTTAGGTTAACACCGTATTGCTTTTGGAAGGCGCGCTCGTTCTGATTGTGGGTAACGGGTGCAAGCAGGTGGGTGACGGCAAGCAAGTGGGTAAACACAGGTAGGCGTGCATGGGTAGAAATGGAGCAAAGGAAAGGGAAACGCAACATTAGTCATTATTTGCCTGGGAACCTTACCTCGGCCGGAGCTCTGAAGCCCAGGCCAATTTGACGATAGAAACGTGGTCGTTTCTTGGCATTCACACTCTTTCGCCGTACGGTTGCCACAGCGTGTTGTTTGCGAAAAGCGCGCTCGGTTTGCTACAATACGAAAAGTTGTTTCAGTTTATGAGACACCATGCTGGAAAGTTTGGTTAGGTTGAGGTTGTCTTCATTGATATTGCATTAGGATTACTCCTAGCCATGTTAATCTGGCATCCGTTCGAACACAACTCACTCCTTGGCTGTTTAGTCAGCTCAATTCGCTTACGCTTGGACTTTTTGGGATGGAATTTATTTAATTTTGAGCACATTTACGCTGCCTTACCTGATCAGCCATGTTGGAGCAAGAGGAAAGAAAGAGCACGCGGTAGGGATGGCCATGTCGGGGCGATATATCGATAGATCTTTACCAATAACCACTGTTTGAGTGAGTCACCGGTATTTAAGCAAAGTTGCACAAGCCCAGTATTTAGGTGAGGCATAAAATTGAGTTGACTTTTAAACCAGTATTTGAGTAGACCAAACCGACAGTTTTTATTTGAATTATTCAAACTTTTTTCTGACCGTTATTTTTTCGCCTTGTTGACTTAATACCTTTGTCTATTTTTGGGTTAACTGGTCAAATGTATTATGGCTGTGAGTTACTTCGTTAAATCATGCTTTCTTGTCAAATACTGTAAAAAGAATTTATGTTAAGGACTATCTCTTAAGTTAAATCATACCCAAGTTTCATTATGCTGCAGTACCTACTTATCCTTGCACTTGTGTAAACCATTTTAGTATCTTTTCAGGAGATGAAAATTTACTTTTATGCCGTGGAATGAATTCCCCCCATAACTTTCTGTAAAATAATATAAACTAAGTGAAATGCCTTAGCGCTAATTCTCCAAATGCTTGGGTAGGAAATATGTCGGATTAAAAATAATGATAAACATATGTCCTTGAAATGTCTAACCCGTCCTCTAGCTTTTCCTGCCATCCAAGGCTGTTATAAATCCGTTTACGGCTAAACGTCACAGAGGCTGAGGCCGTTGCTGCTGCTGCTTTTGCTGCAATTTCATTGCCATTGTTAATGCAGATGTCTGCAGCATAAAATAATGGCAAACTCTCTCACTCTATCTCTCTCTGTCTCTTGCTTTCTCTGTGTCTTTCCCCTTCATTGTCCTGCTATCTCTTTCCATGTGGGCTCTGATGCGCTGCTGACCTTAACCTGTGAATTGCGGGCGGGGCTGCGTGGCAATCTGAAGGTTTCTCTCTACTCTTCTCTTCTCTTTTCTTCTATGACGCTAGTGAAATCCTTTTTGGTTTGGCTCAAGGTTTTGCCATGCAACATTTTTCGCAGGTATCCGTAAACATTCTCGATTTTGTTTTTTTTTCCCCTTTACCGTCAGCTTGTTTGTTCTTTTTTACATTATCGATTAAATAAGCCACGTTGTTGTTGATTTTTATGTAGACCTTTATTATTATTTGGCTTTTAAATGGAAAAAGTTAACCAATCTTACAAAATTATTATATACACTTTAAAGTCAAAGGAACAAAGTTTGATTCTTTAACTTTTTCTGCATCTTCTTCTTTGGTCTTGCCCTCAAATTAAGGAACAAAAGAGAAAAGACGCTTAACGGTACATTAGGTAAACAGTGTTATCAACTCGAGCGAAAGCGGGGGTTGGGGTGCTAACAACAACAACAATAACAACAACAGTGTCTACATAAAAAACTTTTAACTTAAGAGTCAAAGACGTTGACCTAACTCGTAGTTAGAGTTGAATGTTGGTCAAAAGGAACTAGTTCTGGTGAGCATTTGAATAAAAGCTATGATGTATTATTAAAAAGTAAACAAAAATATTAAAAAATGTTTGTATTTTGATTTATAATTTAAAAAGAAATCCTTTGCTTTACTATCAGTCAGATTTTTAATTAGTGAACTTTCTAATTTTATATATATTCTATTAAATTTAAGAAAATTTGAAACTGCATTTGAACTACTAAACAACCCCCTTAAAGGATCTTATGTCCTATGAAATGTAAGTTCATAATTCCATAATATTTTAAATCTCTTTTATATTTGAAATAAGTTGTTAAAGTATTTTCATAAGTATATTTTATTCCAACTAATCTCAAATTATGCTGAAGTATATACAGCTACTTTCTGTAATATTTGTCAGTGGTTCTTTAGGGGCTGATGGTTCATCTCAATGTAAATAGCGCTCTTTGTTTTTCGCATTCGGGCGTGCATTTGAAAAGTGACCGAGATAATTTTTGAGGGTCCCTCTCTTGCCAATTTTACTGTAAACTCTCCGCCTGTGTCGTCCCATACATCTTTGATGAGCTTTGGAAACGAGTAGGATGTTGGAGACAGCCGCCTGGTATTCAGGCAGCTGGGGTCCTGTGGTCGAGGTCTGTATTTTGCTGCCCAAGGGTTTGGGTTACGAGGTACGTTTGCCTTCACCATTTTGGGTTGTTTAAAGTAAGTAAATTTATGCGTTGTGCGTGTGTGCGAGTGTGCGAGGGTGTAAGTGGGGTAGCTGGATAGACTGCGGTACGTTATGGTGTGCCGTGGTGTGGTGTGGCATGGCAGAGAGACTCATCATAAAAACAAATGCAAAGAAATTATTACGATGCTGACGGGTTGCCATAGCTACCGTTACAGTTACCGTTACATACCTGCTCTTAAAAGGGTTGAAAGCTCCGTAATTATGTTAATTTTTCGTATACGTAACATTCTCCAAATATTTACGAAAAAAAAAACATCCAAATATCAACCCTTCCATGAGGAAAGAATGAACAAAATTCGTTAGCTAATTGTAGACAAAAATTTTTTACTGATTTTGGAACTATGCACGGTGGGTTAACATGTGCACAGAATTTCAAATTTGAAATTGTAATTAAATTGAAGATGTACGGTTAATTAAACTATAACCAAATATCATTTTAATTTCTTCCCTTATTTTCAATTCAAATGAAACTTAAGTTTTCAACAAAATTAATTGAAAATATCCTCACATTGCAACTTTTCAGGGTAATAAAGGGAACAGGCCTTTTCCTTCACTGAATATCGTATATATCAATTATCTTTTTTTTGTTGCTTCCTTCTTTTATAGCCGCAACAAAAGGGCGCTAAAAAAGATGGTTGAACTTGGCCGAACAGCAGCAAAAATGGCGGCAAAAGGAAACAACAAAATCCTGTAGAAATTACACTCGAAAAAAAAATTGGTGCTAGTTTATAGATGTTCTTATTAATTGGTTGTTTATAAGTGATATAATAGGTTAGCAGTCATTGAAATTATGAAAGAGGAACAAATTATGATAATTTTTTTACCCTACTTTTGGTTGGGTTTTTTTTTTAAATTGAGTAACTTTATTATCTGAAAGTTAGATTGAAAATATTATTATGCATTCAAGAGTATTTCATATTACTATTATTTAATATGACAACAAAATACTTCAATCTATATATTGTGTTTCAAAAGCTAATTAAATGTAACTTTTTTAAAGGTTTTTTATGGTTTCTCGGTCTGAAGTTAATCTATAAGGATAGTATATATACATGAACCATGGAACGATAATACAGAAAAGCGATGGAAATTATTTCATACTAGTAAAGATTGTAATAAATACTTAGTATATTTTGAAAAAGGAACAAATTATGAGGATTTGAAAATCGCCTTTTGGTTTGATTTCCTGAAAATTAAGAAAATTCTGAAAGTTGGAGCAAAAATATTATTATGCATTGAAGATTGTCAACAGATAAAGATATATTAGTTATATAAGATTGTATATAGATACAATGAGAAAATAAAATAGTTCAATTTATACTTTTCTCTGAAGTAATAACTGTATCAAAAGATATAGATGGTCAATTAAATGGAGAATTTATGTTTTGATCAGATATGACAAAGAGTAACCAATATTTAAAAAACACAAAGATACATTTTATCTAACGTTCTATATATACATATATTAAATATAATGAAAAGCTATACTATGTATATATATATATAATTGTAAAATTCATGCAAATATTTCTACTTTTATTACAAATTAATATCAATTAAAAAATTAAATTTAAGTATATAATTGCGGCTCACTGTGTGTGGCAACTTAAGATATCAGGGGTAAGTGTATATCCTTGCATACTAAGCCATAAATAGAAAGTTCATTGAAATTCCCATTGAGACAGCTTTATAGGGTAATGGCCAAAGGCGTTGTCGATTTTGGTCAAGATTTTTTTTGTTGGTATGCGGTTTTCGAGGTCATCTGGTGGGCGTTTAGCTGTTTTTCTGTTATTCTCCAATTCATTGGCCAGTTGCTAATGGCAGCTTCACGTGATGCATGGATTTATTTGGCAACAAAGCGAAAACCGTTATAAGGAATTCACATTAATTTCTTAAATTGGCAAGCCTCGGGCAAGAGAAATAGAAAGAGAGAGAGAGAGAGGGAGCGGGATAGAGAGAGTGTGAGGAGAAGGCTTTAACACAATGCTTGAAATAAATTGTATTATCTTTAATACGAGTACAAGTAGAGGGAAGAGAAAATCAATTAAATAAGAATATGCATATATATAGTATAGCCTTTAGTAAATGTATTTATTTATTATTTATTTATAACCTTACATCTAAAAGGAAGTTAATTAGTTTCGTTCATTTTTTTTATTTATTTTCATTTGTAGTCTATTGTATGAGATTGAAAAGTTTTCTCTTCTTTTCCGATGTCCGGTTTGTATTATTTTTTTTTTTATTTGTATCTGGTTATATGGCCCCAACACTCGATTGTTCTGTCAAATGTGGGCCATTGCATTCCATGGTCATGTTTATGGCTTTTCGTTTCAGCAGAAAAAAAAAGACAAACAAAACAAAAAAAACAAAAAAGAAGAGGAAGCGAAACCATTGTGAGCATCGACAAAGATTTACGATTCGCATTTATGAGGAAACTTTGGCCCGGAAAACTGTGAGGGGGGGCGTGTTGGGGGGATACTGACCAACTGGATGAGTAATGCATGTGTTTTGTAATTGCCAACCATACATCAATTGTATAGCAGCCAATTTGGCGAATCGATATAAAAAGCGCGTGCTATGGCCCATTAACACATAATCATCACCCGGTCAGGACACAGTTTTCAAGTTCTGGTTAAGATGGCAGTGGATATCAAGCCGCATTTGGTTTGGTGTCCTTGTTCATGTCTACTACCTTCATTAAATTACAAGGCAAAAGGCAGTCAGGCAATAGCCAATGGTCAGTGTGCGTGTGTGTGTGTGTGTGTGTGTGTTAGTATGTCCTTCACAACAAGGATTTTGCCGCATTCGCATCCCGTGTAATCGCAAATAATCATCCACTTAATGTCATGAAACTTTATGCCCGAAGAGATGGACAACCTCTTAACAGACTTCTAGATTGCTGTTGTCCTCCTGAAAACTGTTCTGGATTCTATCTCCTTAACGCAAACGGACTCAGAGTCACCATTAAGTGCCCTGGATGTACATACTCATAATAATGTTTATTATTGTTGTTGGCAATTGAGCACACATGCAAACTGTTTGTTTGTTGTTATTCTGTTCTGTTCTCTTCTTGGTTTGCTTTTTGACCACAAAAACCAAACCAAACCAAACCGAACCAAAACTGAACAAAACAAAATAAAACGAAGCAAAGTTAAGATACAAATGGTTGCTTTTGGAGTGGGTTTTGGGTATCACTCTGTTTTGTCTTCCATCTTCCTTTTTAGGGATTCCTTTTTGTGGTGCTGCTGCTGCTGCTGTTGCTATTGGAATGGCTGATTGTGACAAGTGAAATGGGTAGAAAACAGAACTCGAACAACCTGCAAAGGATATTAGATAAGGAGAATATTCTGGTAAGAAACCACCGACAAATGCCATAACTTTAAGCAACTCGAATGGGAGGAAAGTTAATTTACTAAATTAAATTTTACATTTATTAGCTGTTAAAAAAATTATTATTTTTCTGTTAATAAATGATGGAATGATATATATGGAAGTTTTAATGGAGGTCCTTGGCTCGAAGATTCAGTTAGGAACTTTTAGTTTGCGATTCTATAAGCGTTTGTTAAATAATTCAATTTAACTATCTTCATATTTTGAATTTGAGGGATTTATGTATATATGTACTCTACTTTTATAATTTCCCTTTTTCCTTTAAGTTAGTCTTTAAAAAATTTCATTTAAAAATGATAAAGCGGAACATTTTTATAAGTTTAGTATTAAATTATTGTTGTTCAATATATTAATGGTATTAATTTTTAATTTCTTAAGTATAGCCAAATTAATACATAAATCAGTAACTAAACCTAAAATCGGATAAATCGTCAACTTTATAAGGATTTAACTCATTCTAATTTTGGCTGATTTTAAAAAATATATCTTTATTTTATTCTTCGGATATCCGAAAAACTAATTTTGATTCGATTTTCGATGTTTTCACCGATATAACTAAACACTGTAAAAATATAAAAAAAATTGTTTCAAAATATTAGTAGTTTCTTACTACCAAAAGTAATGATAACATTAATGTAAAACATTTTGAAATCGGATAAAAATTGCCCAAGAAACTAATATCAAACGAATCTCTAACATGTCCTCCAAAGGAACTTTAACTTAACAAGGCCTACTATTGACTGATTTAAAAAAACTTAATCAATTTTGAAAAACTTACACTCAGAATCGTTTTTTTTTTCAAAATCTGTAAAACTAATTTGTACACAGTTTTTACTTTTTATTGACTCTAAAAATTTCAAAAACCTAGCCTAAAATTTTATTCTAAAATTTTCAATGTTTTCATTGTTGTTTTTATACCCTTGGTCAGAAGTTTGCAACGCACAGAAGGAAGCATCTCCGATTATATAAAGTATATATATTCTTGATCAGCATGAATAGCCCTGTCCGTCTGTCCGTCTGTCTGGATCAACAGCTTCTCTTCTGAGACCATAAGAGCTACAGAGCCGAAATTTTCAGCATAGGCTCCTTTTTGCTGCAGGCATTGTATATCTCGGAATCATCCCGATCGGACGACTATATCATATAGCTCCCATACGAACGATTGGTCATGAATAAGGTTTATCCTCAATAACTCTGTTGTTTTTCAACCGAATGAATCAACGTTGAAGTTAATATAAAAGAGTTTTAAAATTAGTCAAAAGATGGCTGACTGAGAACCTAAAGAACGTGGTAGAAGTCTTTTAAAGGAAACTTTAATTGTATCTTCTACAAAAATTTTCTATCTCAATCTCCCTCTCAATCTCCAATCTTCATCTTAGATTCAATTCTTTAATCGGGATCTCCATTTCAAATTAAAATTCGTCTACTTTAAAGGTCTATAAGTATACAAACTTCGTCATGTCAAAAGTTAGCAAGGGTTAACTTAGTTTTATTAAGTTGTTTATCTTACAAAAAATTATCAAATGTTTTTGAGTTTAATTCGCTGATTTAAGATAAAAAATAATGTTAATAAAAAAAAGAAATGATATAGTAGAAGGGAAAAAGGAAAATATATAATTTTTCGTACCCTAAAGTCCTAAATTGTATCTATTCGATCGATTTGTCTGACAATTCTTAAATTATGTTAAAAACTTTCCAACCAATAAATGTATGTTAAGAAATTAGTAATAAATGTACATTTCATATTTTTTATATAGTTGTGTTAAATTGTTTAGTTTCTTGTTTAAGCTTTTAGCCTTCATGCCATCATGGCAATTTAAGTTCTGGACAAAAGTCATAAAGCACGGGCCAAAGTAAAGGAAGTGCAGCCATTTCTAGCGCATCCTGGTTGTGGGGCCCTTCACCGGTCGCAATTCTCCATTTATTCCCCCTCTGGCACTGACAGACCTTAACCAATTCCAGGGACCGACACAACAACAACAACAACAACAACCAACAACAACGTCAAGAGACGAACACCGCATCCGCCAAAGAGCCAGAAATTGTAAATTTTCGCTGAGGCACAAACAAAAGCTTGCCAGGATGTGGACTGGTTGGCTGCAGGCAATAGTCAGCAGGAGCGGACTTGGGCCAATGCATTACCAAGTTTTACTAGCTATGTATATCTATCTATCTGTGGCTTCTTCTTAATGCTTTTAACTGGTATTTGGTCAATAGAATTCAGTTAGTTGCAAGAAAATGGCGAAAACAGAAACAGAAGCAAACCGAAACGAAACGAACCGAATGACCAACAAATCAAATAGCGGAAAACTTTTATATCTGTAAAAGTTTTCTTGATGCTTCCGGCCACATCTTGGGCCACATAAATAAGGCCAACAAATTGCATGCTTGGCTGGACTCAACGACAAGCAGCTACAAGGAAGAGTGAAACGGTAGAAGGACCATGGCAGACTACTAAAATTGATGACCTTCTGATTATGGGGAATGAGGTGGTTGTTTTTGTTGTTTTTGTTGTTGCTATTGTTGTTGCTGTTGTTGTTGTTGTTTAGGCATTAATTATTTCAATGACGCCCCATTGACTTGGCCCTTTTCTTCCAGCACAAAATTATTCCAATCTATTGCGTTCAAGGAATTTTGATTTTTGACCATAATGAGAAATGAAGAGGAGAAGAGATGAGAGGAGAGGATTTCAGAGGAGATGAGAGGCGGGCGTTATGTTGCCAGGACGTGTTCTATATCAAAGTAAAACTTGTGCAATCAACCGGAAATGGCCAAGCCAGAACTAGGCGTGTTAATGAAACCACAGAATATATCTCAGATATCCTATTTTCCACCATCTCTTTCCCTTTATCTATCTCTCTTTCATTCCCCCTCCATCTCTCTCTCATTCTTTGAATGTTGAAATGTGTTTTAATTAAATGCATTTAATGGTCGGTGATTTAGATTTGCAATTGAATTAGAAATTGCTATTCGTTTAATTGGACACTTCAGTGCCCAAGATAATAGTATACCAAAGACATATAACGATATACGATTTGTCATCTAATTTAGTTCAGTTTAGAATTTTATTGACACATACTTAAATTTTAAAAAGTGGTCATTAATTTTAATGGACCCAATTTTCAAATTAAATGGAAGCAATTACTAAGTTCGATAAAAGAATTATTTAATCGGTTATAAATTCTTGAAAAAAAGAACGATCGATATTTCTCAATTTATGCAATTTTCCCCTCTATATTGTATATATATATATAAATTTATATACATATAATTATACTGTTTCTTGTACACTTTCTAACCAATTTAATATATATAGGATAATTTAGCTGTTAAAATTCTTAAGCAAAAATATTGGAAATTGATTTTGCTTAATATAAATAATCATTATTTCCCAAGTCTTAAAATATAACTCGAACCTAATCAGGTAATTTAAAAATGTCATAAATTTTAAAATCATGAAAATCGAGTGATAAGCTAAATATTGTCCCTAATTAGTACTTGCTTAAGAACATGCCAAGCCAATATTAATTATGATAAAATCCATTAGTCATAAGATTTTTTTAAAACTTTAGCTATATCTTTCCATTGGTCGTTAAATTTTTATATTCTGTATATCTATTTTCCACTTTAGCTATAACTTTCACAAAATTAGTAAATTAAATAGAGCTGTAAAATATATACACTTACTTAGAACATAAATTTAAAATAGATAACATAAAATTTATGCTCCAATTAGCTAAACATAATCTATACCAATTAGTTGAAATATAATATTATTATGAAATTACTTTTTAAATAGTAAATAAATACTCTCTAGAAGCAGATTTTATGACTTGTTCATAGCCAAAGGTTCTTACCAATCGCTACAGATAAAATTTCTTTAAAATTAAACTTTAAAATTTTTTTATAAATTTTAAATCAAGTCTAACATAGCTAAGCAATTAGTTGATAAAAATGCAGACTAATACAAGACTAATACAGTTAAGTGAAAATTAGTTGATTCAATACTAAATTCAATTCATGATTATTGTTTGTTGCTCGTTTGTTGCCTTAAGACTACATGGAAAAGAAGATAAATAAAACTTTGCCAAAAGTTACAATTTATCTTATTGATTATTTTTTTTTTAGGGAACACTGTATGTATCCCAAGGTGTCAGAATTCCACAGCTATATATATATATATAATATATATTACAATATTCCGACATAAAATGAAAAAGACTCAAGTTTTTGACATTACGCTTTGCATTTAAATATTCCATGACTTTTTCTAAATATATTTTCTACTACAAGAGGCCAACAGGCGCAGAAGGAGAAGAAGCAGATGGATGACTAAAGATAAAGAAAGAGAGAAAGCTAGATTTAAGAAAAAAGATAGAAAGCAAATGGAGGTGGTCTTCAATTTGCAGTGATAAGGCACATATTTTGGCTATGCACAATTACCAATAAGTTTTTTTTTTCTTCTCTTGTTGTTTTTTTTTGGCATTTGCTCTTTCCTCTGCTTTGCATACATTTTTCCGCAGTCATTACTCAAAGTCGTGGCGGCCAAGGAGAAAAAGGTAGGAGAAGCAGGTAAAAATAAGTTGAACATCAGGTGTAGTAAAGTAAATGAAGAAATGCAAAAAAAAAAAATGAAAAAAAAAAGTCAACTTGAGCAGCTCATAAAAACTCAACAAGGCGAAATGTTTAGGTTTAAGTGGGCGCTCAATGAAGGGAAATGGTAGGGTAGTTTCAAATCCAATGTAGGGAGGGATAAGAGGTGAGAGTGTGGTTAGTTCGAAGGGGGGAGGTAAGAGGATGCATGCTCTGGCATGCCTTGCCTGCATTTAGCTAATCCACGGTCGCCAAGTTTAGCACAACAAAGGCAAATGGCAAGAGGAAGCCAAGGCACAAAACTCAAGGTCCTTTTGGCCATGAGTGGATGTGAGAAGTGGAACTACGACGACAACTACAACGACAGAGACGTTGACGCTGACGCTGACTACTTGACAGTCTTGCCATGCCATGGCTTTGTTTCTGTGACCTCCTCCCATCAACCAATTCTCCACCCCCCCTCCCCCTCGCCACCTCTTAGCATACTGGGTGTCGCATCTTAAATTTGTTGCTTGAATTTGAATTTGTATTTTGTGCCTTTGCTTTGGCTCTTTCCATATGTAAATTGATGGCTTTGTTTGTCTTGTGAAATTCGCAAATCCGTTGAAAATCCTTTTTAACTTTTAATGATGGCCCAACCCCAAAAAGTGGGCCAATATTTTCTCTTGGGATTTCCGTAAAGTATCTGCTAAAAGCTTTCTTCATTCTGTTTGCCATGTTTTTGCTTGGTCCTTTCTGTTTTTTTCTCTCTCTCTCTCTCTGTTTTTTGTTGTTGTTGGCTTAAAAGGCAAACGCTAACCACATCGACATCAATGTTCCTTGACTCCCTCGAGATGGCAACCAAAAGGCATCAGCCGGTCCAATTTTCGTTATTTTTTTCTCATCAAATTTAGTCCCGAGAATAGCTTTGATATTATTATTTTCTTTTTTTTTTACTCGCAATTGTCTCGTGAGAGTCGTAAAAGGGAAACAAACGAGATAACCAACACTTTAATTCATATTCTAAAGTTGATCAACACTGTTTTTGTGCCCATTTCCTTTTATGTAATTAATCTGAAAAGCAATTATTTTCAATGATAAAATCTAAAATATATTATTGCTAGTAGTTTGTCTTCATATCTAAGGACAACAACAACAATTAAAACACTCTACACCTTTTCCCAAAAGGGGATTATTTGGATATGGAAGAGAAATATGTAGTGTGCTTTATGTGGGCGTGGGCGCCTTCATCAAATTTTAATTCCCATTTGCCTGTTTGAATCGACAATTTCGTTCATATTTGATTACATGCCCAAGACAAATGCTCGCAATTAGATGCAGATAAATGAATACAAGCAAAAGGCATCGTCATCATTATTATCTTCATCCCCATCCTCTCATCTTTATCATCATTATCATCGGTGGCAAGGACATACACACACACAGATACACACACACACACATACATATATATATACAATTTCTAGCACGTGCGCAAATTATCTTCAAGGCGCAAACGTTTGAATAAAATAACAGCTGCAAATACTATACACAAGAAACAAATGAGGATGAAATGTAAGAAGAATCTCCAATCCCCCCTTTCTAAGGATACCAAGTAAAATTCATTAATTATAAAAGAGAAGGACACGAATTCCTTGTAGCTATGCCAATAAAGTGTTTTGATTGTTGCTTCCTTTTTTTTACCTTTTTTTAATGTTCAGTATTTAATTTCATTTACAGCTGATTAGTTAACCTTGAGCCAAATATCATATACATACATATGTGTATAAATATATATATATGTACATATATATAAGTATTGGTAGATCTGTTCCATGTCAACCTATAAAAATGTCTATGTCTGCCGTTTTTGTGGCACAATTATTAGCGAGGGATCCTTGAAAATCTGTGAAACTCATTACGATGTCGTCGTATCGAAGTATTCCAATTTAATTGAGGACCTAACTCGTCCTGATCAATCGCAAGAATCACCCAATACATCGGAGGTGGAATCATTTAAGAAATTATGTTGTAAACAATGCCATGCTGAAATGGGACTCCATTGTTTGGACAGTCAAAAATATCCGGTACTGAAGGGACTAACGATGCTGCTTAAGGTTCATCTATATGTATTTGATTCATATGATGTGCCCACTGAGGTTAACATCAAATAAAAACTGAATTTTATGGTATATAAAGCTAAATATAGTAAAGTTACATATTTTGTTGTTGTTCAAGTTCATGTCACAACTCGTTAAATGCCAATTTCTCATATGATTTATTTGTCTGTCTGTGTGTGTGTTGTTGGCGTGTCAAATCAAAATGTTGCAACTGTAGCGAAATCATTTGTTTGACTTGGCAACTAAGAAGCATTTATCAAAATAAATCTATTAGTTGGAAAGGCGACAGGTGGTAGGAGTATAGCTTTATATATATATATATATATGGTAAGAGCTAGAAAGATGGTGAGCCAACGGAGACGTGCCCAGACAAGGATATGCGTCAGGTGCCAGGCACTGTGGCATATGCACGTAAAAAAAAAGAAAAGAAAAAATAAAAATCATTTAACACGCAGCAGCAGCAGCAGGAACACATATCCTGGAAGTCAGTCTGCCTGATTGCCTCAAGGATGTCAGCCATGTGGCGGAAATTAAAGTCCTACACCTAGAGAAACCATGAGCTATATGCCAGCTGCTGCAATACCTATCTAAGGTGTGCCAGTTGGAGTAGGGAGTAAGTGCGGTGTAAGGAAAACTCAAAGGTATTTTAATGATTTTAATTAACTGCATGTTTGCCTGTAATTACTATAGCAACAATGCAATTATGAGTCTACTAAGTTACACCCATACACCAGTACAAAAGCCAAAGGAGAAGTCATCAAAGGTCAGGACAAGGCCAGGCAAGGCAATCTGGCTTTTGTGTCTCTGTTTATATTTCTATATCTGTCTCTGCCTCTCTCTCTCTCACTCACTCGCTCTATCTATCTCTCTTTCTTTATGCTGCTGTTGCTTCTGGCCGCGTGACACACCTCAGTTGACACATTAATTACATGCACAATGTTCAATGTTGCTTGCTTCTTCTCTTCATGGCTCGAATGAAATGAAATGAAGCTTAGTTTGAGGTTGGTAACAGCTTCACCTACCGTCTTTCATATATCCAAACAGCCCCATAAAGACCATGACATCGACACATTGGCAGTTTCATATGTTGTTGACAGTTTTAGTACACATTTTGTGCAACTTGATGTGGGACCAATGTATTTCATTATGTGCCAAGAAATATCGACAAATTCGACTAGAGACACTGTTAAGCTGCTATGCCAAAATATGCTATATCAATTTTGTTTTATTTGCCAAACATTTTTACACATTTACCCTAGAAGTTTTGAAGCAGTGTTTTAAGGATTTTCCAAAAATTAATAAATAAAACCTTTTTTAAGATTTAAATATTGTTTCGAACATAGTAGATAGGTTTAAATTAAGTCGCAATTTCCTTATTCAACTACTTTTATGTTGATGTTAACACAGCAATTAATGTAATGTTAATGTTAGTGTTGGCAAACAGCTTGGCCTCTTAATGTTGAAATGCCTTAGCCATAATTAAGTCTTAATTTTAACTATACATAGTTTAATGTACCATAAATGTTAGTTTTTATTATATCTAATTTTCTATTTTAAAATATTTGTATAATTGCAAGAATAAAAAATTTAACATTAAATTAAGGAATAAAACCTTCTACTTTAGATACTTATCGAGTGTTCAAAAACTTTCACTTAGTCACTTTAAAGAGAGACAGTAAATAAACTATATGTATGTATACGTACTATTTTTTTCCACTAAAGCCAATTGAATGCATTACAAATTGCCATAGAACCAGAGTAATATCAGCATCATCATAATCATTGGCATCATTATTGGCATCATCATTATCATGATGTGATGGTTTGCTGCTTGGCACTTATTACTTATACGACATGTGGCACTCACATATATTTACACACACACACACACACATACTGAAGTCCTTTATATAAGGTACATGTGTAATTATAGCTAACAATGTTCTCTTTCTCTGTCCTTTAGCCCTCAGCTGGGTCCTTTTGTCCATGTCCTTGAGTGTGTCATAGATGCCAACAAAATATACTTGTTGCACTTTATGGGGCGTGGCAAGCATTCTTCTTTCCCCACACCCTGACATTGCCCCCCATCACTCCTCTACCACACCCCCGCACACTTTGTGCTTGTGTGTGCTCGCTGACCGTAAATATCAAGTAATTTTCTGCAATTTTTCTACGCTGCCAATTGATTTATGGCTTGTTGCTAGTTGCTATTGGGTCTCTCTCCCCCTTTGTTTCCACGGTTCCCTGGTCCTGGCGGTCCTCTGTCTTTGTTTGCAGAACAACAACGATAACAACAGTAAAAGCAAAAAAAAAGAAAATAACAAAAAAAAAAAAATGGCCAAAAGCTTTAAATGTTGAGCGTTGTCCTTCTGCAGAAATATTGTGCCCGTGTGGCTTGTGGTGGTCCTGTGGCGGTGATGTGGCTTTGCTGATGGTGTGCTGGTAGTGTTGGCCTCTCTGAGCCTGTCAAGTGGTCAACATGCAAAATGTGTCGCCAACATCATCCTCCAACGACGACTACCTACTACACAGGCACACACACACACATACACACTGTTCGCCCATCCATTTGTCGGCAGGGGCGTGGTCGCGTGTACAAGAAAATTCGTTTAGTGAATTTCATTTACATTTTTGTAAAAAGAAAACACATAGAGCATAAAAATAAGCCACGTTTTCTCGTCTCATTTTCTCTTTTTACTTAGCAACTGCTGTTTAATAAGGCGTTACTCATACGCCATGTTGTGCACAGCAAGACGTTTCATTTTTACTTACAGTGAAAAGTGTTTTTGGAACAAGAGTTTTTCATTTTGCCTTTTTTATGCAAATGGTTTCATTTAATTGTATGCATAGTATATATATATATACAAGTTAATTGTAGGTCATGGATAATTAGCTGGACAGAAAATCCAAAGAAAATTCCTGAGTGGACAATATTTATAGAGAGTTGCAAATTAATGAAAAGAAAGAGAGAGAGAGAAAAGAAAAATGGTGTAAAAAATATTAATTAATGAGTTAAACATTCCAAACATAAAACTTATATAGTTAAACCTAAAGCTACCAGTTAGCAGTTCTGGAAATTCCCTAACCCCTTGCCAGGATTGCAAAATACTATTTATAAATTCTGTCTGTTTGCTGTTAGGTCATGTAACATGTTTATTAGAGACAACTTTAGTAGGATTCCCACCACATTGCTTTGCCCTGTTTATACACTAACAAGCTGCGCTTTAGCAGGCGCTCGTAATTTCAAACCGTTGCCCACATTGACCACAGAGAATGGAAAATGGCCAAGCAAGAGCAGCATTAACTGCGGCCTGGCAACCGCAGGATAACGCATCCCCATTCATATCACATTGCATCGGAGCGCATGTTGACCTTTAGGGAACAGCCTGGGCTGGATTAGGCATTAAAACGCAAGTGACTACAGAGGGAATGCAAGGCAGCAGCTGCACACTGGGTCAGTATCAAAATAAAGCAACTTATTAATCGATAAATATATATATTGTAGTTGTTTTTTATATCTATATTTTCCGCATTATTTTGTCATAATTGGCCTAAATGCACTTTGCCCTTATCTTGTTTTTTGTTAGCATTTGTGTATTGGTCGTTTAAAGGTTATTAAAATAGAATTCATGTTGGCTAATTATTGTGTTTTGTAGATACATTCACTTAAAGTTTTTGTTTATCTTTTAGATATAAAAAAAAATGTTATAATTTCTCAAGAAATAAAAATTTGTTGAGATTTTTGTTGAATGAGTAACTAGAATCGGAGGAAGGAAAAATATCCCATCAGATTTGTTGCTAGTTTAACAGTTCTGTTAGCTAACATTATGCATATATAACAGATACTTAACATAATTTTTCGTATGAACAGATAACAGAAGATTTCGTATAAAGTACCAGACTAAATATTCTATCTACAAAATTGACCCACTGTAAAGTAAGAAAAATGATAAGAAGAGATAGAAAGAGAAAAAGGGAAAGAAAAGTTAGTATGTGTGTGCAGTGGAGGCAGTTTTGGCATTTTTCTTTTTTTTTTGTTTGTTTTATGTGCAGTTTTCCTTTTTCGCCTGGTTTTATTTATGACCCACACAAACTGCACCTTAGAGATTTATGGAACTGTCTTATTAAGCATAAATTAGAGAAGTTTCCATTTCGTTGCTGTTACTCCTATGTATGTATGTATGTATATATTTTCTTCTACTGGAAAATTTTCCTTAGTTTAAATGTAATCAAATTTCATCACTTTGAAGTCGCTCAACTTAATCGGATTTACGGCAATCAAATATAAACACACTCACACACTATAAGCACACGCCCACAGGCACACACACACACACGTGCCAAGTTTAAGTCACAAATTTTGGCAAATGAAATGGAAACAAATTTGACAAATTTCGGATATTGTGGACTTTTATATTTGCAACGAATTGAAGAAATTTGGAAAATTGGAAAGGATTTAACTATATCTGTGGTATAGTGAGAGGGGGATTTAAATTACCCTTAGATGTTTTTCTTGGTTTTCCTATTCTTCTTTTAAGCATATGTAATTAATTTAACTAATTAACAGTATTTTTATTTATTTATTCATACTAGCAGAGAGCATTCTTCTAGAAGGAATAAGATCAAAAATAGGTGGAGTCCACAATCTATGGAATTTAGTGATCAATTCCGAGGATATAGTTTTAAAATGTATTAGTCTTAAATACCTATTGATATCCTGCAATAAAGCAAAACAAAATGGGAAGCATTTTCCATTAACACATTACACGCCTCACTGGCAGAAGCATTGAGAGAGAAGAAGAGGCCTAAATTCGAAATATCTCTCTTTCTCAGTCTCTCTCACTCCAGTTCTATATATATGTATGTATGTGTGCCTTTGGGCCTTGTTCTTGTTGGCCTGTTCTTCCGTTACTTGACTTGTGTAAACCAATAATGTATGCAAATCCAATTTTGCGCTCCATAAGCTTTATTAGATGCCGAAGTGACACGCGTTCTGTATGCCAACTCTGAGCTCTGAGCTCTGTATGGACTCATTTGTTCGCTTCAGCGATTAATGTTTTGACTTAATTTCATTTCATTCGCTTTCAAACTCAAATCTCACCCAAAAAAAAAAAAAAGTGAAGAGAAATAATTCACTCACTCAAATGTGGGCCGTGGATTTGAAGTGAGGCCAAATACTAATCATTATCAACTTAGATAAAAGTCAATCGATTGATTTGGCCCTCACAACCACAAAAGTCAGCCACAAAACACGTCCCAAAGCCGTTATGACATATGACCAAGGTTATGGCACAATATTTCATCACATTTTCTTCATTCACTTTTTTTTTTCTTTTCTTTTCTTTTACTTTTTGGTTTGTGGCTTTTGTTTCTTGTGTGTGGATGTGACTAACATTCTTAACAGATGTGTGCAGAAATAAAGCCTTGAAATTCCACATTTTCTATATGGAAAGAATAAAAATATATAGTATTTATTTTATCAAATTTTTAGGTTTATGGTTTTAAGTTTAAATTGGAACTAAATGTGAGAAAGATTTGATTTTTTTCTTTGGCAAAGATTCAATCAGGTATTTCGTTTATCTAATTCATCTCAATATCTAAATATCAATGAAGTAAGCAAGTCGTCCCTGCCGACTTGGAGTGTACCCTGTACCAATAAGAGGTATTTCATAAAATCAGACTCCGTCGAAATCCTCATTATTAAATATATACTTTCTTTATATTAAATTGTATTTTCTTTATATTAAATTAATTTTTTTATATTTAAATTAGTTTTTATGCTAATTAAAAATGGCGATTCTAAGAGACATAGTTTTTGAAAATCAGACGAGATTTAACTGAATCGGAGCCCTTTGAAGTAGAGGTTCCTTGAAAGAATTTCTCCATTGTCCTTCTTTTGAAGGATTTTGCCAATCTTCTATAGGCTCTCAGTTGGCCATCTTTTGCCCGATTTAGAAAAGTTTTACATCAATCTTCTGGTTAATTTCCGTATTAAAAAACTGCATTAAAATTTGAAAAAAGTTGGAAAAAAATTTCGACCGGATTTTCGTAAATTTTTGCAGTGTAACCATGGTTAAAATTTGCGAAAATCGAGTCAAAAATTAGTTTTCCAGATTTTTATGCTAATTAAAAATTGCGATTCTAAAAAGCAAATAAAGACATAGTTTTTGAAAATCAGACAAGATTTGACTGAATTAGAGCCCTTTTAAGTAGAGGTTCCTTCGAAGGATTTGTCCTTTTGAAGGATTTTAGCAATCTTCTATAGGCTCTAACTTGGCCATCTTTTTGCAGATTTTGAAAAGTTTTACATCAATCTTCTGGATAATTTCCGTATTAAAAAACTGTATTAAAAGTTGAAAAATGTTGGAAATTAAATTTCGGCCTGGTTTTCGTAAATTTTTGCAGTGTAACCATCGTATTATGTTGTATTTAAATGAAATAAATGCAAATCTATCTATATTATCTAAAAGATAAACCTTAATTGGATTTTAGGTAGAGCTTAGTCTGACATTTCATTTGCCATTTTCTGCTTTGGCAAACTGAATTTAACCTAATATATGGAAATGCCAGTTGCCATCCATCATTTGGCATATGCTCAACTGTCTTACCGATTGTATTAGCCATGCAATAGATTATACATATTATATTATATTTGTAAAGGACCTAAACAAAACAAAAAAAAAAAGAAAAAAAAATGAAAATGAAAGAAGGGAACAGAAACAACGAAAATGAAATGTTTCAGCCTTAGTCCGTGTCAGGTTGAGGTAAAACCAATTTCTCTGTTTACTTATGCATATGGCATATAAACTAAGATATATATATGTATATATATATATATATATATATATATATGTACGTGTCCTGCAGGTAGACAACAGCAACAACAACAGCAATAACAATGTGAAACAGAAATAAACTTTGCCTTGATGCCTCGCTGTTGCTGTTGCTGTTGCTGCTACTCCTGATGATGATGATGATATACGAGAGGGATTGTGGGTGGCATTATCATTCCATCCCCATTCTCTCCCTCTTTTCTCAACTCATCCAATGGCAAAAGCAAACACATTTTGCTGGGAAACGTGCCCGTGCTTTATGTGCCCTCCGGACACTCTGATCCTTTGCCATATACTCCTTTTTTATGCAGCTTTCTCCCACTGTTGCTAGTGTGCTTCGGCTTCGGCTTCTGCTTTTGCTCCTGCTACTGTTGCGCAAAATCCAAACTAATAATGACATTTTGCAAATTATTCCACATCGCAGCCTGCTTGACACACTGACACAGGAGTCGTGGCAATAGAAGTGGGAGCATCCCAGCCTTGTCTTGCCTTGCCCTGTCTTTCCTTGCCTTGCCTTGCCTTGACGATGGGGTTTTTGGTGTGAAATTTATTTGCTGCCAGGATGTGTTCATGTCCTCGTCACGTTGCCAACAACGACTTTGTGGCGTATGTGTTGTATAAAATTTCGGTTTACTTAACATCCCCACTATATGTATACTATATATATGTACATATACTCTAGGATATAGTTGAGGATGGAGTAAACATTAACATTACCAGACCATTGTGCTTTAGTCATGCCACAGGACTACAAAATGAAAGATCGTAGCTAAAGTTTAAGTATCAAATAGTCGTATATGTCGTTTTCTCTCTCTCTCTCTCTCTATGTGTGTGTGTGTGTGTATGTGCGGCTGTGGAAATAAATGTTGTCTGGCATTTCCATTGAATTTATTATCCTGCCTGATTGCGTCACATTTTATTCATGTCAATTAGCCCGGGACAACAGAATGTTGAAACTAAAATTGCACCACTCCGCTATTCACTTACCCATTTCATTTCTTATATTCTTGGGCAATTTTGCAAATTTAGAGTTGCAATTTGCCACACCACCCCACTCCCCCATCTACAAACAAACAACCAAACACACACACAATGACATTTTGAGCAACAACAACATAAACCACAAATAACTTGAATAAATTGTTTTATTTATTTTTCGGACAGAGACCAACATAAATTATTTTTATGTGACATTTGCTCTCTGGCCGAGTAATCTGACATTATTTAGCTTAGTACTTTAAAAAGTTGCCAAAAAAGCATATGATAAATTAGCAAAAAAAAAAATAAATTGTATATAGAAGAAGAAAAACTTGCAAATTTTCCATTTTCATTATTTTGAACTAAAACTGAATTTAAGTAAATCTGCTTTGTTAAATTAATGTGGCCTTTGTTTCTTAGTTTAATTATGTCTTATTTATAAGAGGAATTGGATACAAATGGTTATTCATTTATTTTAATAGCTTTCTGTTTCAATTATTAAAAGTTGGCAAAAAGTATAATCATTTATAGTCAGGTTATTGTATTCAATCAGTTGCAGTTTCTATTTCGATTTAAAATCTTAATTAACAAAGTAAATTTCAAAGCAATAAAAAAAATAAATAAATTAATCCTTAATTAAAAATTGCTTTGAAAAGCCGATTGGAACATATTCATATTATATATTGGATTATACTATATTGGCTAAATACCAACTGTATATGCTATATAACTTAATTCGTGTCCAGATCAATGTTTGTAGATCAACTTAAGCTAAAGCTAAAATTTGATTAAATAATTTACTCAATAGCGAGTTTGCAATTATTCAAATTTAATAAGTGAAAAAAGTATTCCAGATTATCCACAGATGTGCATAGCGTATAAATGAAATAAACTTTAGAATTATAATTATATGTATATAGTTAAATTCCGATTAGTTTATATTAAGTATACGAGTAGTGTACATGATATTTAAACATATCTTAAAATTAATAGAAATGAATCATAGGAATCCTTCCTTAAAAATTACTTTGAAAATCAGATTCGAACAAATAACTACATAGGAGAATATTATAATATACTTAAATTCCATCTCTAGAAATATTAACAACTTATTTAAACTAAAACTTGATATAAAATATACTAAATAACTAAATAACCAATTTCTAATTTTTTTAAATTTGTTACAGAAAAAGGTAGCTATGATTATTCATATATCACAGAGCATTCAAATGAAATGGGCT